>CM055881.1:16792593-17392593 GCA_029582165.1 Portulaca oleracea
AACCTCCCGGGACATCAAAGATGCAATGTTTTCCATTCCTAATTCTAAAACCCCCGGTCCTGATGGATTCTCAAGTGGTTTCTTCAAATCTGGTTGGAAGTATATCGGTCCCCTGGTCATTGACGCAGCTCAAGAATTTTTCTCCAAAGGTTCTCTACTCCGGGAATTTAATGCAACAAACCTGATTCTGATCCCAAAAATTCAAAACACAAACAATCGGGAGACTTCAGACTGATCCCAAAGATTCTTGCCACTCGCATAAAGGAGGTTCTTCCTTCAATCATTAATCCCAGCCAAGGGGCTTTTGTCCCAGGGCGAGAGCTCCTTCACAATGTCCTCCTCTGCCAGGAAATTGCCAGGGGATATAATAGGAGCTCCATTTCTCCTCATTGCATGATGAAAATTGACCTTCGCAAAGCTTTCGACTCTGTTCATTGGAAATTTATTGAAGAAGCACTCCATGATTTTCGTTTCCCCCAATGGATTGTGAATTGCATAATGAGCTGCATTACTACCACAACTTTCTCTGTGTATGTTAACGGGAAGAACTCCGACATTTTTCAGGGTAGGAGAGGCCTAAGGCAGGGGGACCCCATCTTTCCCCAGATTTTTGTTATTACAATGGAATATCTTTCTCGCTCCTTATTTTACTACACCCAGGATAACTACAAGTACTACCCCCGGTGCAAAGACCTGAAGATGACTCATCTTATGTTTGCTGATGACTTAGTCATATTCACATCGTCAAATCGGCATTCAATCCAACTGATTATGAAGGCCTTCACCCATTTCTCAACGGTTACGGGTCTCACAGCAAACACACAGAAACCCGAGGTAGTTTTCGGTGGGGTCACTAATGATCAAGCTCGCCTAATGAGAGAATATACTGGGTACGCCATGGGGAAATTTCCTTTCAAGTATCTTGGTTTCCCGATCACTGCGAGTAATCTGACAACCAATAATTGTGCTTTACTCACGGATAAAATTCTTGCAAAAATCAGAATGCGGTCCTCCCGCCATATCTCCTATACAGGGAGAGTGGTTCTCATTAACTCGGTGCTAATAGGAGTCTTTAGCTTCTGGGCAAGGACTTTTGTCATCCTTCCCACTGTCATTAATGCCATTGTTAAACACTGTCGGGACTTCTTGTGGGGGTCGTCAGAAGATCGTCGTCGAAATCCCATGGTGACGTAGGATACTGTGTGCAAACCCAAACGCAATGGTGGTCTAGGTCTGAAGCATCTGACAGCTTGGAACAACGCTAATATTGCAAAGCTTATATGGGACATTCAGAACAATAAAAATGTGCTTTGGGTTAAGTGGATCCACGCTCGATATATCAGGAATCACTCATGGTGGAACTATACCCCACCGTATGATATATGTCCCTACTGGAAGCACTTATGTGAGGCCAAAGAAATCATCAAGTGGGGATGTGAAGCTGGGAAAAAATGGTTCTGGAAGGGTTCAACCTCGGGAGACTACAGAGTACAGGATGGTTACCAATGGCTCATAAACTACACAGACGAGCCAAGATGGACCTCCATCACCTAGAACTCACTCACGGTTCCTCGACATGGCTTCATTACATGGGTAATGATCCTCAACAAACTCCCCGTCGTGAAAGAACAAACAGATGGAGGGGGGGTGGTGACAGTTTTTGTGTTCTCTGCATGAAGGAGACTGAAACTGTGAATCACTTATTTGCTGGCTGCGTCTATACACAAAGGGTGGCATCCCTGCTCGCACAATGGACTTTGCAACCCGTCCTTGAGAGCACCTCAGAGGTGACCACCTGGGTGGACAGGATAATCAGCACGGGAAAGACAAAGGCCATTAAGGACCTAATATGTGCTACATACTGCATGCTCAACTATCACATTTGGAAGCATAGGAACAACATTATTCATAGGGGCAACATAACTAATGCTGAGCAGGTAGGAAAGGCTGTTATGAGAGACATTCAAACAAGAGTAATTGTTTGTGCAAAAAGGAAGAAAAAAATATAGTGGAATCCTTGACATTGTTTGCTCCCAAAGCTTTAGGTTCTGAGGCTTGCTCCCCTCAGTTTTGTAAATAATTGAATTTGTTTCTAATAATATAATTGCCATGTTTTGCTGTTGCAAATATATATATATATATATATATATATATATATATATATATATATATATATATATTCAAGTACCATCAAAAGCTTCTGTAATCATTGCTTTAACAGACTCTAATTGAAGATCTGGAGGAGTATTCCTTGAATAATAAGGAATTGTCTTATCTTTCGAAAATATTTTATGAATATAATAAGTTACTTGATCATCATCTATTCCCGGGGGATTTTTGGAGTGAAAATGTGAACTTCACTAAGTCTTGAAATGGTACCTGCAAAGAAAACGTTAGTAATAAAACCTTTTTTTTATTGAATGTCCACATATGAGTTTTTATATCTCATATGGGTCTTGAGCACATGGTTTATCAAATGGATCATAATTTGAATGGTCTGATGTTGAAGATTCTGATGAATTTGCACTTGAAAGTAGGAATAATTGTTGTTACTACTTCTTGAGTAGTTTAATCTCCTGCTTGAGTAATTGAATTTCATCAACTTGAGCTTGTTCTTTTTCTTTTCCTTTTGATTTTTTGTCTTGTTTTAGTGGAGTTGCTAGAATGACTTGAGCTGGAGAACTTGGTTTAACACTGTTTAGACCCAATTTTCGGCCTAAATATCGCCTTTTATCATGGTCTTTTGACTCGTTTCCGGTCTATTTTCGTGCATTTTAGTATGTTTTTAGTTATTTTGTAGGTTTTGGCGTTTTACAATAAAACGAGGTAAAACGGGCCGTTTTTTAGTCTTTTTGGCGATTTCCCGAGCCGAGGCGGACTGAGAGCCGAAGCGGAGTTGACCCGGGAAGCCTTTCCCCATGTTTGGTGCAAAATAGTGAGGTAACACCTGCTACGATCCTTGTAGCGGCCTATACATACCTTGGAAAGAAGGAAGAAAAAGGGTGAAAGAGCCAAGAGGGTAGCCCCCGTCACGCTACTGGTGACACCCGCTACCTCGGCTGGGCAGAGGAAGACAGCAGCCACAGTCTCCTGGACAGCACCTGCGGTCTTATGAAGCTCAGAATCGCCTGGGAGATTTGCCTGGTCGCGCCCGCTACGGGGTAGGCGACGCCCGCTACTCTCCCCATTTTCTGCGCATTTCTTCGGCTTGAAACGCTGTGTTTTGCCCAACTGTTTTGCCTTGTATAAATACTCCTATTGACGATTTTCTGACAAAAAAGAATCAGAGGTTTGTTTTATGATTTAGACTTTTACATTCAGCTTGTATTAGAGAGAGATTAGTGAGAGTTTAATCTAGGGTTTTGGTGATTTTGAGTTGTTGAAGATTATGGGATTCAAACAATTGAGAGATTGTTGGATCATCTTTTTATTGCTTTTCCTTGTTCATCTACTGCACTTTGATAAGTATTCTCTTCCCTTAACTATTTATTAATTACTTTGCTAATTACTTTCTTGCTTGTTTAATTGTTCTTGCTTTCTATTTCAATTGTTTGGCTTGTTTGTGATTGTTGTTGATAGAAATCATGCTTAGGGTTGGTTTGGATGTTGTTAGTATAGTTAGTATCATGATTAGTGGCTACTATGGGTTAGGGGGTAATTAAGGATGTGAATTGGTGATTAGGTTTGGGTTAGCAATTTTAGTGAATAATTAGTGGGAAAATCAATTTCCTACTCCTTTCCTTCCCTCAAGTGGGATGTATTTGAGTCCGAAAGCGCCAGAATACATCCAACACTTGTGTGGGAAGGTCGGAGATGGGATAGTTAATGCTCACCCACGAAAGTGGAAGGAGGTTAACTAGGGAATTCCATTTCATTAACCCTCCGGGTCCGTGGTGGACTTTAGGGAAGTTAATCTGGACTATCCTCGAAAGAGGAAGCTCGATGGGTATTTTCTAACGGAATTTCCACTTGATTCTCCCTCCTTATTATTTCTCTTGTTGCAAAACCCATTTCCTCATCCCTGTTTGCATCCCGAAAAGCCTCCGAAGCCCATTTCCTTTCCTTGACCGACCTTAGTTTTGTTTTTTGCGTTGTGACCCCATTCAATCGAGTTCCTTACCTTGGCAATCTCATCTCGACCTTAGACCTAGATTCTATGGCCAAGGCCCCTCGCTCCCTGAGAAGAATGATAAAAACCGAGGTCTAACAAACCAAGTTACACAAAATAGCGCCGTTGCCGGGGAGCCGACGCCCCTAATTTTAGTTTCTTGGTTTTTGGTTAATTGAGTGTGCTTTCACGCTAGAAATCATTTTATCTCGATCCCAATGAATTTGATGCTTGTTCATTTCTTATAGGCGTTTTCGAGTTCTAATGGGTGAAGCTCAAGTTGGTTCACCTCGTACCTTTCTATCATATGTCGTTCCATCATTGGGTACGGGAGGCAGTCCGATCACATTACCACCAATACCACCTGATGTTGTGTTCGAGTTTAAATCTCACTTACTTGAAGTATTCGAAAGAAACCCGTTTCATGGGGACAATGCTGCTGAATGTCCCATTGCTCATATTGATAAGTTCGAAGACCGGATTAGCTTTATGCACATTCCGAGGATACCACCAGAATTTTTGAAGTTGAAATTCTTTCCTCTTACTCTTACAGGGAAAGCGAAGATATGGTTACAAACATGTCCACCTGGTTTTTATTCTTCATGGGAGGCACTTAAAGGAGATTTCCTTCATCGTTTCTTTCCGGCGGAGGAGACACACCGACTTAGAGCAGAAATTTTGAGTTTCAAGCAAGGGCCGGGAGAAAGTCTTTCGTTGCTTGGGGATATTTAAGAGCCTTCAACGACAGTGCCCTCATCATAATTTACCAGATTGGATGTTGCTTCAACATTTTTATCATGGGCTTCGTGGTCCTCTTAAAGAATCTATTGATAATGCGTCTGGAGGGATGTTTTTGAAGAAGACCGTGGAAGAGCCAATATTTTCTTCCATGAGTTATCACAACACGCTCCTCATTGGGGAAGTGGCCAAAGTTCAGGAGACTGAAGCAATTTTTTGGAGGATAACCCGATTATAAAACTTCTTTTGTCCACCGTTTGTGAAATGCAAAAAGAGAAGTCTAATGTGGAGGCTTCTAATCAGTTGAGAATTGCCCAAGCCAAGCAATCCTTTGCATCCACTTCCGTTCCAAATATTCATACTTGTGAGTTTTGCTATGGTCCACACCCTACCCAACAATGTGTAAAAATTCAACAATTGGTGCAAGTGAATGCTATCCATTCTTCCCACATCAACCAACATCCTTTTCAAATCACCAACCATCACCCTTCTACCTCTCAACCCCATGAACATCACTCATCTATTCAAGAAGAATCCTACCATCAAACCTAAAAAGGTATTCCACAACCTCAAATTTCTTCACCACCCCAAGATCCTCGATTGAGTTGATGCTTAAGCAAATTATGGAGAATCAAGAGAAGGATCGAGCTTACATCCGAATTCTGGAACTCAAATTAGCTCAAGTCAATCAACCTCAATCTATACCTATCCAACACCTCAACCCGTTCAAGAGGTGGAGGTGAATGCTATTACTTTGCGGAGTGGAAAAGAAGTTGAGGGACCCAAGTTGGTGGAGGAGGGACCTTCTAGAGAAAATGAGGGAGATGTGGAGAATATAGTTGAAGGAGGAGATATGGAGGTTGAGAAACCTGTTGATGAAGAGGAAAAGGATGATGTTGTGGTTGAGCAATCTGTTGATGAGGAGAAAGAAGATTTGGTGAGACCCAAAGAGATTGAGAAGGAGAATGATCTTGATCAACCCACGGGGTAGTTGAAACCATATAGACCACCAATTCCATTTCCCGGATGATTGGTTCAACACAAGAATGATGAGAAATTTTCCAGATTTGTTTTGATGTTGAAGAAACTTCAAGTTAATATACCATTTCTAGATGCCATGTCGGAGGTCCCTTCATTTAAGAAACATCTCAATGACCTTTTGACAAACAAGAGAAGAATCAAGGAGTTATCGACCGTTCATCTCACGATTAGTTGCAATGCTATCATGGGAAGCAAGACTCCCGAGAAACTAGCCGATCCCGGTAGTTTCTCTATTCCATGCTTGATTGGGGAAATGAAGATTGATAAAGCACTTTGTGATTTAAGAGCGAGTGTAAGTATCATGCCTCACTCCATATGCAAGAAGCTCAATCTCGATGATTTGACCCCCACGACAATCAATTTGCAACTTGTCGATAGAAGTATTAGAAGGCCGCTAGGGATTCTTGAAGATGTCCCAATTCAAGTTGGAAGTTTTCTCATTCCTTGTGATTTTGTTATTTTAGAGATGGAGGAAGATTGGAATATACCCATTATTCTTGGTCGACCCTTCTTGGCTACCGTAGAAGCTATCATAGATGTGAAAAGAGGCCGCTTGTCTCTTCATGTGGGTAGAGATCATATCATTTTTGACATTGATCCTTCAAGGGTGAAATCCCGCAAAGAATCTCATTTTAAGGTCAATGCGGTGGTAGGCATCTTGGAGGAGTCCCAAAAGGATTCTTATTTCCTTGAAGTTGAGCCCGATGATTGGGGAGAAATCAAATATCTAAGAGCTTCGCATCAAATTCTACATGAATTTAAGGACATCCACCATGATCATCCTTTTAAGATCATTCCGTGGAGGAAGGAGATTTCTTTGAATGAAATCTATGTTGAGTGCAACAAAGCCAATGAGATGATTTTCAAAGGTCCTAGGACCGGTAAACCACCAAACACCAAGTTGAAGTTACTTTCTACTTCTATATCCTCATACCCTACTCAGTTTTTGAGGAAGCAAGCTTCGTTTTTGAGTTAGGGCAGGAGATGTTGGAAAAGAAGAAGGAAGCGTTAGTGGAGGAAGCCAAAGAAAATGCTACCCGGATTTCCTAGATGGATGATTAGACCACCGGAAGAGTGTCCCATGACATCCACGAATCTCTTTGAGAATCGAGGGAAAAAGAGGAAGAAGAATTGGTGGAAAAGATTGTTGATGTTTTTGGTTTGTGTCCCAAGGATTCCAAGAATCAAGTAAGTATTTAGGTCAAGCTAGGGACCTAAAACTAGCGCTTTATAGGAGGCACCCCATAATTTTTGAGGTTCTTCTTTTAAATTTTAAATTTTTGCATTTTCTAATTTTGTTTCCTTTTCTTCTTTTTATTTTTTCTTTAGGTGTTTTTATTTTTCTTGTCTTTTTAATTTTCTTTATTTCTTTATTTTGTATTTTTGAGGTATTAGTTCTAGGTTCAAAAGAAAAAGTTTGAAAAAAAGAGAAAAAAAAGGTGAAAAATAGAAAAAGTTGAAGTTGAAAAATAAGAAAATTGAAGTTGGAGTGAGTGAGTTTTGAAAAAGAAAATTATAAGTGTTGAGAGAGTTTGGAAGTTAGAAAAAAAATTTAGATTGAACGTGAGGAAGTATGGAAAAATTGAGTGTTGAAGTGCGTAAGTTTTTAGGAGTTGAATTTTATTTTGGAGTCTTGGAAATTTTTGTTGGCATTGTCAGGAAGAGGTAGCAGGCACTACCTAATGCGTAGCAGCCGCTACAACAAGCAGCAAGCCCGCTTCGGGAGCCAACCGCAGCTGCGAAGCAAGGAGGACAGCGCCTGCGATGCACGATCAAACGCCATCATTCCCAGCCCAGCACACGTCGCGCCCTCGACCCGATAGTGTCAGCGAGTGATTAAGCCCTGCCAGCCCGACTCTATTCTCACTTTTCCCATTTCTTTTCTCACTCCTTCGACTCTCTCTCTCTCTTCAAGCCCTAAACCTGCGACAAACCCTCACACTCACACCCATTCTTTCTTCTCAATCATCAATTTGACCCTCACCCTCCCTCCATTTTCAGAATCTAAACCCTAATTTCTTCTCCTTGCTGCGAAAACTTGCTGCTAGAATTGCGATTTTTGCCCAGATTCTGCCCTAACTTGCGACATTGTTCAAGCATCCATTCTACACATCTAAGTGAGGCACTATTATTGTCAAGTTCTTGCCAAGTCTTGGTTTTGTTCATCATGAGTGGAAGGAATAAGTGTTCACGTGTCGAAGAAGCTCCTTCATCGCAAGCGGGACCATCCTCATCTATAAAGGATCGTTGCCGAGCGTAACCGGCCACACTAATTCAGTGTGATCCGAATGAGGATGTGACTTTCCGAGATAATGAGCATAGACAACGGTATGAATCGCTTCAAGCACGGAAGATATGTGCATCGGATACTTATGATGCAGCGACGATTGAAGCCATTCATTGCAAACCGAGCTTTGATTATCTCATTCGTGTTCTTGGTTGGGAGGTGTTCATCATGATCGATGAATCGATTGTGGACCAACCCGTCCTCAAAATTTTAAGCTCCTTGAAGGTTTACGATGATGGCAAGAAAAACACACATTTTGAATACCAAGTCGCCAATAAAGATAAGCAGTGCACCTTGAAGTGTTTTTGCCTAAGGTTTGGGTTGCATGATGATGGGAGATTCTATGAGCGATGCGAGAATTTTGATGAGCAAAAGGCAATGAAGGACTTAACTTGTTGGAGGAGGATGAATCATGGTATGAGAGGCGAAACACCACGTTATCATTGCTCCCGAAATTCTAAGGGGCGTGATTTTTGCAATCCAGTTATCCGAATCCTCCATAGGATTGTCACAAGTTCAGTGTTTGGGAGAGATGATGGACGCCCCAAGGTTCGGAAGGATGACCTCTTTGTGATCTAAAATGTCGTAAGGGGTAAAAGGGTCAACACCGGATCTTGCATTCAACATTGTCTTCGGGAGATTAGCATGGAACCCCGACCTACTACTATCGGGATGGGGCATATCATTTTCCACTTCTTAGTTCAAGAACGTTTCGGGAAATATTTGAAGTGGACACCGCGCTATCTTCCGGATCTTATCGATAGGGTGCAGTTGCAGAAAATGAACATCCTCGTCAAGCACCCAACTTTCATGATCTATTGCCATGGACACGATAACAAAACGAAGATTCTCTTGGATCCGGACCATGGCGAGCAGTGGTTGGATATCACTAAGGAGCGAAACTGGTCTTGTGGTCAGGTTCCTAGTGACCGCAAGGTGGGTGGTCCAGATGTGTCCGGTAGTGAGGAAGAAGAGGAGGGTGAAGATGAAGAAGGAGAAGAAGAAAAAAAATGAGGAGGAAAAAGAGGAGTATACCGGCCATGGTGAAGCTAGCAGAAGGGGAAGTCATCCATAGGAAGCTTTACTTGAGCATCTCAACTCTAGATTTGATCAAATGAGAGTTGACCTTCAAGAACAACGGGCTTTGCTCCAGGGTCAGCATAACTTGTTGGAGACCCAACAAGACTTGCTACATGCCCAGCAGTCCACACTTCAAAGGCACGAGGAGTACTTTCAACAACAAAACCAGTATTGGCGTGACTGGGGGTATTATCATTACTCCATTGCAAACAATCCCCCGGCACCACCAGAGTACAGAAACCGCCATTATCCCACTTACTTTCCCTATCACCCATATCCTCCACCGGGAGGATCCGAGTAATGATTTGTAAGTGTCCCCGCTCCCACTTTACTCTCTTTATTGATTTCATTCACACTGTTAGTGTTAGATAAGTGTGGGGTTGTTTTATGGGAAAGTTGGGGAAGTGTGTCGTGTAGCCTGGTTTTGTCGAGTTCGTTGTCCCGATGGTTTACTAGTTTCATTTCTGTTGCTTTATCTTGGAAAGTTCGGTCATGAGAGATGTTTCACCCTCAACTCTCGCCTCAAACTAGTGAGGTTCGGGGTTGAGGTTAGCTAGTGTCAATGTAAATTTTGTAAATAGTTTGTTTTTCATTAAGTTCTTTAGTTAGTGTCTTGTTTTCGTTTTTTGTTCTTTTTCTTTTATGCATGCGAACATTCACACTTATTATGTTTTTCTTGTTTATTCCTAACCCAAGTGTGATGTTTTCCTGGATCGCGGACTGGTTCTGTTCTTTAATTGAAGACCACGAGGTAACCTCTTTCCGCACTCTTTGTTGTGTATATATCTGGATCCTTGTTGCGTGCTTGATTTTCTTTTTGGGTGGTGAGCCCCTTTGAGTGTCTGTGTTGGGATTATTTTGCTATTAGAGCCGTGTGGGCTCGGGTCGCCACAATTTACTTGCTAGTTGTTTTTGTTTGGTTGCTTTTTGTAGGTTCTCTACCCTTTTCTTGTGACACCTTCCCACAATGAGGACATTGTGGCGTTTTAAGTGAGGAGGGGAGGGGGGAAATATTATGTTTCAAGGGTAGATCACCTAGCTTTTTGTTTTTGTTTTCTTAGTTTTGCTTAAAATTTGAAAAAAAAAATGTGTGAAAAAGGAGAAAAAAGGGAATGAAAAACCTTAAAAGTTTTCATTTTTGTTTTGTTTTTGTTTTTGCTTCATTTCTTGGTTTTTGTTGTTAAAATTGGGAAGTCGTTCTTAATCTTCTTAAAAAGAAACCAGTTTGAGCATTTTCGACCCTACTTCAGGCGATGTCTTGACTCATTTTAATTAGATACCCTTCATTGAGTGTCTAGCGAGATCCCTGATTCTTTTCACGTTCTGGTTGAAACTGGGAGACCCTGGGTACTCACTACCGAGCTTGTTTTCTAAAAAGAAAAAAAAAGTTAAATAAATGAATTAATTGGTCCGTGTCGGTCGAACGACATTAACCACCATAAAGTTAGTCGACCTACATGGGACTGGTATTAGCGGTACGGCGCTAATACCCCTTAAACCTCCTTCTACTATCGTTCGCAATGAAGAGGTGTATGGAAAAGCCTGTGTTGGGAGGGTAAACCCCATTGTTGTGCCGTTGCAATTCCCGAAAACTAACGCCAACCTTTAAACTAAATTGAAAATGTTGGAAAACCCAACCCAAAAAGAAAGTTAAGTGTTAATAAAGTGAGGAGTCTTTCCTTGCATCACCTGCGGCCCTCACCAAGCCAATGGCGACCAAATGCGGGGGAGGGCAACTCTTTACTAATTGTGTTCATTTTGAAATAAGCTCGGGTGTGAGCTTTAATTTTGGGGTCGATCGGAATCAGTTAGAACCCAATAAGCACTTGCACACATGGGATTTAGCTTTGCATAAGGTGTAGGGGATCAAAAACCTCTAAGATTGGCAATTGCTTGAGTTAGATGTATGTGTGATGCTCATAACGGTTCCTTTTGGAGGATTAGTATCGTTTTCTTGATTGCGATTGCATGATTACTTGAAGCAAGTTGTTTTTCTTTTCCTTTTCTTTCTTTGGTTTTGTTTTTCACTTTCCCTCTCTCCTTTTTCTTTGGCATTTGTGGGTAGAGCCGTTACAAACCCTCACGAGTCCATCTCGTCCACCCGGGCTGTCGGGGGTTTCAAAGGGCTTGGTGCATACGCTAAATGCACTCGTTTCCTCCCACGTCAGAGGAGTTGGTGTTAAGTTTTTCTTATTTGTTTTGTTTTGTTTTGCTCGGGGTGAGAAAAAGTTTAAGTGTGGGGGATGTTTTGGGCCTAAATATCGCCTTCTGTCTTGGTCTTTTGACTCGTTTCCGGTCTATTTTCGTGCATTATAGTATGTTTTTTGTTATTTTGTAGCTTTTGGCATTTTACAATAAAACGAGGTAAAACGGGCCATTTTTGAGTCTTTTTGGCGATTTCCCGAGCCGAGCCGGACCGAGAGCCGAAGCGGAATTGACCTAGGAATCCTTTCCCAAAGTTTGGTGCAAAACAGTGAGGTAACTCCCACTAAGATCCTTGTAGCGGGCGTTACATGATTTGGAAAGAAGGAAGCAAAAGGGTGGAAGAGCCAAAAGGGTAGCCCCCGTCAGCCCACTACTGACACCCGCTACCTCGACTGGGCAGAGGAAGACAGCAGTCACGGTCTCCCGGACAGCACCTGCGATCGTACGAAGCTCAGAATCGCTTAGGAGATTTCGCTGGTCGCGCCCGCGACTCTCCCCATTTTCTGCACATTTCTTCGGCTTGAAATGCTGTGTTTTGCCCAACTGTTTCGCCTTGTATAAATACTCCTATTGACGATCTTCTGAAAAAAAAAGAAGCATCGGAGGTTAGCTTTTATGATTTAGACTTTTACATTCAGCTTGTATTAGAGAGAGATTAGTGAGAGTTTAATCTAGGGTTTTGGTGATTTTGAGGAGTTGTTGAAGATTTAGGGATTCAAACAATTGAGAGATTGTTGGATCATCTTTTTATTGCTTTTCCTTGTTCATCTAGAGCACTTTGATAAGTATTCTCTTCCCTTAACTCTTTATTAATTACTTTGCTAATTACTTTCTTGCTTGTTTAATTGTTCTTGCATGCTATTTCAATTGTTTGGCTTGTTTGTGATTGTTGTTGATAGAAATCATGCTTAGGGTTGGTTTGGATGTTGCTAGTGTAGTTAGTATCATGATTAGTGGCTAGAAACCATATGGGTTAGGGGATAATTAAGGTTATGAATGGGTGATTAGTTTTGGGTTAGCAATTTTAGTGAATAATTAGTGGGGAAATCAATTTCCCTCCCCTTTCCTTCCCTCAAGTGGGATGTATTTGGGTGCGAAAGCTGTCGAATACATCCAACACTTGTGTTGGAAGGTTGGAGATGGGATAGTTAATGCTCACCTACGAAAGTGGAAGGGGGTTAACTAGGGAAGTCCGTTTCATTAACCCTCGGGTCCGTGGTAGACTTTAGGGAAGTTAATCCGGACTATCCTCGAAAGAGGAAGCTCGGTGGGTATTTTCTAACGGAATTGCCACTTGATTCTCCGTCCTTATTATTTCTCTTGTTGCAAAACCCATTTCCTCATCCCTGTTTGCATCCCGAAAAGCCTCCGAAGCCCATTTCCTTTCCTTCACCGACCTTAGTTTTGTTTCTTGCGTTGTGACCCGTTTCAACCGAGTTCCTTACCTTGGTAATCTCATCCCGACCTTAGACCTAGATTCTATAACCAAGGCCCCTCGCTCCCTAAGAAGAACGATAAAAGTCGAGGTCTAACAAACCACGTTACAAACACCCAATGCAGATTGGACATTAAACTTGTCCCACCATTTAATTTTGTATTCTCTGACCAAGGAAAATGATGTTGGTGGCTTGTAATGTTGAGTAATCAGGAATGACCAGCAAAAAATCCATGGAAAACCATATTTCTTATGGAATGATAACTTCTTGAAATCTGGACTGATAAGCAAGTTGATTGAATAAGTGTTGTAAGCACGTTTGACTTCTTCTGGCCATATGTCTTGAGTACTTCCCATGGTGATCCACCATTCATAGAACCATATGGGAAATTGAGTCTCTGTTCTTGTGTCAAAACTGATAAACCATGATGGGTTGAATGATATGGAAAAAGGCTTAATTGTATATCGATTGGGAAAATCTTTTCCAGTTCGTACTTTAAGGATCCTAATTTTGGAATAGGCTATGTGGTTGGGGTTGGTGCGATCTGGAACATGTTGAATTTCGACTGATTTTGAAACAACGAGTATGAATTCATAAAACAGTCTGGTTTTTTGAGGATTATCATGGAAAAAATAACAATCAGGCATGAATGTGTTTTGACAAATTCATTGAGTTGAGGAACAGATTGAGGTTGTCGAAATCTTGTATAAAGGACATGGTCTTTATTTGGTTTTCTGAAATATTTGGAATCAGTAATGGAGGGTGGTTTTGAAGTTGCTTGAGTCTTTGAGGAGGCTTGGACATAGGATAGAGGTGGAAATTCTTGATTGGGAAGAGCTTGAAAGGTGTTGGTAACAGCTATTGAATATTGAGAATGTATTTGAGTAGCAGGCTTCATTGCATAGTGTTGTGGAGTTTGAATGGATCTTTCTTTCTTTCCATCTTGACTCATATTGAGAGCTGAAATAAAGAAAATTTCAGTCAAAAATAATCTTAATACAAAACATTTTTGAAAAACCTGTTTTTAAGAAATTATTTTGAAAATATTTTGAAATAATGTTGCTCCGATGTGGGTTCTATATGATATAGAAATCTCTTAATTGAGTTTCTATACGTTTGAGACATTCCTGAAAGTGTCGTAAACGATGTTGATGATAATCCCTTTGATTAACAAGTTCATTACCCTTGTCTTTTAATTGACAATATTCTAATTGATAAGTAGTCATAGGTTGCCCAAACTCACGTTTTGGCAAAGCTGCTAATTGAAGTAAAGTTGAATGAAGTGCTTCGATTTCTTTATTTAATGGAATAAGAGTTTGAGTCTCTTCTTGAATGCAATCAAAAAGATGACGTTGCATACTCAAAAGAAAATATTTTTCTGAGTATTTTTTGACAACATAATCTGAGGAAATATGGAATATTTTTGAAGTAATGATAAATCATTTGAAATCATGGGAGATAGAAATTTGAAAGAAATTGATGTTCCCATAATTTCGGTATGAACGCCAAATTGATCTACTTTGAAAGGATAAATTTGAGCAATAAAGGGAGTACCAAGAATAACTTCTTGACCTATATCTCTTACGAGAATAAATGAATTCTTGAAACAATAACCTTGATTACAAACATAAGCATTTGGTAATTTATACTTAATTTGTAGTGCCATGTCATTAGCACTATGAAGACGTTCTTTAGTTTTTTCATAAAACTGGGATGGAATTAATCCTTCTTTAATACAGTTTTGATCTGCACTACTATCTAATAAAGCAATTATATTTAATTCAAAACTATCATTAATCTTAAGCGTAATATGAATATACCTCTTTTGAAAATTAATTTGATTAATAGTGGAAATAAATTGTTGATCATTTGAAGTACTTGGCATATCTTCAAAATTAGAACTTGAAAAACTTGGCTTATTTTCTAATAACGCTAATCTTGTATCTAACTCAAGATCTTTAGTTTGTAAAGAACATAAACTTTGTTGTAATTCTTTAATTTGTTCTTCAAATTATTGACTTCCATTTTCAAATCTTGAACGTTTACAACTTGTAAAATATTTGGAGTTTCATACTTTTCAAATATTTTATTGATATTGAAATTAGGAGGAGGAGCTTTGATCAAATCTTCTTTAATCAAAATACTTTTGAGTTTTTCTAAATATTCTTTTCGTAAATCTGGATCTTGAATTTGCTCAATCAAATCTAATAAAAACTCTTTTTCATTTTTACTAGCTATAATAACATTAATAGAATTAAAACATATTCTTGAAGACTCATTACCTGAAGAATACTCACTAGAATCACTTTCTAATTCATAAATACCATTATATTCTGACTCAGAAGAAGATGAATTCTCATATTGAATAGGAGCATCTTTAAGCTCAAATTAAGAAATAATCTTTTCTTTAATCTCTGGATTATCTGCACATATTTCACTTAATTCCTTTTTGACTTTGCAATTCTTTGCATAATGACCTTGTTTTACACATTTGTAACAAGTAACTTTATTAGTGACTTTCTTTTTTGTAATATCTTTCTTAGGAGGAGTTGTTTCTTGTAATTAGGACGATTATATTTTTCTTTTTATTAACTTGATTTTTCCTTCTCTTCTTTACAGAAGGAGCTTCTAATTTTGGGAGACAGAAAGCTTCACAAAAAGAACCTAATTCTTTTCGCTTAGTATATTTATCTGTTGAATATCTTGCTTGTAATTCATTGCATAAAGAAATACCTTCTTTCTTAATGAATCCTAATAATTGACCAAATGTAATATGATCATATGGAACTGGATCTTTACCTGTTACTTCTTTTAATTTATTGAATATTCTTTGAGAGAATAAGGTTGGTAAACCAGAAATGAATTTCTCTTTCCAATAAGGCTGGCGACAGTCATCTCTTTTTAATAAATATGTAATATAGGTATCTCTATACCAATTGTAATCCTCTAGAGTTGGACATCTTAAATTACTTAATTGAATTTCTTGAGCACCTAATAAATCTTTTGGAGTACCTAATAGATTAACAACAATTGTATGGACTAAAGTGTATATTGGATCTCTATGATTCTTGAGACTTAGACGTTCATTGTCTGTTAAGTAATTATCCCACCAATTCTTTAATGAACCGGTAAAACCTAAAATTAATAAATCAAAAGCTTGACTATCTGGAGCACCTTTAGAAGTATAAGCAGAATATGCTATCATCATTCTATGGAGTGTAATTAATATTTCATGCTCAGATTTTCCATCTAAATTCCATTCATACATTGAAGTACCATCAAAAGCTTCTGTAATCATTGCTTTAACATACTCTGATTGAAGATCTGGAGGAGTATTCCTTGAATAATAAGGAATTGTCTTATCTTTCGAAAATATTTTATGAATATCATTAGTTACTTGATCATCATCTATTTGAGAAATACTTTCATCTAAAACATTAATAGTATTGCTTGAATTAGCAACTTGCTTTAACCTTTCATCTATCTTTTAATTAATGGACTATCTGGAATTTTTAAATTTTTATTTTTATTAATCTTAATGAGCGGAGATAAAATATCATCTAAAAGTCCCAACTTTTTCGAATCCTTATTTAAATCTAAATTTTCTAGCTTTTTGGACAATAAATCTATATCTTCTTTTTTGGAAATAGATTATATTTGAGTAGATACCATATTAACTTGTTGAGACAATGTATGTAATACTTGATTAGTGTAATTACTTTGATGATAAACCTTTTTAATGTCATCTAAAACTACTTGACTATTTTCTTGATCATTTCTACCTACCTTGAATCGAGATGCAGTAATAGGACCTTGACTAGTAGGAACAATAATTTCTTGTAAAGGAGGAACAATGGAAGAAATTACTTGACCATTTATTAATATCCATTTTTAATTGAAATCGTGATTAGTGTTTATACTTTGAATACCATGAGGATCTGGCAAATTATTTTCTGTGGCGAACATTGTCCACCAAGTAAAGAAAGGAATATTGCATTCAATTCTCTCCATTAATGAATATCATTCTTGTCTTATAAAAGCTTGAGCGTTTTTATCAAAGTGAGATAGAAACCAATCTTTCTTAGCTTTATTTTCTATTGAATTAAAGTTTTCACGTAAATACTCTTTATTCATTCAAAAGGCTTTGAAATAACATTAATAGAAGAATAAGAAGGAGGTTGCATAGTTGAATGCGTAGGAGAACCGATTGATGAATTAACTTCATCTACTGGTTCCGCTATCGGAGATTTGTAATAAATTTTTGAATCATCTACCTGATTATCTTTTAAATAATCAAAATTAGTAGATCTTGAAGGCACAGAAAAGGAAGAACGAGGAAGCTCTATCTTTTCTGAAAATCTTGAAGAAGATGCTCTTTCTTTAATAGAATTAAATCTTATTAATACTCTACCATCTGGCTCTTCTACAATTTGTTGTATATTCTTTTGAGAAATATTTCTAGGATGCTTAATATTTTGAATAATAAATTCTTGAGGAATAGTTATCTCATTCCACTTTAATAATTTTGGAGTAAAAGAAGAAATATTTTCAGACTCTATTTTTAATAAAATTGTTTCATCCAAAGACGGCTTTGATAAACATTTTGGATTGACTTGAGAAGAAAGTAACTTGAAATAAACTCTGTACGTAATAGCAAAATTTCTTGAAAGTTCTCTAAATTACACTTTTGAATCATTTTGCAATTGAACATCTAAAATTAATGTATCTAAAATCCAATGGTCATTCAAATCAACAGAATAATTTGGACAACAATTGAAATAAATAGGACCATTACAAATATTAGTTTGAATCATAGCTAATAATGAATCTTTGTAACGAATTAATCTATTGTCTCTAAGGGCCATGAATATAGGACAATCTAATCTTAATCTTGTTAAAGGTTTAAGAGCTATTTGAATCATAGCAAAATGAATATATCTATACTTTTCTTTATACTTTTTAATAGATATATTTGAAAGTAATTTAATAGTTTGAAATTCTTCATCTAGACTAAATGTTTCTTCATGATCCTTAATTGAAAAAGCAGTATTGAAATCAAATTTACCAATTTGATAAATTGTTTCTATTTTTTTGTTTTGGAATAGACCATTTTGAAAAATCAACTTGACAGCTATCCCTGCTATTGACCACATTAGAACTCTTGCTACTACCTAGACTTAGACGAGCTCTGATCCAAGAGGCCATCTGAGTTACGTTTGAACACTTAGCTAATGAGTCATGCACCCACTATCGAGACCACTGGGACCACCCCTTACGGGACTACCTAACACACGACTGACCAACGAACTCAATGGGGCTTATCAACAGCTGACCAACGCTAGCTATGAGCGTAACACAGTAACTAAAAATGCAAACTTGGCTCTGATACCAATCGGGGGCATGCTGGACTGGGCTGAGCGCTAGGGGAAGTAGCGGGAGAGGACTTGGTATGGCCTGGGGGTGAGGGGAGCGGAGTGACAAATCGATTTTCAAAAGTGGTATATTCATATATATATATATATATATATATATATATATATATATATATATATATATATATGTATATATATATATATATATAGGAATAGATAGGGTGAGAATGGAGATAGTCAAGGGTTTAGATTAATCCACCTTTTCCCCTTTTTTTTGTTAGACAAACTCACGTGACTTGGAGCAGAAAACAAAAAAGGAAAGGGCAAGGGAGGCTCATGGCGGCTGGCATTAAATTCATTCCAAGTTTCAAAACATACCGAGCGTGAGTTCCAATCTGTTCAACATCTAGCATTGGAGAAATCAGAGGCGTTAGAAGAAGCCATGGACATTGCAGGACTACCTCCAAGACGACACAAACTCCTACTCCTTCAATGGCTTCAAGTGCTTCCCTCATCTGGTCGCTACGCCGCGATAAAGAACATCATCGAGAAGGAACTCATTGCATAGAAAAAGCATCAGACGACACCGCCGATGAAATAACCGAGTCGCAGTTGGACGATCTCATCGGTGATTAACAAAGCTTTGATGGCGGTGATTAACACCATCAAGTTTCTAGCTCATGTTTGTCTTCAAAACACACAATGATCAATTTGTATTAGCAATTTGCGTTTACTTCTCCCAGATTGTGGGCAATTACTTCTCCCTGATTGTGGGCTTTGGCGATTTATTTTAGTTAGGGTTTTATAATAGGAAGGTTAGTTCACAACCTTTTGTTGAAACAATCAAGCATTCATCCACAGTCTGCCATGGTAATGGTTGGTGAGCTTTGATGAAGGGGGGGTGAGGGGAGGGGGGGAGTGGGGTGAGTGTAATAGCTGATGTTCATTCTAGGATGCTTTGATGTAATTTTTAGTCATACCTATTGTTCATCTGTATATGAAGTGTTGCCCATTTGAAGGTTATAGTAACCAAATTTAAAAACCGTAAAACTTTGAAGTAATGCTCATTGTTGGATGTCGTAATGTACTTTTTTGTCGTACATATTGTTCATTTATACATAAAGTGTTGCTCTTTAAAGGTTACAGTAACCAAGTTCAAAAAAATTCAAAAGTTTTGATGTCCACATCAAGTAATAAACATATGACATCAAATAATAAACACATGGACATCAAGCAATAAATATATGTATATCAAGTAATAAACACATGGACAACAAGTAAAAAAATCTATGGACATCAAGTAATAAACAGATGGACAATAATTAAACAGTAATAAACATGCAGACATCAAATAATAAACACGTGGACAATAATTAAACAGTAATAAACATACAAACATCAAGTAATAAACATATCGACATCACGTAGTAAACACATGCACATTAAGTAATAAATGTGGATATCAATTAACAGTAATAAATATATGGACATCAAGTAATAAACACATGAACATCAAGTAATAAACAAATGAACATCAAATTCAAAATATTTAATGCTAGAAACACGTATAACTGATGAATGGGTTGGGAACAGACATCAATTAATTTCATTCTCATTTCTCAAATGAATTTAATTCATTCCCACTTCCCAACCCATTCATCAGCCATGTGTGTTTTCAACATTAAATTTTTTTAAGTTGATGTTAATTTGTTTATTACTTGATGTTCATGTATGTTTATCACTGTTAATTGATGTCCATATGATATTACTCGATGTCCAAGTGTTTACTACTTGATGTCCATATGTTTATTTACTTAATGTCCGTATGTTTATTACTGTTTAATTATTGTCCATGCTTTTATTACATGATGTCCATGTGTTTATTACTTGATGTCATATATTTATTACTTGATGTGAACATTGAAAATTTTAAAATTTATTGAACTTGATTACTATAACATTTAAAAAGGAAACACATCACGTATAACTGAACAATAGGTATGACAAAAAAACACATTATGACATTCAACAATGAGCATAACTTCAAATTTTTACAAATTTTGAACTTGATTACTATAAACTTCAAATGGGTAACACTTCATGTACAGATAAACAATAGGTATGATTAAAAAGTACATCAAGATATCCCAGAATGAGCAACATAATCGCGAAAGCCCACAATCAGGGGAAGTAACTGCAAATCGCTAATACAATCGGCCGTCGTGTATTTTGAAGACAAACCGGAGAAACTTAACGATATCAATCGCCGCGATCGAAGCTCTGTGAATCACCGATGAGATCGTCCAACTGCGACTCTGCTATTTCATTGGCGGTGTCACCGGACGCTTTTTCTATCCAATGAGTTCCTTCTCGATGATGTTCTTTATCGCGGCGTAGCAACCGGACGAGGGAAGTACTTTAAGCCATTGAAGGAGCAGGAGTTAGTGTCATTTAGGTGAACAGATTGGAACTCAGGTTGGGTGAGTTTTGAAATTTGGAATGAATTTAATGCTAGCCGCCATGAGCCTCCCTTACCTTTTCCTTTTTTGTTTTCTGCTCCAATTGTCACGTTAGCTTGTCTAAAAAAAAAGGGGGGGAAGGGATGATTAATCTCAACCCTTGTTCTTTGATCTAATGTCTAATACTCATCCTTTTCACATGCTCACGATATCTCCATTCTCATCATATCTATTCCCTATATATATATATATATATATATATATATAAATATATATATATATATATATTTATATATATATATATATATATATATATATATATACATATATATATATATATATATATATACATATATATACATATATATAAATATATATATATATATATATATATATATATATAAGTTTGGGTCGGGTTTACGGGTCATGACCGCCCTTTTTCTCAGTCACTTACAACTAATAAAATTGATTATAATTAGTCAAAGACACCTGTGTAATGTACCGTTCCATTCCAAGTTCGACAACCACGATATGTCGTAGTTGTATAGACATATTACTATACACCTAAGGGATAATTTTTTGGCAATCTGCAAGTCTACAAGTATTATGCGGTTTACATCAACAATCCACTAATAACAGTACTTATGAAATATATAGGGTTTTGGGATGCTAATATACTGAACTTTTGAGGTGTTGGACAATAATGCATTGATCTTTGACCTTAGACAATAATACACTATTTTACTGAAAGAGAGTAGAGAGGTGGGATTGCAGGAGTTTGAGGGTTCATTGAAAGAGTGAGTGAGTGACAGTGTTAGGGTTTTGTTTTGGTCATTTGTTATTTGATTATTTCATTTGTATGTCTCTCTCTACCCATAGCTTTCCAAAACCACCCAATATTTTACTTTTGGGCCTTAATTTTCAAGAAATGGACCCATTTTTTGCACAAGGCCAAAATAGACAAAACACTTAAAATTAAAGTGTCTGACCCAATGGGTCGACCCAGACCCGACCCAACCTGACCCGCTTTTTACCGGGTTCTTTGGGTTGGGTCATTTTCGGCTCCCGGGTCGGAATTTCGTGTTCAAAACCTACTTTTTGCGTGTCGGTTTGGGTGGAGTTTCCGGGTCGGGTCGAGAATTGTCAGGTCTATATATATATGGGTACAAAGTGTGAGGGTCAAAATATGTAAGTTCTAACGAGGGTATTCTGGAAAATTTATAATTAATTATGTTTAATTTTTTTAAAAAAAAAATCAAATCATATTAATGTGTATGCATTAGTTGACATTATTTCTTTCTTTTCTTTTCCTATAAAAATTGCTTATTGTATATTAATTTAAAATGAATTACTATAAGCAATGAATAAATAAAATTAACAAATTATAAAATATAATAATACACACTAACGATGATAATTAAATTAGTATTCACTAAAAACAAATTGTTTATAGTAATTAATATATTTAATTGATTATATTAGATGACTAATTAATAGTGGGCCCTGAGTACATTTTTGTCTTAAATATGTAAGATGGTTATAATAACCATTTATATTTCATATTAAATAATTTATTATAATAAGATTAGTATTCATTAAATTGGCTTTTTAATATAAAAAGAAAAATATATCGTTCTCAAGAGCTAAAGTAAAGAAAATCTAGAATATTAAAGTAGTTAATTAATTATTTTTCATAAAGCTTAAAAAATGAGCTATGTTATTTTTTTTATATAAGAAAAAAATCAACATTTTATTCTTTTATTTTTTAAGTCAACATTGTATTCAAAGGTTATATGTTATAATGATCTTCATCTTCTCCTTAAAGAAACAAAATATTCAATGATAGAACTCTTTTTAAATAAAAAATGGATAACCTCTTTTTTAAATATAATCTTCATAATTCAAATAATTTTCATAAAATATGTAATTAAATTGTGTCCCGTGCAATGCTCGTGTCCAAAGACTAGTTCAATCTCAGTACATGATAAACCTGAAAGATTAAGGCCCACGTTCTTTTATGCGGCTGGTATGATGCGGTGTCACACTGCACCACAACTTTCCATATTCACCACAATTTTTCCCAATTCGCCACAACTTCTCCCAACACACCACAATCCATCACATTTCCTCCACACTGCACCGCAACTAGCAATAGAAAATAACGGGGCTTAATTTGCTAAAACAATTGATATTATCTTATTAGGTTGCAGATTAATATCTACGCTAATCGCTATCGTCCATGCGTCCTGCAGAAGGATGTATCCTGATGAACAACTTTTGATGTTGTATTTACGTATGAATAGAAACTTATGATAATCAAATTAGGCTGATAATCAAATTACGCTCTCTGGGTAAAATGGAAAATTATTAAGGTAGACACCTAGAAATTGATGCACGATCCCCAAATGCCATGTATTGGAGGCTCTTGCCTAGAGGAAAGATGGCAATTACGGTTAACCTGCTTAGGGAAGGGCACAAACTTTTATCAGTCTAGGTTATTAATGCATGACCAATTATTGAATGTAGAATACAATTGATGAATGAAATGACTAGATCATGTGGGACAGTGGGAGTGTCATTTAGGTCATAAGGAGGATCCAAGGAATGAAGTGAGGATTAGGGGAGAGAACTAACAGCAGGCCCGGCGGTAGGGGTAGGCGGGAGGTCGACCGCTCATGGCCTAGGATTTTTTAAAAACATTTCTACAATTAAAGGCCTCGACTGAGAACTACTACGCATAATCAAATAGGAGGAAGAATAGGGTAGGTCGGCTGTCAAATTCTTAAAATTAACTAAGTCAAACTTAAATTATTAACAATGTAGTGATAAACACATTTGAATTTTTTCGTGGTTTTACATCAATATCCCCTTAAAAAAGGTTTCGTCCTCGAAACTTAAACTCATACTTAAAGGTTTGACATATGAAGCTAAAAGTGGTCCTTACCAAAACTTAGGGTTTTAAATTATTGTTATTATTATTATCACCATCATTATTAAATAGTCTAACATTTACAATATATTCTTTTTCTAACATAATCCTATTACCTTATTACAATAAAAATACACATATTTTAATAGAAAAATAATTGTTAATATTCCAACAATTGTACCAAAACTCATTCAACTAGAGCTTACTAATAGGTCAGGTCGAGTCGTGTTCGTGTCGAACTTAAACGGGTTGACTTCAATTAAACTACCTAAACTACAGAAAATCATTGTTTCACGCACTTTTAGATTAGAAAATCGGTCGGAATTTCCCCAATAAATAATTACCACAAATATAATGTCACCCTATAATAATTTTTCAAATATAGGTCCCTTAAAATAATTACATCAAAATATAGGGACCTGTTAGTCGTTTATATATATATATATATATATATATATATATATATATATATATATATATATATATATATATATATATATGGGAATGGATCACACGAGCATGCAAATTTGGTGAGCATGTGAGCATGGATGGACATCAAGTATTGTAGTTGAGGACATCAAGTATTGTTTCAATGGACATCAAGTTTGCATGAGAACATCAAGGGAACATCATTTCACCATGCAAATTTGATGTCCATGAAAACAATACTTGATGTCCTCAAATACAATACTTGATGCCCATCCATGCTCACATGCTCACCAAAGTTCCATGCTCATGTGATCCATTCCCTATACATATACATATACATATACATATACATATACATATACATATACATATACATATACATATACATATATATAGGGAAATTGGATTATTATTCTAATAATCCGTACTTTTACGAATTGTATAGCAATAATCCCTACTTTCATTTTGTATTCTAGTGGTCCAAAAACAATTAAAATTTTTATTCTGATGGGATGTTGCCGAGTCAAGTGGTGGTGACTCGGTGGTTTGCTGACGTGTACCGGCGAGAGCGTGTTTAACTAAAAAATTATTATTTTAGTTGTATTCTAGTGGTCCCATTTAAATTGTTATTTTATTCTAGTAGTCTCATTGACATATTTATTATATTTTGGTGGTCCTATTTCATTGTTGATTATATTCTGGTTGTCCGAATTCTTGGTCAAACACACTCTCGCCGGTACACGTCAGCAAACCACCGAGTCACTACCATTTGACTCGGCGGCGTACCACTATAATACAATTTTAATTTTTTATGGACCACCAGAATACAAAATGAAAGTAGGGATTATTGCTATACAATTCGTAAAAGTAGGGATTATTAAAATCCAATTTCCCTATATATATATATACACACACACGGTCTAGATTTTGTCCAATTCGAATTTTTGAATCTAGTACATTTAACCGGTTTTGTTTAGGTATCAGGATACTCCTTGTTATTAAGGACAAAATTAATAAATGAGACCTCAATTTATTTTGAGAATTGTTCATTAATAAAAATTTTAAAAATCTTTCGTTTAAAATACACATAATGTGGCAGGAATTAACTGATACATAATTCAAAATGTTAAGCATAATTAAAAGTTACAATCTTGGTAGATAAATGTAGGGGTAAAAAAGATAGAAAAGAAAGTGGAGATTCAGCTGGAATTGGTGTGCGCCCAAGAATGATCATCCTGCCATCGCCTTAGATAATACAAAAGAGGGTATCCCCTAAACTTGAGTTGTAAGGTTGGTGATCCCAATGAGTCAATTAAATTAAAAACTAAATTGACCGCAGTACTTAAGATCAGCGCCTCCTTGCCGACATTTCATACTTGCTTGTTCCCTAATTGACTAACTATTGCATATGTCCATGTGTTTAACCGTGTTTTCCCATATTCCCATGGGAACTCCCCGTTTCCCTTTCTTGAATCAAGAGAAGCACACCATGATTTATGACTTATTTCACTCTATGTGGTTAAATTAATGGCCACTTAATTAATTATTAGTTAATTAGTTAAATAGACTCAAATTATTTAGAATACAATTTTTAGATAATAAGGAGTCATAAATAGATTAGGACTGAGAGTCCTTTTCTGAGTTGTACTCTTATTAGGTGTTGGAGTATGTCTCCAAAGTTAACCTATATATATACATCTACGTAGTGTATATTGGAGATACACAAGTATCAATGAATCTAATCTATTCTCTCTCGGGTAAACCATCATCGGAGGTTAGAGGTTTTGCGGTGTGAATATACTGGTGACTCCGTAATTGATAGCCACCATTCCGAGGCATTGCCCTGAAGGACTCAAGAAAGGAGATTACAGTATTCATGAGACAAGATTCAGTAATACGATCCTAATTGCGTCCACACTAACGTATTTCGGTTTCACTCTACATATACCAACCTCTATATTTCGAAATTGAGGCTTAATTTGTAAGTCTAGTTTGTATCAAAACTATTGCATGCTCCCTCCATTCTCTTCCCCTCCCCCTCCCCCCCCCCCAATGATTACGAGCTATAGGCCAAAAATTTATTCGCCAAATAGAGTCGGATGAACCGGAAGAAGTGACATGAAGCACGAGTACAAAATCCTTCAAAAGGAGCTTCCTTAATGGAAATTGGGTTGTCGTTGATCATTAAAACTAAATTGGGCTAGTGCTTTATACAATTACAACCAAAATCAGTCCAAAGTGCAAGAAGATATATAAAAACAACATATCCTTTGTAACACCCCGGATATATGGTTAAGTGTGGCTTAAAAGGATAGAAATGACTACTTATATCACCAAGGTGCACCTTCTTTTATGGTAGCATAGCTATTGGGAACTCCTCAGTTAAGCGTGCTTGGCTGGGAGTAGTCTCAAGATGGGTGACCTCCTAGGAAGTTTTTCCATGTAGCTCGTGAGTGAGGACGAAGCACGTTGGAAACATTTTTCGAGCAAATTGGGTTAAATTTAACAGAGTTTGGAACAAGCGGATGTCCACTCTTGAAAGTTTGATTCAATGACTCAAATGCGTAAAGTAAAGGGAAAGTAATTTTACAAATTATTATTCCTGAAATGTATGATTAATCCCTTAAAGTGTTTTTAAAAGGTTCAAACCCCAGAACAAATCACCCAATCACACTCCCAATCCGCGTGGACTTTCTGAAGCCCGAACGGTGAGGAAAAATGTCCACAAGATTTTTGGCGACTCCACTGGGGAGTTTTTCTTAAAGTGGGTAAAATTTGAAAAAAGTTTAGTGTGCTTTAAAAATTTTGGAAGGAAGATAAATTTTTACATTATAGGATTAGGACATTCTTTTTTTAGGCATAAATGCATTGCATATACCGGGCTACCTCTTGGCCACGTATGTGGGCCAGGTTGCACTTAAAGCGGCAGTTTAGGTTTTCTTTAAGACTACAAAAAATACCCATGGGATGCAAGACTGGCGATACTCTGTTGGTGCCTTTACACGAGGGAGCCTCAGTCACCACATCCACTTATGCATCACTCTCTGAGGTCTCCACACGAGCCACGGAGAGCAACACTCCATATATTCGAGTTGCCTTTACAACAAGAATGCATCGTGGTGAGTACATGAGCCGATAAGCCTATCCAGCCAATAATCCCTTCTTGTACATATATAGAGCCTTAGTTAGGATACCTCTTGTTCATATGTATGTTGTGTGCTACGTATTTTCCTTGTTGTTGTAGAGAGTCGACCCAAGTCTAGAGATGTTGTTTGAGTCCATATAGTAGTCATTGGGCTGAGAAGAGTCATGTTTACCAACTAAGTTAATTAACCTCAAAAAGTTATGGTTAATCTAGTGGTTGGATCCATTTATTTATAAAAGGTTAATTATCTTGGTTCACAAAGTAAACTCAACTCGCCTTTGATGGTTCTACATGGCCCTTTACAACATTCTCTTAACAAAGGTCCAAAAATCTGATAAAAGTCAAAACAAAGTTAGTAGGTAAAGTCCTAGACTGTGTAATAATCACCGGGTTTGAGTAAATTAATTTATTGAATTAATTATAAAATTCATCCCAACTTTATGGTCGGCCCGTGGTTAGGCCCAACCATATTGGATTTAATAATTAAGTCCATAAGCTAGTTACAACTCACCTGACGTCGTTGGTTTTATCCAGTCCTTTACAATACCCGCTTTCCTGGTAAAATATAATAAAAAGGTGTACGTAGAAAGGGTAGACCGTCAATCCTGTCGATCATTATTCTAGCCCATGTAATAGCCAGTATGGCGTGAGGTGGAATGATAAATTCTCCACGTTACGGATGCTCCTTAAAACGGTTGGCCTGTGGATGGGGCCCATCCAAATTGAGAAACACTAACTTATGA
Organism: Portulaca oleracea; assembly: GCA_029582165.1. NCBI lineage: Eukaryota > Viridiplantae > Streptophyta > Magnoliopsida > Caryophyllales > Portulacaceae > Portulaca > Portulaca oleracea. The sequence continues at coordinate 16,820,566 of CM055881.1, forward strand.
TCCCATATTCAGTTCTGGTTCACCATACTTGACTTTATTCGGTCCTTTATGATGATCAAGTTGTCCTTAGTTTCATATAAAGTTAAGTCATGCAAACCCGTGTCTCGGGTGAGTCTTCCTCGAGTCAGCATATAAGTCTTGACTTTATTCATGGGAAGGGTTGTTTTTCTTTTCAAAAGGTCAATCTCTGAGTTGTGTGTTGTTCCTTAGTCAGTATAGGAGACCTGAGTCTAGCTTGGATCCAAGGACCGTCCGATCGTCTGATCCGCAATCCGGGTTACGTCCCGCAGAACCCTAAGCCCAAGGTCTCTCGCCGTCTGCAATTCGATATGTCTGCTAGTGAAAACCAAGGTGACAACTCGGTCAACCCTACTTTAATTTGACCAAATTTCTCGAGGAGAGATTCAACAAGATGAAAGGTTCGATTACCTTTGCCACTCTACAACAACAAAAGAAAGTCAAGGAGCATACCGCTCAACGGCGGGGAGCATACCGCTCAACGGCGGGAACTCATCAAGAAACAAAATAGTCGCATCGAGCAACAATAAGAGACTTTGAATGGAGTGTTGGAAGCTCTGCACTGCATTAATGTGCATGTAGGGATGAATAATGATGATGACGATGCTATGTAGATTGTCCCTAACTCGATGTCCGCTATTGACAAAATCAAAGGAAAACTAAGGGAAGGCTCAAGTACAGGAGGAGTCATCCATATTCCATATAACTCCATGCCTAGGCCACCACCGCCAATGGCTACCCCTCAAGTTGCAGTAGTTAATACCGAGTTTGAGTTACAAAACATTCCTATTATTCAAGAGATGAAGGCACAGTTCAATGTGGTCAAGAATGCTATGAGTCACATGCCTATTTTTGCCAATCAGTTCGTTGAATTCGAACCACCTGCTGAGATTAATGACAAGCTAGTTGGCAAAATGGATATACCTCTGAAGAAGTTCAGTCCTTCTGCAAACCCGACCCATCATGTATGGGAGTTTAACCAAGTAATACCGCTCCGTGACATTGGCACATACACTACGAGCAAGTTTTCCCATAATTGCTGAATGACAAAGCATTATATTGATATTATACTCTTCCTTTGGAAACCCGGAGAGATTGGACTGCTTTGCGTCGAACATTTATTGAACATTACAGCAAGATTCAAAAGGAAAAAGTAATTTTAACGGATGTTATGGCCATTCGCCAAGGAGATGATGAACCATTTTTGACTTACTATGAAAGATAGCACTCTAAGATATCCCAAGTGACCAACGTCATTCCAACGGAAGTACAGTTAGACACCTTCATCCGCAGCCTGAAGTCAAGTCTGGTTCAACTGTTGGATTTCCATGTCGTAGAGAACTTTGAGTATCTGAAGAAGCTGTGCCCTATGCTGGATGTGCGGAAGGAGAGAAATGTGGTGTCTCAGGGCTGGAAAGGTGGTAGCACAACAGTGCCCCAAGACTGGCTGAGGCTAATGTCATTCAAAATGTGATCCATGGTTCATTCCAAAAGCCAACGTTTTTCCAGTATGATTCTTATACCCAGCTGGATATGACTTATGTTGAAACTTTAGACCGGTTGTTAAAGTCTGATAAGATCCGGTTACATACCCCTAGGCCGGAGCCTGAGAACAAAGGACCAGGGTGGAACAAGAATGCGCAAATACCATCGTGCAAGAGGACATGATACCGAGCGATGCTATATGCTCAAGAACCTCATCGAGAAGATGATTCGTTCAAGTGAGTTACCAGCACCTAAGTCGGATAAGAAACCCAACAACAAAAGCAATCCTCTCCCGAATCATGCTATTTTCGTAGGAGAGGGTACTTTTGATCCATTCGAATGTATTACAGACGAGGGAGTGCCTATACTCTCCCTTGAAGATTTGGCAGCCTTTAGTGTCAATGGAATATGGGCGCGCGACGATGAAAGCATTGAGAATCACGGAAACCAGCAGCACTTGGAGGATCTGAAAAACAATATGCACGATCTGGTCTTACACACAGCTATTTGTCAGGACAAAAAGGTCCAGGAACACCTTGAACGTCAGGGTCAGCAGATAGAACAACAACGGGAAGCCCTGGATAATGCACTGAAAGAGCTTCAACACCTTAAAGCTTGTGTCGGTGAGCAAGCTTCGCTGCAAAAGAAGGAAAGGAAGTGGACCCGATGGTTGTTGTGTTGTCCAATCCTGAATTTGATCCAAGCTCCATGATTTTTGCAGATGGAGGTTGTCGCGAGATCTCCTGGGTCGATTATGCCAATAATAAATGTACTCTAGTGTTAGGAGAACCTTGTAAGGTCTTGTTTGAGTCGAGCACTAGCGAGTCTATAGTTGAGTCTGAGTTAACTGGGATTAGCCCCATGTCTAATGAGTTTGTATCCATTTCTGCATTCAATGAAGTGAACCTTTCTAAGTATTCCTGTTCTCCTCCTTTTAATTACTACGCTAATAGTCACGAATTTGATGCTGAACCTTTAAAAGACTTTAATAAATTAACACGAGCTATGAACGAGCATGAGAATCGATCACATGTCAGTAGTTGAAAAAACCATCACCATCAATGTGGGGACATCTGAAACTCCCCGGGATTGACATGGAGATTGCCGAGCATGCCATACCGCTTTATCCAGATGCTAAACCTATTCAGCAGCGTCCACGCAGAATTAAGAATGAATGGTCTGACAAGATTCACGATGAGGTGCAGAAACAGCTAGAGGCTAAGTTTATTAGAATTGTAGTGTTCTCGCAATGGTTGGCTAATATTGTCCCGGTACCAAAGAAATATGGGAAGGTACGGATGTGTGTTGACTTTAGAGACATGAACAAGGCTAGCCCGAAGGATTGTTTTCCTTTTCCACACATTGACGTCCTGGTTGACCATAATTGCGCTCACGAACTTCTGTCATTTAATTATGGATGGGTATGCTGGTTAAAACCAGATCAAAATGGCTGAAGAAGACATGGAGAAAACATCCTTTATCACTCTGTGTGGAACTTTCTGTTGTCTAGTTATGCCATTTGGGTTGAAGAATGCTGGTGCCACTTACTAACACACCGTCACCATCTTACTCCATCACATGATCCACAAGTAGGTAGAAGCGTACGTGGATGACATGATTGTCAAATCAGAAACGCGTGAAGACCACATCCCTTACTTGCGCAAGTTTTTCCTTAGGCTCCGCAAATACAACATGAGGCTGAAACTGCAGAAATGTGCATTTAGAGTAACCTCGGGGATGTTGTTAGGATATATTGTCAGTCAATGGGGAATAGAAGTTGATCCATCTAAGATCAAGGCTATTTGGGACATGCCACCACCTTGAATGGAGAATGAGATTGTGGTTTCCTAGGACAAGTTCAATATCTGAGCAGGTTCATTTCCAAGCTCACCATGACTTGTGAACCATTGTTTCAGAAGTTGAAAAAGGGTGCAAAGGTTGAATGGGATGACCAGTGTCAAGTAGCGTTCGACAAGATCAAAGCCGATTTGACCAGCCCGCCAGTACTAGTCCCGCCTGTGTCAGGGGAGTCGTTGTTGCTTTATCTCACCATAAATCAGGGTGCAATGGGCGCCATACTGGCCCAAAAAGTCTACAATCTAGAGAAGGCTATATACTACATCAGCAAGAAGTTCTCATGGTGTGAATCCCGTTACTCTGAGATAGAAAAGATGGCCTGGCGTTGATTTGGTCTACAAAGAAGCTAGCTTCGCCATTATCTGTTGGCATACACTGTTTATGTGATCGCGGCATGTAATCCGGTCAAACACATCATGGAGCAACCTACTGTGTATAGTCGAATTGCTCAATGGGTAGTCATGTTATCCGAGTTCGATCTTCTTTTTCAACATTAGAAATCTATAAAAGGACGAGCAATTTCTGATTTTCTGGCTGAACTCCCGACAGAAGACCCTAACACTGGGGACTTAGAGTTTAGTGATGAGCAAGTTATCCAAGTGGAGGAGGAGACTTGGAAATTGTACTTCGATGGTGCTGCAAACCAGATGGGATGCGGAGCCGGAGCTCTGTTGGTATCTCCTGAGGATCTACATTTCCCTTTGACGGTCAAGCTAGATTTTGACGCCACCAACAATGCTGCCGAATATGAGGCCTGCATCTTGGGCATACATACAGCTCTGGAAATGGGTATTGAAAGGTTACGAGTATTTGGAGATTCAAGTTTGATTGTCAATCAGGCTACTAGTGTGTGGAAGGTGAAGAGTGAGTCTTTAGCGTTATATCAACAACACTTGTCTGATTTGGCCAAGAGATTCAAGCATATCGAGTTCAAGTACCTGCCGAGAAGTCACAACGAATTGGCGGATACCCTAGCCAAGCTATCGTCTATGGTAGCAATGCCGGAAGTGGATCAGACGTTGGCAGTTGTAGTTGAGAGAAAGGTTCAACCTGCTTACCATCAACCCTTAATGATCAGTTCTATTAATACTAAGACGTGGTTCTTTGACATCTACACCTTTCTAAAGGATGGTGCATATCCACCAGATGTTGGGCATCGAGCTCGGAGGGCTATCTGATTGATAGCTGCACAATATTGCATTATTCAGGATCGCCTATACAAGAAGGCTGTGACCGGTATAAATATGCTATGTATTGATGAGATAGAAGCCGGAGAATTAATGAGGTCAACTGATGGAGGAGAGTGCGGACCGCGTATGAATGGGAGAATGCTAGTGAAGAAGATTCAGCGAGCGAGATATTTCTTGTATACTATGGAATCAAACTGTCTTCAATTTGTGAGAAAGCGCCCAAAGTGTCAAGAGTATGCTGATCTTAAGCATCAACCATCGTCTTACCTGACCACTTTGGCCTCACCGTGGCCATTTTCCGTATGGGGTATCGACATTGTTTTGAAGATATCACCCCAGGGTACTGGAGGTCACAAGTATGTGCTGATGGCGGTAGAGTATTTCACTAAGTGGGTAGAAGTTGCTTCCTATGCGAAGATTACCTCGAAATATATTGCTAAATTCATGCTGAAGAACATCATTTGTAGATATGGGGTACCGCATGAGGTGATCAGCGACAATGGGAGTCATTTCATGGGTGATTTTGTAACTCTTTTGGCCAAGTACAAAATCCAACATCATCATGCGTCTCCTTATCGGCCACAAACAAATGGGGCGGTCGAAGCTGTGAACAAAACTTTGGTGAAAATCATTAAGAAGACGGTGGTCACTTACAAGGATTGGCCTCTGGACCGTGTCGGGTTCGGACCCGAGCTTCCTTAGCCGGGTTTGTGAAAAGAGACATGAGGGAGAAAAACCCAACCCAAGATTCTCGAGCGAAACCCACCCGACCACTATCTTTCACGAATCGTTACATCTTTGTAAAGGGTGGGGTGGTGAGTGTCACGTTGGACTAGCTCAGGCAAGTTGCCCATTGGCCGAACTTGGAGAGGCTCGGGACTTGCTTCCAACCCGGAGGCCGTGGGACTGGGCTAGGCCGTCCCGGGACCGAGGAGTGTCGAAGCTCGGAAGTACCCTGGGGCATGAAAAGTCAAGGAAGGAGCAGCGCCAACGAACACTCGGCGTGTCATTGTTGTCACGCCCGCAACGACCTGCTGGCCAAAGGCGGAATTCTGGGGAGTTGTGGGTGTCGCGCCCGCTACACACATCGTTGCACCCATGACGTTTTGGTTGGGCCAGCCAGGGAGTAGAGCAGATCAAGGTCGCGCTCGGGAGGAAGCCTATCACGCCCGTGACTGATGGACGTCGCACCCGCGACGTCCCTGGTCGCGCCCGCGACCCCAGTCGGCTAGTGACAGATGGTGACAGACAACAGTTGGTCGCGTCCGCGAAGGTCTGCGTCGCGCCTGTGACCCCCCCTGCGACGCGCGTGCTAATTCATTTTTTTTTGCTGAGTTTTTAACCTAATTTTTGTGTAGTATAAATACCATGTTTAGCACTATTTTGTAGGCAGCTGATGTTTATGAATGTTGATGCTAATGCATTGTTAGGGTTTTCCCTAATTTTCTCTCAAACCTTATTATCTTTATCCAAGTGATTTGGTGGTGATTCAAGTCATTCCTTAAGTTTATGAATTTGTTGCTTTTCTTGCATAGGATTGTAAATATTATATACCAATAATCCCAATTAGCAAATTCTTTCAGGCAATTACAAGATAGGAACAAGGAAAAAAAAAATGTGTGAGCCAATAAATTGTCCCTAGGCTCAGTTACTACAAGTATTGATTTCTACATATATATACTCCTGAAATGTTGAGTGCTTCCTGTTGATTGTGATTCTAAACCACAGAAACTGGATTCCGATGGCAATTGCCATCCTCCGTAGCTGTTAAGGTTTGGAGAAACCTTCAAATCCTGTAATATCAAAGTAGCTAAAGTAATCAGAGGAGAAGAGATTTGTTGAGCCCTCGTATTGATCAGCAGGAAGAAGCGGTGAACTAAAATCGTGGAGCTGAGCTCCGGTCTGCCATGTCAAGGTAGACAGGTCAGATTCATTTGACCAGAAAACATCGTCTATTATGTGATCGAAAGGGGCGAGGTCAGGGCCAACAAACCCCTGCATTGCCTCCCCTTGTTGAACTTGTTTACACTTGGAGGGAACTCTACATTCTGTTGTCTGAAACTCGTGATCAAGGACATCATCAGAAATATTGTGGTTGTCAAACCCATAAGAGGTGGTGGAGGTGATTGACTCATGAGAGGCTTCGGATGGTGTGTTTGTTGGCTCATCAGTGTCCTCACCACTGGCATTATTACTGGGTTGATCATTGTTCAAGAAGTTGGCAAAAACAGCAGCGAGATCAATGTTAGGTCCACCAGAGTGAGAGGAGTGGTCAAGGGAAGAAGAGTGAGTGGAGGAGGAGGAGGGAGGAGGTAAGTTCCTGGAGGACCTGGAACGACGTGTCTTACGGCATCCCCCACCGACAGGTACATTCCTAAGGGAGCCACCTTTGGTCCAGTACCTACGGCAGGCCTTGCAGAAGTACCTTGGTTGGGACAAGCTGTAGTTGTTGTAATAACAGAACTTGGTGTTGGGTGAAGCACACCTTGGGCAGTTGGGGGCAGCCTCATTGTCACCCCTCCAACGTCTTGTCATCGTCATTGGCCGGGGTGCCGGGCACTGCACAACTCCATCGCTTGACGTCAACATTCTGAGACAAATATCAAAGCCAGAGAGAGACACAGAGAGAGAGATGTGAAGAGGGGAAGAGTGAAGTCAGGGGGATACATGTATATATACGCAAGTGAGAGTGTGAAAAGGCATTTAGTGAATGTGGGCAATAAACGTGGGCGGTCGAGCCGTCAGGACTAAGGAAACAAGAGAGAGGACCATGACAGGCACGGGGGGGTTGTGAGAGCTCAGGAATGTAAACTTGTAAAGTGTAAGTCACACACTATCACTATGTCATGTGATCAATCAATTTTCCCCCATCTTTCTAGTTTTGTGTCAAACTCTTCACTTTCAATATCCTAGGCGGATGCAGAATTCCAGATCCATCCTTTTCTCAACCTAATTTATTATTATTATTATGTGAAATGTGAAATGATTTCAGTGGCAACGTGGCACTTTTTCAATGGCTGCATTTGGGGGAGATTGCGTTCATTCTCTTCCTCTAAGTCAACCCATCTTAGTTGTCAACGCTCTTCACTTTGAAATCTCAAATCTGCACTTTTGCTCTTGGGATTTGCGGCCCGGGCATGTTAAGTTAGCACATTCACAAGCAAGTAGCAACTATGGACTGGGTAGGATGATGGACCAACACTTACCCCCTACTTAGGTCTAACTATTTACCTAGGTTTTATCCACATATACAATCTACTTAATTGCTTTTGATTTAAAGACATGCATATGGAGAAGGAAAAAAAAATCATTAAATCATAGGTTTGCATTGGTGATTTCATTTACAATTTTTTTTTGAAACCAAACCTAGCGATTTCATTAATAACAAATTATACGACACTTACAATGAAAATCGTGATTGAACAATTGTAGGTCTAAAACATAAATATGAAATTCAACTTCCAAAAAACTAATACTAATCTTACTGATCGACGTTCGACTCCGATTTCTTCGATGACTTTGCATCTTTAGCATTGATGGAGAACCTCATAACCTGTGTCATAGCGATTTGAAAGTCGATTTTCATCCAATGTATTAGACCACACCAACTGGAAAAAAACTCTAAAAAGAGACTAAAAACACTAAATAAGGGTACAAAAAACTCTTACAAAAGAAGAGACTTACTTTCATTGCGAAAACGTAAAACCAAACTAATAATTGGGGTAGAAATCAATCAAATTGGGGCTTAATTACCATCGACAAAAGAATCAATGGCAGCCCCTCCAAGGAGATGAAGGCTAGAGTTTTCTAGAGAGAAAAAGAAAAGAGGAGGCTAGGGTTTTCTCTGTAGATAGGAATGATTTCATTTACAATTTAACTTGTCCAGAAACCTATAAGAAACTGGTCATTGGTTATAGACCTATCAAAACTTACCCAAAACCTAAAAATTGAACAACTTTACCCCAACCAACATTCACAATTATGTTAATCGGTTCAGATCTGAGCAACCGAAATGACCCAACTATATCCGAATTGGACTCGAAATTTATTATGAACTGAAATTCTTCATATTCAAAATGACCCGATCTTATTCAAACTCGATCCAAAATAACCAGACTCTACTGAATCACATAGACAAAAAGCATAACCGGAACTTATTTATACTCAGACATAAACCGAAATGACTTTTAACGGAATTTAGGGAAAACAAAATTAATACACTCATACCCGAAATTATCTGACCTACCTTGAACCAAACCTGAAGTGAATCGAACTTGAACAACAAAAACACGAATCAAACCGAAATCATCTTTGAATTTACCCAAGTAATAACCGATTTTGCCATATGTCAAAGTGATCCAACCCGTTAACAACTGAATTTGAAGATCTCAAAGTAAATTGAGTAAGTTTTGTTACAATTTAATATTATTTGAATTATTAGACGATAATACACTGAACTTTAGGTGTATTGGACAATAATGCACTGAACTTTTCTTTTGGACTCTAATACACTGAACTTTGAGGGTATTGGACAATAATGTACTCAGACCAATTCAGCTAGTGGTTAACGCGGTAGCTGTCCTACTTTAAGGCATTGTTTTTCTATTTTTTTCCAAAAAATATATTATTTATCTAGTTTATGTGTACTTTCTTACACGACAAAAGTTTTTTTCTGAAAAAAATAGAAAACGACACCTCAAAATAGGACAGCCACCGCGTCAACCACTAGCTGAATTGGTATGAGTGCATTATTATCCAATACCCTCAAACTTCAGTGTATTAGAGTTTAAAAAAAAAGTTCAGTGCATTATTGTCCAATACCCATAAAGTTTAGTGTATTATTATCATCTAATAATTGATATTATTTTTATTTCTTGAAGCTAGTATTTTTAAAAGCTATAAGTTATTGTATTTATGTGGCTAAGCTAATTTATTGTAACTTGAGGGAAATGAGTTAAAAATGAGCAACATAAAATTTGAAAAAAAATGGATATAATATTAGCTAACGATAAAACTACCAAAATTTTAGAGCCTTTGTTTTTATAGGTTGCAATGTAGGATGGTAACTCTAGTTATTTTTATTGGCTATCAAAAAAAATATTTTTAAATTAACCTAGACGGATTTGACTTGATCCGACATTAAACTCATCGCAAACCTATTTTTATGAAATAAAATTAAGGCTTAAGCCTGACAATCATAAAAAAAAAAGGAGCTCCTAAACTAAATTGGGGATTGTACCCATTGGAAAATTTGTTTTCAGGTATGTGTATGGGAAAAAATTGTTTTCAGGTATGTGAATCCGTGTATCCGTACAAGAATATAAGATAAATTGGGGCAAATTTGTTTCCAAGCATGAAACGAGTATTATATTTTTGTATGGATAAAGATACCTGGAAACAAATTAGTCCACAACATTGCACAATTTTTCCACCTGCTCTACTATGTTAAAGAGGATTGATTACTCGGCATATACATGCAGTTGTTTGTGTTTTGTATTTTTCATTCTAATAATAAAATTTAAAAGAAGGTAACTATTTTTTTTAAGGTGTAACTACCATTTCAGTATAAAAATTGCATAATACTTTGATAGTTCACTCATGAAAGAAATTTATTCATTTAAGATATGGCTTTTTTTATTTTTGTAACTAATAGATTACTTTTGGATGAGTGTTAATTAATTAATTTAAATGTTAATATGAATTAGACATTCCAAGGTTACTTTTAATGACCATTTGAGTAACTTCTACGCAATTTAGAATGATTATATTATTTGAAAACTAAAATCAGCTTAGAAAAAAAATTAGTTCTCTGAAGAAGAGTTAAAAATGGAGAGTAGGAGTTCATAAGAGTAAAGGAGGATGAGAGTACGGGAGGGTTCATAAGAGTAAAATGTTAATTGACATATTTACTCTTTCATATTATATTTAATTCAATTAAGGTTAAGGATATTATGATAATTTCCCATTGTATATTATAACTCAATTGAACACTTACTTACACCCTAAATTGGGGTGTTAAAAAAATAAGGGGTAAGAGGGGTAAGGCCATCACCAATGGTGGGTCAATTTTCACACACCCATCTAATAAAATATCATAAATGTGAGTCATGACTCACTTGAATTTTTAAAGAATTTTACAATAGTGGGTGAAATCTAACTCACCTAACAATTAAAATATTATAAATAAATGTAAAAAGAAAAGATTATAATAAAATTTATTTTCATTCTTTCTTTCTCTCTCCTCACTTAAGTAAGCAAAAGACAAAAAAGTAGATGAGGCCCACACAATTTATACTTGCAAGCTCAACCGTGCAAATGGGTGGGAAATATTTTCCTCACCCACCATACAACCTTCCTGACTATTGGATGCATTTTTCTCACCCAAATTTGTCTTGTCTTGTGTGCAAGTGAGAAAATTCTCACCATTGGTAGTGGCCTAAAGGGGTGTAAACCTCACTCCCCCTCACCCTCCCTTACCCTCTCTCACTCTCTTCCCAAGCGGGGGTAAGGAAGAGTAATGACCCTCATTTACCCCTCCTAACCCCCCTTTACCCCTCTCCCAAGTAGGCCCTAAAATAATATGATTACATAAAACAAATCAAAAGAAAGTAATTATTTATTAGTCACTCAAAAAAATATAAAAAATCACCCCTAAAACATATTAACAGTCACCCTTTATGATACATTAATTCCATTTAAGAGATAATATATCAGATTTATCGGTGTATCCCTAAAATTTTTAGAATAAATAATTAATTAATATATAACAGTAGTTAAAAACATTCATTTTAGCTGTGACTTTTACTTGAAAAATAGAAGTCACACCAAATGATTCACTTGATAACAAGAAAATGTCGTTCTAACATTGACTAGATAGAAGGCTCTGCCTCTGTGTGAGAGAGGTTTACTATAACTTTATTATTCTATGAGATATATCATTGTATATATATGAAAGGGTGACCAATGACTAATAAAAGTTATTTCTCCATAAATTTAGTATATCATATTAGTCATTTCTGAACACAAGCAAGCAGACAGACATAACAAGTATCAAAACATGCACAGAATGAAAGTGTCATTTTTATTATAGTTTTTGAGTATATGATATTAGTCTTTTCTTTTGGTTTTGTAATCTGACATATTAGTCATAGCAAATTTTTAAAATGTCATCTTTAAAAGAGTTTGTCTCACCACGACTCTTTGATAATACAATTTTACAATTATATTTTTTATAGTTTTGGAGGGTGAATTTGAAGTTTTTTTTATAAGAAAAAAGTTAATAGGCAATACTAAAATGTAAAAAGTCACCTCTAAAAATTATTAAAAATCACCCTTTAGGATACATCAATTCCATCGAATAATATATATATATATATATATATATATATATATATATATATTTATATATATGTACTAATTTATTAGTCACTTTAACTCTCTCTCTCTCTCACACACACACACACACACACACACATATATATACATACTAACTTATTAGTCACTTTAACACACACACACACACACATATATATATATATATATATATATATATATATATATATATATATATATATATATATATATATATATATATATATATATATATATATATATATATATATTGTGTGTGTATTAAAGTGACTAATAAGTTAATATATATATATACATACATAGATACATACATACATACATACATACATACATACATACATATATATATATATATATATATATATATATATATATATAATGACTACAACTTCCCCAATTGGATCATCAATTGTATAATGACTTGTGTTACCACTCCTATGTTTTCTGTCTATACAAATGGTGTCGGTTGCCAAGGTTTGAGGCAGGGAGACCCCATGTCGCCCCTGCTCTTTGTGAGCATGTGAGCCCTATAGATATGGGTCATTGGATCTTAATTAAATCAACGGATTAGATTAATTAGGGTATTTAACTTTTTTCCCAATGTCTCACGTGACACTTGCTAATTTAAAAAAAAATCCCCCCTCCCTCGACAAATGGTGAAAGAGCAGCTGCCAGTTCCAAAAAAAATTTTGAAATCAATTTCTTCTCCCTTCTCCCTCCGCCATCCCCCAATTCGAACAGAGAGGTTGTTCTTCTTCTTCACTGTGCGAAGTCACGTCCGTCTCCAGCCAGTGCAAAGACACAAAATTCGTCCACCGAAAATCAGTTGCTTCTCCTTCCAATTTTTTCTCCTTCCCAGTTCCAACCGAGGGGCTATTCACCTTTAGTCGTGAAAGAAATGTCCATCATCAATTTTCGAAGGTGTGTTTTTGAGTTTGAGTTTGAGTTTGAGTTTGAGTTTGGTCTGTATGTTGAAGTGAATTTTGTAGGGGGTTTCTAATATAATTTTCGAAGGTGTGTTTTTGCGCAAGTTAGAGGTTTGTTTTTGGGAAATTTGAATTCAATGTGGATATCAAGTAAGGTCATAGTGGACGTTAATGTTAGGGAAAGTGGACATTAGGAAAATTGGTGATGGTTGTGTATGTCGTTCTGTTGTATTTGATGTGCACATTGGTATTGGTTGATGTCCACAGTAATAATGGTTTATGTCCATTGTTGTCATATATATTTGATGTCCACATCCACTTTGTCTGATGCCCATGATCGTGATGCGCCATGTCCACTGTTGTTAGTATTTATGACCATACTCACTACACATGCATGTTGTCAAAGTGGACGTTAAGGTCAAGAAAATTGGACATTTAAGGAAAAATGGTGATGTTTATGTATGTCATTTTGTTGTAGTAGATGTCCACATTGGTAATGGTTGATGTCTACATTGATAACGGTTGATGTCCACATCCGCTTTGTTTGATGTCCATACTTGACATGTTTGATGTCCACTATTGTTACATAATATGGTCATACTGATTGTACATATTGTTGAAACCATTCAATATTAGTTGGTGGGAATGCTGATGGTTTGTGGGTTGTTGACCAGGGATCAGCATAGCCCACTTGTTCCGGAGATCCTTGGGATGTGGTCGCATCAATAGTTAAGGATTTATCGTCTGCATGTTAACGAAGTGGTAGATGGTTCAAGTCCAAGCCGGTCACATGTTATGGAAACGTCTCTGAGGTGGACCCTACTCAGATCGAGGGTGCATATTTTGCTGAAGATTAATCCTCGTTCCACAATAGGATGAGCAACAAATTGTGTTTTATTGTAGGAAAAACGTTTGGAAGCATTGAGGAAGCGATATTTTCATGATATTATTACGCACGAAGACAATAAATTGAAGGACCATGCGTACAACAAGACTTCCCATTGGGATGACACCAAGTCACTTCCGCCCATCTGATTCAAGTTTACGAGGTAGTAGACTGTTGTTTTAGGATTATGTAGTAGATTGTGTATTCCGGTAGTTTAATATCTTTTTAATGTTTGTCACGAACAATACTTCCGTGTTGTTGAGTTATTTCATGTGTTTTCTTCTTCCTTTCTATCATAACATATTATGTGTTTGGTATGTAAAACACATTTGTTGGATTTGTTCCCAGAAAAATGGCGATGTTTTTGTGTTTGTCATTCAGTTGTACTTGACGTGTACATTGGTAATTGTTGATGTCTGTAGCGACATTGTTAGATGTCCACTACTGTTATGTTGGATCTCCACATACATTTTGTTTTGATGTCTATGACTCATCAAACAATATAATGCAATATGTTAACAATGCAAATATTATGATGAAGGCATTTAATGAAGCATCGGGAATTATTTAAGCGTGGAACTGATTATTATGTATTCAAAAAAGAGAGAGAGAGAGAAAGGCTACTGCACAACGACGTGTATGGAAGGCAATGAGTCAATATGGAAGGCTACTAAGTGTAATGTATGTCCATAATGATAATGCATGATGTCCCCATGTTATTGTATTGGTTGTCCATATTGATAATACTTAATGTCCCTTGCTGTTATACTTGATGACTATATTGATAATACTTGATGTCTAGTGATGTTATTCTTGATGTCCCCAGCTGTTGTGCTTGAGTGTATTGTGTGTCAATAATGTTAATACTGAATGTTCCTTGCTGTCATAATTGATGTTCATATTAATAATACTTGATGCCCACTGTTGTTATTCATGATGTCCCCTGTTCTTGTGTGTCAATAATGTTATTCTTGACGTTCCCTGCTGTAATGCTTAATGTCCCCTTCTATTGTACTTGTTGTCCATGTTGGTAATGCTTGATGTCTACTACTGTTATTCTTGGATATCTAATTCATATGACGTTACAATGCATTGTGTAATGATCTATGAACCTAATGTCCTTGCAATCTATACTTGAAGCTCACATAGACATAACTAGATGTCCACTTCATGTAATTTTAAGGCTATGTATTAAGGAACATGAGTGTACTGTGAGTCAATAATGTTAATATTTGTTGCCCCTATTGTTATACTTAATGTCCATGCTGATAGAACTTGATGTCCACTGCTGTTATTTTTCATGTCTCCCTACTGTTGTAATTTATGCAAGGTTGTTGGTGTGTGTATATTTCTACAGCTTGAGTTTGACAAGATGCCAATTTGATTTATAAATCGAATCATTTGACATCACATTGCATTGTGTAGTGATCGTGGAACCTAATGTCCTTAATGTCCATATTGATCTTACTTGATGTACCATGTTGTTATAGTTGATATCCATTTACCATATTGATGATACTTGATGTCCACTTTGGCCACATTGCATTTGCCACTGCATATTCCGTACGGACCACCACAGGTGAGTTTTGGGCCAATAATGGGGTAGGAAACGATGATTCCATTTCAGCTAAATCCAAACCATCTAATGGCACTCTCATGACCAAGCGCGGCGGCGGCGGCGGCCGGGGGGGGGGGGGAGGATGGAGGGGGGAGGAGGGATTAGGCTGGAAGCATTTGCCACTTTTCATTGAATGGAGAGGAAATGTCCCTCACTATTGCTACGATCACATCTCGAGGGTCTCCAGAACGTGCAGGACTAAGCTGATCTCTGATCAACAAACCACATACCATCATTATGTCACCAACTAAGATTCAATATTATGAACAACGTGTACAATAAGTGTCGACATCAAACATAACAATAGAGGACATTTACATTTTCATTATGGACATCAAACATAATAGTAATGGACATTAACTACTATCATCGTGGACATCACTACACCTAACTGAACATCAAGCAATATCATTATGGACATCAACTTAAACACAACAACCATTAGCATTATCCATAATGGATCTAAATGTTACTGATAGGCCGCAAGTGCACGGATGAAATTCTAATCACAATCAAGGTCTAAACAAACGAATATTCACTAAATTATTCTGATTTAATCAAGGGAAAAAGGCGTTCAGAGGATGAAACCTAAGTCAAATAACGAATCAACGACATGGATTGAACTTTCATTTCATTAATTTGCACAATCAAGGTTCGATAATCGCATAGAATACTTCGCAATGAGATTTTGCCACTAGAGCGAATTGCCAAGACTAACCAAGCACCTACTTTCGTGGTTATTTCAATTTAGTCAAGGTTAAAGATCTAATTATCTCAAGAACCCTAGTTAAAACTTCTATGTCTAGATAATTTTAACTAGTTTAGTCTAGGTTTTCGGGCAATCAAACTTCTCCTTTCAGTACTTCATTCAACAACCTATTAACATGCAATTGGTGATCAAGCAAAAGCAATAACGATTCAATTCAAAGACCAAATAGATTGAAACAAACTAAATTCATGATAATTCAATCCAACAAAGGCAATTCATCAAGCAACTTCAAAGGTTCATCCCCTAAACTAAAAGAACTACTCACAGTTCATGTTTGAAACTACAAAGCAATTGAAATCTATGAGAGAAAGCATATGAAAATCTATGAGAGAATGAGAACTAAACCCAAGTGAAGAACAAACTTGCTAGGAATCAACAATGGAGGACTTTTGCTCCTCCACTTCAAAGTATGTTCAAATTGCTCTTCGATCTTCAATCTTCTCTCAATCTTCAATGATGGAATGGAATATGGATGATGAATGATATGATTAGAGCATGCAAATGGATGATGGTGGATGATGATTCCCCTCTTCTCCGCCGGAAATAAGCATAATATAGGCAAATATCAACTCAAAACCGCCGAAAATGAAAAGACAGGAGAGGCACGGACCGTGCTAGGGGTGACACGGACCGTGCTCATAGTGACACGGACCGTGCCCCCCTAGGCACTACCCGTGTCGCTTCACTGCACACAATTCTTTACGTTCTAGTCATAGGCACTACCCGTGCCACTGCAGACACCACCCGTGCCACTGTCTTTTTCAGGCCTAGGAGTACTTTGGGCCATTATTTGGGCCTTGGGTGATCTAACATCTCACTTCTTGGTCCTTTAAGCTCATAACTTGGATCTACACTTGATTTTTAGCTCGGTTTACATCGATTCTTCACAAATTGCTCGGTTTACATCGATTCTTCACAAATTACCTACAAAACTCACCAAACTCCAAACCAAGCGTAATATGGGAAATTCGGGCATAACATAATATAATCAAATCAAATATTCCCCAAATTCCTATCAAAACAACCAAGTTTTCATATATATAAGAAGCACTTATCAAAATCCCCCATGCTTAGTCCTTGCTTGTCCCTAAGCAAGTCATAACTCAAAAGAAAAGGCAAAGAAAGAAAATGAAAGAAAATAAAAGAAAACGGGACAAAAAGATTCAAAGAACTCAAAGCAAGAAAAAAAAAAGACTCAAAAGTAAAAAATAACAAAAACGAAAATTTTTATTTAATTACAACTCTGCAGGATGGCAATGATAGAACATTCAATCAACCCAATCTAATCTAAAGTACAGCCCAAGAGTGAAAAAGAAGCCAATTTACACAAGTAAATGAAGACAAATTATTCAAGAATGGCACTCATCAAGTTCAACCAATCACCCTTAATCACCGAATGAGATAAGAAGGCACATGTTAAGCATGAAACTAGGTATGAATGAAGAGCAAACTCACTTTCTGGGAATGTGGAAACACTCCTCTCATGTGTTTAAATATGAAAAATCATTGAAAGTTCGCTCAAATACTCAAACCAAAGCCACAACCAACCACGTATTTGCTAAGAATCTCAACTCTCCACCGCAATTTGCAAAGCAACAATGACAATCAAGAGGACTTTCAAGGGTTGTAACGGGGCTAGGGTTAAAGGTAAGGAGTGGATAATATTTGGGAATTGTGGAGCTAAAAGCCAAAGCTTGAAATTATGTCGCACCAATTCAACATACATACACTCTCACCACTTAAAATCAATCCAAATCAACCCCACAAACAATTGGAAACTTGCCTTAAAACAAAAGAAACACAATGTCAAACACTTTATTCACTTTTTTTTCGTTTTTTTTCTATTTTGTTTTTTTTTTCATTTTTCCGGAATTCTCCGATTTTTTCTCTTTTTCACCTTTTTTTATTTTTTTTTTCTTTCTGATTTTTTTCTTTTTTTCATTTTGATTCAAACACACACACAAACAACACACTTATATACAACTCACTAGGCAAGTTCCAATTCTACCCAACAACCTCAATGTACATAATTTGGGGAATCAAATCAATATTTACAACTCAAACCAATCCCCATCACAAACCAAACCACCAAAGTAACCATAATCAACCCAACTTCAAACTCAAAACATTTCAAGCAATGGCTTAAGGGTAGGAAATATATAATCGGCCAAGCTTATAATGTGGGTTCAAGAAAAGAAATGGTCAAGGTAAGAAAGGGGCTAACTACGGATTTTCTTATATAATCGGGTGGTCAAGGCTTGCCGGTTCAATTCCTAATGCCTCTATCATCTTGTCAATGTACAACGCATAGCAATTTCAAGGAGATGCAAAGCAAATGAAGGAGGATGCCACAATGGTGAGTCACTCATGGAAATAAGACTAATAAAAATGATTAGTCTTTTCTTTAAGGCTTATGTGGACTCACGGGTAGCGCTCAACAATCATTACCCAGTTTGAAAGATATGCATATGCACAACTCACTCTTAAAAATAGTGACAAAGGTAATCGATCTCACTATCCTAGCACAATTCTCACAACATTTAGCTTCACAACTCATGTCAATTCAAAGTCTTTCACAAACGGGCTATACAAGATCAAATCAAGTCAAAAGAAAACTATCTCGCCAAATCCTATATCAAACAGTCTTTTTTTTTTTGTTTTTTTTTTAATTTTCTAATAATTTTTTCTTTTTTTTTTCAATTTTCAAATTTTTTTTTTACAAGACTAAAGAAGAAAATAAGAAAATAAGAAAACGAAAACAACCTACGAAAAGAAGAAATTAAAAAAACTACAAGCAAATCTAGAAAACAAAAGAAATAAAATCAAAACAACAAAAGAAAAAGACTCAAAACAAGTTAAAAATCAAAAAAATAAAAAACGACTCAAAACACACATATCCACAAAAGTTACACAAATCCCCCCATGCTTGAACCGAGCATTGTCCGCAATGCGAAACATCACCCGAGAAGCAAAGGAAGAAAACACAAATCTAGAAAAATCAAAAATAAAAAGAAGAAAAATAAGGAAAAATTTTAGAAAATCCTAAAATAAAAAATAAAAAATAAAATAAAATAAAATAAAATAAATAAAATGAAAATAAAATCGAAAAAGCTTGGGTTGCCTCCCAAGAAGCGCTTGTTTAATGTCCTAAGCTGGACAAGGTACCTCTCAACCCGGTGAATAGTCCACAACTCCATAGCCAAGGGCTTTTGGAGCTTCACATTGCATAGTACCTCCAAACATCTTCAAATTGACCCCACAACTTGGGTCAAACTCATCACCTCCTTCAAAAATGGAGGGATCTCCATCATCAAACCTGAAAATCGCATCCAATGTACCCTTGTTAATAGCATAAGGCACGTTCTTGATGATGTTAGGTGGGAGCAAAATTTCTTTTATTCCCACCCTTGCATCGTCAAGTTCATGGCCTTTATCAATAAATAAACCACAAGAATTTGCAACAAAATGGTCACGAGATTTCTCAAACTTTTCACTCTCCACTACATGCACACAATCATCTTTCTTTTCACAAATCAAACCGTCAACATTCTTATCCTTCTCACCAAACACATCAACACCAAAGCAAGGGGAAAGCGCGCGTGGCAAACATCACGGAATAAATCAAACTCAAGTTCATGTTCCCCTATCCTAAACTTCATCTTTCCACATTGTACATCTATGACACACCCTACGGTAGCAAGAAAAGGTCTCCCCAAAATGATTTGGGTACGGGAATCTTCGGGCATATCAAGGATGACAAAATCAATCGGCACATAGCAATCACCCACCTTAAGGGGAAAGTCCTCCAAAATACCCTTAGGGTACTTGATAGAACGATCTGCCATTTGTAATGACATGGTAGTTGGTCTCAACTCTCCTAGGTTCAACCGTTCATACAAAGAATATGGCATTAAGCTTACACTAGAACCCACATCACACAAAGCTCGATCAACGGTTAAGCTACCTAGGCCACATGGAATACTAAAGCTTCCCGGGTCCTTAAGCTTAGGAGTAAGCTTGTTAAGAACCACGGAACTACACTCTTCAGTCAAAGCAACTTCCTCAATTTCATCAATTTTCCTCTTTTTAGAGAGGATTTCTTTCAAAAACTTTGCATACAAAGGCATTTGAGATAAAACATCCAAAAACAGCACATTCACATTCAATTGCTTTAACATATTAAAGAACTTGCCGAATTTTGCATCAAATTTAGCCTTAGCATATCTTTGAGGGAAGGGTAACGGTGGTTTGTAAACTCTAGGTGGAGATGAAGGTCGGGTTTCGGTGTTCTCTTTTGAATGCTCACTCTCAAGATCTTTCTCTCTTTCAAAACCAACAACATTCTCACTAGGCCTCTCAACCTCTTTCTCAACCACAACTCCCCCATGCTTGGCATTTGGCACGCTAGGTCCCTCATATTGTGTCCCACTCCTCAAAACAATGGCATTACATTGTTCCTTAGGATTAGGTTCGGGCTTTCTGGGAAGCATTCCCGGAGGGGTAGTGGAGGTACTAGCTTGTATGGCAATTTGATTCTCAAGCATTTGAGTGTGGGTGCTCATAAGGTCAACTTTAGTAGCTAAGGCCTTAATCACCTCATCTTGTCTTTGTTGATGCTCAAGTTGCCGTTGTTGGTGTTGTTGTTGAGACAACATCAAAGCTTGTATCATGGACTCTAGGTTAGGCTTTTGGGGAGCTTGTGGTGGAGGTGGTTGGGGTTGTCTTTGTCCTTGGGGTTGACCCATTTGGTTTTTGTTCCGGTAAGAAAAGTTCGGGTGGAACCTAAAACCAGGATTGTAAGTATTGGAAAAAGGGTCAAAGTTTTGCCTATTAGAAGGGTTACCAACATAGTTAACCACTTCGGTCGATTCATTGCTAACCAACCCACTAGGACAATTCAAGGTCTCATGCTCGTATTATTGACACGACGCACATGGTTGGGGAAGGGGAGCATTCAGATTCAACAAATCCATCTTCTTAGTCATGGCATCCAACTTAGCATTCAACATAGAAATAGCATCAACTTCATACTTACCTCCCATCCTCTTGGAACGGGGCTTTGACCACTGGTAGCTATTGATCGCCATCTCCTCAATCAAAGTTTGGAGTTCCACCACTGTCTTGGACATGATGTTGCCTCCAGCCGCCGCCAAGATGTTGGCCCTCAAGTTGTCATCCACCCCATTGTAGAAGGCTTGTATCGGGACCCATGGTTCTAAACCATGGTGGGGGCATTGACGTAAGAGGTCCTTGAACCTCTCCCGTGCTTCATAGAGGGACTCATCCGGCTCTTGGACAAATGTTGAGATTTGATTCCGGAGGCTCGTCAACTTGCTAGGAGGAAAGTACTTCGCCAATAATAAGCTAGCAAGTTGGTCAAAAGTGGTGATGGCAGAGCTTGATGGAAGAGCATCCAACCACTCCCAAGCCTTCCCTTCAAGTGAGAAGGGAAACAATCGCAGCTTGATTGCATCCGGCGTTGCACCATTTGCCTTAAAGGTCTCACATGCTTGGTTGAATAGGAAAAGGTGCCGGTTGGGATCTTCATTGGGGAGGCCATGGAATGGGTTGACCTTCACCAAATTGATGAGTGAACTCCTCAGCTCGAAATCGTCAGCGGCCACTCTTGGAGGATTAATGGCGGAGGGTTGATTTGTGACATTTGGCATCACATAGGAGCCAAGCGTGATTCTAGGCTCTCCACCACCGCCGCCACCACCGGACATGGTGTTCTTTCTCTTAGAGTTCTCTTCTTGTCTTCTCCGGGCGTGCTCTAACTTTTGCTTCTTTCGCCGGGAGCGAAAGGTTCTTTCGATTTCAGGATCAAGCTCAAAGAGTGGAGCCTTTTGCATGCACGTAGAGTAAACCTGGCAAGACAAAAATCAAAACACCAAGGAAAATCAAAACAGAAAATAAATGACTTAGGCAACCTTAGGGTATTCGTTCAGTGGCTGGCTAGGGACAAAGTCCCCGGCAACGGCGCCAAAAACTTGATAGGCCGCAAGTGCACGGGTGAAATTGTAGCATAAATCAAGGTCGTTTCCCACAGGGACTTTTCCTTTCAACGCACTGAACTAGCCTCCTAGTTGATCGCTAAGTCGATCCGGTTTTTATTTCGAATCAAGGTAAATCTAATTCTAATCACAATCAAGGTCTAAACAAACGAATATTCACTAAACTATTCTGATTTAATCAAGGGAAAAAGGCATTCAGAGGATGAAACCTAAGTCAAATAACGAATCAACGACATGGATTGAACTTTCATTTCATTAATTTGCATAATCAAGGTTCGATAATCGCATAGAATACTTCGCAATGAGATTTTGTCACTAGAGCGAATTGCCAAGACTAACCAAGCACCTACTTTCGTGGTTATTTCAATTTAGTCAAGGTTAAAGATCTAATTATCTCAAGAACCCTAGTTAAAACTTCTATGTCTAGATAATTTTAACTAGATTAGTCTAGGTTTTCGGGCAATCAAACTTCTCCTTTCGGTACTTCATTCAACAACCTATTAACATGCAATTGGTGATCAAGCAAAAGCAATAACGATTCAATTCAAAGACCAAATAGATTGAAACAAACTAAATTCATGATAATTCAATCCAACAAAGTCAATTCATCAAGCAACTTCAAAGGTTCATCCCCTAAACTAAAAGAACTACTCACAATTCATGTTTGAAACTACAAAGCAATTGAAATCTATTCTAGAAAGCATATGAAAATCTATGAGAGAATGAGAAATAAACCCAAGTGAAGAACAAACTTGCTAGGAATCAACAATGGAGGACTTTTGCTCCTCCACTTCAAAGTATGTTCAAATTGCTCTTCGATCTTCAATCTTCTCTCAATCTTCAATGATGGAATGGAATATGGATGATGAATGATATGATTAGAGCATGAAAATGGATGATGGTGGATGATGATTCCCCTCTTCTCCGCCGGAAATAAGCATAATATTGGCAAATATCAACTCAAAACCGCCGAAAATGAAAAGACAGGAGAGGCACGGACCGTGCTAGGGGTGACACGGACCGTGCTCATAGTGACACGGACCGTGCCCCCCTAGGCACTACCCGTGTCGCTTCACTGCACACAATTCTTCACGTTCTGGTCATAGGCACTACCCGTGCCACTGCAGACACCACTCGTGCCACTATCTTTTTCAGGCCTAGGAGTACTTTGGGCCATTGTTTGGGCCTTGGGTGATCCAACATCTCACTTCTTGGTCCTTTAAGCTCATAACTTGGATCTACACTTGATTTTTAGCTCGGTTTACATCGATTCTTCACAAATTGCTCGGTTTACATCGATTCTTCACAAATTACCTACAAAACTCACCAAACTCCAAACCAAGCGTAATATGGGAAATTCGGGCTTAACATAATATAATCAAATCAAATATTCCCCAAATTCTCATCAAAACAACCAAGTTTTCATATATATAAGAGGCACTTATCAGTTACGTCAAGATCTTGTTAACATAATGTCCATTTGTACTAAACCTTAATGTCCATTTGGACATAACATGATGTCCTTTTTAACATACAAACAAAATTCCATATAAGGTAGTGCATGTTTAAGTAGCTAAGGATATCAACCCTTAGTAGCTTAGACATAATACCTCTTCAATTGATACAAGTTCACAGGTTGAATGAGCTCTTCTCCCTCAGGTGTTGCCAATCGAGCAGCACCTCCAAGTGTGATGGAGATGATGACATAAGGTCCTTTCCAATTTGGAGCGAACTTGCCACGAGGATGCTGGCGAGCAGACCTTATTTCTTGCAACACTAGGTCACCTTCCATCAAATCTCCATCTTTGACCTTCTTATTGAACGGACGGTAAATTCGGCGCTGATAGAGCTGGATGTTATGTAAAGCACGGAGTCGGCGTTCATCTAACAAAGTTAACTCCTCATACTTAGCCCAAACCCACTCAGCTTCAGGGATTTGGCTTTCAGCAATGATTCTCAGGGAAGGAATAACAATCTCTACAGGCAAGACCGCTTCCATTCCATAAACCAAAGAGTAGGGTGTAGCACCGGTTACAGCTCGAATTGAAGTGTGATACCCCCATAATGCAAAAGGTAGCTTGTGAGGCTGGAGCAGTTCCCGATACGTAGTAGTTTGATGATGAATAGCTTGAGTTGATTAGGTTGAGGAGAAGAGACAGACCCATTGAAGACCCATGACCATAGAGATGAGGGAGGAGAGAAACTCAATCATCCTTGCTTGAATAATATGAAACTAGCCTTGATCTTGAGTAATATCAATGAAGGAAAACCAAAACCAAACATTCAATCGCAAAAGCTTCAGCACACACAAAGGTTGGATATGACCTTGAGCAAGGAGAGTCCATAACCCTAGGCCTAACACCCCACCATGATTATCCAAGGTAATCCACTAAATAATCACTAAAGGAATGACTTGAATCACCGTCAAATCACTTGGATAAAGATAACAAGGTTTGAAAGAAAACTAGGGAAAACCCTAACAATGCATTAGCATCAACATTCATAAACATCAACTTCCTAGAAAAGAGTGCTAAACATGGTATTTATACTAATTGAAATTAGGTTAATAACTCAGCAAAAAAAATGAATCAGCATGCGCGTCGCAGGGGGGTCGCGGGCGCGACCAGCTGCTGTCCGCCACCATCTGTCGCTGGCCAACTTGGGTCGCTGGCGCGACGTCCATCTGTCACGGGCGTAACAGGCTTCCTCCTGAGCGTGACCTTGATCTGCTCTACTCCCTGGCTGGCCCAATCGAAACGTCGCGGGTGCGACGATGCGTGTAGCGGGTGCGACGCCCACAACTACCCAGAATTTCGCCTTTGGTCGGCAGGTAGTCGCGGGCGTGACAACAATGTCACGGGCGTGACTGCCGACTATTCATTGGCGCTGTTCCTGCCTTGACTTTTCATGCCCTGGGGTACTTCCGAGCCTGGACACTCCTCATTCCTGGGACGGCCCAGCCCGGTCCCACGGCCTCCAGGTCAGAAGCAAGTCCCGCGCCTCTCCAAGTTCGGCCAATGGGCAACTTGCCTAAGCCAGTCCAACATGACACTCACCACCCCGCCTTTACAAAGATGTAATGATTCGTGAAAGATAGTGGATTTTGCTCGAGAATGTCGGGTCGGATTTTTCTCCCTCGTGGCTCTTTTCGCAAACCCTGCCAAGGAAGCTCGGGTCCGAACCCGACACGGTCCATACTCCCCTTCTTGAAGAAGAGTTTCCCTCAACTCTTGGGGGTTAAAACCGAGGCACTCTTCATCAATTAACTCCGTGAAGCTCCGAACTTCCCGAACGCCACGAACATTCACGTTAGCCATCAAACAAGCATCGGACCCCACAATGTACCCATAATCCAAATGAAAGAAAGTAGGAGGAGGCTTGTTTCGTGGAGGTGAGGGATTTAGGAGCGGTAGAAGAAGTTTGTGTGGTGCTTGGGAACTCTCAATATCACTAGGCCTGCTACAAGGCAAAGACTAAGCAAGAGGGAGCTCGTCCTCGCCAAGAGGACACTCATCCCGTGTTTCGCTCATCATGAGAAGGTTCCTCAACTCACTACCCATCCCGGCTTTTGAAATTTCGGTTTTTTGGGGAGAAATGGGAAGTAGCTTGATCTTCTTGCCTTTATGGGTGAATGTGTAAGTGTTGTTCAACCCATTGTGCACCGTTTTCTTGTCGTATTGCCATGGTCGACCCAATAAAATGTGACAAGCGTTCATAGGGACAACATCACAAACAAGGGAATCATCATAGTTAGATCCGAAAGAAATATTCACTAAGACTTACTTAGTTACCTTGATGCCGTTGTGATCGTTGAGCCAATGGAATGAATAGGGTCGAGGGTGCGGTAATAGAGGCAAGCCAAGCTTCTCGACCATAGTGGTTGATGCGACATTCGTGCAACTCCCTCCATTGATGACAAGAGTGCACACCATTTCACCTACGAAGCACCGCGTTTGGAACAACATTTCCCTTTGGGCCTTGTCGAGGGGAGTCTCATAGGTATGTAAAGTTCTCATCAAAACATATGCGCCTCTCCGTACGGGGGGTATGGGGGCGACATTCTCCTCATCACTAGTAACCGCATCTTCAACCACCACTTCGGAATCGTCTTTAGCCTTTTGAAGCTCTTCATTGATTTCTTGTACCTCTTGCAGAGTCAAAGTACGTCGGTTTGGACAATCGGCTTGAAAATGACCATAACCATGACACTTAAAACACTTTCGGCCTTCCGTCCGTCGAGGAGATTCTGTTGGAGTCACCGTAGCAAATCCCTTTCCTTTGTCAACTCTTGGTTTCGGTGTGGACTTCGGTGTCTCGCTAGACTTCGGAGTGTTTGCATCCGGAGGGGGTCGGCTAGAAGGTGAGTAGACGGGTCTAGACAAGGGTTTGGTGTCAGACCTTTCCATTCTTCTTCGCTCAACTTGGAGAGCCAAACACGTCCATCGAATAGTAGGGTTGAACCTCAACCTTAGCTTCTTGGCAACGACATGATATAACCCATTCAAGAATCACATCATGGTTTGCTCTTTCGGCTCTTGGAGGCAACTTTTAATAAGAAGTTGCTCGAATTCCGAGATGTAATCACCGACGGATTGTTTGCCTTGGGTAAGAGCATATAGCCTCAGTAGGACGTCTTGCTTGTAAGTGTGGGGCAAGAAACGGTGATGCATCACTTGTTTGAGTCGTGTCCAAGTAGAAATCCTTACCTTTCCTTGATGAACCCGTTGTACCTTCATATTCTCAAACCAAAGTGAGGCGGCCTTGGTGAGTTTCAAGCTTGCGACCTAATAAGCCTTCTCATCATCATACTCCTTGGTCTCGAAGATTCTATCCATCAATTGGACCCATTCGATGTAGTCATCGGGATCATTGGTACCATTGAACTCGGGGATGTCGATCATGACGTCTTGGAAGTCGTCACGAGGGGGTCGATCATGCACTTCTCAACGTGGACGGCGTCGAGGGGAGCCTCTAGCATCGTCACTCGACTCAAAGTTAGGAGGAGGACGGATAGGGCTTGGTGCGTGCCTTTGACGTTCAACTCGGGGTGGAGCTTGACGCTCTAGGGCGAGGTTGTCCAACCGCGCCATAAGTGCTTCCATGTTGCGCTCGAGGGTGGAGAACCGATTGTTGAAGGCGGTGGTAAGTTGATTCTCGAGAGCCCGAATGTGAGGGCTACTCCGGGGCTTGATTCCTCTCGTTCGAATTAACTTCTCCGTCCAGAACAAGGGAAAAGGTAAGGGACAGTATGTGTTTTGGATTATTTTGTGGAGTTTGGGGGTTTTCTTGTAGTTGGCTTGTTTTTGGCTAAGGGTTCTTTGTGTTTTTATCACTTGGGCATTTTATTGAACACCTTGCGGGCACAATTTTCCAACTCTTCCTCAAAGCTCCAAAATGCTTCAAAAATCACTAACACAATACAAGAAAAGAGTCTCCAAGACACTTGGAGGCACAAGGGATGGGGAACACAAATATTTGCATTCAATATACCAAAATCCAGCAATAGAGAACACACTATCAAGAACAATGGAAAAAACTCAAGCTAAATGAAAACCATAGCTCTGATACCAAATATAGCGGTTCCCGATGCGCGGTGAATTGATGATGAATAGCTTGAGTTGATTAGGTTGAGGAGAAGAGAGAGACTCATTGAAGACCCATGACCATAGAGATGAGGGAGGAGAGAAACTCAATCATCCTTGCTTGAGCAATATGAAACTAGCCTTGATCTTGAGTAATAACAATGAAGGAAAACCAAAATCAAAAATTCAATCACAAAAGCTTGAGCACACACAAAGGTTGGATATGACCTTGAGCAAGGAGAGTGCACAACCCTAAGCTTAACACCCCACCATGATTATCCAAGGTAATCCACAAAATAATCACAAAGGGTCCGTTTGGACCTAGGAAAATAGGATGGAAAAAAAATCTCATGGAAAAAAATTTAGGAGGAGTTTTTTTTTTTTTTGTAAAGTAAATTTCTTTCTCTTGTTTGGTTTAAGTAAATTATGAAGGAAAAAAAATTGATTTTCTATTCAATTTTTTTTCCTTGTTTGGTTTGAGGAAAAATACATGCAAAAATAAAATTTGCAAGAAAACTTGTAAATATCAAGTTTCATTTTTTTAGATCATATGATGTGATTTGGGAGAGAAAGAGAGAGTTAGAGAGAGAGAGAGAGTGATAAAGAGAGTTAGAGAGAGAGACAGACAGAGAGAGAGAGAGAGGGCGATAGAGAGAGAGAGCGACCGAGAGAGAGAGAGAGAAGCGTGTTAGAGAGAGGGGGGAGAGAGAGAGAGAGAAGAGACTTAGAGAGAGAAAAGAGTTAGAGAGAGAGCGAGAGAGAGAACGTTAGAGAGACAGAGAGAAGAAAGAGAAGACACTTAGAGAGAAACAAGAGAGAGTGCGCGAGAGAGAGAAAGAGAGAAGAGAGAAGAAAGTTAGAGAGAGAGAGAGAAGAAAGTTAGAGAGAGAGAGAGAAGAGACTTAGAAAGAGAGAGAGAGTGACAAAGAGAGAGAAAAGGGAGTTAGAGAGAGAGAAAAGAGAGTTAGAGAGAGAGAGAGCGACCGAGAGAGAGAGAGAGAGAGAGAGAGCGATCGAGAGAGAGAGAGAGAGCGATAGAGAGAGAGAGAGCTAGATAGAGAAAGAGAGAGAGAAAAGAGAGTTAAATAGAGAGAGAGAAGAGTGTTAGAGAGAGAGAGTTAGAGAGAGGGAGAGAGAGAGAGAGAGAGAGAGAGAGAGAGAGAAGAGAGTTAGAGAGAGAGCGAGAGAAAGAGAGAGTGCGCGAGAGAAAGAGGGAATAGAGTTAGAGAGAGAGAGAGAAGATACTTAGAGAGAGAAAGAGAGAAAGAGAGAAGAGAGAAGAGAGAGAGAGAGAGAGAGAGCGATAAAGAAAGAAGTTAGAGAGAGAGAGAGAAGAGAGTTAGAGAGAGAGAGAGAAGAGACTTAGAGCGAGAGAGAGAGAGAGAGAGGAGTCAGAGAGAGAGAGAGAGAGAGAGAGACAAGTTTGATAGAGGATGAAAAGAAAGGTTGGCTTTGATCCAAAATTTTTCTCCCAACTTTCATTTCATTTTTGAAGGGAAAATTTTTTATTCATTGTTACTCCAAATTTTCCATGCAATTTTCCAACTATTTTTTTCCATTCCTTTTTCTTCAATCTAAACAAAGGAAAGATTTTCATTTTCCAAAATAATTTTTTTTCCATGTTGTTTTCCAAGGTTTAGGGTCCATTTGGAGCTTGGAAAACAACATGGAAAAAAAATTATTTTGGAAAATGAAAATCTTTCCTTTGTTTGGATTGAAGAAAAAGGAATGGAAAAAAAATAGTTGGAAAATTGCATGGAAAATTTGGAGTAACAATGAATAAACAATTTTCCCTTAAAAAATGAAAGGAAAGTTGGGAGAAAAATTTTGGATCAAAGCCAACCTTTCTTTTCATCCTCTCTCAAACTTCTCTCTCTCTATCTATCTAAGTCTCTTCTCTCTCTCTCTAACTTTCTTCTCTCTCTCTCTCTTTCTCTCTAAGTCTCTTCTCTCTCTCTCTCTAACTCTCTTCTCTCTCTCTCTAACTTCTTTCTTTATCGCTCTCTCTCTCTTCTCTCTTTCTCTCTTTCTCTCTCTCTAAGTATCTTCTCTCTCTCTCTCTCTCTCTCTAACTCTATTCCCTCTTTCTCTCGTGCACTCTCTCCTCTTTCTCTCTAAGTCTCTCTCACATTCTCTCTCTCTCTCTCTCTCTCTCTCTCTCTCTCTCTCTCTCCAACTCTCTCTCTCTCTCTAAAACTCTTCTCTCTCTCTCTCTCTCTCTCTCTCCAACTCTCTCTCTCTCTCTAAAACTCTTCTCTCTCTCTCTCTCTCTATCTAACTCTCTCTCTCTCTCTCTCTCTCTCTCTATCTAGCTCTCTTTTCTCTCTCGATCGCTCTCTCTCTCTCTCTCTCTCTCTCTCTCTCTCTCTCGGTCGCTCTCTCTCTCTCTAACTCTCTTTTCTCACTCTCTCTCTAACTCTCTTTTCTCTCTCTTTGTCACTCTCTCTCTCTTTCTAAGTCTCTTCTCTCTCTCTCTCTAACTTTCTTCTCTCTCTCTCTCTCTAACTTTCTTCTCTCTTCTCTCTTTCTCTCTCTCGCGCACTCTCTCTTGTTTCTCTCTAAGTCTCTTCTCTTTCTTCTCTCTGTCTCTCTAACGTTCTCTCTCTCGCTCTCTCTCTAAGTCTCTTCTCTCTCTCTCTCTCTCCCCCTCTCTCTAACTCTCTCTCTCTAACATGCTTCTCTCTCTCTTTCTCTCTCTCTCTCTCTCTCTCTCCCTCTCTCTATCGCTCTCTCTCTCTCTCGGTCGCTCTCTCTCTCTATCGCCCTCTCCCTCTCGGTCGCTCTCTCTCTCTCTCTCTCTCTCTCTCTGTTTGTCTGTCTCTCTCTCTAACTCTCTCTTTCTCTCCCAAATCACATCATATGATCTAAAAAAATGAAACTTGATATTTACAAGTTTTCTTGCAAATTTTATTTTTGCATGTATTTTTCCTCAAACCAAACAAGGAAAAAAAATTGAATAGAAAATCAATTTTTTTTCCTTCATAATTTACTTAAACCAAACAAGAGAAAGAAATTTACTTTACAAAAAAAAAATTCCTCCTAAATTTTTTTCCATGAGATTTTTTTTCCATCCTATTTTCCTAGGTCCAAACGGACCCTAAGAGATTACAGCTTGTCAGAATTTTGTTGTCGTATTTGTAATTTACATATTTCCTTTACATTCTATAACAGGTTACCCACAAATTCATAGAGAGAGAACTGCTTACCCACAAATTTTCAGACCAATCGTTAAACTTGTGCAGATTCACTCAATTATCTATTTCAGAAAACATAGAAAGAGGCCCCTGACAAAAAGCTTGACTTACGACAGAAAGTCTGAAATCCTTCAAACTATCTCTTGCTAACCACCAAAATTCTGCATCAAATCAGCCTCATACAAACTAATATTCTCTCCTTATAGTGCACACCAGCTTGACATGTGAGTTATCTATTGGGTTTTAGGTGATCTATTTCCTAAACAGATACAAATTAATTGGCGGAAAATTCATAACGATTATAAAACAACTAATCATCCAGAAAAATAAAACAATTGCAGACACTTAGTAGCATACCTGATCACTAATCCGACTGATGCAGAGGTTGACTTTTGAGATTCCAATGAAGAAATCATCTACCGTAGGTCCACGCAACACTCCCGGAACTCAATTGCTAGATCGACCTGATCGAGACAGATCTCAATCTAAGAAGTATCTATTTAGATATGATGTAGTTTGTTTCAGGAAACAATAACTGCAGACTAGGAAAGAGAGGAACTCAGGAATTCACCATAATATCTCTCTAAAAGTCTCAAGTAGTTCCCTTGATTTAAATCTCTCAGAGAGACTCCCTTTTATAGTGTTTAGACGGCTTGGGGAAATGGTTAACTAAAACCCTAATAACCGACTTACTCAAAAATTTTGTCTGAGGCCCAACACGGTCTGTGTTGGCCTCCAGAACATGTTTGAAGTCGACTATAATCACCACGGTTCGTGGCAGACTCACCACGGTCTGTGGTGACCCCAACACAATCCGTGGTGAGCCCAACTTGGCCCATGTTGAGTTGATTTCTCATAATACGATATTATCTAGGCTACGTACATTGTTCCAAGGCGCTGACTTATGTGACTCAGTAGGACCAAATAATATAGTTGTAATTAAACCTATTCAATTACCGAATATAGAGATGTGAAGCAAGACATATATTCACTATATTATTTTGGCTCAAACACTAAGTATATCGAACATTGTCGGGACATTCCCAACAATCTCCCACTTGTCCCACACGTGTTCAATTCCTTAAATTCCCTTGTCTCTTACTGTCTTAAATTCGTATAAGGTAAGCTAAAGTCATCCTTATGTAAGACCCGAACGTTCCTCGATCTCCGAGTTAGACTCTGAAAAGAAGATGATCATCTATTGATTCATTTGAGCTCGACCAAGCATTTTCAGTCCAATCTCACCGAGTGGCCAACGAGATAACTGTCCCTAATAGGGAGGACAATGTCATCTTGTTCAAATACATGATATTCTCACATGATCCAACTATAACCCAAACAACGCCTTTATGGCCTCCTGTTGCGTAAGGCGTTGGACGCGCTCCAAAGTTACAACAGATCATGTAGTCGTCTATGTATTGAACTCAGGATTTAGGAATTTTCCTTGAGTAACGAAAACTCTTATGATATTCCCAACTCAAAGAGCTCCCACTGCGGATCAATTCGGTAGTTGTTCTCAACATTACCTATATGATTTATTTATGATGTCCTTACATCACCATGACCACGAAACTTGATCATCACCTCACCCCTACATGCTAATTGTTATGATATTATCATTGTCCTTGTACGATAATACAATTAGGAACTAGGTTGACTGTCGACCAGAATTAGCGTTATCAAGTTCACTTAATGGGGTTTCAGAAATTAGACCACATCCAATTTCCCATTTTGAATTCGCTAACCCTTTTGGACATTTACACAATTCTAAACCACAATTGATGTAAAGCTTGAATCTTATTCTTATTGATGAATCAATAAGATCATAATTCATGAACAGTTTATGTAAACTTGACTTGTTCACAATCCGGAATATGGTTAATACCTATTGCTCCTGCATGACTATCATGCTTTAATTGCAATAGAGATTTAGTCCACAATACTTGCAATGAACCTCGCACACTTTATACCATTTCCACTAACGACCTTTCGTATGGGGTGATATCTCCGGAACTCATGTTTGGATTCGTAGTGAGCTTCAGTTCCTTTGTTTGAGTGATGGCTTCTATCAACAAAGCTCAATTCCTCTCGCAAGGCAAGAAGCACCACCCAATTCTAAAATGAACTTCACAATCCTAACAGTTTCTGTCGCAGCTTCTAAAACTGCGTCATATTTATCTTATTTGTAGAATCAAACTCGTCATGTTGGGAACCTCTTCCAACTCACCTCAAAGCCACTCAAATAGATTTTACAATTTTCTCTAACCTTTCAGATAATCATACCTTTCTGACATAAATGTAACATCAATGTAACTTTTCACACTTAGTTTTTATCAACTATTGTAGACTGAGAACATATCTTTAGTTTTATTCATACATATACACAATGCATATGTTATATTAGGCTTTGAACATCTTTTAGCATACTTTAATGGGTTTTTTGCATTTTGGACCCCGAATTTTAGGGGTATTTACATTCTGAACCCTTAGTTTTCAACTTTACTTTTTGGACCCTAAAGTTTGTAGGCCGAAAAAAAAGGACCCTAAAGTTTGTGAGGTGAAAAAAAAGCTCGTTTCCCGTTTTTCTTTTTCTTTCCATGTTTGAATTTCTCTCCCGATTGGCATCAAACTTCAAGACTAAGGTTAAAACCGATATTAAAGTTATAATAAACCTCTTTTATTCATGTTGGAGTTACTTAAAACCATGTACTCAGGGGTCTAAGTAGCCTCGACACGAATAAGAGAGATGTATTATAGCTTCAATATTAGTTTTAACCATACTCCTAAAGTTTGACGTCAATCGGGAGATAAATTCAAACATGGGAGGAAAATAAAAAATGAGACAGGGGCCTTTTTCTTCAGTCCACAAACTTTAAGGTCCTTTTTTATTCAGCCTACAAACTTTAGGGTCCAAAATGTTAAAGTTGAAAACCAAGGGTTCAGAATGTAAATACCCCTAAAATTCGGGGTCTAAAATGCAAAAAACCCATACTTTTAATCCCATGCTTGATGCACGAGTTATATGTCTCATCCTTTTTAGGTCTCTTGATTGTTTCAAGACAATTAGATTCACCTAAGGATATGCCATGATTCATGGAAATTAATCCATTCTTGAAGCGGGTTGAACTATTCAACAACTTATCAACTTTGATTCAACCAATCAAAATCTTTAATCTATCATTATAGATCTTGCCTCCAAAAAAAAAAAATTTAAGCCCCACCAATCCTTCATTTTGAAAATTATTCCCAAGTCAACCTCAGTAGATTGTAACATAAGAATCTTCTTCTCAATAAGCAGTATGTCAATCACATATAGCATCAGGAACTCATTGCTCCCACTGAACTTCTTGTAAACATAAATTATTTTAGCACTTCTTAATTCATCAAACCTTTTGATGCCCTAAACAAAGTGATCGATGATTCCAACTCCTAAAAGCTCCCTTAAGACCACAAATGGTCTTTTGAAGCTTACAAGGTTCCAACAAAAACCCTTTGGTTGTATCAAGCACACATCCTGCTTCCAAATCTAATTTTGAAGGTGGTCTTGATATCTATCTTAATGATCTATGTATTGCCTTGAAGTCGCTCTTATGCTTGATGGCTCACACCTTCAGGCAAGTCAACCAAGTTCTAAACTTAGTTTCATACATGGAATCCACCTTGGATTTTATGGAATCATGACATGCTAAAGCCTTTTTGTAGTAGGTAGAGTCATAACTTTCTAAATGTAACATCTCACATACGCCCATCCATAGAGATCGATATCTCTGTGGCTAACGGAGTTGTTTACCTGAGCTTGCTTACAGTAGGGTCCATGGCACCTCCTCCATAACTTTTGAGGAACTTCTTCTATCTCAACCTCGTTCTTAATTTCCTAACTAGTAGGAAAATTTTGAACTAGGATCAGGTAGCTCAATTTGAGGTGATGATTATAGTGTTTGTGTCTCTTGAACTTCAGTAAGTTCAAAAAATTCTCCCACTCTTTCTCTTAGAGACTAACACACTCTTTAAGAAGAAAGCATTTTGAGATACAAACACTATACTCCACAACAGTTTCTAGAAGTGATACCCCTTTCTTTTGGAAAATAGTTCAGGAACCTTTCCCGTCCATATCATATATGATGTCTTCTCTAGTGCTTTAGATAATTCTTGTTTAGTATTTAGAGTTGTGGTTAATATCGTGTGTCCAAAAAGGTAACTAGTAATGTTGACTCAATCTACCATCGATCGCGCCATATCCAATTGGGTGTGACTCCTCACTTCTGACTCATCATTGTGCTATGGTGTTCCCGAAGGAGAGAGTTGTTGAACAATTGCACACTCTCTAGGATGGTTAGTGGAATCTTGGCTCAAATACTCACCTCCTCAATCTAATTGAAGTTTGGATTTTCTTGCCAAGTTTGTTTTGTACTTCACTTTGAAACTCTTTAAACATTTCAAAGGATTTGGACTCGTGGTGTATCAAGTAGACATATTCATATCTACTAAAATCGTCACTGAAAGTATTGAAATAGTATGATAAACCTTCTTCTAGCAATATTGCTCATAGGCTCACATACATCAGTATGTATGTATCCTAACAAGTCATAGCTCATTCACCAATTCCAGTAAGAGGTGATTTAGTCATCTTACCCATCAGACATGCTTCACAAAACATCGAACTTTTCGAAGCTTAGGTTTTCCAAAGGTTCTGCACTATGCAGTTTCTGAATGCATTTCTGATTAATATGACTAAGCTTACATTGCCATAGATATGTTTCATTTGGGTCATTTATTCAAACTCTTGGCTCAATCATCAGCACCTTTTCGATCGCATCTAGGTGATCTCACTATCTTACCAAGACTACTTCATTTTGGAAATCTAAACTATTTTAACATTTCAGCTCCAGATGTATCTCATGGACAAGAATCACCATGTCTTACGTGGTTCATCTTTGTAGATTTGAAGTAATTCATCCCTTGTACCTGTGATCAATGGGCTACATACATCTGTATGTATGAATGCTTGTGGGCACATTCACCTTTTCTTGTAAAAGGTTCAGTCATGCTTTGTAGACATGACTTAATAAATAGTTCTAAGGTTATGTTTGAACATGAGTTCTTCCGTTTTAAACCTTTTGGTTTCGATGTGTTAGATGTGTTTATCCGAGGTCCTCTCTCTCTCTAATTGAGAGCTTGAAATCAAATTTTTATTATATGAAGAACACAGAATCACCTATAAATTTCTGTTATAAGCTTTGAGGAAACGGATAAACAATCAACTTTATGTGAGGGGTTACAACTTTTTGTATGTTATTATTTGTAGGCTGAGTCTCATCCTTCCAAACACATCTATTTTGTTGTAGATTCTGCACATTT
Source organism: Portulaca oleracea (assembly GCA_029582165.1). Taxonomy (NCBI): domain Eukaryota; kingdom Viridiplantae; phylum Streptophyta; class Magnoliopsida; order Caryophyllales; family Portulacaceae; genus Portulaca; species Portulaca oleracea. The sequence goes on from CM055881.1 coordinate 16,856,834, forward strand.
TACAGCTGGTGTCTAATACTCAAAGTGGATCCTGCACATTTGCATAAATTTCTGTAAATTTCTGTTATAAGTTTTGATCCCACACATTTTACAATTGGTATCTAATACTCAAAGTAGATCCTTTCAAACACATCTATTTTGCTGTAAATTTCTGTTATAAGTTTTGAGGAAACGAATCCTGCACATTTGCACAAATGCAAATTTTACAGCTGGTATCTAATACTCAAAGTGGGTTTAATAAGGGTAGTGTGTATCTGTAGACACCAGGATTTGCACCAGCGAATTTAGAAGATCAAACCCGACCCGCTAAAGCCCAACAAACCACGGCCTAAAAGCTAGCATAGGCCACCGGGCCTACGATACAATCAAGGCGGGCCCAGCAAATGAATCCAGCCCAGCATCAAGAAGGCATGAGTCGCGTAGCCTACGACGCTTCCCACACTGGCCCAACAAGTGGGTCGAACCCAGAAAAGAGAAGCGTAGGCCGCATGGCCTATGTTGTTGCAAGCCCAGCTCGCTGCCTCGTCGCCACGTCAGCAATCCATGTGATTGCACGCCATAGGTAATCCTAAAAGAATAATAAAAATCTCCTTTTTATAATTTAGGAGGGAAAGACGAGGTTTTTTTTCCCGCTTTGGGTTTTTTCCACGTTAAACCTCTGGTATCAAATTTCTTATTTCTTTTCCCGATCTTATCTTTCATTGTTTGTGGTTGCTTGAGTGCTCTTCGATCCTAACAACTAGTATCAAAGCCTGCAGGTTGCTGAAAGAGAACTCACTTTCATATAATGTCGGGAGATAAGTATGAAATCGAGAAATTTGACGGATCTGAATTTACCTACTGGAAGCTGTAGATTGAGGATCTTCTATATTCGAAGTGCATGTTCCGCTGTTGGAGAACAAGCCAGATGACACGAAGCAAGTTGCGTACGATCTGCTGGATCGGCAGGCGGTGTCTCTAACCAGGATGCTGTTGGCTCGGAACGTCAAGTTTAACATCATGGAGAAAAAGACAACGAAGGAATTGCTGGAGGCACTAGAGGAGATGTATGAGAAGCCAAGCGCAGCAAATTAGGTATATTTGTTCCGCAAATTAACTAGCTGTAAGTTGGCTGAGGATGGTGATGTGGCTGATCATATTAATGAGATTACTAAGATTTTATCACAAGTTGCTTCAGTAAAGATGATTTTTGCAGAGAATGTCAATGCTTGCATATTGTTGTCTTCTATGCCTGATTCTTGGAAGACTCTTGTAAGTGCTGTTAGTAGTGCTAAGAGTACAGACGAGATGAAATTTGATGAGGTCAAGTCTCTGCTACTTAATAAGGGCCTTCGTAAGAAGAATTCTACTGGTGAGTCTTCGGGAAGTGCCTTAAGTGTTAGGGGTGGGAAGAACAATAGGAATTCGAATAATTCCAGGGCAAAAGCAAGCCTAGGATCATGAACAATGTTGTTTGTTATGGTTGTGGTGATAAAGGTCATTTTAAGAGGGATTTCCCTAAACCTAGGAAGGGAAAGGGTAATGATGACCGGGACTCTATCAACTCTGCGGAAGACCTTTTTGAAGCCCTAATTTTGAGTGTGTCCAGTCATGAAAAGTCATGGATAGTTCACTCTGGTGCATCCTTTCATGTGTCCTCCGATAGGGAGTTATTTCATAATTTCAAGAGTGGGAATTTTGGCAAGGTGTATCTTGCCAATGACAAGTGTTATGAGATAACAAGTAGAGGAGACGTGACAATTAAGACTGCTAATGGTGGTCTTTGGAAGTTGGAGGATGTGAGGTATATTCCTGGAATTAAGAGGAATTTAATTGCAATGAATCAAATGAGATGGGTTACACTGCAGGCTTCGGGAATGGAAGATGGAAGATTGTGAAGGGTGCTGTGGTAGTGGCAAAGGGATTCAAGTCTGGTACTCTATATTCCACCAGGGATACCACTAACATGATTTCTAATGCTTCTTGTTCTAGCTTATGGAATTGCAGGAATGAGAAGAGGGTCAGTTTCACCAAAACTGACAGGGAACCTGGGGAGGTATGGAGTGACTCAGGTGACAAGAAGCCAGTGGTAGCTGAGGTGGTCAAGGTTTCTGTTAGGCTTGGTGTGCTTAGGAGGGAAACAAAGGAACCACAGGAAGCTCCACAGGTTGCAGATCAGGCTGTTGAAGGACCTGAATCACAGGAGCTAGGTGAAAGCTCCAGTGATGATGAGAACACTCCACCACCCCCTAAGGCTGTGTAGGCGGAGGCTCGGTTCAAGTGGGAGCACGTAATGGTCGATGAAATTGCGTCACTTGAGAAAAACAGAACATGGGAGCCGGTCAGGTTGTCTCTAGGGAAGAAAACCTTGAAGAAGGTGGTCTACAGGATCAACAAAAAGTCATTGGATGCTAGGAAATTGAGGCCCGGTGTGGTCACAAGAGGACTCCGGACTGATAAAGAGGTTGGTCGATGCACTATGGGAACTTTTGGAGAAAGTTTAGGATGTTGGACGCTTTGGTCTCCAAGTGGGAGATTGTTGGGTGAGGAGACCAAATGGGAGAAGGAAGAAGGAAGAAGAGAGGAAGAAGGAGAGGCAAAGGAGACGCCACCAGCGTGGCCTAGAAGCTACCAACACCGAACATCGACACCGCCAGCGCCCCATCTCAAGACGAGAGACAAGAGACGCTGGCAGCGTCTTTTTGGCACCACCTGCGCCTCTGTTCGACAAGTGCTTCTCGACTCAAGTAAGACGCTACCAGCATCCCAACACCCGCTTCCCGCGCCTTGTCCAGAAGCCGCATGGAATGTCACGCTGCCAGCACCCAGGGTCGCTGCCCGCGCCTGGGGCTGCTGCGGTTTGCCTTAGGACGATGCCAGCGCCAAGGCCCTGTTTCGTTTCTACTGTTGTTTCCTTTTCGCGGTTGTTTCCCTTTCTGCGAGTGTTTCCTTTTTGCTGCAGATTTCCATATATTTAGGTTACTGCCATATTGTAACATAGGTTTCCCCTTGTACCCCTACTATATATTAGGGTCAGGTTCTCCTCATGATGTATCCTAGAGTGTATCCCAGTATCCTGTATCTGATTGGGATCAAGTGAGACAGAGAGAAACACAACCATTATATTGTAATCCTCATACTACTAGTGCATCGATTCCGTGGTTTTTTCTCGCTTTGGGTTTTTTCCACGTTAAACCTGTGGTGTCAAATTTCTTATTTCTTTTTCCGCTCTTATCTTTCATTGTTTGTGGTTCCTTGAGTGCTCTTTAATCTTAACAACCGTGGAGCTCTATTCTTTATCCATGACAGGCTAACTGCATGCCAAATCAAAACTTGGGCCTGCTATTGGGCTCGAGGGAAGATCTAATCTTTCATTCTTCAACTCTTATAGTCACTTGGACATTCACACTCGGTTTTAGCTTGACTTTTATCAAACGTTCTCAATTTCCTACAAAATCGAACCAAACTACATACCAAGCATAAAATGGAAAATCAAGTATAAAATAATATAATCACATCAAATATCACTCAAATTCATATCAAAATATCCAAGTTTACATGTATCCAATAAACACTCATTAAACACATTTAAATACACTAGAGAAACCGAAATTCCATATTACAAAACCTAATTGATCGCGACGAAAGTTTCATAATTTATATGCCGCAAAAATAGTAATATTAAATAAAATATGATATGTTAAGCCTCGAGATTTATTTCCAGGGGAAAATAATGAAAAAAGAAACTTAAGGGACATATTTAGGAACTACATGATATCATTATCTATTTTTCAAAATCGAGTAAAAAGTAATTAAGTTTGTATCTTATATTTACTTCCCAAACTCCCTGACTTTGGTAGAAAAGTGAAGAGGGTGCCTTCAATCTTCAATTCTTGATCACTTTTTCATTTATAGAAATATCCCAAAAACCTTCAGGCAGAGGAGTGTTACAGAAACAAAAGTGTTGGTGATCAGAAACTAGCGACCAGTGGCCAAGATAAACCCATTTTCCAAGTCGCAGCCCTAGTCCGTCATAACCCCTCAATTCTAGCACAAAATCCAACTTTTGGTCGTCCAATTGTTAAATCTAGCGTTCTAAAGTTTAGGGCTCTCTAATCAAGGGTTGAATGATTTCATCCAATCGTATACACACGAAATAGGTTTATAGGATTAAGTTTCCATTGGAGGACATTCTTTTGTTCTGTCACTCTTCCTCCTCTCCCTCTTACCATAATGCCAACGTATCCAAAAATTTCCGCCTGGTGTCCCATGTCGACTTGGCTACGTGACTCAAACACACAGCTCCTGGTGACCCACCCTAAGTATCTGTATAAATAGACACATGGTAAACTTACTTTGATGACCAGTACACATTGGAGCATATGAGATGGTATATATACCTACGAATATAATCAAGGTTGTTAAAATCAGGATCCTAGTTAGAATCCATGAGGTAGTTTGGATCGAAATATGCTCACCCAAGATCGACGATCAAAATGTAGATTGTAGAATCGTATTAAAGATTTTGGGATCATAAAATCGTAGAATTGTAAATCTAGATCAGGATTTTAATAACTATGATTACAATATAATTTGTGTTCAAATTAGTCTAAACACATGATCATTAGCTCTTAGGGCTTCCACCCCTCACCTAGAACAAGGATAAAAGAATGATCTCAAAGGCTCACCAATAGCATGTATTTTCTTTAGGTATAATGGAGATTCAAGGAAGGTGAGTCCCCATGCAGACCACAAGATAAAAGTAAGGTCACACCTACTTGCAGCCCAAGTTCTCTTTGCCCTCTTCATATGATGATCTACCGGTGATTTTAGGCTTGTAACATAAACACACAAAAATAGTGTGTTAAACTAATTTGAGCATTACTGATCAAAGTAACCTATAATAGCAAACCTGTCCTCTTCCACAGAAGCATTCCAACAAATTATTGGGCCATTCTATGCTTGGGAAATATTTAAAAAGATCCAAACTACATTTGCTTTCAATATAAGTACTTAACCATAGCAATAAAATATCAAAATGGTATATCTTTTTTACCACTAGTCATCAAACATCACTTTGTCAGGAAAAACAATTTCATGCACAACCCTTTCGTTCATCATGCTAGATATTGAAAGGAAATTCAAACTACAGGATGCAGATAAAAAAAGAAGGAAATAGAGATGACAAAAATTACGACAAAATTCAAGGAAGAACAAAATCAGAGAACACCAACACAATAGATACGTAGGAAGTCCAAGAACTGGGAGGAAAACTCATGGATGACATCAACCGAAAAATAATCTACTATGAGATAAGAGGAGTGCAGGGGGATCCCAATGACAATGTGTGATTCGATCTTCAACAATGATTACAATCAATCTCAATCACTCTCTCACACTCTACAATAGTTTAGGATTATAAGGGTTGGAACCAGTCTCTTCTAGGCAAAAACAAGATCTAAAATCAAACCCTTGTAAAAAAATTAGTCGATTCAAACAAAAGCGCGATTGCCATAAGCTGTGGTGGCCTCGCCACGGACCATGCCAGGAAGGCTACGGTCTGTGTTGACCTCCCGCTTCCAAATTGAAGCTACTGACCCATGCCACGACCCATGGTCTGAACCCCACGATCCGTGTTGGACCTCTTTGAGCCAAACGCATGCCTTGAGTTGTCTTAGACCCTTAGGAGATCCAATAGGCCACAAAACCCAACAATCTCCACCTTAGACCATGATCCAACTCAGCGGTCCACAAAAGCAGCTTGGTCGTCGCCGTAAACACGCCCTTCCACAGGGCATAGTCCCAAAGGGCTCTCACATGTTATAAACACCCACTGAGTGTAAGTAATGTTCAAACTGACCGATAGGTAGTGGCTTGGTTAGGATCTCTGTAGGACTCTCTAAAGTATGAACTTTCTTCACTAAATCTCCTTTGCAACAACTGTATCACTGATGAAGTGTTACTTGATGCTAATCTATTTAGTATTCGATTGGTAAGCGTCATTATTGGAAAGATGAATATCACTCTAACTATCTGAATACACCACAGTCTCGTCTTGTGGCACACCAAACTCCATGACCAAACCCCTTAACCAAGTGGCTTCCTTCACTCCCTTAGTAGCAACAATATACTCAGCTTCAATAGTTTAAGAGTCGTTATAGACTGATACGAAGCTTCTAGGACATTGCACCTCTATACATAGTGAACACATATCTTCAAAGAGAGAGCCTCCTATGAAGATCTCCACCATAATCAGCATCCACATAGCCTGCAACATTAGACATTGCAACACTATGCTTGTAAGACACAATATCTTTTTCCAATGTACCATTCACATAACGAAGGATCCCCTTCATAACTTCCCAATATTCCTTCCCCGGATTCTGCATATATCTACTCACCACATTAGCTGCATATGACAAGTCAGGCCTAGTGTACACCATAGCAAACTACCAACTACACTAGCATATAGAACATTAGACATTTTCCTAATCTCCAAATCAGATGTAGGGCAACATTCAGCAGCCAGTTTGAAATGAGCAACTAAGGGAATAGATATTACTTTATAATCTCGCATGTTGAACATATCCAACACCAACACATTTTCCAGATACCTCTTCTGATACAAGAACTTTCCTGTCTTTCGATCTCTCTACATCTTCATCCCTAAAATCTTCTTTACTGCACCAAGGTCCTTCATCACAAACTTTTTGCTGAGTTGAGACTTCAACTTTCTTATAATTGATATGTCCTTGGATGCTATCAACATGTCATCAACATACAATAGTAAGTAAATAAAGGGCGACGAACTCTTTTTGTATCGAACTGGTCTCCTGATCTCCTTTTTGTGACTCTCCATCTCTACATGCATAGATGGAATCCAATTCGAGGCACTGAGACAAGAGATGGACTTCTGATAGATAGAAGGCTCAGCACTTTCATGAGTCTCCTCTGGAAAATTCAATGCATAAGCCACCAACGCATCATCCACCTCATTGTATTGGACTAGTCTCCTAATCTCCCTTTTGGGACGATCTCTGATATGCAGTGTTCTTCCTGTTAGGAAATTATTAAGAAATTGGGACAAAAGTATACTTGACTATAATTCATGAGTCATCCTATTCATCATAATAACAACTGATACAACTCATACTATTTTAATCGGATGAAAAATTATACATCCAATGAGTACCACATTATAAAAAGAGTCATATACATACATCGTGTATAAACAATAAACAATATAAAAATATATATAAAGAGAATAATGAGAGTAAAGTTTAAAGACAACCTGATATTTTGGAAGAGCGTGCACGAAGCACTGTCCTAAGAGAGGAAACGTCCCCACTGCACTGGTAATTTAATTCAAGTGCGGTCCTCCCCCAAGATACTACAACCCGTTGGATTCCTTTGGTTGCAGCGAGAGGAATTCTCCAAACCAACTACATGCCCATGCTCAAAATAATAGTCTAACGACAAAGGTTTACACACCATTTTTTAAAGAAAACCAATTTGGAGAGATTAAATACACATAATTTTGGGAAGAATTTCTATGGGAACAACATAGCATTAATTAGTCACATATGAAACGTGAAGCTAATTCCCTTCTATGTATCTCTTATGTTCTCCCAACTCCCACTTTATATAGAGTGAACCATAAAACTCTTCTCAGCACCCTTAGCCTCACATACACCATATTTTAAGGGCTGAAAACAAGGGATTCACTGCAACAAAATCTCAACTAAAGCTCCACTATTAATTCCTAATTAGGAGTAAAAAAAGTGGCTTAGTCAAAACATCTGTTGGCCCTCATTCTCCATTATGGACACAAACGATTTCCTCTAAAACAAACTCATGAGACTTGGTCAAACACACCTTAGTATGAGGTAGATAACTTGGGAGCAATAAAAACCACTTTAACAAAATAATCAAGTCAAATAAGAGGAAAAGTAAAATATTGTGCACACTAGATTTTGTACCGGGACAAGTGTACAAATCAGGAGCAACAAGAAAAGAGGCTAGAAGGAAAGCCAAGCCACTGGGCCTCCATCAATCAAAAGCTACCGGGCCAACCCACCATAAAAAGCCTTCATTTTGCACCCTTTCCACATACATATGCCCACCATTTTGAATCCCATTTTCTCCACAAGTCTCTTTGACCCTATTTCTTTTGATGAGAGTAAAGTACACATCATAAGCTTTCCGACGCCTTTTGAATTGCCTCAATCGGAGTCCGGATGAAAGAGTTATAGTCGTTCGAAGATGCACTTAGCAATTTCAAAACCCACGCGGGTTTAACAATTCTCAGACCCAGAAATCTGGCCCAGTAAGCAAATCCGGCCGAGAAGTCTGCCAAAACCCGCGCGGGTTTTAGATGTCAGAAGCGGCTCAGAACAAAAGCGGCCCAGAAGCGGATCCGGCACAGGTGCTTCAAAACCCGCACGGGTTTTCTACCATCTGAAGTGTGTCGTTTTGCCTCGTCCACGTCAGCGATCCGTGCGAGATCAATTAAAACCCATGCGGGTTTTCTCTTCCAAAAGTTGGCGCCAATATCTTGATCATCTCCCCTGATTTTAGCCCATGTGCTTTGACCCTCGGACCTTGACTTTCTAAAACCCGCATGGGGTTTGATTTTGCATGGATTGGAAACATGATCATGGGGATGTGTCTCCCTCCATTTCCCTCCAAATCCCTCACCACTTCACCTATAAATACCCCCCTCCATTCCATTCATTCTTCATCAACAATCTTGTAATTACATTTGCTTATCGCTTTACATGTACATTATTATGTAAAACATTTCTTTGACATTTGCATGATTCGGAACATAATTTCATGAAATTAATTAAACTTCTCCCCTCTCTTTTTCATTTTAATGTCGATTTTAGTAGAGTCTGTTTTCTAACAGGCGAATTCGAGAATTTTTATAATTCTCGAATTCGTAACCTTACCCCCGGACTTAGAATCGGGTTTCGTAGACCGGAGTTATTTTCATCATTTTTATGGTTTGTCGGTTTCCTTAAATCGTCTGGCGACTCTTTGTCACTTTTACAAATCTTTTTGGTTATTTAAAATAAACGATAATTGCACGAAAATAATTATAAGTAATTAGTACCACTTTTTATTAATCTAAGGCCACCCAAGAGAAAACGGGCCAGAAGATTAATAAAACCCGCACGGGTTTTATAAATGTTCACCCCCTTTTCTCTGGGTCGAGGCAGCACAGGGCCCGGCCCATGGCACCATAAAACCCTTACGAGTTTTAGGGTCCCATTGCAGTCCCTTTGCTACTTCTTGGGCCTGGATGTAATAATGGGCCGATACTAAATTTATTAGTAAATTATTTTAGTGTAATTTCGGGTATTTTAATAATATAAAAGAGTTTGTAAAATAAGTAAAGTTTCATCACCCCGAAAATGAATTTCGAAAATAAAAATATCCTTATTTAAGGATTAAGCAACCTTAGTCGGCTCCCGATCACTTAAATAGTGCATCCGAAAACAATTTCCCCGAACGGGGCGATTTTCCGAGTCCTATAGGTTGGCGACTCTACTGGGGACTTAAACTTAAAAAAAGGGTAAAACTTGAAAAAAAATCGAATCAAATTGAAATTGTAAAAGGGAGAAGTTGATTTATTTCGCGATTTTATAATTCTTTTAGGCATCCTTTGCATACCGGACCACTAATCGCGTCTTTTGATACGTTAGCACAAAGGCGACGGTTAGGTTATACCTAGGTGATTCCCTCGAGAGCGGGCGGGCCACTACTTGTCGGATGCACCCTACATCGCCAAACATTTGGTCCCCTCTCTCCCCGCGTTACACTCAAAGGACTTCCTTGAAGTTCTTTGAGCAATACCTCACACTCCTTACCTAAGGGTATGGAGCACGGAGATGAAAATGCGCGATAGGCCATGTAATCCAACCATAGAAAATCCATGAACATAGAACCTTGGTTTAGGGTATCCCTTCATGTTGTATGCTATGTGCTATGTGCTACCCCTTCCCCTTTTCCTTTTGTTTTGGAGTCGACACTAGTTTAGAGGTTTTGTTCTAGTCCATATAAAATTCATTGGGTTGAGAAAATGATTATTTATTAATTAGAATAATTAACTCAAAAGGCATCATGGTTAGCCCAATTGGAAGGGCCCATTTATGTTTGAATTGTGATTATCTTAATTAATAAATAAAAATCGACTCACCTTTGATGATATTATATGGCTCTTTACGAAATTCCCTTAACAAAGGTCCAAAAACTAATTAAAAAGTCCAAAAAAAGTTAATGGATAGCGTTTTAGACTGCATAATAGTCACTAGGCTCGAGTAAATTAATTTGTCGATTTAATTAATAAATCGATCGCATTTATGACTGGCCTGTTGTTAGGCCCAACCATATTGGATTTGTCAATTAAGCCCATAAATTAATTAAAACTCGCTTATTGTTGGCTTTATTCAGTTCTTTACAATATCCATTTTCCTTGAGTAAATAAATAAAGCTTATTATTATGTGTAAATATGTGTTTGTATGTTGGGTCTTCATTAGAGTCAGACCTAATTTTGAGATATTGTTTTAGTCCGCGTAATAATCGTTGGGTTGAGCAGAAATAAATTTATATACTCGATTAATCAACCTTAAATGTTACGGTCGGTCCGGTAGTGAGGCCCATCCGTGTTAAAGGTTAATTATCCTTGTTTATCGATTCATTTTAACTCACCTTTGATGATTTTATTCGGCCCTTCTCAATATCCTCTTACTCATGGTCCAAAGAAAATTGATTAATAATCAAACAAAGTCAGTATGTGTTGTTCTAGCCCGCGTAATAGTCTCAAAGTTAGAGAAAATAAATTTATAAATTTGATTATTAAGTCTAACAAATCCATGGTCGGCATGTTGTTAAGCCCATCCATGGTGGAATTAATAATTGAGTTTATAGTTCTGTTTTAACTCGCCTTTTGACGGCTTTATTCGGTCCTTTACAACATCCACTTTCCTTGAGTTAAATAAATATATTGGGTCACAATAAAAAAAAAAGAGTGTCATTGTGTTAAGCATTATTTTAGTCCGCATAATAGCCAACATAGCTTGAGCTGTCTGAGTTGTTGGGCCAAGTTACGGATTCTCTTTAAAACGGTCGGTCTGTGGATTAGGCCCATCCGAATTGAGAAACACTGACTTGTATCTTTCGACTTATGTCGACTCACTATATTTGACTTTATTCGGCCCTTTATAATGCTCATGTTGTAAAAAGTGTTGTTGTTTGGTTATGACCCGCAAACCTGTTGTTTCCTGAGTCAATATATAAGTGTCTTACAATGGTCCTGGATGAGTCTTAGTTTCAGAGTCTACATGTAAATATTTTTCAGTCTTTAGGAAGTCTCGTACAAGGTCGTATCATATGTGAGTCTTTTCTTAAGTCAATATGTGTGTTTTGTTTTAAAGTCTAAACCTGGGTCATGGGTGAGTCTCTGGTCTAGGTCATAAGTGAGTCTTTTCCTTGGTTAATGTGTGCTTGTATCTTTTAGAAAGTCCAGTGTAAACCCAGGTCATGGGCGAGTCTTTGTTTTAGAGTCAGGATATGAATGTCTTTTTCTTTAGATAGTATCATATGAAGTCTAAGATAAGTCTTCGCGTTAGTGTCTGCATGTAAGAATTCTTTAGAAAGTATCATATAAGATCTAGGATGAGTCTTTGTGTTAGTGTCTGCATATAAGTGTCTTGCACTCTTTAGGAAGTTTCATACAGGTTCGTAGGGCATGGGTGAGTCCTTTTCCAGAGTCAACATATGAATGTCTTTCATTATGGAAGTCTCATATAGGGTCTAAGTCGTCCAAACCCAATTCATGGGTTAGTCATTAAGTTGTTTCTCGAGTTAGTGTGTAAGTGTCTTTTGTTCTTGGGAATTCTCGTATAAGGTCAAAGTCATGGGCAAGTCTTTGTCTAGAGTCATCATGTAAATATCTGTCTTTTTTTAGAAGTCTAGTGCAAACTCATGTCATGGGTGAGTCATTAAGTCTTTTTCTTGAGTTAGCATGTAAGTGTGTTGTCATTCTGAAAGTCTCATATAGGTTCATAGGTCATGAAAACCCATGTTATGGGTGAGTCTTTTCTCAAGTTGGCATATCATGTGAGTGTCTTTCTTTAGGAAGTCTAATGTAAACCCATGTCATAAGTTAGGATTTCCGTGTCAGCATATAGACATTTGCACTTTAGGAGGTCTCATATAGAATTTAGGACATGTAGTCCCATGTCGTGGGTCAGTCTTTTCCTTGAGTCGGCATATAGAGGTCTTGCATCCTAGGAAGTCTCATGTAGATCAATTAGCACTTTCAAACCCATGTTCAGGGTGAGTTTCTCCCGAGTCAGCATATAGGCGTTTCTCACTTTAGGAAGTCCATATAGGTCATTTAGGTCATGTATGCATTGGGATGGTTTGTTTTCTTCTTTTGCCTAGTGTCAAGGTCAAGGCCTGAGCTAACCATAAAGGAAATATTGGGATGACGGGAAATTCTACAACTGCCATAGATCCCAAGGGAACAACATGGAGAATTGTTAGACTTTGGAGCACATGATCCATTCAGAGAAACTGCCCCCACCGAAAGCAGCACAGTAGACCAGATATAACATGAATTCCCCATACGAGGACAAGGAGGGCACATCATCAAAGGAGCTCTAGAAATAGCTACAATCTTGGTTGTCAACCATTTCTTGCTCAGAGTTTGTTAGAGTCAGTTCTTCTTTCATTTCTTAAATTCAGTTGCTCTTGTTGCTATATGATCAAACAGAATTTCGTGCTTGTGTTTTTTTATTTGAGTTGAAAAGTTCTCTCATCTATCCATCATCCATACAAACCAAGTCTGACAAATCCATCTTCTCTTATCCTTCCATCTTTGTCATATACCTCATTTTCATCCTTCAGTTTTTTTGAATCCAGGGTTAGAGAGATGAAGAGAGAAATTCAAAAAAAAAAAAGAAAAAAAAGAGTGAAAAACTATAGAGTGGCCGATTTGAAAACCTCATTGAGGCAAACTGGGCAAAAGGAGAGAATAAAAATTGATTGACAGAAGTCAGCCTGCACTTTCCATCCAACAGGCTGAGCAAAAGGAGAGAATGTCATCAGGAAAGACCAAGTCCAATAGTCTCTCGAAAAGTGAATGCTCCTCATTGGAAATGTCGCAGCTTAACCAAACGTGCCGAGGACAGGGGGGCTTTCGCCTCATCCTCATTTCATCACCCATATTACCCTAATCTTTTCATCCAATCCCGACTTACCACCTACCACTCACATCTTTGACCTCTCCATCAAACCTCAACCATTTTCAAACCCTTAACCCAATCCAAAAGGTGTGTTATGACCAAAGGAGAATAGGAGTCAATCCATGAAGAAGGAATTTGAAGAAAAAAAGAAAAAAAGAGACCTTAGCCTTGATCAACCTGGTCATTCTCCTCATGACCAATCCATATCTACCCCAAAGACAAAAGGTGTGTTGTGACTAATGTCATCAGAAAGGCGAACAGGAGTCAATCCCATGAAGAAGAAATTCGAAAAAAAATCAAAAAAAAGAAAAGTGAAAAAAAGGTGAAAAGAAAAAAGTGAAAGCAAAAAAAAGAGCCAGAAGAATGGAGTTAAAAAAAAGCAAAAAAAAAAGGAGAAGTTGAGAAGGAAATGAAGCAAGAAAAGGAAGAAAGAAAGAAGAAAAAAGGGGTTAGAGGAGAATAAGAAGTGAGAACGCGAAAATAAGAGTCATGCACACATCAGAAAATCTCGTCTCAAACATTCACCTCAGCCTTCTATAACCTTCACAAACCTTTTATCCATCCATAACCTGCAAATGAACCCTCAAACCTTCATCTTTTCGAACCGTTACGCCTTCCTCGAGGCACTATCCATCAACGTTGCGCTTAAAGAACTATGACTGGCCTGATTCCACCTTGGATACGTAGGAAAACCTCTTTAAGGCCCGGCCACTACAAGGAACATCCTTTGTCTTCAAAATGTTGGTCTTTGAAAAAAAAAGAATAATAAAAAAATAAGAGAGGCTAGCTTGGAATCGCAGGCTAGGCAAAAGAAGAGAGAGAGAATAAGAGAGGCTAGCCTGAAAACCCGTCAGGGCAGGTTAGGCAAAAGGAGAGGAAACCCTGGATTCTATCTTTCATCATCATCAACCCTCTATCTTCCTTCTGTCAAGACTTGGACATCATTCCATAGCCATGTTCCAACCTTTTCCCAAGAGTTGATGTCTTACCCCATTTGACCATCTCTTCACCCTTTCAAGACACGATCATTCTTGAGTGTCTCCCTATCTCATTCATCAATAAACACTACAACAAATTTGGCCTTTTGTAGCAATTGTTTTGTGGCATAATTAAAATTGCTACAAAAATCTCAAGTTAGTGAATTAATTGTGGCAATATAAAAATTGCCACAAAATACTTCGTCTATAGTAGCAATTATTTAAAAATGCCACAATTGGTGTTAATTAGGAGGGAAAAGGCACTCAAATTTTTTGTTGGATAAAAATTTTTCCCACTCTTCAATCTTTTGATTTTAATCTCGTATATTTCTACGCAGTTAACCTAAGTAGTATCTATACAATATTGGACTATAGGGGTTGGAAGTGCAGGCTGCTCAAGTAAATCAGAAAATCAGACTGACTTGTTCGCCACCTTCCATCGACGCCTGTCCTCCCTCCCCAGACACGCCACCACCAAGGCGCCGCTCCTACACTACTTCTCACCCCTGAAGGTAACTTACCCTAAATTTGACAGCCACCAGTTTGTAACTCTCTTTTTCTGCTACAAGAAAGAATGAAGGTTAAGGTAATCTATCGTTCAAGGATAACTTCACTCATGAACGCAGCCAGGACCTTTAGGTATCTGACATCTGTCTAAATTAATTGATGGTCATAATAGTTGGATCATCCTTTTTTTTCAGACAAATTCTGAACTCGAGTGTGTTGTAATGCAAATTAGAGAGATGCAAATGAAATTAGGGAGTGTTTCGTAATTATGATCATAATAGTTGGACCTTTAGGGCGTTGTTTAGACCCGATTTCGTGTCTAAATACCGTCTAAATCCTTAAGCTTTTGACTTGTTTCGCAGTTGCTTTAATAACTTTTAATGCGTTTTAGTTACTTTTGTAGTTTCCGAAGGGTTTCACTCAAAACGATTCTAAATGGGCCAATTTTGCACCAATCTTGGGAATCCCGAGATTCCCTAAGATTCCACGAGCCCTGTATGTATCAAAGGCAGCGGCAGCGGAAGCGGAAGCAATGGTTGAAGAGCCTCCTGAAGAAAACTGTGACCGAGAGACACCGTGGCCACGGTCTCCCATGACCATAGCCACGGTGTGATTGAGCCATGACCTAAGGAAGAAGCCTTGCAACCGAGATAGACCGTGGTCACGGTCACTCTGACCGTAGCCACGGTGGGATCTTCACCCTGCCTAAGGAAGAAGCTAGCCGAACTAGACCGTGGTCACGGTCACTCTGACCGTAGCCACGGTGGGATCTTCACCCTGCCTAAGGAAGAAGCTGGCCGAACTAGACCGTGGCCACGGTCTCCCAGGACCGTAGCCACGGCGGTGTGAAGGAGCGAAAAGTTGTCAGCCCTAATCGCCTAGACCGTGACCACGGTGCATGGGGACCGTGCCCACGGTGATACGAAGCGAAGAGAAGAAATCGTCTGCCTTACGCAGGACCGTGGCCACGGTAACCCTGACCGTGCCCACGGTCCACTACGGTCCAGTTTTGTCTGTTGTGTAAAATGATGAGTTTTGAGTAACAACCTTGATTACTATTTAATGTATTTAGGTCATTTTAGCTAGAAAGAGGAGGGGAGACAACAGCTTCACCTATCTTTTATGATACTTTAGCACTCTTTATCACATTTTAAGTCTTAGATTAGAGGGATTAAGGAAGATCTTTGCTGAAATTATTAGTTATTGTATTGGATTCTCTTGATTTTTATTGGAAGTTTGAGGATTATTCTCAACTTTGGAGCTTTTGAGCTTTATTATTCTGAAGTTTTCTCCTTTGTCATCACAATCAATGAGCATTTCTTAACCTTTCTCTCTCTAATTTATTGCTTACTTATTAATCTCTGTTTTTAGTTATTATTGATATTGTTGGTATTGTTGAATGTTTATTGTCATCTTGTTTACTCTTTTAAGCATGAATGAAGTTGTTGATGTTATTATGATGATAGTTAGGATGTTTAGTGGCTAGAACCTTAATGGGTTAGGCAGATATTAACGGTGTGAATGGGTGATTAGGTTTGGGTTAGCAATCTTAGTGAGTAACTAGTTAGGAAATCAACTTCCTAATCCTATCCTTCCCTCAAGTGGGATGTATTTGGGTGCGAAAGCATCCTGAATACATCCAATGCTTGGAAGGTAGGAATTAGGATAGTTAGTGTTCTAGTTCGCGGCGAATAGAAACTAACTAGGAAATTCCGTTCTATTAACTTTCCGGGTGCTCATGGATTTGGAAGTTAATCTGGACTATCCTTGAAAGAGGAAGTCCGGTGGGTGTTTTTTAACGGAATTACCATTTGATTTCCCTTTCTCGTTACTCTCTTGTTGCGAAACCCATTTCCTCATTCCCGTTTGCATCCCAAAAGTCTCCCGACACCCATTGTTTCACCTTTTTGACTAAACATAGTGTGTTTGTACCGTTTTTACCCTGAATTCTATCATCCTTTCATGATCGTAAACCATACCTAGAGTCAACTTGCTGCAGCTAAGGCCCCTAGCTCCCTGTGGAAGAACGATAAAACCGTGGTCTTACAAACCACTCAACTAACAAAATGGCGCCGTTGCCGGGGAGCAAGCGCACCTAGCTTAGCTCTTTGTCTTTGGGTTGTTTAAAGATCACTTCACTGCTAGAGATTTTGTTATCCTTGGTTACTGGAAATTTGATTCTTCTGTTTGTTCCTTTTGTGCATGCGGACTCGCTCTCAACGAGGCCAAACTCCTGTAACTCCATCGAACCCGAATCCGGAGAGTATTATTCGACAAGCTAACGCCGGTTCGAGACGAGCTAGACAACAAAGGGAGCGAAGGACGATCGAAAGTCCAATGGCTGACGGAGAGCAAATTCCACCCCGTACCTTAGCATCATATTCCTTACCATCGTCGGGTACGGGAGGTGATCCCATCACATTACCAGAATTACCACCGAATGCATCGTTCGAGTTCAAGCCATATCTATTGGAAATATTCGAGAACACCCCGTACCATGGAGGAGAGCATGAAAATCCTATTGACCACATCAACAGATTCGAGCAACGCATCGGCTTCGTACAAATGAATGGAGTTTCCGCCGAATACATGAAGCTGAAGTTTTTCCCTCTTACCTTGAAGGGGAAAGCATTATTATGGCTCAATACGTGTCCGCCCGGAACTTATTCAACATGGGATACCCTTAGCCGCGACTTTCTTCAAAGGTTTTTTCCCAATGATGAGACGTGTCGATTGAGGCAAGCCATCATGAGCTTCAAGCAAGAGCCCGATGAGTCGTTATTCGAAGCGTGGGGGAGATTTAAAGGTCTCCAACGGAGGTGTCCACATCATAATCTTGAGGATTGGTTATTATTGCATCACTTCTATTCCGGATTGAGTAGCTCTTTGCGAGAATCCATCGATCATGCCTCGGGGGGCATGTTCCTCAAGAAGACGGCGGAGGAAGCAAACGTATTTCTTCACGAGCTATCTCAAAACTCTCCTCATTGGGGAGGCGGCCGTAGTCCAAGAGATGGTCCTCCTCTAGAAAGTAACCCTACCATTAAATTTATCATGAATGTCGTTCTTGAGATGCAACAAAAGGCAGCTTTGGAGGAAACCACGAGGCAAGTAAAGGCGGCCCAAGAAGTACCTATGCTTATTCCGGATGCCCGAGTCTTGGTATGTGATTTTTGTGGAGGGTCACATTCTTCGAAGCGATGTGAAGAGTATCAAACCGAGCAAGTCCAAGCCATCTATCCCAACAATAACCTCTCCTATACCAATCAAACCCCCATTCGTCCCCGTGGGAATTACGCCTACAACCAACAAGCTCCCCTAAACCAAAACCCACCCCCCGGTTTCCCAAATCAAAATCGCCGCCAATACCACCAAAATCACCATCAAAATCCTCACCAAGGTCAATCTTCCCAAATGCCCAAACCATCACAACAAGAAACCCTTGACCAAACCCTCACAAAGTTGGCCTTAACTCAAGAGAAGATAGCCTTATCTCAAGAAAAGATGGCCTTAGACCGAGAAAAAGACCAAACTCGCATTAAGAACCTCGAGTTACTATTGGCCCAATTGGCACAACAATCTCAACCTATCCAATCTTTACCTAGCCAATCCCAACCTAACCCAAAAGGGCAACTAATGCGATTACTTTGAGGAGTGGCAAGGAGATTGCTGGACCTAGAATGATGGGAGAGGAGGTTTTGGGTGACAAAGAAGGTGACGTGGTGGATATCTCGGACGAGGAAGATTTGTTGGAGAAGCGGGAAAGTGAGTTAGTATTAGGTGAGGAAGTTGAGAGAGCACATGAGGATGAATTGGGAGAGTCTAGTAAAGAACAAGAGGAGATAGAGAAGCTAAGGAAAGGGAAAGGAAAAATGGTGGAAGAAGAACCAATCCAGATTATTGAGAAGCCAAAGCTACCACCGGTCCCTTTTCCCGATCGGTTAGCAAAACCAAAATCTGATACAAAGTTTTCAAAATTCATTGAGATGCTCAAGAAGCTTCAAGTGAACATTCCATTTCTTGATGCCATCTCTGAAGTTTCGTCCTTCAAGAAGCATTTGAAGGAGCTTCTCACGAGCAAGAGAAGAATTCAAGAGAAATCTACGATCCATTTGACGGCGGATTGTAGTGCAATTATCGATAACAAATCACCGGAGAAATTAGCCGACCCTAGAAGTTTTTCTATTCCATGCACCATTGGTGACATGTGGATTAGTCGTGCCCTTTGTGATCTAGGAGCAAGTGTAAGCGTCATGCCTTATTCGATTTGCAAGAAGTTAAATCTCGACGATCTTGCTCCTACAACAATTAATCTTCAATTGGCCGACCGTTCCGTACGAAGACCGTTGGGAATATTGGAAGACATCCCGGTCCAAGTGGGGCGATTTTTAATTCCTTGTGATTTTATGATTTTGGAGATAGAGGAAGACAACAACATTCCTATTATTTTGGGAAGGCCATTCCTTGCTACGGCGGGAGCCATTATTGATGTGAAGAATGGAAGCATGTCGTTGAATGCCGGGAATGAAAGCATAATTTTTCAACTTGAGGGGTCATTGAAAGGTCCTTCATATAGGGACTCATGCTATGCCATTGATATGATAGAGTTCCTTGTTGATAAGTATATTGAGGACTCCCATCTTCTTGAATCTATTTGCGATGATCCCTTGGGAGCTTGCTTATTGGAGTCCTTCCAATTTGAGACCGACGGCACCGATGTTACTTTCTTCACCAACCTTCTTGACTCTTCACCCATGCATAAAGAGATTATTATTGATGAGCCTTATATGGAATGTATGGAGATTCAAGATGCGATCTTTAAAGGTATGTCTTCCTCTCAAATTCAATCTTCTACTCCTTTAGAGCTTAAAGCCTTGCCCCCTTCCCTCCAATATGCTTTCTTAGATTATGAGAAATCTTACCCTGACATTGTAAATGCGAATTTGAATGATTTTGAATTGTCTAAGTTGCTTGATTTGCTTAAGAAACATAGGGGTGCGTTGGGTTATAGGATAGAAGACTTGAAAGGTTTATCCCCTTCCATATGCATGCATTCGATTGATTTGCTAGAAGATGCCAAGCCTACCAGGCAACCCCAACGTCGTTTAAATCCCAACATGCAAGAAGTGCTTAAAAAGGAGGTAGTAAAGTTGTTAGCTGCTGGGATGATCTTCCCCATCGCAAATAGCGAATGGGTAAGCTCGGTTCAGTGTGTGCCCAAGAAGGGTGGATTGACCATAATTGAAAATGACAAGAAAGAACTAGTTAGTACCCGGACCGTCACCGGTTGGCGGATGTGTATCGATTACCGCCAATTAAACAAAGTAACAAAGAAGGACCATTTCCCCCTTCCCTTTATTGACCAGATGTTAGAACAGTTGGCGGGTCATTCGCATTTTTGCTTTTTGGATGGGTACTCGGGTTTCTTTCAAATTCCAATCCACCCCTCACATCAAGAAAAAACCACCTTCACTTGCCCATATGGGACATTTGCTTATCGTCGCATGCCATTTGGTTTATGTAATGCCCCTGGGACTTTTCAACGTTGTATGATGGCTATTTTTAGTGATTTTATTGAACAATGCATGGAAGTCTTTATGGATGATTTTTACGTATGCGGTAATTCTTTCGATATTTGTTTGCTAAATTTGGAGAAAGTGTTAACTCGTTGTGAGGAAGGGGATCTAGTTCTGAATTGGGAGAAATGCCACTTCATGGTGGAACAAGGTATCGTTCTAGGTCATTTAATTTCTTCTAAGGGCATCGAAGTAGATAAGGCCAAAGTTGAGGTTATAGAGCGCCTACCACCCCCAGTTTTCGTTAAGGGGGTGCGTAGTTTCCTTGGCCATGCCGGCTTTTATCGGGTTCACAAAGATTTTTCAAAATTGCTCGACCTCTAATCGACCTCTTGTGCAAGGATGCCCCTTTCATTTTCACCGATGAGTGCCTTGAGTCGTTTTATAGGTCAAGCGGGCTTTGATTTCGCTCATTAGTTTAACCTCGGATTGGGCGCTACCCTTTGAGATTATGGCGATCGGCGACTTCGCCGTAGGAGCGTGTTTGACCCAAACAGTAGACAAGAAGCCAAGGGTCATCTATTACGCAAGCCATGCGCTTGATAGCGCCCAAAGGAACTACACTACCACGGAAAAGGAGCTTTTGACGATCGTTTTTGCGCTCAACAAATTCCGACAATACCTCATGTTCTCTAAGGTGGTAGTCTACACGGATCATGCCGCTATCAAATACTTGATGGGAAAGAAGGAGACAAAACCGAGACTTATACGGTGGGTCTTGCTTATGCAAGAATTTGATTTGGAAATCCGCGATAAGGCGGGCACAAAGAATGTCATTGCCGGTCACCTTTCGAGGATTCTTGTCGACTCGGAAGACACCCAACCGATTGTAGACGCTTTCCCGGACGAGCGAATCTTGGCTATCAACTCGCATCCTTGGTATGCGGATATTGCGAATTATTTGGCGAGCGAAGTGATCCCTCAACACTTGAACCATCATCAAAGGAAGAAATTCCTCCACGACATGAAGCATTACTTTTGGGATGATCCTTTCCTTTTCCGTCTTGGAAATGACGGGATGTACCGGCGGTGTATCCCCGAGAGTGAAGTGCAATCTATTTTGACCCATTGTCATGAATTTCCGGTGGGAGGTCACGGTGGCCCCCAAAAGACGGCGGCAAGGGTTTTACAAACCGGCTATTGGTGGCCGACTCTTTTTCGTGACGCCCATCTGCATGTCAAGCAATGTGACAAGTGTCAAAGGTCCGGTAACATCTCCCGGAAGAATGAAGCGCCGTTGAACTATATTCTCGAGGTGGAAGCTTTCGATGTATGGAGATTGGACTTCATGGGTCCTTTCCCGTCGTCAAGGGGTTTCCAACACATCCTAGTGGCGATAGACTATGTCACAAAGTGGGTCGAAGCCATACCATGTGTAAGATGTGATGGGAAATCCATTTCAAAATTCTTGAAAAAGACCCTATTCCCAAGATTTGGCATTCCACGGGTCATCATTAGTGACAACGGTTCCCATTTCATCGAAAAGAGATTCGAGTCTCTCTTAGAGAAGTATGGCATCAAGCATAAGAAGGGACTTCCTTACCATCCACAAACACAAGGTCAAGTGGAAATCTCAAACCGTGCCATCAAGGAGATCTTAGAGAAGACGGTTAACTCTTCAAGAAAAGATTGGGCAGAAAAATTGGATGAAGTTTTGTGGGCATACCGCACCGCTTTCAAGACACCGATTGGCACTACTCCTTACCGTCTTGTCTACGGAAGGCATGTCACTTCCCCGTAGAACTTGAGCACAAAACCATGTAGGAAATTAAGAAGTTGAACTTCGATCTCAAGGCGGCTGGAGGTAGTCGGTTATTTCAATTAGAAGAACTTGAGGAGTTGAGGCGTCATGCATATGATAACAACAAGATCTACAAGGAAAGAACGAAGGCATGGCATGACAAGAGGTTGAACCGACGTGAGTTTGTGGTAGGCGATAGGGTCCTCATCTTCAATTCAAGGCTAAAGTTGTTCTTTGGGAAATTGAGATCACGGTGGTCCGGACCATTCGAAATAGCGAGAATTCTTTCCGCCGGAGTAGTTGAGTTAAAGGATGCCCAAGGGAAGTGTTTCAAAGCAAACTCATCGAAACTCAAACCATACATCATGGGCGAGGAATATGTCGGGATAGTTGTGACATACCTCGCGGATTTTGGAAATTGAAAAGCATTGGAAAAGGTCGAGCTAGGACCTACAAAACAAGCACCCGGGAGAGGTATGAACTACTTCCCCTCTTTTAGTGTTTTCTTTCAATTTTTAGTTCTTTCATTTTTAATTCCTTTATTTTAGTGCTTTTCTTCTTCCTTTGTTTCACTTTAAAAATCGAAAAAAATCGTGAGTGATTCTATGAAGTCGGGGTTTGAAAATGTTTTTGAGCGATTGGAGAGAGTCCTTGAATGGAAATTGACCGAGAAAGAAAAGGGAGTGGATAACAAGAGGGTAGATTTTAGGACTTAACAATTTTTCTCCAAGTTTTTGAGCCTTGTAGATGCTGGAGATGAACCGAAAAGGACCGTGCCCACGGCGGGAGTCACCGCAGCCACGACCAACATACTCAAAGTTGGTCCCAGTTTAGCCAATCCGAAGACCACCGTGCCCACAGTTAAAGACACCGTGCCCACGGTCTCATCGCAGCATGACTCTTGGAAATTTTGGTCCCGACCATGACCGTGACCACGGTGAAGTTTACCGCAACCACGGTCTCCGCCCTGCTTTATCCTTTCTTTTTCCCTCACCCGAATCACACCGTGCCCACGGTCAAATGGACCGTGGCCACGGTCTGTCGAAAACCTGCGATATATCGGGGGTTCCATTTCATTTCCCCCTCATTTCTCTCTCACTTTCTTCCTCACTCTTACCTTCGAAAACCCTCCCCAAACCCTAATACTCGAACTCTCTTCCAAAATTTGCCAAATCTCTCACCAATTCCTCCATTTCTCCCACCTTTCTTCTCCATTTCGTGCCCTAGCTGCTGAAGTTCGCCATTTCCGGCTCAATCAAAGCAAGGTCATTGGCTCTTTGTTCCTTGTGGGGCTCGAATCGCTCAAAGGAAGCTCTCAAAGTCTTCAACTCAGGTATTCCTTGATTATGGGTGCTTAAATTTTTGATTCCCTTACGTTTTTGGGTCGAAATTCGGAGCCAATTTCGTGCATTTTTGGGTTAATTGTGTGTTTTGGATAGAAATTTATTGTTGGGAGTGTTATTGGTAAACTCTTGGTTGAATTTTATGTGAATTGCTAGTGGGTTTGGTTGGATGAATTGATTGAGTTTGGAGTTTGAATTTTTGGTGGATATTTTCGTGTTGGGAGTGTTATTGGTGAACTTTTGGATCAAATTTTGTGGTTGGTTGTGAATTCGTGCTGCTCGGAATTGATGGGTATTGTTTGTGTCGTGTTTTGGTGTGTGGTGGTTGCTTGTGTTGCAGTAACTCCGATGGGTCGAGCAAAACGTGCCCGGACTGAGCCGGAATCAACCCCCGCCCCATCAGCCTCGGCTGAGCCTGACAAAACCCGGTACAAGGGTCAACCGGCCTCAATTATTCAATGCGACCCGAAAATTAAGGTCAATTTTCGGGATGATATGCACAAGACACGGTATGAGCGGCTCAAGAAGCGAAAAATTTGTGCTCCAGATCTCTATCATGAGGAGACGGCAAGGGATGTTTTCTGTAAACCAAGCATGGACTTCTTCATCAAAGTCATGGGATGGGAAATTTTCGCCACAATCAACGAACCGATCATCGAGCAACCGGTGCTCGAATTCCTCAGCTCTTTGGTGGTAAAGGAAGACGGCACATCCAACGCCTCTTTTTCATACATCGTGAACAAAAAGGAGGTCGAATGTACGCTCCAAGACTTATGCAACGCTCTAGGCCTTCCCGAGGACGGCATCCCCTACGGCGAGTGCGTCAAATTCGATGAACAAGAAGCTATGAAAGCACTCACTTGTTGGAGGAGACGTTACTCGAGGATTCGATCACAACGAGCGAGGTACTATTGCCCAAGCAACTCTAAGGCTAGGGATTTCTGTAATCTAAGCGTCCGCATCTTCCACCGCCTCATTTCGAACTCTGTTTTTTGCCGTGACGCCGGGCGTTCAAGCATCCGGAAAGACGACCTCTTTGTCCTCTATAATGCGATCAACGGTCGCCGGGTCAACACCGGCTCTTGTATCCTCCATTGCCTCCGGGAAATAAGCCTCGAAACCCGAAACATGACTATTGGAATGGGTCACATCATCACCCATTTCCTAAGGAAACAAGGGTTTGAGTCCTATTTAAACAAGTGGACTCCCCGCTATTTCCCCGATCCCATCGACGGTTCGCCTACGAAAGATGGAATTCTTGGAGAAACACAAGACGTGAACATTATACCGTCACGGGAACGAACCCTACAGCGTCGTGATTCATTTGGGCGACGACCATGCCGAACAACGTCTAGATGTCTCCGACCAACGCAATTGGTCGTGTGGCCAAACCTTCGGGGATCGATTTGTGGTGGGTGGTCCCGGGGATCGAGCAGAAGAAGGTGAAGGAGGAGAAGAAGAGGAGGAGGAAGCAGAGGACGAGGAAGAGGAAGACGAGGGCGACCAAGCACAAGGGGATGAAGCCGAGCCGAGTCAACAACGGGACACCGCTCTTGAGCGTATCAGCGAGCAACTCCAGAAGCTTCATGATGAGTTTCAGATCCAACGGGAGCTCATCCAAAACCAGCAACAATTGATTGAAAACTTACAAGGATTGCTTGAGATCCAACAGGAGACGCTGGCTGGCATCCAGTCGCAGCTCCAACCCCGTCCTCCGCCAGGAGGGTCCGCTTGAGGACCGGTGACAAGCACCCCACCCCCACCCGACCTTTATCATTGTCTATTTGCTTTATTTTGTGAAGTATAAGTGTGGGGGAGTGCTTCTTCGGGGTTTTGGTGTTGTGATATCTGGTGGTTTTGGATTGATGGTCTCTCGATTTCTTCTGGCATGAGCTCGCACATTTTGGGGATTGTTTGGCTGGGTTGCTCGGGTTTTTCCTTGTCTTGTTTGTTTGTCATGTTTGGTTGTCTGATGGTTATCTTATGGTTGTTTGTTTGTTGTTTTTGGTGGGCTGGACTGTTGTTTAAGCATTTCTCACTCGTATTTTAGGCATTGATGAATGTAACCGAATGATTTTTGTGATGAATGCAATGGTATAGTTATTTCGGTTAGTGTGTATCGAGTTTCACCCTTATTTCCCGCCTCAATGAGTGAGATTCGGGGATAAGGTAAGTTATTGGCAATGTATATATTGTTCATATTTTTTTGTTTTTCATCTTTTCATTTCTTTTCATAATCTTTTAAGTTAGTTTTTCCTTTCCTTTGCTTTTGGCCTCGCATGCGAATTCTATAGTTATAAAGTCGTCTTTTACTCTAACATTGTTCCGACTCTCTTGAACGACGACTTCGGATCGCTATTTTCAACACTTATGAAGAGCTTGAGGTAATATCTTTCCACCTTACTCTTAGTATGTGAATTCTTATCATGATCCGTCGCATGCTTGGTTTTCTTTTGGGTGGCGAACCCCTATGAGTGTCTGTGTTGGGATATCTATTGCTGTTGGAGCCGTGTGGGCTCGGGTCGCCACCATTTCTACCTGCTAATTGTTTATTGTTTGTTTGTGTTTTGTAGGTTCTCTACCCTTTTCATGTGACACTTTCCAACAATGAGGACATTGTGGAGTTTTAAGTGTGGGGGGGGGGGGGGGAGATATTCTATTTTAAGGGTAGATCACCTAGTCGTTTCGTTCTTTGTTTCCCAGTTTTACTAGTTTTTGCTTAAATTTTAAAAATTTTTGTGTGAAAATGGAGAAAAAAGGGAGTGAAAACCTTTTCGTTTTTTTTCTTTTCGTTTTGTTTTTGTTTTGCTTTGTTTCCTAGATCTCGTGTTCAAAGTTGAGAAGTCGTTCTTAAATTTCCTTCTAAAAGTAAT
Organism: Portulaca oleracea; assembly: GCA_029582165.1. Lineage (NCBI taxonomy): Eukaryota > Viridiplantae > Streptophyta > Magnoliopsida > Caryophyllales > Portulacaceae > Portulaca > Portulaca oleracea. The sequence goes on from CM055881.1 coordinate 16,883,084, forward strand.
CGGTTGGAGCATTTTCAATCCTAACTTGTGTTCTAGTCTAGACTTATCCTAAATAGACTCCCTTCATTAAGTGTCTTGTGAGACTCCCGTTCCTTTCTCACTTTGTTGGGAACCCGGAGATTCTAAGGGCTTATGTCTGAGTTTGTTTTTGTTTCTCGCTTAGCAAAAGCAAAAAGTGCAAAAAGAAAAGAAAAGAAAGAAAAAGGAAAAAGAAAGAAGAAAGCTTTCTTAAGATTTAATAACCTGAATAAGTGGAGCGTGTCGCTGAAGACATTAACCACCATACACTTAGCCAACCTACACGGGCCCGGTATTCGTGGTACGGCACTGGATACCCCTTAACCCTCCTCCTATATCGCTTTGCGACGGAGAGGAGTATGGAAAAGACCGTGTTGGGAGGGTATACCCCTTATATGGGTCGTCCAATTCTCGAAAGTAAGGCTAATACCGACTTTTTAAAACCAAAAAGAAAAAAAAAGAGAGAAAAAGAAGAAAGAAAAGAAAGGTTTTGCTTCTAAGAAGAGCGGGGCGGCCTCCCCTTACATCACCTACGGCCCTCACCAAGCCAAGGGTGACCAAATGCGAAGGAGGGCAACACTCCTCTCGGTTGTTTCGTTGTTTTCAAATTCGGACACGAGTTTTTAAAGTCTTTTGGTTCCCGTTAAACCCTTGTTATATTTTTGCTGCGGGGTTTCGCTTGTTACAAGGTGTAGGGAGTTGAAAAACCTTCAAGATCGACCTTTTTCTGATTTGGTGTTTGTGAGATGCTCCTAACGGTTACTTTGGGAGGTTTAATCGCGTTTTCTTAGTTTAGATTGCGAGATCTTGTGAATCATAGCCCTTTGTCGTTCTTTTTGTTTTCTTCGGTTTTGTTTTCACTTTCCCTCTCTCCTTTTTCTTTGGCTTTTGTGGGTACAGCCGCTACAAACCCTCACGAGTCCATCTCGTCCACCCGGGCTGCCGGGGGGTTCAAAGAGCTTGGTGCATACGCTAAATGCACTCGTTTCTCTCCCACGACAGAGGAGTTTGTGTTAGTTAGCTTTGTTTCGTTCTGTTTTGCTCGGGACGAGCAAAGGTTTAAGTGTGGGGGGGTGTTTAGACCCGATTTCGTGTCTAAATACTGTCTAAATCCTTAAGCTTTTGACTTGTTTCGCAGTTGCTTTAATAACTTTTAATGCGTTTTAGTTACTTTTGTAGTTTCCGAAGGGTTTCACTCAAAACGATTCTAAATGGGCCAATTTTGCACCAATCTTGGGAATCCCGAGATTCCCTAAGATTCCACGAGCCCTGGATGTATCAAAGGCAGCGGCAGCGGAAGCGGAAGAATGGTTGAAGAGCCTCCTGAAGAAAACTGTGACTGAGAGACACCGTGGCCACGGTCTCCCATGACCATAGCCACGGTGTGATTGAGCCATGACCTAAGGAAGAAGCCTTGCAACCGAGATAGACCGTGGTCACGGTCACTCTGACCGTAGCCACGGTGGGATCTTCACCCTGCCTAAGGAAGAAGCTGGCCGAACTAGACCGTGGCCACGGTCTCCCAGGACCGTAGCCACGGCGGTGTGAAGGAGCGAAAAGTTGTCAGCCCTAATCGCCTAGACCGTGACCACGGTGCATGGGGGCCGTGCCCACGGTGATGCGAAGCGAAGAGAAGAAATCGTCTGCCTTACGCAGGACCGTGGCCACGGTAACCCTGACCGTGCCCACGGTCCACTACGGGCCAGTTTTGTCTGTTGTGTAAAATGATGAGTTTTGAGTAACAACCTTGATTACTATTTAATGTATTTAGGTCATTTTAGCTAGAAAGAGGAGGGGAGACAACAGCTTCACCTATCTTTTATGATACTTTAGCACTCTTTATCACATTTTAAGTCTTAGATTAGAGGGATTAAGGAAGATCTTTGCTGAGATTATTAGTTATTGTATTAGATTCTCTTGATTTTTATTGGATGTTTGAAGATTATTCTCAACTTTGGAGCTTTTGAGCTTTATTATTCTGAAGTTTTCTCCCTTGTCATCACAATCAATGAGCATTTCTTAACCTTTCTCTCTCTAATTTATTGCTTACTTATTAATCTCTGTTTTTAGTTATTATTGATATTGTTGGTATTGTTGAATGTTTATTGTCATCTTGTTTACTCTTTTAAGCATGAATGAAGTTGTTGATGTTATTATGATGATAGTTAGGATGTTTAGTGGCTAGAACCTTAATGGGTTAGGGAGATATTAACGGTGTGAATGGGTGATTAGGTTTGGGTTAGCAATCTTAGTGAGTAACTAGTTAGGAAATCAACTTCCTAATCCTATCCTTCCCTCAAGTGGGATGTATTTGGGTGCGAAAGCATCCTGAATACATCCAATGCTTGTTGGAAGGTAGGAATTAGGATAGTTAGTGTTCTAGTTCGCAAAAGCGAATAGAAACTAACTAGGAAATTCCGTTCTATTAACTTTCCCTGTCCTACATGGATTTCGGGGAAGTTAATCTGGACTATCCTTGAAAGAGGAAGTCCGGTGGGTGTTTTTTAACGGAATTACCATTTGATTTCCCTTTCTCGTTACTCTCTTGTTGCGAAACCCATTTCCTCATTCCCGTTTGCATCCCAAAAGTCTCCCGACACCCATTGTTTTACCTTTTTGACTAAACATAGTGTGTTTGTACCGTTTTTACCCTGAATTCTATCATCCTTTCATGATCGTAAACCATACCTAGAGTCAACTTGCTGCAGCTAAGGCCCCTAGCTCCCTGTGGAAGAACGATAAAACCGTGGTCTTACAAACCACTCAACTAACAGGCGTCAAGGACGTTCAAGCCCTTAATGCGGCTAAATTAGACAAGGTATCAATATCTTTCACCCCTGTACTGAACCCTAATCTTCAATCGACTAAAGTCTAATATTCATCAAATCTTTGTAGGACGAATTTAATTTGTTTTTTTGATTCTTCTTTTCTCCCTTTTATTTAATTTTGTTGAAATATAGCTATGATGTAATGATGGGTTCTATGTGCAGATTTGTCAATAAATTGTTTGACGCTTAGATTTCTTCCATTAAGAAGGAAACAACATATGAGTTTATTTGAGTTAGTTTTTGTATATGGCCAATTCTAAGGCTTCTCTAATTTCAACTATCTACTATGATTTTTGTTATGTTTGAAGTTGTGGCTCATCAAATTGCTTGTTTTAATTTGGCTCCACGATTGTTTATTTTGATGCCTAACAACTGTTCGATGAAATGCATCAGTCAATTCAACCTACCAACTCAACTTGAAGCTTCACGTCTGAGCTTATTTGTGATGGTAACTTTATCCATTGTGCTATTTTTTTTGTTTATATTCTCAATTTCAAATCCATTTGTTTATCACGCTTATTTTTTATTTTTATTTTTTTGCGCAAAAAAACGTTGGATTACACGAATGCTATATATTTTGAGAGGAACCTTTATGCAAATAGATCTGAGCAACGCTAGATGTTACAGACTGATTTGCTCACTATGGCTAGAGCACTTGAAAAGCTTCAGGAAGAGATATTTATTACAGAGAATATATCATGCGCAGCAGAGGCTGATAATTTTTGCATAACAGGGGTCATCATTATTTGTTTTTCAACATTATTTAGGGATGATTTTATTTCTATTTAAAGAATGTTGCTGCATAGGCAGCTGTTGGAGTCAATTTCACTAGCTTGATTATTTAGAGATGACTTTTTATCGATTTGGTTGCTTAAATGTCGACCAGACTCTTGGTAGTTGATTGGGAGTCATGAGAGCTAGTTTTGGTTAGGAAAATAACCTTGTATGCTCACAAAAAGTAAGACTTTATCAGCTTATCTCACGTTTCGCTACTTAAGCCCTAGGGTTTTTGCTTGGTTTTTATGAACCAAAGAGCATCTAAACGGTCCTTGGGACTACTTTTAACCTTCCTACATCAATTATGGATCATTTTGGTATCAGAACATAGGGTGTGGGGTCATGAAGTTGAAAATTTTTATTTTTCTCGTTGAACTAGCTGCCACAGTGCTATTAGGACTGAGCTATTTGTTGTTGTGCATTTTTTTGTGCCTCTTCTACTATGTCTTGGGTGGAAATTGATCATTATTAGAATCTATATCATGGAGGAGTGACTGAGTGGCCTTGATGAATGGTAGAAGTTTTGGGTCAAGACTTTGATGCCAAAATTTCCCATTTTTGTGACCTCTACTACTGCTAAGAGTACTAATAATATTTTGCAATATTGTGCTGAATATTCTTCATGGCTCCTGTGAACTAGTCTTCTTTGAGTAACTTGGTTGTTGTGAGGATTCTAAATATGGTGGGGAAGGTACGTGAATCTTTGTATGGAAAAGTATTGTGGATTGGAAATCCATAATAATTATTGTTGATGTTTCTTCTATTGGCTAAATGCTGCAGTTATATTTCAGGTTGTGTTTGCTGGCAATTTTGGAGCTGATCATAGCCTTGATGGGGTATTTGTGTGTTCATTGTTGTTCGTATGATCATTGGTGACTTGATGGGAGCTACTTGGGTTTAATTTTTGCAATTGAAAAAGAAATCCCATTCTTGAACATGTTGCGTTCTGTTGCTGCTGTAATTTTCTGGTATGTTGAGTTGAGCTACTTGACTTGATGGGAGTAACTTAGTATGTATTTTAAGGAAATACAATTTCACTTCTTGTATAATTTAGTGTCTCGATGCTTTCGGTATCTATTTATGCTTCCTCTCGGTGACTTGGAGCATGCTACTTGATCCCTTACAGACAAACCTTGTCAGTGTCAGGTATTTTCTAAAGGGTATGTTCAATCCTATGAAAAGCTATAGTTTGGTTAATGTAGCTCCTGGGGTAGCTTTTTTGTTTCTTGTTGTTTGTTATATAAAGGTTTCAATCTTGGTTACTTCTTACGACAAGGTTCCAATCTCTTAACAAATTAGGAACTGGTAGTCATTCTCTTACCCATTGTAGCCCTTAAATAATGATTTGCTACCAAACCCGCACGCACTGACCTTATTGATGTTACAAGACTCATATTATTGCTCTCAACCATGTCTAGTACTCTAATTATTCACTCTTTATCAGACGTTAATTATGTGATGTGAATTTTGTTTAGATTCACAATTTTTTTTTTTTTTTTTGTGCCTCATCTATTGCGGGTTCATGCCAAGATCAAAATGAAGAGAAAATGTAAGTATAATATTTTGTTTGGGCTAAAACAACAACACATTTAAAATACTTTTTTGAGCTATGGAAAATCTATTCAGATTATATATTTGTTGGTGTACTGGTCTGTTCCGATCTCATTAGGCGATTTGTCTCACTTCTCTAGGTTCTGGGTGACTCTGCTGGTTCCATGTTGGGGCGGGATCTAGAGGCCTTGATTCAAGAAGCCAGGTATTACGGAAAAGAATATGACGACTCATTTGTTTCAGTCGAACATTTGATTCTGGGTTTTGCAAAGGACATGCGATTTGGAAAATAGTTGTTCAATGACTTCCGGCTTTCAAAGAAAATATTGAAATATGCAATCCAGGTTGTGAAGTGAAAACAATCAGTCATCACTCATCAACCAAGGTGACTGTTGAACTCTTATATTTAATGATAAGTTGCTCAGTGAATATCAAGATTATCCAATTGATCACGATAGAATGCATTTTGACTACATATTGTCCATTATTATTCAAGAACTAGAAAATTCATGCCATACTCTAAGATGGTCACGGAGAAGTTGATAATGAGGATGAGAGAAGGATTCTATCAAAGTAGAAAGAATCAACCAACAAATGGGAGCGCTACTGATATAAATTAAGAAACAAAGTCTACCTATTGTTCTTTATTATTTAAGAACTAGAAAATCAGTGTTTGGGTATGTTAGTGCAAAAATAACTAAGCTGTTAACAGAAAATCAAATTGCTAGCATTCTTCATTCTTGTTTTCTAATTGGAATCCGAGCGTGTAGCTCGTGATGTACCTCGACGTATGACAGTTGAGTTTTATTATTTTGATGTTAATCTAATACGGAAGGCACTTTACCTAGGAGATGACCAACTTTTAGGGGATATGTTTTAGCATATTTTAAGTATGGTTCTAATGAACTTATTTTCTCTTTGCAGTTACATATTCAATTAGGAATTGCTTGCACAATATACAAAGCAAACAAAGATGATATTGCAGATGTAAAGTTCGTTGAGACTTTGAAGCATGAAGATGTTCGTTTATGCTGTCATGATATTTTTTTTCTTAATTAGCTTAGAATAATAAGAGTGTTTACCCCTACCGCTCAAGGAAACAATTTTGATGTTTGGATAGATAGGAATTATGATTTATGAACAAAGTCTTCTTTCCATGTTTATTATGTATTTTCTAGGATAGATAGGAGTTGATTGTTTTATATATATATATATATATATATATATATATATATATATATATATAGACACACACACACACACACCCCATGATTATCTCCTATATGCATCATTACAAGCAATATTGTAAATTATATTATAATTATTCAATAATTAAAGATAGATATTGTGGCAAATATAAGTTGCCACAAATGCTCCTTTAGAATTAAAATATTATTTGTAGCAAATCATATATGCCACAAATAATGTACATTTGTGGCAAAGTTAGTTTTGTGGCAAAGTGAAATTGCTACAAATTGTATGATATTGTAGCATTTTAACATTTGTAGCAATTCAAAATATGCCACAAAAGCCTCATAATTTGTGGCAATTTTAAAATTGCCACAAAAGCCTTTTGTAACGAGGCATTTGTGGCATCCTTGTGGCATTTCCAAAAAATGCTACAAAAGCCTATTGTAGCAATATTTGTATATTTTGTGGCAAAATTTAATGCCACAAATAACCATATTTCTTGTAGTGAAACTCTCATCTACCTTTTCTCAAGAGATGATGTCTTACCCCATTCGACCATTTCTTCACCTTTTCAAGACACGGTCATTCTTGAGTGTCTCCCTATCTAATTCATCAATAAACTCTCATCTACCTTTTCTCAAGAAATGATGTCTATCTCATTTGACCATCTCTTCTACCTTTCAAGACACGATCATTCTCAAGTGTCTCCACATCCCATCTCTTTCCCCAAACACTTCCTAACCAACCCTTTCATCCCATCTCACCCTCCAAGGACTTTTCAGCTCAGTCATTAATGCAAGTATGAGGCTCTGTTCTTAATGCCCACTCTTAGCACACCTAAGTGTGGCTTACCTCTTAGCAAGAGCAAAATTCGTCCACATCAGATCAGCGGCTAACTGGCAACAACATGATCATGAATAGACTCAGAAACAAGCTACTCTAAACTGGGGGCTCACACTTCCTTTGTGACATCGTTCAAGACATAGCTTCAAAGAGGGACGCTTACTCCCTATCCTACAAGGTCCTACATCTTCAATCTCATAGACGTCTTAGTAGTGGTCTCAAAAAAAAAAAAAAAAGAGAGAGAGAGAGAGAGAGAGAGAGAGAAAAAAGAAAAAAGAAAAAAGAAGAAAAGAAGAAAAAAAAAGAGAAAAAAAAGAAAAGAAGGGCTAACTTGAAAACCCTTTGGGCAAGTTAGGCAAAAGGAGAGATTGAGACTCACTACCAAGGACTATGCCTCCTCCTATTCTATGGTCCACATGCATCATCTCGTCAATCCACATCGAAACTGGGGGCTTGTAAATCTCCAAGGTGCTTTCCAAAGCAGGACAGTGTCATCAAGAGTCTACGCCAAACCGGGGGGCTTGCCATACATCAGCATACATTTGCAAGCAATCAAGGTCATCTACATGATCATTCGAGAAGCACATTCTTCAGGCCTGTTGCCTCCATCATCGTTCCTTGTTCCGTGGATCGAAACATTACTCATCCTGAATTTTCCTGAAATTCCTCACAGGTGGCCTTGACCCTTAGGAAGTCTTTGTCTTAGGAAAGCCTTGTCTTAGAAAATCATTGTCCAAGAAAATCTTTGTCGGGAGATTTCCTACATTGCATGTGTAGAATAGCATAAAAGCATCATGCGTCTATCCTGTCCAAGCATAATAGGTTTTCATTACATCCATGTGTCATGACAGATCTCATAAAGTCAGTTTGTCTTGCATAGAGTCAGTTTGTTTTGCATAGAATCGGTCTGTCATACATAAAGTCAATAGTCATACATTCGATAGGTTTGCATTATATCCATAAGTCGCGTCAAAGTCACATAGAGTCAGTTTGTCTGGCATTGAGTCAGTCTTTTGAGCATTGAGTCAGTTTGTTGTGCATTGAGTCAGTCTGTCATGCATTGAGTCAGTCTGTTGTGCGTTGAGTCAGTCTGTCATGCATTGAGTCAGTCTGTTGTGTATCGAGTTAGTTTGTTGTACATAATGTCGATAGTCGTGCATGAATACATGAGTGCATGAATGCTTGTGTCAAGAACAAAACAAAAAAATTGCATTGTTTGTGCAAGAGTTTAGTAGACTAGTTGCATGCATACCCGCATATCTGAAAATAAAAAAAAGAAAGAAGAAGAATCAAGGAAGTGCTACATCATTTCTCCAAAATGCAACACTGGGGGCTGTTCAAGCCCAATCAGACTGGTCGACATGGTTTCCAGTCACTAAGAGCAAGATTAGAGAAATCTCTAATCACACTCTAGATGACTTCTATCCATCATCCAAAGCTCATCCTCATGTCGATCTTCCAGTCTGCCACGGACGCCACTGACACTACCATCAACCTCGGGAGAATCCATTCCTCACTGTGAAATTTTGGCACCTATGCGCTTAAAGCAAAATTTAAGGAAAATAAGGGTCATCGACAGAGTTTCGGTGAAGTTCCTCAGCATCAAGTTGCCATTATCCAGAGCTGCTGGCAGAGCTCGGCGTAATCGCAACAATAAGAGTCATCAACATCGGGAAAATTCGTTGGGCATCATCATCAATCTGCCAGACAGGTAATTCTCTATATCTCTAACCATTGTTCAAAATGATCTGACATTCTGCTTCGGTTTTTGTGCAGGGAGTTATCACAGACACCAGGTCGCCGCTAAAAGGTGTCATCATCATCCACCTTCCGGTCGCCACATAAAAGAGCACCGACAACATCAACCCACCCAGTCCAAAGTTGACGGCCCAAAGACTGCGGCCCAAGGGTTACCAACACTCAGGTAAAAATATGAACCCTCATCACATTTCCGAAAAAACTAATACTTGGTTTTCTGTGATTTTCAGGTTGCCACATAAAAGAGCACCATCATCCCGTTGCCGCATAAAAGAGCACCATCATCCGGTAGCCACATAAAAGAGCACCATCATGTAGTAGCCACATAAAAGAACACCATCAGCGATAGTTGTTTAGACCCAATTTCGTGTGTAAATAGCGCCTTAATTCTTAGGCTTTTAACTCGTTTCGTGTTTTAATTTCATAACTTTTAATACGTTTTTGGTTATTGTGTAGATTTTGGAGTTTTCAATCGAAACGTGGTAAAAAGGGCCATTTTAGAGCTATTTTGGGAATCCCGAGATTTCCCGGGTCTTAACCGGGTCAAAGGTGAAGCAAAGAAGGAAATTCCGGATGACAAGGAGGACGGCGAGATGCGGTGGCTGCTAAGACTTGGGCTGGGAACAAAGTCACCAGAGAGGGACCGCACCTACGGTCCCACAGACCGCACCTGCAGTCATGCGAAGGGAGAAGACTGAAAATCGCATGTGCTTCGGAGGACCGCACCTGCGGTCCCCTGCGGGTTCAGAAAATCTGTTATATGAAGTGCTGCGTTTTGAGTAACTACCTGGAGTTGTATATATTACCTCTTGAACGATTAGAGTAGGGAGGAGGCAGCTATATATTGTAATATCAACATTTTAGCTTTCAATTAGAGTGAGATTAGTGTGATTTCTTGGTGATTAGTGAGTGATTACACTTGGTTTATTGCATTTGGACTGGATTTTATTGGAATTCTATTGAAGTTCTGAAAATTTATCTTATTTTGGAGCTTGGATTCTTATTACTCTTGATCATCCTTCCATTGGCATCAACTAATGAGCATTTCTCAACCCTTACTCTCTTTAATTCATCTATTTACGTTTTAATCTCTGTTTTTGTTATTAAATTGCTTGGTGTTTGTTGTTACTTGATTGTTGCTTTGATTATCTAGATTCTCTGTTTTAAGCATGAATGATGAAGTTATTATTATTATTAGCATGTTAATTGAGATGATTAGAGGGTAGAACCCTCATGGGTTAGGGAGAAACTAAGGATGTGAATGGTTGATTTGGATTGGGTTAGCAATTTTAGGAGGTAATTCGTAGGGGAATCAATTTCCCAATCCTATCCTTCCCTCAAGTGGGATGTATTCGAGATTGAAAGCTCTTGAATACATCCAACACTTGTGTTGGAAGGTGGGAATTGGGATAGTTAACGCTCACCCACGAAAGTGGAAAGAGGTTAACTAGAGAGTCCCGTTTCTTTAACCCTCCGGGTCCGTGATGGGCTTGTAGGAAGTTAATCCGGATTATCCTTGAAAAAGGAAATCCGGTGGGTTTATTCTAATGGGATTGTCACTTGATTCTACTGATTTGTTGCTTCCTAATTGCGAAACCCTCGTCCTAATTACCGTTTGCATCCCGAAATTTCCCGACACCCATTGTTTCCTTCTTGACCGAACCTTAGCCGTGTTTGCGTTCTGTTTGTGTTGTCCTTTACCTGAAAAACCTCTTATTGTCTAGTGATCCTTAAACCTTACCTAAAGTCAGATTGTCCTAGCCAAGGCCCCTAGCTCCTCGAGAAAGAACGATACAAAAACCGGGGTACAAATACCACGTTACAACAGTCGTCCCACGGTTGCCACCTAAAGGCCTCCAACGATGTCGTCAACGACAGTCGTCCAACGGTTGCCACTTAAAGGCCTCCAACGATGTCGCAAATGCGACAACGCGTCCACATAAAGGTCTTTGACGATGTTAGGAAAACCAGTCGTTCAAACGGATGCCACATAAAGGTCTCCAACGACAATCTCAGCATCAGTCATCCAACGGTTGCCACCTAAAGGTTACCGACGACCTCATCATCAGCGTCAGACGTGTTAGGTTTTTAGGTTATCTATTTCCTAAACAGATACGGATTAATTGGCGGAATATTCATAACGGTTATAAAACAATTAATCACAACAAGTGCATAGGCATTAGTAATTATACCTAATCGCTAATTCCAGCTGAAGAAGAGGTTAACCTTCCAGATTCCAACGCTGAAACCCTCTACTGAAAAATCCACACAGCACTCCGGGAACCCGATTGCTAGATCGACCCGATCGAGATGAATCTCAATCTAAAATGTATGTGAGATTGTTTCGGGAAACAGAGAATGTTTCCTAAAACAAGAACTACAAACTAAAAGAGAGAGGAACTCAGGAAATCACCCTGGTATCTCTCTAAGAGTCTTAGGCAGTTGGTGTGGAATAATCTCTCACAGAGACCCCTTTATATAGTGTTTAGAAAACCTAGGGAGAGGGTTCAAAACCCTAAAAGGCCGACTTAACGCAACGGCGCGCTTCTCAGGCCCAACACGGTCCGTGTTGAAACAACACAGTCCGTGTTGGACTCCAGAAGGTCCATTAACTCGGCCCATGGACACCACGGACCGTGGTGTCTCAACACGGACCGTGTTGGGTCAACACGGTCCGTGTAGAACCCAATTCGGTCCGTATTAGGCTGATTTCTCACCGAAATTAGTTTCCAACTTTTCTAAACGTGATACAATATCACTTAGGTTACATACATTGTTCCAGGGAACTGACTTGTGTGACCAAATAGGACCAAATAATATAGTTACAATTTAAACATATTTAATTACCAATTATAGAGGTCTCTAGCAAGACATATAATTACTATATTACTTTGGTTTAATCTCCGTGTATATCGAACATTGTCGGGACATTCCCAACAATCTCCCACTTGTCCCACAAGTGTTCGATTCCTTAAATTCCCTTGTCACTTACTGTCTCTAGTTCGGATAAGGTAAGCTAAAGTCATCCTTATGTAAGACCTGAACGTTCCTCGATCTCCGAGTTTAGACTTTGAAAAAACAGACGATCAACTATTGATTCAACTGAGCTCGACCAAGCATTTTCAGTCCAATCTCACCGAGTGGCCAACGAGACAACTGTCCCTAATAGGGAGGACAATGCCATCTTGTTCAGACACACATTCTCACATGATCCAACTGTAACCCAGACACCGCCTTTTGTAGCCTACTGTTACGAAAGGCGTTTGACGCGCTCCAAAGTCACAACAGACCATTGTAGTCTATGTACTGAACTCAGGATTTAGGAATTGTGAGTAGTGAGAGCTCTTATGACACTCCTCACTTAAAGAGCTCCCACTGCGGGTCAGTTCGGTAGTTGTTCTCAGCAGTACCCATGTGATTGATTTATGATGTCATCACATCACTATGATCACGAAACTTGATCATCACCTCAATCCTACATGCTAATTGTGTTGATATTATCACTGTTCCTACGTGATAATACAATTAGGAACCAGGTCGACTGTCGACCAAGGCTAGCGTTATCAAGTTCACTAATGGGGTTTCAGAAATTGAACCTCATCCAATTCCCCATTTTGAATTCGCTAACTTTTTTGGACATTTACATAATTCTAAACCACAATTGATGTAAATTTTGGAATCTTATTCTTAATGATAAATCAACAAGGTCATAATTCATTAACAATTCATGTAAATTTGACTTGTTAACATTCCGGAATGTGTTCAATACATATTGCCCATGCATGACTATCATGCTATAACTACAATAGGGGTTTAGTACATGATACTTGCAATGAACCTCGCACATATACCATCTCATTAATCACCTTTCAAATAGGAAGATATTTCCGGACCTCATGTTTGGATTCATAGTGAGCTTCAGTTCCTTTGCTTGAGTGATGGCTCCTATCAACAAGGCTCCATTTCTCTCGCAAGGCTAGAAACATCACCCAGTTCTAAAACGAACTTCACAATCCTAACAGTTTCTGTCACAACTTCTAAAGTCGTGTCATGCTTGTCTTATTTGCAGAATTAAACGCATGTCATGTTAGGAACATCTTCTAGCTCACATCAATACCACTCAGATCGTATAATTTCTCTGACCTTTCAGATAATCATATTTCTCTGAATAAGTGTAGCATCAATGCAACTCTTCACACTTAGCTTTAATCAACCACTTTAGACTTAGGACACATCCTTACTTTTGTTTATACATATACACAACGTATATGTTATGTTGGGCTTTGAACATCTCGTGGCATACATTAATATCACGCCTAAAGCATGAGTTAAATGTCTCATCCTTTTTAGATCTTCTGATTGTTTTGAGACAATCAGATTTCCTAAGGATATGCCATGATTTATGGAAATTAATCCATTCTCGAAGTGAGTTGAACTATTCAACACTTAGTTAACTTTTATTCAAACAATCAAAATCTTTAATCTATCATTATAGATCTTGTCTCCAAGAAAATTCTTAGCCCCACCAATCCTTCACTTTGAAAATTATTCCCAAGTCAACCTTAGTAGACACAACATGGGAATCCTCCTCTCAGTAGGCAGTATGTCAATCACATACAATATCAGAAAACGCATTGCTCCCACTGAATTTCTTGTAAACACAATATTATCTTTGGCACTTCCCAGTATATCAAACCTTTTTGATATCCTGGTCAAGAAGGTCAATGATTCCAACTCCTAGAAGCTTCCTTAAGACCACATATGGCCTCTTGAAGTTTACAAGTATTCCAACTAAAGACCATTCAGTTGTGTCAAGTACACACCTTTCTTCCAATTCTGATTTTGAAGTCAATCTTGATGTCTTAATAAACCCATGTTTTGCCTTAAAACCCTTCTATGCTTGATGGCTCACACCTTCAGACAAATCAACCGAGTTCTAAACTTGGTTGCATACATGGAGTCCATTTTAGACCTTATGGAATCTGGATTTGCTAAAGCTTCTTTGATGTAGGTAGAGTCTTTACTTTCTAAAAGTAACATCTCATGCTCATCCATAGAAGATCGATATCTTTGTGGCTGACGGAGTTGTTTACTTGACCTTGCTTGGAGTAATGTTTATGGCACCTTCTCCTCAACATTTTGAGGAACTTCAACCGCCTCAACCTTGTTCTTAATTTCCCGACCAATAGAAAAATTTTGAACTAGGGTCAAGTAGCGGAGTTTAGGTGATGATTATACTGTTTTGTGTCTCTTGAACTTCGGTAAGTTCAAAAACTCTTCCACTCTTTCTTTTAGAGAATAACATATTCTCTAAGAAGAAAGCATTTTGAGACACAGACACTTTCCTCTACAACAGTTGGTAGAAGTGATACTCCTTTCTTTTAGAAAATGGTTCAAGAACCTCTTCTCCATATCATATGTGGTGTCTTCTCTAGTGATTCAGATAATCTTTATTCAGTAATTAGAGCTATGGTTAACTGCGTGTATCCCAAAAGGTAACCGACAATGTTGACTCAACCATCATTGATCGCACCATATCTAATAAGGTGGGATTCCTCTTTTAGATACGTCATTGAATTGTCGTATTCCTAGAGGAGAGAGTTATGAAACAATTCCACATTCTCTGGAATGGTCAATGAAATCTTTGGCTCAAATACTCACCTCCTCAACCTTATTGAAGGGTTTTGATTTTCTTGCCAAGTTGGTTTTGTTCTTCACTTTGAAAATCTTTGAACATTTCAAAGGATTTGGACTTGTGGCATATTAAGTAGATATACCCATATCTACTAAAATCGTCACTAAAAGTGATGAAATAGTACTGTAAACCTTCTTCTTAGCACTAGTGCTCATAGGCCCACATACATCAATATATTTGCATCTTAATAAGTCATTAGCTTGTTCACCAATTCCAATAAGAGGTGATTTAAGTCATCTTACTCATCAGACATGCTTTATAAACATTGAACTTTTCAAAGTTTATGTTTTCCAAAATCCTACACTATGCAGTTTTCTGAATGCATTTTTGATTAATATGACTTAAGCTTATAGTGCCAGAATTATGTTTCATTTGAGTCATTTGTTCAAACTCTTGGCTCAACCATTAGCATCCTTTCGATTGTATCTAGGTGCTCTCATTGTTTCGCCAAGACTACTTCATTTTGGAAATATTTAAACTATTTTAATATTCCAACTTCAAATGAATCTCATAGACATGAATCACCATACCTTATTTTATTCATCCTTGAAGATTTGAAGTAATTCATCCCTTGTACTTGTGCTCAATTGGACTAGACACATCCATATGTATGAGTGTTTGTTGGCACGCTCACCCTTTCTTGTAAAAGGTATATTCATGCGTTGCAGACATCACATGTTTCAAAGTTTTATCATTCAAAAGTCTATCACTGTGACGCTTCTGAATGCGCTCTGATTTACATGACTTAATATATAGTTACAAGTTTTATGTTTGAACATGAATTATTCCTTTTAAACCTTTTGGTTTCGATGTGTTGGGTGTGTGTATCCGAGATCCTCTCTCTCTAATTGAGAGCGAGAAATCAAATTTCTACTTATAATGAGAACATAGAATCACCTATAAATTTCTCTTATAAGTCTTGAGGAAATGGATAAACAAGGAACTACAACTAATTGCATGTTCCTATTTGTAGGCTGACTCCCATCCTTCAAAGCACATCTACTTTGCTGTAGATCCTGCACATTTGCATAAATGCGAGTTTCACAGCCGGTATCTTATACTCAAAGTCGGGTTAATAAGGGTAGTGTGTATCATATACGCATTTGCCTAGATTTGAAATCATATCTCAAGTCTTCCTTATAGTTATTCATGCTCCCAGTGTCATACATGATCTGGTTGTTAACCGGTTGCTGTCATTGGTTGGGTATATACAACTGTTTGTCCTTACCTTTCCTTTGACTTCTTGTCTTTGATAGATTTCTTAAATCTTATTTTCCCTTTCACTAAAAGACTATCTTTGGTTGCCAACCTTTTTTACTAAAGGGGGGTCTGAGGTTTCTCATGTTTCAAAATAGTCAAATTATTTCAGAACATGAGTGCCATCAATTGGCCTTGATCTAGCTTAACCGAGACTATCTAGTTATTGGTTTCATATTTATCAACTCTAACTAGTTCGAAGAACTTGGTTTTGAGTTTGAAAAAATTGAAAACCTTCCTCTAACCTTCAAACATTTTGAAGTTAAAGTTGTATGAATGCTATGACATTACATGTATTCATTTGGCTTGATTGACCTCTTAATATTGATGCCTAGCTCAATGTTATATCAAAAACATGTTTCTTTTAATTCGCCCAAGACAATCTTGTGATAGCGATGCCAATTAAAGAATTGGTGTAATTGTTTTTCTCTTTCTCAAGGAGAAAACAATATTTTATTAGTGGTGGATGTTTGAGTGAAAAGACATAAATAATTCTACGAGACAAAATTGGTTCATTTTTAGTTATTATTCATCAAAAGGAATTAAACTAATTTTAATTTCAAATCAAAACACTTTATCAACTCTCATTTAGTGTTTTAATTTACCAAGACCCACAAGACTCATGGGCTCAAGTGGACTTTGGCCCAACAAAACTCGATCCCATGTTATCTTTGATGGATCATCTTATGATCGATCATTCAAAATGATTCTTGGCAAGAAATTTGTATCGAATACAATATTTCTCTTCCTCTGCTCTTGGCCCAAAACTATTTTGATAGCCAATTTGAATTGACCTAGCTCCCACCCTACTTATTCATGATGGACAAATAATTCACTTTGGCTTTCTTTATTTATCCATCTAAGTGGTATTTCGATAGGTTGAGCAATAATTCACTTTTGAGAGTAGGTTTTATTATCCTAAACATGCAATTCTAGGTGAACTCTTTCGAAAAGCATAAAAGGAATAATAAAACAACATGCTATAACAAATTAAAGCATAAAATAAAACCCCTAGTATAATAAAACTAATTTAACTAAGCCTTGATAGTCTTCAAGAAACTCTTCTTGGATTTTGCAACTTCCTTGGATAGGCTCCCACTCGAATCAACACTTCCATTGCTGTTGGGCTCCCACTTAACTTGATGTCTCCAATTACAACAAATTTACAAAGTGGACCTCACAATTGAGGCCTTACATAAATTAAAATAAACTTAACTGAAAATTTAAATTTAAAATTAATTCAACGACGGCACACAGGTCGTATTTCACCCAACCCGGTACGCAGACCGGTAAAACCGATTATCTATGGCCATACTAGAAGCAAATGAAAACATGTAATATTGCAATAATTATATCAAATATAACACATGCTTAAATAACAAATTATAAAGGCATATATAATTGCAACACAACATATATAAGGAAACAAATACTAAATATGGTTTCCTAAAAGATTGCATGATAAAATAAACAAAATTCCAAATTTTATCTTAATTATCTAAACAGATTTAGGATTTTATACCTACACACAAAATACTTGACTTTCCTAAAATCAAGAAGTCTAAAAGATACTATATCTTTTAAAGATATTGTAAGTTTCCTAAACTTTACAAACTAATAGATTTTATGCTCATCAACTGATTTATTAGTAATAGGATTTAATTTCTAAAATTAATTGCAAACCCTAAAACACACGAATTCACCAAAATTGCTGGTAACACGGTCGGATCAACAAGGTCCGTATTGGATCAACACGGTCCGTGTTGCTTCCCAGTTTTAGTTAATTTCGTGAATGAAAAACTTAAATAAAATTATCATAACTTATCGAATTTAATAATTTCACATCACAGTGTTATCTAATAACCCAATATGAAACTTTTCCAGAATTTTAACAATTTTCAAAAATTTGTAAAATTTTAGGGAATTAAACTTTTTAATTCTCCGTTTAAGAGGAAAATAAATAATCATAGTCCGATAAGTTTAAAAATTAAATTTTATAATTTTTCCCTACAGTAGGTTCATCCAACCCGGTACGCAGACCGGTAAAACCGACTATCTATGGCCATACTAGAAGCACATGCAAACATGTAATATTGCAATAATTATATCAAATATAACACATGCTTAAATAACAAATTATAAAGGCATATATAATTGCAACACAACATATATAAGGAAACAAATACTAAATATGGTTTCCTAAAAGATCGCATGATAAAATAAACAAAATTCCAAATTTTATCTTAATTATCTAAACAGATTTAGGATTTTATACCTACACACAAAATACTTGACTTTCATAAAATCAAGAAGTCTAAAAGATACTATATCTTTTAAAGATATTGTAAGTTTCCTAAACTTTACAAACTAATAGATTTTATGCTCATCAACTGATTTATTAGTAATAGGATTTAATTTCTAAAATTAATTGCAAACCCTAAAACACACGAATTCACCAAAACTGCTGGTAACACGGTCGGATCAACAAGGTCCGTATTGGATCAACACGGTCCGTGTTGCTTCCCAGTTTTAGTTAATTTCGTGAATGAAAAACTTAAATAAAATTATCATAACTTATCGAATTTAATAATTTCATATCACAGTGTTATCTAATAACCCAATATGAAACTTTTCCAGAATTTTAACAATTTTCAAAAATTTGTAAAATTTTAGGGAATTAAACTTTTTAATTCTCCGTTTAAGAGGAAAATAAATAATAATAGTCCGATAAGTTTAAAAATTAAATTTTTTAATTTTTCCATATAGTAGGTTTATCCAATATGCTGCTGTAAAAAGTTCAGATTTTTATCAAATTTCTAAAATTAGAATAAAAATCATAGAGTAAACAATTTTACTTTTCTGTTAATCTGAAAAGGAAAATTAGTTAGCGATTTCAAAAATTCACGAAAATTTTATCCATAACAAAATGGTTACCTAGTAACCCACTGTAAAATTTTCAGAAAATTTTCAAATTTCTATAAATATACAAAATTCAGAGAAGCAACAAATTTATTTCTCTCAGATCTGAAAATCTAAATTAACAAATATAATTTGACCGGATAAATTAACGAAAAAAATTTTTCCTAAAGGTATGGTTACCCAGTAACCTACTGTAAAATTTTCAGAAGTTTTAAAAATTTTTGCAAATTTATAAAATTCAGAGAATTAAATAATTTTTAATTTTCTTTAGAACTAAAAACTCAATTAAAAATCCATTTTAATTGGGAAAAATCTAAAACAATTATGGAAAGTCCAAAATACTTCCCGACACCTCCAGTAGAAATTTCAGAAATTTTCGAATTCGTTTGATATTTTATTTCAATTTTTCATATTTACCGTAAATAAACTAAATCAGAAAAATAATTCTACAAAACCCTATTTTTTGAATTTTGACCTATTTCATGTATTGCCTACTGTTTAAAAATATTAAACATGATTGTTTCTAAAACATTCAAGATTAAATCGAGTTTATGCTATATTTAACGATTAAACAAACATAAGATCGATTAATTGAAAGCAATAAGAAATAAATAATAACAAAGCATGAAATTTTACAATAAAATTCCATATTTACTATCATGAATAGTAAATATTAAAACTTTCATAAAGATTCAAAATTTTATGCATAAATCTACTCTAGCATATTCATAATATAATTCAACTATTAACAAAATTACTTATGAATACAAGTACAATACTTTAGCATGCAATTGGTGGCTCTGATACCACTGTTAGGTTTTAGGTTATCTATTTCCTAAAAAGATACGGATTAATTGGCGGAATATTCATAACGGTTATAAAACAATTAATCACAACAAGTGCATAGGCATTAGTAATTATACCTAATCGCTAATTCCAGCTGAAGAAGAGGTTAACCTTCCAGATTCCAACGCTAAAACCATCTACTGAAAAATCCACGCAGCACTCCGGGAACCTGATTGCTAGATCGAGACGAATCTCAATCTAAGATGTATGTGAGATTGTTTCGGGAAACAGAGAATGTTTCCTAAAACAAGAACTACAAACTAAAAGAGAGAGGAACTCAGGAAATCACCCTAGTATCTCTCTAAGAGTCTTAGGCAGTTGGTGTGGAGTAATCTCTCACAGAGACCCCTTTATATAGTGTTTAGAAAACCTAGGGAGAGGGTTCAAAACCCTAAAAGGCCGACTTAATGCAACGGCGCGCTTCTCAGGCCCAACACGGTCCGTGTTGAAACAACACAGTCCGTGTTGGACTCCAGAAGGTCCATTAACTCGGCCCATGGACACCACGGACCGTGGTGTCTCAACACGGACCGTGTTGAACCCAATTCGGTCCGTGTTGGGCTGATTTCTCACAGAAATCAGTTTTCAACTTTTCTAAACGTGATACAATATCACTTAGGTTACATACATTGTTCCAGGGAACTGACTTGTGTGACCCAGTAGGACCAAATAATATAGTTGCAATTTAAACATATTTAACTACCAATTATAGAGGTCTCTAGCAAGACATATAATTACTATATTACTTTGGTTTAATCTCCGTGCATATCGAACATTGTCGGGACATTCCCAACAAGTCGTCCAATGGATTCCACTTAAAGGTCTCCAATGACATTCTCAACATCAGTCGCCCAGGTTACCAACGACATCATCATCAGCATCAGTCGTCTGACGGTTGCCACCTAAAGGTTTCCGACGACATCATCGACATCTTCAATCGTCTAACGGTTGCCACCTAAAGACCTCCGACGACATGAAAGCGACCATCTTCATTCAGGACGCAGTTGAATGGCATCATCTTCGCAGAAGACCAGCGACAGCATCCATCTTCAAGTCAGACGTCAAGCAGTCAGCATCTCAGGCTACTTTGACCTTCGTCCTATTCGGACTCGATCAAAGTGGGGGCTCTCTGTAGACACTAGATTTTGTACCGGGACAAGTGTAAAAATCAGAAGCAACAAGAAAAGAGGCTAGAAGGAAAGCCATGCCACTGGGCCTCCATCAATCAAAAGCTACCGGGCCAACCCACCATAAAAAGCCTTCATTTTGCACCCTT
Organism: Portulaca oleracea; assembly: GCA_029582165.1. Taxonomy (NCBI): domain Eukaryota; kingdom Viridiplantae; phylum Streptophyta; class Magnoliopsida; order Caryophyllales; family Portulacaceae; genus Portulaca; species Portulaca oleracea. Next base: position 16,904,043 of record CM055881.1, read on the forward strand.
TCCACATACATATGCCCACCATTTCGAATCCCATTTTTTTCACAAGTCTCTTTGACCCTATTTCATTTGATGAGAGTAAAGTACACATCATAAGCTTTCTGACGCCTTTTGAATTGCCTCAATCGGTGTCCGGATGAAAGAGTTATGGTCGTTCGAAGATGCACTTAGCAATTTCAAAACCCACGCGGGTTTTAACAATTCTCAGGCCCAGAAATCTGGCCCAGTAAGCAAATCCGGCCTTGAAGTCTGCCAAAACCCGCGCGAGTTTTAGATGTCAGAAGCGGCTCAGAATAAAAGCGGCCCAAAAGCGGATCCGGTCCAGGTGCTTCAAAACCCGCACGGGTTTTCTACCATCTGAAGCGCGTCGTTTTACCTCATCCAAGTCAGCGATCCGTGCGAGATCAATTAAAACCCGCGCGGGTTTTCTCTTCCAAAAGCTGGCGCCAATATCTTGATCATCTCCCCTGATTTTAGCCCATGTGCTTTGATCCTCGGACCTTGACTTTCTAAAACCCACATGGGGTTTGATTTTGCATGGATTGGAGGCATGATCATGGGGATGTGTCTCCCTCCATTTCCCTCCAAATCCCTCTCCTCTTCACCTATAAATACCCCCTCCATTCCATTCATTCTTCCTCAACAATCATCCTCTACCACCCTTATTCTACTAAAATTCCATCAACTAATACCATCATTCTACCCAAACTCTCACCAACTATCATCATCATACTACCAAAAACTCTCTTAAAATCCTTCCCCACCTATGTCCATACTCTCTTACACCCACTTCTCTAATCACTCATACACCATTATAATCCATCCATTTAATCCATAATCCAAGTCCTATCCTACCATTCTCAAGTTTCCATTTCATCCAAGCTCCTCTCCAAGGATCCGTCAAGAGAAGTTCGGTCTATCCATCGCCATACCAATACTTTAAGTGAGGTTTGAGCATCTTTCATTTCAATCATGTAATTACATTTGCTTATCGCTTTACATGTATATTATTATGTAAAACATTTCTTTGACATTTGCATGATTCGGAATATAATTTCATGAAATTAATTAAACTTCTCCCCACTCTTTTACATTTTAATGTCGATTTTAGTAGAGTCTGTTTTCTAACAGGCGAATTCGAGAATTTTTATAACTCTCGAATTCGTAACCTTACCCCCGGACATAGAATCGGGTTTCGTAGACCGGGGTTATTTTCATCATTTTTATGGATTGTCGGTTTCCTTTTGGTTATTTAACAAATCTTTGTCACTTTTACAAATCCTTTTGGTTATTTAAAATAAACGATAATTGCACGAAAATAATCATAAATAACTAGTACCACTTTTTATTAATCTAAGGCCACCCAAGAGAAAACGGGCCAGAAGATTAATAAAACCCGCACGGGTTTTATAAATTTTCACCTTCTTTTCTCTGGGTCGAAGCTGCAAGGGCTCGACCCATGGCACTATAAAACCCGTGCGGGTTTTAGGGTCCCATGACGGTCCCTTTCCTACTTCTTGGGCCTGGATGTAATAATTGGCCGGTACTAAATTTATTAGTAAATTATTTTAGTGTAATTTCGGGTATTTTAATAATATAAAAGAGTTTGTAAAATAAATAAAGTTTCATCACCCCGAAAATGAGTTTCGAAAATAAAAATATCCTTATTTAAGGATTAAGCAACCTTAGTCGGCTCCCGATCTCTTAAGTAGTGCATCCGAAAACAATTTCCCCAAACGAGGCGATTTTCCGGGTCCTACAAATATAAATAAAAGAGTTGGAATATAATATAGATTTTAATACATAGAATCGAGTGATTTTAAATTTTAAATCACAACTTTCCAACAATCCCCCCCATGATTTAAAATTTAAGAAACTCAACAAAAGGAGATTTATAAAATAATTTAGTATATATGAGCATATAATATCGTGCAATGGGCACCAGGTATCTTTTGGGTTTGAACCTGCAGTTAGTGTTAGTGAGTTTTGACCCGAGGGAAGTCGGTGAACTAATGTCTTGAACCAAAGTCCCTTTGATCATATCTCTACTTACCACACACACGATACGGGACTTTTCATCAAGGTTCTACCAGTGGGGCGCTATTACATTCATGCGCGGTATCTTGTGTCATGAGCGTCATTTAGGGATTCGCCCAAAGCATCCCACAGTGGCGACCCCACCACCACACTCACTAGGTGAACTTCCAAGAGTGATCTGTGACTAGCACCCCACAAAAATCATGTCTTTGGTCCATTAAGAGTTATTGTGTCACCTTGCCACTTTAAAAGAAAGCACTGGTTAGACTATAAAATAACTCAACCTTTATAATTGCCACAGCCCCCAAAGAGCACTTCGCCATAGGGTTGGAACCCGGGATTCCCCGCTAATAAAGTAGTGCTCTTTTAGTTCACCCATCAGTTTCGTTGTTACCCGTTGAACATCCATTCATGGGATCGCCATACCTCTGGAGACGGGTGTCCACTGCGGTGACTAGCTTGTGGGCTTCAGTTCCACTCCCCTCGACGATATGACCAGCTTAAATAGCCAATCCTTTCCGTTGTCGGCCGGTCGATCCATTTACATGGTTTAAAGTCACGATCTCATTATTCTTGATGCATCAAGGGCCAACAACTCTGCGTCAAAATACCAGAAAATTTATAAGAGATCATTTTCTCATCAATATGGCATGCTACTAAATTTATGAGGGTTAATAGCTCAAGATATATAATGTTAACCACCTAAGGTTACACAACTTCATAATAATCATTATGACCATAAAATTTCATACTCATCATAATAGCCCCTCATAAAAATCCAACTTCAATAATAATAAGCATGCACTCATATTTAACACCACTTTTGTGGCTAAGCATACAAGGCCCAACTACTCCATGCTTTGGCCATCATGATCATGTGGGTCACAACAAAATATACCACATATTTTATAGAGTATGACATAACTCTATCTACAATGCTTACTACCGATAATAGTGGGCATCAAACAATCAAATTATTAAATTTTAAATCACAACTTTCCAACACTTCCTCCACCTGAGGAACTTCAGCCACGGTCTCAAGCTCATGAACCTACTACAGGTCTCACTAGCTCCACCTTGAGCTCCAACCTGCTCCATATCGGACTCAACTCTCTCAACAACATTTTTCTGATTACCTACACTATTAGAAATAATAGTAGATTCCACTGCAGATATAACATTGCAGTGTCATTAAAGGTTACATCCCTAAACTGTATAACGTTCTTTTAAGTTTGACACCACAATATGTATAACGTTAAGGTTATGCAATGCTCTTCCTCCACCTAAGGAACATAAGCCACAGTTTCAGGCTCATCAACCAAAGTTATCTTAGGAACAGTATCAACAACCTGCTACATGTCTTCCACGTTGAGCTCCAACCTGCTCTACCATGAACTCAACTCTCTCAAAAGTTTTCTTTTGATTACCTACACCATCAGAATCAGCAACAGATTCACTCTAAATAACATTACAATTTTATTAAAGGTTACATCCCTATACTGTATATTGTTCTTTAAGGTTGGACACCACAATCTATATCCCTTAACACTCAGACACATAACCTAGAAACATGCATTTGACAGCCTTGGGGACAATTCCCCCTCATTCACACAAGCAAAAACAGGACCACCAAAAATTCTCAAACAAAATAGTTAACTACATTACTTACCAAACTTCCTCTAAAATCTAGAAGTCAATTTAGGAGTGAGGTGTTCCTTTGAGTAAATAGCAGATAGTAGCAACAATCTCTGCCCAGAATGACTTGCTCTTCCATAGCACCTGCATTGAAAAGCATGCAACGAGCTTTTTTCTAGCAATGTTCTATTAATCCTCTCAATTACACCATTTTGTTGAGGTATACCCACCAACTTAGATGCTGAACGATCCCATAATCCTCGCAGAACTCAATAAACTCATAATCAACGAACTTCAACCCATTGTCTGTCCTGAATTTCTTTATTTTGATGTATGTCTGGTTCTTAGCTAAAGCCTTGAACTTATTGAAATGTGAGAATGTCTCATTCTCATGCCGCAAGAAGTAAACCCAAGTCTTCCTCGAGAAATCATCAACGAATATCAACATGTAATGTTTACCACCTATAGATGACAATTTAGTCGGTCGCCACAAATCTTAATATATGTACTCAAGGACCCCTGTAGATGTATGTTTAGCCTTGGAGAAGCCAACCCTCTTTTGTTTTTCATAAATACAGTTGCCATAGAACTCCAACCTGCCAACTGGTGTCCAAAGCAACTTTTCTTGCTTGGATTTGACATTTTCTTCTCTCCCAATGTGACCCAGTCTCATATGTCGAAACTTTGTGCTGACAGCCACATCAAAATTAGACAATGTTGCTGCAAATCTTGTCATGGTACATCCTTGTAGAATGTAGAGACTTCCCTGTTTGATTCTCTTTATCAGCACCACAACGCATCTGTTCACCTTCAGGGCACTATTCTCACCAATGTACCTGCAACCGTTAGTCTCAAGAGTACTTAAACATATCATATTATGAGCCATGCCAGGAATATGACGAACGTTCTTCAAAATTTTAACATCATCATGAGTCCTAATCTTGACACTGCCAATTCCTACGACTTTGCAACCAGTGTCATTACCCATCGTAACAACAACAGAATTAACAGTCTCATAAGAATCAAACTAGTCCCTATGAGAACATATATGGTAAGTACACCCAGAATCAAGAACCTACCCATCCTGCACTCCTTTACCCGTGGTAGTAGCCAGGGCATCACCCACAGCAGTGAACATCTCTCCGTCTGTCTCAAACTCAACACAATTTTAGATACCATGTTTAGATTGGTTATCTTTACCACCTTGCTTCTAATCTATCTCCTTAACCTAACAAGCACTCTCAACATGACCCTTCTTGCCACAATAATTGCAATTCTTATTATTATGAGGACTCTTAGATTTTGAACGGTGTTTAGAGTTCCCTCTAATACCGTTCCCCCCTACGGTCATTGTCCTTGCCCCTGACATTTAAGGCCTCACTAACCTACTCAACAACATTATCATCAAACATTTCGTTAGACAATAAATTATACTTCACTTCACTAAGGTATAGGACACCAAAGTTACCATAGAGAATAATCTTCTTAAATTGTTTATATGACAAAATCAAGTTTTGTAGCCTTATCCTCATCGTCATATTTGTTAGGTTTTAGGTTATCTATTTCCTAAACATATACAGATTAATTGGCGGAATAGTCATAATGATTATAAAACAATTAATCATCAAAGAAAACAATTGCATAGGCTTTAGTAATTGTACCTGATCGCTAATCCGACTGATCCAGAGTTTGACCTTTGAAATTCCAATGTAGAAATCCTCTACTAAAAGTCCACGCAGCACTCCGAGAACTCGATTGCTAGATCTACCCGATCGAGACAAATCTCAATCTAAGATGTATGTGTTTCGGTATGATGTAGTTGTTGCAGGAAACAATAACTGCAAACTGAGAGAGAGAGGAACTCAGGAAATCACCTTGGTATCTCTCTAAAAGTCTCAAGCAGTTCCCTCAATAAATCTCTCATAGAGACTCCTATTTATAGGGTTTGAATGACTTGGGGAAAGGGTTACTAAAACCCCAATGGCCAACTTACTTAACGGCGCATTCTGAGACCCAACACGGTCCGTTTTGAGTCAACACGGTCCGTGTTGGCCTCCAAAATGTCCTTTAAGTCGGCCCATTGTCACCACAGTCCGTGGCAAATCACCGTGGTCCGTGATGGATCAACACGGTCCGTGTTGAGTCCAATTTGGTCCGTGTTGGACTGATTTCTCATAGAAATCAGTTCCCAACATTTATAAACATAATACGATATTACTTAGGTTACATACATTGTTCCAGGGCGCTGACTTGTGTGACCCAGTAGGACGAAATAATATAGTTGTAATCAAACACATTCAATTAAATTATAGAGGTCTCTAGCAAGACATATAATTGCTATATTACTTTGGTTTAATCTCCGTGTATATCGAACATTGTCGGGACATTCCCAACAATCTCCCACTTGTCCCACAAGTGTTCGATTCCTTAAATTCCCTTGTCACTTACTGTCTCAAGTTCGGATAAGGTAAGCTGAAGTCATCCTTATGTAAGACTTGAACGTTCCTCGATCTCCGAGTTAGACTCTGAATGCAGATGATCAACTATTGATTCAACTGAGCTCGGCCAAGCATTTTCAGTCCAATCTCACCGAGTGGCCAACGAGACAACTGTCCCCAATAGGGAGGACAATGCCATCTTTTTCAAACACACATTCTCACATGATCCAACTATAACCCAGACACCGCCTTTATAGCCTACTGTTATGAAAGGCGTTTAACGCGCTCCAAAGTTACAAAAGACCATGTAGTCTATGTACTGAACTCTGGATTTAGGAATTCTGAGTAGTGAGAGCTCTTATGACATTTCCAACTTAAAGAGCTCCCACTGCGGGTCAGTTCGATAGTTGTTCTCAACAATACCCATGTGATTGATTTCTGATTTCATCACATCACCATGATCATGAAACTTGATCATCTTCTCAATCCTACCTGATAATTGTGCTGATATTATCACTGTTCCTAGGTGATAATACAATTAGGAACCAGGTCGACTGTCGACCAAGACTAGCGTTATTAAGTTCACTAATGGGGTTTCAGAAATCGGACCTTATCCAATTTCCCATATTGAATTCGCTAACCTTTTCGGACATTTACATAATTCTAAACCACAATTAATGTAAATTTTGGAATCTTATTCTTAATGATGTATCAACAAGGTCATAATTCATGAACAATTCATGTTAATTTGACTTGTTAATATTCCGGAATGTGTTCAATACATATTGCCCATGTATGACTATCATGTTATAACTACAACAGGGCTTTAGTACATAATACTTGCAATGAACCTCGCACATATACCATTTCACTAATAACCTTTCATACTGGAAAATATTTCCGGAACTCATGTTTGGATTCATAGTGAGCTTCAGTTCCTTTGCTTGAGTGATGGCTCTTATCATCAACAAGGCTCCACTTCTCTCGCAAGGCTAGATACATTACCTAGTTCTAAAACGAACTTCACAATCCAAACAGTTTTTGTCGCAGCTTCTAAAGTCGCGCCATAGTTGTCTTATTTGTAGAATCAAATTCTTGTCATGTTGGGAACCTCTTCCACTTCACCTCAAAAACACTCAAACATATTTTACAATTTCCTCTGACCTTTTCAGATAATCATACCTTTCTGACATAAGTGTAGCATCAATGCAACTCTTCACACTTAGCTTTTATCAACCACTTTAGACTTAGGACACATCCTTAGTTTTGCTTATACATATACAATGTATATGTTATGTTGGGCTTTGAACATCTTGTGGCATACATTAATCTCACACCTGAAATATGAGTTATATGTCTCATCCTTTTTAGATCTTCTGATTGTTTTGAGACAATCAGATTCCCTAAGGATATGCCATGATTTATGGAAATTAATCCATTCTCGAAGTGGGTTGAACTATTCAACACCTAGTCAACTTTGATTCAAACAATCAAAATCTTTAATCTATTATTATAGATCTTGTCTGTAAGAAAATTCTTAGCCGCACCAATCCTTCACTTTGAAAATTATTCCTAAGTCAACCTCAGTAGATGCAACATGGGAATCTTCCTCTCAGTAGGCAGTATGTTAATCATATATAATATCAGAAAACGCATTGCTCCCACTGAACTTCTTGTAAACACAATATTATCTTTGGCACTTCCCAGTATATCAAACTTTTTGATATCCTGGTCAAGATGGCCTCTTGAAGTTTACAAGTATCCCAACAAAAAACCATTCAGGTGTGTCAAGTACACACCTTCCTTCCAAATCTAATTTTAAAGTCAGTCTTGATGTCTATCTTAATGAACTCGTGTTTTGCCTTAAAACCCTCCTATGCCTGATGGCTCACACCTTCAGACAAATCAACCGAGTTCTAAACTTGGTTGCATACATGGAGTCTATTTTAGACCTTATTGAATCTTGATTTGCTAAAGCTTCTTTGATGTAGGTAGAGTCATTACTTTCTAAAAGTAACATCTTACACTCATCCATAGAAGATCGATATCTTTGTGGCTGACGGAGTTGTTTTCCTGACCTTGCTTGGAGTAATGTTCATGGCACCTTCTCCTCAACATTTTGAGGAACTTCTACTGCCTCAACCTCGTTCTTAATTTCCCGACTAATAGGAAAACTTGAACTAGGGTCAAGTAGCGGAGTTTAGGTGATGATTATAGTGTTTTATGTCTCTTGAACTTTGGTAAGTTCAAAAAACTCTCCCACTCTTTCTTTTAGAGAATAAAATATTCTCTAAGAAGAAAGCATTTTGAGACACAAACATTATCCTCTACAACAGTTTGTAGAAGTGATACGCCTTTCTTTCAGAAAACAGTTCAGGGACTTTTCCTCTCCAAATCAAATTTGGTGTCTTCTCTAGTGCTTCAGATGATCTTTGTTCAGTAATTAGAGCTATGGTTAACTGCGTGTATCCCCAAAAGGTAACCCGCAATATTGACTCAACCATCATTGATCACACCATATCTAATAAGGTGTGATTCCTCTTTTAAGATACGTCAATGAGTTGTCGTATTCCTAGAGGAGAAAGTTATGAAACAATTACACATCCTCTGGAATGGTCAGTGAAATCTTGGCTCAAATACTCATCTCCTCAATCTAATTGATGGTTTTGATTTTCTAGCCAAGTTGGTTTTGTACTTCACTTTGAAAATCTTTGAACATTTCAAGGATTTGGACTTGTGGGGTATTAAGCAGATATGCCCATATCTACTAAAACTCGTCACTGAAAGTGATGAAATAGTACAGTAGACCTTCTTCTAGCACTAGTGCTCATAGGCCCACATACATCAATATGTTTGCATCCTAATAAGTCATTAGCTTGTTTACCAACTCCAATAAGAGGTTATTTTAGTCATCTTACCCATTAGGAATGCTTTACAAAACATTGAACTTTTCAAAGTTTAGGTTTTCCAAAATCCTGCACTATGCAGTTTCTGAATGCATTTCTTATTAATATGACTTAAGCTTATAGTGCCAGAGTCATGTTTTCATTTGAGTCATTTTTTAAACTCTTGGCTCAACCATTAGCACCCTTTCGATCGTATCTAGGTGCTCTCATTGTTTTGCCAAGACTACTACATTTTCGAAATCTTCAAACTATTTTAACATTCCAACTTCAGATGAATCTCATAGACATGAATCACCATGTGCTATTTTGTTAATCTTTGAAGATTTGAAGTAATTCATCCCTTGTACTTGTGCTCAATTAGACTACATACATTCATATGTATGAGTGTTTATTGGCAGGCTCACCCTTTCTTGTAAAAGGTATAGTCATGCTTTGCAGACGTCACATGTTTCAAAGTCTTATTATTCAAAAGTCTATCACTGTGACGCTTCCGAATGCGCTCTGATTTGCATGACTTAATAAATAGTTACAAGTTTTATGTTTGAAAGATGAGTTATTCCTTTTACACCTTTTGGTTTCGGTGTGTTGTGTGTGTGTTTATCCGAGATCCTCTCTCTCTAATTGAGAGCTTGAAATCAAATTTCTACTTATAATGAGAACATAGAATCACCTATAAATTTATGTTATAAGTCTTGAGGAAACGGATAAACAACCAACTCTTCATGAGGAGCTACAACTAATTGCATGTTCCTATTTGTAGGCTGACTTTCATCCTTCATAGCACATCTAGTTTGTTGTAGATCATACACATTTGCATAAATGCGAGTTTCACAACCGATATCTGATACTCAAAGTGGGTTTAAATAAGGGTAGTGAGTATCATATACGCATTTGCCTGGAAATGAAATCATATCTCAAGTCTTCCTTATATTTATTCACGCTCCCAGTGTCATACATGATCTGGTTGTTAACCGATTGTTGTCATTGGTTGGGTATGTACAACTGTTTGTCCTTACCTTTCCTTTGACTTCTTGTCTTTGATAGATTTCTTAAATCTTATTTTTCCTTTCACTAAAAGACTATCTTTGGTCACCAACCTTTTGACTAAAGGGGGGATCTAAGGTTTCTCATGTTTTAAAATAATCAAATTATTTCAAAACATGAGCGCCATCAATTGGCCCTTATCTAGCTCAACCGAGACTATTTGGTTATTGATTTCATATTTATGAATTCTAACTAGTTCGATGAACTTGGTTTTGAGTTGGTAATATTGAAATCCTTCCTCTAATCTTCAAACATTTTGAAGTTAAAGTCACATGAATACTATGACATTACATGCATCCATTTGGCTTAATTTACAATTATAGATTATCCAAGTAATTCACTATACAACATTTCAACACTCCCAAAAGACAAAATAGCTTTTACACTTTAATAATTTGTACTTCCTCAGCCAAAAGTAGACCAAAAAAGTTTCTACGTTTGCAAAATATGAACAAAAGGCACGGATGTAAGCAGTCGTTGAACTTGAACTTGAGCATAAATCTCACTATCCAAAAGAATCGTATTCTATCCAATATCAATCCAAATAGCATGTAAAACAAAAAGGATAAGGTAAATAAGTAATAGAAAAGCCCTTTAACTTGAGCATAATAATTTGCTATCAATAGTGGAACCACCACCCCCAATTGAACCCAAAATTATGCCATACTAGAACAATTATAGATTCATTTGAAGAGTTCTACGAGTATGTAAAGGGCTCATTGTGAAACGCTGCTAATCAAGAATTCATGATCACATAAAAAGTATGTCTTCTAACAAACATGCCATAACTTAGGAAAATGGTAAAATAGGAAGTCAATATACATACCTTGATTAACAAGAGTTTTACAGCAACATGACATTGAACATCATGTACAACATCATAAAATTGTTGTGTTCTTAAGCCTTCTCGATCCCAGTTAGGTTTAGATATAGGAGACTCACCATGATCTTCACTACAAATGGATAAGAACAAATAAGCAAAGGCAACCAAAAAAAAAAAAAAGAGATATATATAATCCTTAACAATGATCTTTTCGATCTCGCTGAGGTTCAAATATATAACATGTAAAACATGAGAATTAACAAATAATCTTTAACAATGAACTCCCATCCCCTTTCTAGGGGGGAAAAAAAAGAGAGAGAGAGAGAGAACCATTGTCTGCATATGTATCCCCTCTCAGGCATCCAGACATATGACTCACAAACATAGAAACAATATAACAGTTCCCCTTTTGTATACTCATCCTCTGAACTCTGAAATATCAAGAACAAAACTAATTCAAACCTAATTTCTGAACAAACAATTATTAAAAATAAAACTATGCAATTAGACACTGAAAACACAAATCAGTAGAATCATAAATGATACAAATAACATTTTAAAAGAAGAAAGAAAACAATCTATTACCCATATTGTCAAGAGATTCACAATCTAACGTCAATTTTACATTTACACAATCAATACAAATAATGGAATTACCAATTGAGAGAAGAATCGCGCAACACCAAAGCTATATAGGAGAACTGTTACAAAGCTATATATCATGACAAAGAATGCTTGTACAAGCCCTGAATCAATTTACACACCCTTACAAGGAACGATTGTACAAACCCAAATTGTAAAATCATGAACACAAGTGCAGAACTTGGGTAAAATTTTACTATAAGCATGATAAAAGAATGCTTGTGCAAATCCTTACAAAGCCATATACAAAAACCCTTTGAACACCTTGATTATCAGTGCCCTGAATCAATTTGCACACCTAGTAAAACAAGCTAAAACAACCTGCTTATGCATACCTCCAAGACAACAATTTTCTAAACATGGGCAGCCAAATTGTAAACTCTTAACAGTAAACTACACCAAAAATAAACAACTTCAACTGAAAATTGAACACTACAATTGACAGATTGGGCACCAAAAATAAAGAAATTCGGAAAGAGGTACCTGAAGAGTGGAAGGGAAGAAGCTCAGAAACAGCCGACGCCCACTACTCCTTGTACAACTCCGGCAGCTCGATCCTAGCTGACGCTCGCTCCGACACCATGAAAACACCGGCGGCTGCCGGTCAATCCCCACCGCCGGCTCGATTTTCTCGGACTCCGATTCGGTTACTGCAGTTTTTCTGGGTTGAGACTCGATTTTTTCTGGGGTTGCACGATTTTTCTGGGTTCCAGTAATCGGATGGCTTTTTGGAGCATGACAATGGCATTCTGTGAGATAGGATCATCCTCCATAACAACCCACATCTCATCGCCTTCTTCTTTCAAAGCGAATCCATCTGTAGTGCTCCGACACCGATGCTGGCACCGTTATTTTCAGGTGTCGTTCTGGGAGCCCACTAGTCCATGATGTTGCTTATGGGGAGAAGTAAGGGTGGAGACTGGAGGGTGGGTAATGAATTAGGGTTTCATTGGAGGGAAATGAAAATGGGATTGGGTTTCAGTGCGTGTGTATAAGGGGGGAGGGAGGGAGAATTGGATTTTGGTTTAAATTTGGGAAAATTTTTTCCAAGGATTTCATTGGAGGGAAAGGAAAATAAGATTTGGCAAGTGTTGCTCAATTTGTAATTATGTTTTTATTTTTACTTTTGTCAAAAAATGTTACAATAGCTTGGTGTAGGTAACGGTTTTGGATAAATGTTGCATTAGGTTATATCTTATGCAACAGTTTTGTTAAGTGTTGCTATAGGTACTCTATTGCAACACTTTTTCCAAATGATACTATAGTGAGTGTTACAATATACGTGCGCGGAGCTTCACGCTAAATGCGTGCCTTGAGCTGTCTCATATCTTTTGGAGGATCCAATGGACCATAAAACCCAACAAATACAACATTGTTTTTGAAGAGAAAGGGACAAAAGTTCAATCTAGCATATCATTAAAGGGGGAAAAAAAAGTATTTCAAACTTACAGATACACTTAATGTTACAAGAAGAAACATGTGATAAGATCTCATGTATATGATCCTTAATGATAATTTGGCAGATGGTATAGTGAGTTATACATTCAAGGAATGGAGACCTTAAGCTAAACAAAATAATGGCATCACTAGCTACACATCCAAGGAATGGAGACCTTAAGCTAAAGAAAATAATGGCATCACCAGATTTGATAATTCTCTGCAATATAATTGTGCAATGAAGTAATCAAATGAAATAAACAAAGAGCGAAGGTTCACTGCTTCATGAAACATAAATGGTAACAGATTTTTCGAATAACAACCCCACCTGAAAATAGGTGTGAGGTGTCATTTGGGTTCCAGTGAGTAAAATCCAAAGATCGCCATCATTGATTTCCTTAAGGATGCCACTTGATGCTACATCCAACACTGTGAAACAAAAACAGATCACCACTTATGATATCAATGAGGAAGTGCATATCACTTTTAAAAAGAAACAGAAATGGTGCCAAAGAAACCTGGGTTTTTGTGCTGATGGAACAGGTTGGCCGCTAAGAACCGCATCAATAGCGACACTCAAATCCCTTGGGAATAAGTTTTGGACCAAAAAAAAAAAGCAATTATGTCAAGAGATAAGTTAGAACTGCTGGTTATTATAAAGCCTGGATCAAAGGGTTCTAACCTTCCTGTGACAGGTATGTTATTACTTGGCCGGGAATCATCATACTGTCCATGGTAGACAAGCTCAAATGGTCTCCTACCATCCTAGAGCACGTTTAAATTTGTTCTAATTAATCCAGACACTGATATATACAAAACAGGAATAATTCTACCAGGCCACATCTAGAGGACTTTAGTCCAGCATAGCTCAGCCAAACCCTTTGAGACCATGATCCTTAAAGAGTAGTAGATCAGATCAGAACTCACCCACCTTTTTAAACAGGAAAAACTCTGGAGTGCAGACTGCTCCAAAAGCACGAGCAACGTCTTGAGACTGCACATAAAACGCTCTTGAGTTGAAGCTTTGTCAGGGTATCATAGCCATTGAGGGTGAAAGCCTGCTGCAGCGGTTCATTTGAGCCACAGCTGGCAATCCACAATCTAGTTTTCCAGCTACCATGGAGCCCTCAACAACAAACTTATGGGGGATAATCAGGACGTTACCCAGAGGCTAGACTTTCCTTTAAAAAGGAATAATAATAATAATAATAATAATAATAATAATAATAATAACAATAATAATAATAATAATAATAATATCAATAAAAATAATAATATAAATAATAAAAACAATAATAAAAAAATAATAATAATAACAACAACAACAACAACAATAATAATAATAATAATAATAATAATAATAATGATGATAATGACAATAAAGTAATAATAATAATAATAATAATAATAATAATAATAATAATAATAATAATAACGCTGTTATTTCCAAACGGTCAATGTTTTCACCACAAAAATGTCATCAGGTTTGGTTCTTTTGTTACATGCAAAGTGACAAAATTTTAACAAAATGGCTATGGTTAACAATCAAGCAGGGTCCTTCTAGAAACATTCTCTGAATAAGTTCATACATTACAAGTTACAACTTTTCAATCAAGGGATTTCAATAAAAGGAAAGGTGATAATAAGATGGGCCTAGGTTTGCTACAAGTCATTATGCTTTGATCTAGTGGGTCAGGGTGTCATTATATACAAGACAATATCTACTTTACTACTGTTCGGCTCTCTATGCATCAAAGTTTCTACAACTATGAATTGATCTCCCTTCACTGTAGCCCAGCTGCTCTTTTATTTATTTATTTATTTGTTTCTTTATTTATTTATTTATTTATTATTTATTTATTTATTTTTGATATAGTGAAGTTTTCTACAGTAACACCCTGCATGAGGGAAGAGTTTTCTAGCCAAAGGTTTCAAATACTTGGAAACCTGGTATGCACAATTTTCATGTGTACATGACAAGCAAGTTAACATTTTACCTCATCATATAGATAAGGAAATGGATAACCAAACATTCTTGCTTCTTCTGCCATGAATTCTGGTCCATCCTATCATGACAATTCGACAGACAGTTATATGCAATGCTGACGCAAAGCTATAAATTTAATTGAGTTACTTAAAGAGCGAACCTGTGGATGAGTAACAACAGAGTTGGAAGATATTGCCACAACAGCAAGTCCATTCTGCAGAATAATAATCACATGGGTTCATTAAGCCAAGCGAGAGGAAAACAACATGCTACAAAAGGACTGTTTCAACTCTGGCTCTTACCTTCATGTAGAAATTTGAAAGCTTCACAAAATCCTTTTTCAAGAGTTTAACAAATGGACAATGGTTGCAAATAAACATAACCTGCAACATCAGCATGCCAACTTGTGAAAAGAAGATAAACTGCAGCAACACCACCAGTGGGAAACACTTTTGTACCAGCATGGGTGCGATAACTGCAACATCCAGTGCAGTTATTGTCTTTCAATGTCTTGAGAGACACAGAGAGACTAGCAATAGCATTGATCCGCAAACACTAGCATATTTTGGTATTGAACATGGGGATGGAAGAGCCATTCCATTCCAGAGGTTATACACTTGAAAATCAATAATCAGTACATCCAAAGGATTGTTGAGAGGTTCATCAGAATTCCCCATACGAGGGACAGGTGAAAGATGACACCAACAATAACTCGTCCTGAAGAAATTGGGACTACATCCAAAAAAGTAACTACAGGGAATTGATTATACAGAAAATAGAGGCATATAGTTTAGACTGTAGATTAAACATAACCAAAAATTGAGCAGCTGATACAGATACACACAACCTACAACTACAGACTATCAGTTAAATGTAATAAATGTAGAGGGTGATTAACAATAATAGGTTTTGGAAGATAATAAACATTAGTCATCACTTTATCCCAATGATGAATGAATTTAGAATTCACACTATACAAAAGATAAAACCAAGTTTGACAAAAGATTGTATTCTGACAACATCCTAGCAAGATATACCTAATGCAAGGGTGAGGGTAAGATGCATGCAGCTTTACCCTTGGACAAGAAGAAGAAAATTTGCAAATCCCAGGAAAAAAAAAAATCTAGTGGCAAATAGCAGTGAAGTTAAATCCCATGGAAGATAGGTCCGATGGCACAAGACATCTTGGAAGGGGCAGAAGAGTTGAGCATTAATATGCTTTCGCCTACTAGACAATATATAAACCACATGAATAATCACAAACCAAGCCCAGATATCTTTCATCAAGGTACCAAAAATACACTGAAAGCGTACTTGAATCTATTTAGCTATTTTCTTCAGTTGCTGATCCTCTGACATGAACACACCTGGCTTAGGCTTTCAATCACAGGTCCATGACACTGACAAGTAATTCGAACTGATGTATTTTCTGCCTCCCTTTATCATATCTGAACTGTGCAGAGGTTTGTATGCAGTTGCAAATCTGATAACACTGGTATTTCTCATGAATTTGTAGTTCATGATACTACTGATGTAGGACACTCGGCAAGCAATTGCTACCCCAGGAAACTCTCACAAATACTCAATAATTTCAATTGAACTCAATTCAATAATAATCAAAGTCCAGTCTTTCAATACCATTGTATAAGGGGCTTAAATAACTAGAAGTACTAGGGGAATTAGGAAACCTAAAGATACCCTAAAGATATCATACAAGGTATAATATGATAATATATAAATCTAATACTAAGCCAAAACCAAAACCAATGCTTCAAATTCCCACCCAGACAAGGCACGGCAGGGTCAGATGTGGCAGTCTTACTGCTAAATGTTGCAACTTAGAGACTGGTTCCAATTGACCCAGTCACCCAAGATTTAGAAATATTTCACTACCTACAACTCCATGAAAAAGAAGGATAGGAGGTTTCAATGAAGTATTTTACTTCAATACCTCATAATCTAAGTTGAAAATATATAAAAATATATAAATCTAAAACTAAATCTCTTTATTTAGGCTATCTTTTTTTACGGCCTTATTTAGGATATCTATGTTACATGATAAGATAAACAATTATAAAATGCAACAAAAATACAAAACCTTCCAAACATTTCTTAGTAAATGATATTTTGAATATCATACCTCATTATTGTATTGCACAATTTTCCCTAAGGGAGCGTTTGGTAGAAACCCCAGGGAAAGTTTTCCTGGGGAAAATTTCCCATGGAAAGTTTTCCATGAGAAAGATTTCCCTTAGCCCCCCCCCCCCCCCAAGGGAAATATTCCCTAGGAAAATGGAGAAAATAGTGGGCCCTCCGTGAAATTTTTCCCAACATCAACCCACATCCAAACATGGGAAAAATAAGTCAACCCGGGAAAATTGACCATTTCCCTGGGGTTATTAACCAACCAAACGCACCCTAATTGTATAAACACAACCTCAAGTTTTGTGGAGGTGGAGAAGGAAAAAAATCCAGCTGATGTAGGGCACATGCACTTCATCAAATTTAAGAAAGTAGTGCATAACTTTTAGCTTCTCAAGAAAAAAGTAGCGTTCAACAAGGGGATGTTGTTTCTTGTCCATAAAATAAATCAATATACTCAAATTTCGCTGTTAACATCTCCACTTGTTTAATGGGATACCAAATTAGAACATCCCCATGAATAGGCAATACCTTGCAGTCACCTGTAGAATCTAGATACTCATCTTATGTAACACATTGTAACTCGCTTTGAAATTCAGCACTCCCGAATTCTACCAAAAGATGATTATGGTGTCTTTCTTTGACTTTATGCCCCTTAGGTAATAAAAGGTCACCCATATATGATAGAACTTCTTTGAGTGGAATCCTAGAGGCACGTGCCCCCAATATCTTTTTACTGAGAACTTCAGCAATAGATGAAACACTAATATCCATAGATTGACTTCGTCACTTCGGTAGAGGATAGAAACAATGCATTCAACATAAAATCATCTGTTTCAACAAGAATACGCATGAGGATAGATTCTATACATGAAAAAATAGGGTAGACCGGCCATCTTTGATAGATTATAAAGATAATGAAATATATCTAGAACCCAGGGTGCCTTTTATGGTATGATTGGCTATTTGTATCAATCAGTTCAAAAACCTTCTTCATAAACTAATCAACAAAAGGAGCATTTGGGTTGTGATTTTGAATGAGCTGAGATAGGCATGAGGAAAGAGAAACCTTAACATCAACATTAACATTAACATGACTTAGGAGCACCTATGATACCAAAGGCCCTAACGGAGGGAACCATCTTGTAATTAGTTATTCACTTTTCTGCTATAGTCAGTTACACTATTTTGCTATTTTAGTTAGCTTTCTTTTAATTATTTTTCGGATTTCTCTCTTTACCTATATATAGGGATCCTTCTTTGAATCTACTGATTCATTTACAATAATACACATATATCAAATTCCTCTCTTCATTTTTCTCTCTCTCGTTCTCTTTGATTTATCATCCCTCCTTCAATGCAGATCTCCAAACTATGAACAAGAAAGTTGACAGGCCCCTTTAGTGTCTCCGGGCAACCAATACGGATTTTTTAGGGGACTAATAACAGACAGAAGGCTTCCAACTCTATCCAACAACTCCATAAGATCATCCAAAGATGATTGGGGGAGCGGGGGGGACTTAATTGAGTTATAACTTTTAACAGCAGACATTGTAGCTCTTTCTACATTAGCCATGTTGGGTTGAGAGTTAACTTGGCGACAAGTTACTAGAACAAAAGACATAAAAATAGATCTAGAAACTCAAAATTGAAAATCAGCATCACTGTTTTCCCCTTTTTTTTGGAGGTTTCACGTTAGGAACATTTAGAAAAAAGGAAACACAAAAAGAAAAAGAAGGAAAGATGTAAGCACCTAAAACTTTGATCGATGGTAAGGCGTTGTGGTTAAGGCTAGGGAATTTCTATTTTTTTGGCTAAGAGATTTGGAGGAGAAATAGCAATGAGAGCAGAAAAACGAAAGGCTAGCAAGATTGATTCGTTCTAACACCAAATTTGACGTAGGACGCTTAGCAAGCAATTCCTACATCGGGAAGTTGCACAAATACTCAATAAAAAGTCAATTCCCTTGAACAATCAAAGTCTGGTTTTGCAAAACCATTACATAAGGGCCTTAATTACCTAGAAGTACTAAGAAATTAGAAAACTCCAAAAGATCCCAAAGATATCATATAAACTATAATAGGATCAAATATATAAACCTAATACCAAATCTCTTTATTTAGAGTACCTTATTTGTATAATAAGATAAAGGAAAAACATTATAAAATGTAATAAAAAAACAAAAACCTCCTAAAATTTCCTAATAAATGATATTTTGAATATCTTCCTTCATTTTTGTATTGGATCAACGACCCATTAATGGGCAGGCATTCATGGAATAGCCCCATTATCTTTGATGAACTGGGTTAATTGGTGCCTCTTAGGTGAGTCCCTACTCCCTAAGAAACACGATAGTAAAGTCCCTTGAGTTGTACTTGGCAAAAACTACATTAGTCTTGAAAAGTTATTACCATAAAAAGATTCTAGCAACACAAAATAAGTGCAGAATATGAATACACCTTCCAATGGCTTCAATGGCTTGGCCCTCAATAGTGAAAATAAACTAAGATCCTTCTAAATAGATTTGTTGGGCTGAGAAAAAATACCTTCCAAATTGCCGTAAAATTGTAACTATTGAAAATCATGTGACAATTGATAGTCAAGACACATTCCCATTATCCCATACTATAATGAAAATTAAATGTTATCATTGATTTCCTTCCCACTTATCAATAAACAAAAAAAAAAAAACAAAACAAAAAAAAAAGTTGAAATCCTTCCTAACATGTTTACCAACTTTTCCACTGATGTTAAATTTTCGGTAAAAAGCATTCCATAACACGGAAGAAAAGCACCATGTATGCTCTATCCCAAGCACAATTTCCTAGTATCTCTATGTTCACCATCACAAATGTTCTATTTGTCTTGCATTAAATCGATTTGTTGGAAAATATCTACTCTCACACATAGTTACCTCGATCATGGGAATATTCTGGTCACGGGACGGGGTCACCACCCTTCCATAAACGGAATGTTGGGTAATTCAGAAAGCTTTTTGGGAACGAAATTCGTTCTTTTGGAATGCCAGTAGTAATTTTTTTTTCTAGATATAACTCTCCCCATTAGGTAACTTGTTTTAAGGATATGGCAATTTATTAAATAATTAACATAAAAGTATTTATTAGCTTATTGTGAATTTGTGTTTTGACAAAAAAGATAAAACTAAATCCATCAAAAAATGAGAAAGTTTTACCCTATTTAATCACATGTTACCCTAATAACTAGTGAAAGTATCACCACAACTTGTAAGCCTTCTATTCTCATCTCTCTCTCTCTCTCTCTCTCTCTCTCTCTCTCTCCATTTTTTACATTCTTTCTTTCTGCTTATATTCTTCTTCATCATCTCTATTCATATCTCTTGCTCTGAGACAAAAGTCAAATCATCATTCAAGACATAAACCAGAAACTAGATCTAAAAACTTGAAGGTTTGGCTCCATAAATTTGGGTAAGAATGCATAATTCGATTACTTTTTGTAGGTACTTTCTCCCCTCTTTCTTCCACCTTTTGCTCTTGAAAACGGATCTTTCAAAATGCCATCCCTAGTGTTCTAGATTGAAACCTAGATTGAAAGTTTGAAACCGACCCGTATTTTGGATCGAACATTACGAAACGCGGTTCGACACGACGGGTGGCGCTCCTGGTAACTATGCTCTCACATAATAGAATCGACACATAGCTACCTAGATCATGGAACATTCTGGTCACTGAAAGGGGTCACCACCCTTCCAGAAACGGAATGTTGGGTAATTCGAAGAGCTTTTTGGGAACGAAATTCGTTCTTTTGGAATGCCAATAGTAAGTTTTTTACTAGTTATAACTCTCTCTATTAGGTAAATTCTTATAAGGATATGACAATTTATTAAATAATTAACATAAAAATATTTATTAACTTATTGTGAATTTGTGACACATCACAGGCCTAGTTAACAACTCACAACTCAAATGCACTCAATCTCTCATAAATTTCGCATCACAAATGTTCTATTAGTCTTGCATTACATCAATTTGTCGAGAAAAGGCCACTCTCTCACACAAAAGAATTGATAGATACGAGACACAAAGATTAATTCGCTAAACAAATAAGGATTACAACAACCAAACAGGCCCAACTAACAAGTGAGAACTCAAACACATTCACACTCTCTCACAATCTCTCCGATGTGTTTCTGTCAAACACACTCACAGAAAAGGAAAGATATTGTATAAAACTAAAGCCCTCTATTTAGAGAGTTAATATTTTAACAAAGCTTCCTTTGCACCTAGAGAATAAATTTAGGGCCACAGCACACGAATAATATAAATTGTGAGCCTTCAGTTTTCCACTAAAGTATTTACTGTCCAAGCGTTTAAGCTTTCTAACAAAACCATACATGCATCGCACCTCCAACAATGTCATGTCGACAATATTAACTATTTGCAAGAATTAACATTAGAAGGCCTTTTCATTTTGGGATTTGGAAATAACATGGAGCTTCGATATTCAAATTTTGAAGGGGCACTAGACATAACCCAAATACTTCAAACAACATATAAAATGTGACCTTATTGTCACAACTACCCTTCCCTTGTATGGCTTCTCCATGGAGGTACCAAACAATTTTTTTTCTAGGTCTTCTTACCCTTTATGATAAAGAGATTGTCCCGCTATCCCTTTGCACCCATTTTTCGACATCAAAGTATTCGAGTCTTAGGGCTTTCATTGCATTGTCTTCTATGTGCCATTATTGATGTTATACACCTTGGAAACTTCAAGAGATTCATTAAGACTTTGTGGCATAAGGAGGTCATTATGTGGACTCTGCCACAATGAAAAACTCATCTTTCCCATTAAAGAGTAGGATCTCAAGTTTGGGTACTCTTCGTGGCTCTTAGACCACTCTAGTCAAAACGAATATCATATAAAGGGCTGAAAAACACTTCATACAATGGAATAAAGCTACTCATGCTTCAACAAACGAGAACTAGTATATTGGTTTAGTTACTTTCAATTGATCTAAGTGAATTGTAAGGTAATGAAAGTTATAAAAGCAGTGCTTGGAGACTAATTCTACTATCAGAAAATTTTTCCAAATACAATATTTACCTTAAATACCTGGACTGGATGGGATTTCAAAGTATTGGTTTTGGTTTTGGTTATAACCACAAAATCTAACAGTACTATTTTCATTTAATAGGTCATCATATTTATTGAAATTTTAAATGACAAATAATAAAACTTAACATGTAAATCAATGAAATAGATAATTTGCTTCAGTTATTTTGCATTCAACAATTGGAGAAACCAGCAACGATACCCGACAATGCACTATAAATACAAAGAGCACAAATAAGAATTAGGAAAATCGGATTATAACCATCCAGACTTTGGGGGTTTGGCAGTGAATATAATCTGGAATTAACAAATTATTGCCAGTGAGCTCAACCTTCAATGTTGTTACTGTTAATAATCCACAGTATGGGAAAATCATATCTTAGGACTCCAATTTCAGCTAACTGTTGAGTAGGGTTTAAAGTACGGAGTATTGGCATTGTTAGTAACAAGGATGAAAGTTTCTATACCAGTAATTGGCTTCCTTACCCCTCAAAAGTTGACATAATTAGAATTCAATTTTCCTACAAATATAGGGGGGGGAGAAGATTGCAGCGAAGACTGACCAGTAAGGCCGGATACTGTTCAAAATCGTCCAATGTCCAGGTCTTCCCTGTCAATGGCTCCGGCAACTATCAGAGAGGGGAAGAGTGAGTGGTAAGCAATCCAACTGGGAACAAAAAAAAGAATCCAGTAAACAAGGTTGCGATAATAAAATAAGAGGAACACCTCAAAATTAGGGGCTCTAAACCCTAGAGACATTCCGGTGGACTCGATCCTAGCAGCTCGAAGGAGTAGTCCTCCTGGCCTTTTTGTTGGAAGATTAGTAGAAGGCTTGTTGTTGTTGAATTTGGGAAAATGAAACCTTACTGGTGACACAAATGAAGATTTCACAGCGCCTGAAAATGGGAGTGCACACCAGAGGGATGAGCGTGGCAGTGTCAGCGTTGCCATCAGTAAGTAGCTTGCTTCAGCTTCACTATTACTATTTCAGATGACCGTTGGCCCTTCTCTTCTAATTCTCGTGGTTGTGGCCTGCTTACCCCCAACCCAAGCCTAGTAAGCCACGCAGCTTACTGATAGGGGTGCTTAATTAACACTACTGGCCCCTGATACTATCACCTAGTCCCACGGGACCTGGGCTGGCAAAAATTCGGTTTCCATAAATTCGGGTATTCGGCCAAACACTCCAAATTGAGACCCTGACTAGATTTTAATTCGGACAAAATGACCAAACTTGAATCCGAATCCGAATAATCGAATTTAATTTTTTGTCAAAACTAAAAATTAATTGAATATTAGATTTTTTGATCAAATATGACCAGTTGACTGAATTTGACCGAATGACCGAATACGAAATTTGAGCCTCTTTACGTAAGTTATTAACATTATCTTCATAATCGGATTCGGTCAACCCAAACCTGGATTCACTAAATCTAATTTTTAACCAAAATTCAGTCAACCCGAATTTGAACACCAAAACCCGAACCCAACCCAAATTTAAGTTCGGTCATGACCGAATTTTAAATTCGGTCAAAAAACCATGTCTGAAACCCGTTTTTTTGGGGTCGGTCAAATTTTTGCCACCCCTACGCGGGACTACGGTTGTGTGTCTGCTCCCGCTAATCACATTCAACATTTTAAGGAAAATTAGTAAAGAATGCTCGTACCTTGCAAGGGCTAGAAATTATAGGTGTGCGATATGAGTTTGATATAATAATGTTCATTAAATTTATTATATTAAATAGATATTGTCTTAGATTATAATAAATATAAAAAATTACAAACAATAATTTAATATTATATAATTTATATATGGTATTATATTTATTTTTCAAATACAATGTATAGCAATTTAGTTTTCATACTAACATAAAATCTTTTAAAGATTGTCGTATGTTAACAATTTTAATGTTTTCATTGTACAAATATTATAATTGTATCAAAATATATTTACAAAAATACACCCTAATCGTATTTACCTAAAACCGAAATACACCTGAGTCATGTTAAAAGAGTCAGCATGGCTGACTGAAAGAAGAGGAGGGGGAGGAGAGAGAGAGAAAGGGGTTAGAGGAAAGGAAAAAAGAAAAAAAAAGGGAGAGAAAGATGAGATGGACAAATTTTAGATGACATGGTAAAATTAAAAGAGTCAACACCCTTCCTCCGCCGCCATGTCAGCACGCTACCGAGTTAAGTTCAACTTAACTCGGTGGCGTACTGTTAGGACCAACATGGGGTTAAAGTTCGTATTAATTATCACCATATCAAAAGTTCATATTATTTAGTCTTATATGGCCAAAAGTTCGTATTATTAGAATCCAATTTCGCTTTTAACAATCAAATAAGTATAAACAACATAACTGAAGGTAATAAGGAAATAAATAATAATAAAGCATGAAAATTTACAATAAAATTCCAGATTTACTATTATGAACAGTAAAGACCAAAACTTTCATAAAGTTTTGAAATTTTGGCATAAAACTTAATCTAGCAAATTCATAATATAATTCAACAATTGACACGATTATACATGAATTTAGGCATAAAACATAAGCATGCAATTAGTCGCTCTAATACCACTGTTAGGTTTTTGGTGATCTGTTTCCTAAACAGATGCAAATTAATTGGCGAAATATTCATAACAATTACAAAACAATTAATCACTCAGGAAATAGTACAACTGCAGAGGCTTAGTATTATACCTTATCGCTAATCCAACTGAAGAAAAGGTTGACCTTTGAGATTCCAATGCAGAAATCCTCTACCGTAGGTTCAGCAAACTCCGGGAACTCGATTGCTAGATTTACCCGATTGAGACTAATCTCAATCTAAGATGTATGTGCTTAGGGTAAATTATAGATTGTTTCAGGAAACAATAAAATAACTGTTAAATTGGGAGAGAGATGAACTCAAGAAGTCACCCAGGTATCTTTCAAGAAATTTCAAACAATTGATTATGAATCTCTCAAACATACTCCCTATTTATAGTGTTGGGTGGCTTGGGGAAGGGGTTAACAAAACCCTAATAATCGACTTCCCTTAAAACGGCATTTGAGGTCCAACACGGTCCGTGTTGGCCTCTAGAACCTGTTTAAGTCGGTTGCCAAGCAACATGATCCATGTTAGGCTTTGATACGGTCCAGTGTTGGCCCAACACAATCCGTGTTGTGTTGATTTCTCCAAAAAATAAACTCTCGACACTTCCAATCATAATAAAATATTATTTTGGTTTACATACATTGTTCCGGGGCACTGACTTGTATGACCTAGTATGACCAAATAAGATAGTTGTAATTAAATATATTTAATTACTAAATATAGAAGGTCTCTAACAAGACATATAATCACTAGATTATTTTTGTTTAAACTCTAAGTATATCAAAAGTTGTCGGGACACTCCCAACATCCGACTAGCTTCAAATACTGTGATATGTTAGTTAAAGACCTCTTTTTTGCCAACATCATATACGAGGCTTGAACAAAATATAGGGGCACAAAGTAGTATAAATTGGTTTACTATCTCAAAAGTCTTAAAACCGAGCCGAAACATCTCAATAGATCTAGGTTTATTGACATTCATGCCTTGGAAGAGTCCCCCTATGTAAACCTTGAGAATGCCTTATCCCTCAGCCTCAAGAAGCTTAATGGTCCCAATGCCACTGCCCAGGTGAGTGCTACTAAAGCACATTACATAGATATTTAACATTCCTCTATTGCTCTGATTCCCAATAGGTAAAAGGGGAGAAATCGATTTTGAGGGACTCTTGCTCAAAGGCCTTCTTTTCAAAGATGAAGCAAAGGAAGCTCCAAAATTTCATTTATTCTATCCATGACTCCAAAAATAGTATTGTGGAAGGTTTTGATGGGGTATATTGGAATACTACCAAGCTCTACTAGGTCTACAAGGTAACACTAGAGAGCCCATTAGGTTGAACATTATAGAATCAGGGCCATGGCAGGATAGTGACCACCGAATGGTGCTTATTAAACTTTTGACAGATGTAGAAATTAGAGAGTCAATTTTCTCTATCCCGAATTAAAAATTGATATGCCCGAACGGTTACTCGAGTGAGTTTTTCAAAGATACATGGGATCAAATCGGGTCGCGGGTCTGTGTTATAGTCCGATAATTTTCTTTCCCACGGGGAAATGGTTAAAGCCCTCAATACTACGACTTTGTTCCTCATCCCCAAAACTCAAACTCCAACAACAGTTGTGGAGTTTAGGCCAATATCATGTTGTAATGTTGTATGTAAATGCATTTCAAAGCTCCTTGCCAGTTATATCAAGCGTGTGCTCCCCTCTCTGGTCAACGAGAGCCAAGCGACTTGTTCCTGACTGGGAACCCCTACACAACATCTTGATATGCCATGAATTAGTGAGGGGTTTCCTACGTAAAGCCACCCAATCAAGATGCCTACTATAGATTGATATCCACAAGGCATTTTACAAGGTGTTATGGGACTTCGTTATTGACCTCTTACACCGTTACAAGTTTCCACAAGTCTTCACCTAATGGATTAAAGTTTGCATAGAAACCACCTCGTTCACTCTCCAAGTGAACGGAGGAAATTACGTATACTTCTAGGCTAGATGAGGGTTTCGCAATGGAGAACCCATATTAACCCTCCTCTTTGCGCTTACAATTAAGTACATGGCAAGGTGTTTCACAAAAGCTACATTCGACCATCGCTTCAAATTTTACGCGAGATGTTGGAAGCTAAAACAAAGCCACCTAGTTTTTTTCAGATAACCTCATGGTCTATAGTGCGATTGACACCCACACAATAAAGTTGCTCTTGGAGGCTCTCAACCATTTTAGCTCCACTACAGGTCTCGAGTCCAACCCATCCAAGTCCACTATTCTCATCTCGGGGGTGTCCCATGCCATCAAACAATAGATACTAAACATCACTAGTCTCATAGAGGGGACTCTCCCATTTTATATATGGGTATGCCTGTCATGGATGGTCGGTTTATTAAAATTGATTGCGTTAAACTCTTGGAAAAATTGTCTACAAAAGTCCAGGTTTGGAAAAACTTTGACATCCCATACGCGGTCGAGTTACCCTTATCAACACTGTGTGTATTTGGTGTGTACTCTTTTTGGGCATTGATCATGTTTCTTCCAACCGAGGTAGTCAAACAAGCCATGAACATCTGCCAAAACTTCTTATAGGGGTATAGACAACCACTACATAAAACCCCCCTAAATAGCATGGGGCACGGTATGTCAGCCGAAGGCCAAAGGTAGGCTCTAATAGGTTATGGGGGTTCCCCAGGGCCAAATATAATTTGGGCCCTAAGGGTGGTAGGCCCAATCTAATTTGGGCCCACTCGATTAGGGGCGGAAGAAGTCCTAACACTTAGGACTTCACCTAAACTACCCTAACCCAAAACAATAAATAACAGGAAAGAAATAGATAGCAGAAGCTGAGCTATTTACCTGGCTATCTCTCGAACAGACAAGCCTCGGCCAGCCTTTAACTTTTGAACGCGTCTCTTCAACTCTTGAACGTGTCATTCCGGGACTCTGAGTGGGAAGTCTCCAAAATAGGAGACCTCCACAGCAGTCCACGCAGCACTTGAGACACCGGCTGCTAGACCGCCATATATCAATTTGATCCAATCGAGAATGGATGAGTATGTGGACCGTATCAAATACGTCCGATCTTTCCTACTCCAGGACCTCAAGGAATCACCCTCGTAGTCCTAAACCGGAAGCTATCAAATAGACAGTTTTCCTGGTTTCCCAAAATCTCCAAAGGGAGACTACCCTCAGGGGCCTCATGGGATGGAAAGATAATCTTTGTCATCCCATGGGTCACATATATATAGGGGAGAGAAAAGGGAAGGAAGAGTTCCTCCAGCGGTGTGGGACGCGCGCCTGGTGTTCACCACAGACCGTGGTGACCTACCACAGACCATGGTGGACAACAGAATAAATTCTGTTGAACCTAGGTCCACCACGGACAATGGCAACCCACCACGGACCGTGGTAGGAGCACCACGGACCATGGTGAGCCACCACGGGTCATGGTGGCCTTGTTTTCTCCAAAACAAGTTGCACACTTCCCTCAGGTCCAATCTCGTATTGCCCCGAACCTTTTCCACATACACATTGCTTTCAAGTCACTGACTTATGTGACCCTATGTGACCAAATAACTCGCCTGTGATCGAACCTATTCGATTAATGATTAAGGGGACTTCAAACAAAATCATTAATCACTGAATTAACTTGGCTAGAGTACCCGGATGAAATTGAACATTGTCGGGACATTCCTAACAGGCTCGACATCAAACACCCTGACAAATGGAATCATGATATGAAAGCAAGTGTTTGCTATTGTCGAGAAGGCGAGAACAAACAAAGTCTGTGGGTAAAGTGGATCTATGAAAGATATGTCATGCAGGGGGGGTAGACTAGTGGAATTTTAACCCGAGCGAGGACTCTTGTTGGTATTTCAAAATGTTGTGCAGGGTTTGAGATTTATTCAATATAGCAGCTGACATCTTTTTGGTTTATAAAGCTATGACTAGGTACAACTAGCACATTGGAGAAAAACCAAACTAGGTTTAGGCGAGAGTTACATGGTATAGGCTCAACACACCGAGACATTCCTTGATTACATGGCTCGCCCTCCATAATAAACTTTCCCTTTGTGCTAGAATACATAACCATCTCCCTTACATTAAGGTGACTTTCCCTCTTTATCACCAGGAGAATGAGACGATAGAGCATATCGTTTATAAGTGTAGTGTGGCAAAGCAAATCCGGGAAAACTGCACCCTCTGGCTTAACATTCCTCAAGAGCACCAAACCCTCACACAATGATGTCATAAAATCCTTAATTGGAATGCTCCTAAGTGGAAAAAGAACGTGGGTAACGCGTTATAGCAAGCATGGTCTATATCATTTGGAACACCCGTATGAAAGTTTTCCAGAACCAAAGAGTCAATGATATGGGTCTCTACATCACCAACAAGCAAATACTCTGCAACAAAATGCTCTTCTTGACTGCTTCTTCACTAAATTATCAGAAACGTATTGATTTCATTAGTAAACTCCGGTTCGTTTGTAATGTGGCCTTTTAATAGGCTTTTCTCTTGTTTTGGAATGAAATTCTTTATTTATTTTTTTAAATAAAGAAAGATGTTTATCAGGCCAAAATTTTGAATGAATCTGCGATGTCATATCAACAATTAAATAAAACTTTTGTATCTTAAATTTTTAAATTTGATGAGTTCAACACATGTGAATCCTAATTTTATAGGGAGTATAATACTCATGTCTCAAGTCTAGTAGCATAGTATAAGACATGGAATGAATTCAAATTTCTTTCTTTTTTGCTTATTTCATGTGAGCATTAAACTAGTCAATTACGTAAACATTTTTTAATTGACGTTTTATTAATTTCTACTTTATTGCATGACAATAAAATAGTCATTTTCATAATTTATATTTCATTAAATTGTTCATTATTGTATGACAATAAAATTGTACTTAGTTACCTATATTACATGATCATTCTATTTATTTTCCATTTACTACTCAAATATTTTTAAGCACTTTAAATTATACCCTTTTCAATTGTTAGTAATGACCAAATTCAATAAGTCAATAGGTAAGTATAAAATTACTGCTACTATACAACAACACCCGGAATGTTTTCGTTAAAGTGGAGTATGAGCGAATCCATATGTAGGCAGTGTTTTCCATGCAGTGGAATGCATGGAGAGACTGATTCTGACGTGTCTGAAAATGCCTTTCAAAAAACAAACACAAAACAAAATGAAAACCAATTTAAAAACTAGTTGGAAAGCCTTTCAAAATTACTACTATAGTTAGCTAAAATAAAACAATATAATAAAATTCGAAACTGTCATTAAATCTCCAATGCAAAAAGCTACAGAATAATAGGAAGAACTGTGGTGGTAAGAAGTGAACTCAAATTGCACGCTAGTACTTTCACACTTTTGAACTTCTTCCTATATTTTTCATAGCTGCTTCCTTATTTAATGCTATCAAGGCTAATTATTTACCAGGTTCCACAAACTCACGAGCTTTGCGACGAAAAATATCCTTAGAATCGTAATTACTTGGTTCGAAAGATCTTGATTTACTTTTAGAAGCAAGTCTCCTCTTAAAAATCTTCAAATCCGGCCTGGATGCAAATTGGATAATCTCTTTTTGTTTCCAGCTATTGCATCAAACAACAAAGATTTGGATTAAATGCTTAATCCAAATATGCTGATCATAGTTAACTTGGACATCGATCTTTAAAGCATCATTGGAATATAACTTGCTATTAAGATTGTCTTTGTGGGACATCTTGTTGAAAAACTTTTAGGCGACTATTTTATGCATTCATAAGCTCTGAAAGAGTTGTGATATCGTGAAGAGAATTATTGGAGTAACCACATAATTTACATTTCTTACTGTACTTTCTACTCACTTTAAGAGAAATAAAACATTAACCACATTACCAAATTCGCTAAATAACTTTATACGACGACTCTATTATTCAAATCAGTAGACAAATTATCTCAAAACATTGAAAAAGATTACACCATTACTCAATTATTAGTGTGAAAGTATTTACACCAACGGTAGGGATGCTAGTCTTTTTTTCCCCTTTTTTTCAGGTAGGGAATAGGGATGAATTCGATGGACAAATTTTCAGCAATATATATTACATGCATGTAGAATATGTGTTTCGGAATATTTGGAGTAAATAATCACAATAATAAGAGTGAACCATTATAATGATAAAAGTGTTTGGAGTGAACAATATCAATAATAAAAGTGAGCAATCATAACAATAAGAATGAACAATTTTAATATTCGGAGCGCATATTAATATATTATAAACGCATCTTTCACCGAGGTGCACGAAATATACGGGCCACTTTCCAAAGGGGAAGCCAGTGGAATTGATATTCATGCGCGCGGCCAATGTGATGCGCCCGTCCATCGTTAAACCCGACGGTGTTCACGCCTATTTACTCTAATTCCTGTCAACATATACAGTCAATTTCTTTTCTTCCATTTTATTAAAGGTGGGGGAAAATAAACCATCTTACGAGCTAATCTCGCTTTATAAATCTAATAATAATTTTCTACCGAATTCATGATCTACCCAAGTGATTCCCGTAATTTTCACGTGGGTAAGCTCAAAATCTCCTCTTTGACGTAGAAACTGATCTGGGCTCTTTTGATTTGTCCCTAATCCTTCTAATCTGATATTGTTTTACCCTTTGTTCGATCCATTTGGTACTTTGTATTCCTACCTCTGCTTAATATCTTGATCAGGGGGTTTGTGATGTTAATGTGGTTTTTGGTCATTTGAATTTGAATCTACATCTGGGTGTCATTGATGACATTTTGTTGTTTGGTAGGATGAGTGGTCGCTCTTTTGGAGCGAGTAGTCCAAAGTCATTCAGTGCGTACCCTAGAGGTGAATTTGACATTGAATCTCTGAATTTCAGAAACCCTAGAAAGTTGAGAAATTCAGAGTTAAAACTGACTAGAATGGTAAAATCAGTGGTGAATCGAATAAAGTACTATTACAAGTTACACCCGGTTATGGTATTTTGCCTGTCATTGTTATTGGGGATAATGGTTGTGTGTGTAATTTCATTTTATGAGATCCGGATTCGATTTGTGAGTAGCTATAGGAAATTGGATGAAACCCGGAACTGGTACCCGCTTCCCAACCTTAAAAACCTTGTGATGGTGGCTGGGCATTCTGTTTACACTAGTAGTAGTTGTGGGAAAGTTGAGAATGAGAATTCCTGGTATCTGGAATCATACCAAAAACATCCTGGCCAAGCTGCCACATTTTTGTCACACATAAAGGAGGGTGTTGAGGTTGCTGCTAAAGATGATGCAGCTTTGCTCTTATTTAGTGGGGGAGAGACTCGCAAGGATGCTGGTCCTCGCAGTGAAGCTCAGAGTTACTGGCTCGTTGCTGACTCTAAACAATGGTTTGGTAAGTTCATCTTCTTTCTTCCTTTGTTATTGCATTCTCCTTCTTCACTTTAAGTATTTCTCTACCTATCTCGTTTGCTTCAACTCATCTATCCTACGTGTGCAAATGTCCTTTTCTTAGTGTGACTTTAAAATAATTAGCTGTGTGTAAATTACCATGCATTTGATTTTCCCTAGACTTTTTGCTTGCGGATTGATTGACGATTGGTGCTGCTTTCCATGCGGCTAAATAAGTCTCAGTTAGAGTCATGGGTAGTGTTGGCTTCAAGTTAGGAAAATGAAATTGAGGAAGCAATTTAAATTGTTTAATACAAATGAACATGCTATGTCCAATTCAATGGTAATTATTATTTTTTGACTCATAAACGAGTTAAATCAAAATTATTGACAGCATTTTAGGGGGGGAAAGGTAACCAGAATATCCCTTTTGCGATTCAGTTATACTGTAACATATTGTTTGGCTAGTATGTAGTGTAATGGGGATGCAATGCAGTCAACTATGTAATGTAACCAACTGTACATGTAATGGAAATATGATTGCACTACCATGTTTGGTTCCTTAAAATAGATAATCCGATCACAAATATAATAAATTGGTTATATTTTTTCTTGCGAGTGTGAGTTTGTGTGCATTTTTTTTGTGCATGGGTGTGTGTGTGAGAGAGAGGTTGAGGGAGAGATGAGAGCACGTGAGAGAGAGAAAAGAATGGGAGTGTGTGTGTGTGTGTGAGAGAGAGAGAGAGAGAGAGAGAGAGAGAGAGAGAGAGAGAGAGAGAGTGGGTGTTTGGCGTGGGGCGAGGGCTTAAGTGTGTGAGGAAAACGAGATGCGAGAATGTTGATGTGCAATGGTAATTGTGATTATTTGGGTTTGATGACATCTTTTAATGTAATGGAGATTATTTAGGGGAGGTACATGTTATTCTCATTACATCTATCTATGTTGTCTCCATTACAAGGTAATATTTATTACATAGGCCTTTAGCAAGCAAAGCGTGGTAATGTAATTGAAGTTGTAGTTTTGATTCCATCACCTTCCCTTTGACCTTCAGCCAGACGAGCCATAAGGGTAATGCTTGATTCAGTTAACTTCTCGATACCTTCTGATTTGATTTCCAGGTAATAGGCTTAGTTTGCTTTTATGTAAACAAGAAAGGGCAGGTGATTTGCTTGCACTTTCTGCAGTTGTGTGCAGCTTGCGGGCCTTCAAAGTATTTTATAAGACTTGTGTACTTCTAACTGGACTTATCTTTCGTACTTCAGTCAAGCTAGACTACTTAAGGGCCTGGTTGAGGAGTTTTGTTACATAACTGGCCAGATTGCATAATTGTATCTCCACATTTATCTTGTATAGCAGTATAGGTTACATTATCATGTTTTGAGCCTCCCATAAGGGATAGAGTAACATGTCATGTCTGTTGGAGCTGTTCCACCCTGAACTTGGGTGTGGACAAGAGTTTTAATGGCTTTATTCAAATGTACAACTCTAGACAAAGCAGAAATCATGTTGGTTTCAGTGAAGAATCTTTGAAACATGGTGACTCTTCATAGTTCCTATAAGAGATGTCAGATTCACTTGTTAAGGATAGCTGTGCAAATTTTCAGTGATCCAGTACGGGTGATATTGAACAACAGAGTACAAGTGTTTCTCTGGAGTTGTTGGTGTTGTTTGGTCTATGGTTGGTATTCAGGAGTAGAACTCAGAAGTGATGACCTATGCTGATTTGTGGAGAAAAAACCTAACATTTGCTAGTGCTAGATGATTAAGGGATTAGTAATCATGTGATGTTTAAGTACTAATGTGCTGTGGAATGCAGAAGAAATAAGGTTTATGGATGTTCTGTATGAATTGGAGACAAAACATTTGTAGATTTGAAGGGACATGCATTGGTAAAATGTGTATATAGCTAAACTTTTAAGAGAGAGGGTTGCAAACTCAGGTATGATGTTATTGATTAGTCTTTGTGAAAACCTTTATGGAGAGCTACTGAAGGTGAATGACGATCTATATACCCATTTCGGAGATGAATTCAGTGGTCTGCTCATGTTTTTCATGTTGATCTGCTTGCTCTAAATCATCCATTTGTTAAGTAATTGGTTCTTGTTCATCTGTCTTCTTAAGGAGTGACTTAGTTACTTTATTAAACTTAGGGTATGTTTGGAGACAAAAAAGGAATGGGTTGGGTATGGAATTAGATATCTAAAGGGTTGGGAATGGAATTTGATTCCAGAATACAAAATGTTTGGTG
Organism: Portulaca oleracea; assembly: GCA_029582165.1. NCBI lineage: Eukaryota > Viridiplantae > Streptophyta > Magnoliopsida > Caryophyllales > Portulacaceae > Portulaca > Portulaca oleracea. The sequence goes on from CM055881.1 coordinate 16,938,463, forward strand.
AGAAAAGGGGATGGAAGGAATAACAATAATAATAATATAATAATAATAATAATAATAATAGTAATAATAATAATAATAATAATAATGATAATTATAATATAAACTAACAACCCCTACCCTCCAGGCCTCCACCCTTCTAGCTTATTCCACCCCAAACACCCACAGCCGATCCTTCTAGCTCTATCTCTCTAGATTCTCTCTCTGCAATTTTTTTCTCTCTCTGGATCTATCTGCTGGAGTTAGTTTGGGCTGTCAAAGTGATTCAAAATTAGAAAGACAGAGGAAAGGAGAGAAAAAGATGGGAGGAGTCATCCACCGTCAACACCCACGTAAATCGCCGTCGACGTCGCATCCGGGAGGTCCGACAAGTTCATCAGCAATGTCACCGGCGAGGTGGGAAGGGTCGGCAGGACCGTCTTTGGCATGTTCACCGGCGACAGATCTGTGGAAGAACAAGAATGACAGATCTGTTCTTCGCACCATTGTACAATTAATTAATTTTTCTTTTTTTAAAAAAAAATAATGGAGAGGGATAGATTTGATACCTCTCATATTTGGGAGGGTTCTAATTCCTCCCATTTGGGAGGAATAAGAAACCTGGGGGGATTGTAATTCCATTCCAATTTATGTTCTCCAAACAAGAAAAATAGGAATTAGAACCCATTCCATACCAATTTCCATTCCTCTTTCACTCACCAAACAGGCCCTTAATGGTCCTTTTTGATGGATTCTTCTCTTCTCTTGGCTTGGTTTAATAATATGAATCTCTTAAACTATCCTTATAGTCCATACTTTTGACTGTGTGTGGCCTCTTTTCCTGCTTCATATCCCTCAAATTTTTGTAAGTGGTTCCCTTAGAAGCCTTTCTAGGACTTGTTCCTTTTCTTTAAAATTTTCCTTTGCTTGAGAAGCATCACCAGGTGAATTTTCCTTTGTAATTACATTATTTAGTAGTATCCGAATTTCATTATGGAATATTTGAGATATTATGTCATCTAGTTTATTATTCTCTATTTAACATGTTAAAACTCATAACAATCTTGAAGACTGCATGCATCTTCTGAGCATAATGTTTGTGTCACGGACTCACGCCATTTCATTGCTTGTGTATGACAACTTTATCATATAATGTTGAGAACCTAGCCTGACTTCGTTTGTATGTTATTAAGATGTTTGAAGCTGGAATCCTTGTGCATCATTCTTTCGATTCTGGTATGCACATCTTAGTCTTTTCTGCTAGCATTTATGGGTATCAATTGATACAAACTTTATCATTTCAGTAGTGCTGGAGTGGACAATTCAGGGTGAAAACACAATTTTGCCCAACTGCTGTTGTTTCAATTTTTCAGCTTTTCTTCACATAGGACAACTTCATGTCACATTGTGCAGCATGAATGGCATTCAAAAATGTTTCCATAAACCATTCATGTCTGTTGAGCTTTGTCTATTTACTGCCTTGTTGATGCTCATGCTTCTAGATTGCGAACTTTGCAGGAAAGGAAGACGTGAGGGACAGAGCACTAACCGAAGAGCATGCAAGGGATAGCTTTGAGAATCTTCTCTTTAGTGTGTGTAGATTCCGTGAGCTGACGGGCTCCTATCCGGAAAATATAACGGTAATTATTTCTGCTAACTTTGAAAGGAAGTTGTAAGTTGTAACTCCTGCGCCCCCTCCCCAAAACAAAAGGGAAAACTAACTAGCCTAGGACTCTTGGCGAGCAGTTCCTACAGAAAAGGGATTCTGATACCGAGAAGCAATTCACGTAATTCAATTCTATTCAATTCAATAATCAAAGTTTGCTTCTAAGGGTTTAAATAGTAGAAGTACTAGGGGAATTAGAAGACCTCAACATATTCTACAAATATCATATGAACTGTAATAGGATAGTAATAAAAACCTAATACTAAATATCTTTTTTTAGGATGTGTCAGTTTTATGATGGAATAAATAGGAAATAGTTATAAATAGTAAAATACAAAATCTTCCTAATGTCTCCCTAATAAATGATACTTTAGATGTTTTTCCTCCTTGTATTGCATCACTTACTATGAGGACTCTTATTGCTAAAATGTTTGGACTTCAATTACATGCAATTGTAAAAGACTGGGACATATATGTGTACATTTTGCGTGCTCGTCTAAGATTTATGCATGTCTGATAGCAACATTTTCATTTTAGCACAGATTTACACTCTGTGTTTAAAACTTTCATTACTGCTAACAAAGTTCAAATAATTTTGGAATATTGCGCCTCATGATTAAATATAATTCCCACTCCCCACCCTCCTCACATGTAGGCATCGGGCAGATAGAATATTATTTGTCTTGTTTTGCTCTGGAGTAGTTTTGTTTGAAGCTAAAAAAGCTGCCAAAGGAGTACTTTAAAGCTACATCTAGGTGCAATATCGTATATCTGATTGTAAAATGCCTTGATTGGCGTATCTGAGTTTGCCTTCAAATGATTGATACATAAGCATGGGAATGCCTGTGGCGAAAACATGTTTTCAAAATTTTCGTCTTTGTGGGGTGCCACCTTAGTTTGAAAAAGTGTGCTTTGTGCCCATAAAAGCTCACCCCAGTGCACTTCTGAATGTGGGAGCGCAGCACATTCTAGTAGCACTCTTTTTTGTGCCCTTTTTTTAAGTTTTTTTTTTTTTTTTTTTTTTTTTTTTTTTTTTTTTTTTTTGTCCAAGTTGAAATTCTCTGGTTTGTTCTTTGGTTGCGCCTTGTGTGCAAAAAGCCCATGCCCCAAGCCTCAAGGGCCTTTGCTTTCACGGCTTCTTAATCTGAGGATGACGCCTTAGTCTAGCCTGATTTTTCGTGTGCATATGAAAGGGAAGTCATTGATGCATCATTTTACTGTCTTTTCATGAACTACTACAAACTTGTTCAGGCTTTCTGAAATAGACTTGGCAAAGACTGACTTGGGTTTGGCTGGATTTTTTTTTAAATTTTTTTTTTGAATCAATTTAAAACAGCACATGAAAATTCTAATCAGATTGGATCCCCCGTCTAACTCATGTCAAATTCATGTTATATTTGGCCCTTCATGATATGATAGTAGTTTTCCAATCATTTTTCCAAGAAAACTAAGTTCTGTATGATAAGTCGTTCAATATTGATCCAGCAAAGATTTGGTCGGCTTTTTTTTATGATCTTTATCATGTTAAGTTATTTTTGGGTTGCTTTGCCACTTTGAGTTGTTTAGATGGTGTAAGCAGGGAACCTACTTTGACTTGCCAAAAGAAGCAGGGAGCTTACTTTGACATGTCTAATACTGAGCATCTGCAATGCTTCTTCTTCTTTTTTTTTTTTTTCCTTTAGTTTAAAAAAAAAAAACCTTTGTTACTTACTGGCCTAGGGCAAAGCCCATCTTCTGACAAGTGTCTGTTTGGATATTCAAAGTTGGTTTGCCCTCAAAAGGCATCCGTTTGAGAAATGATTAATGTTGTGAGATTACAATCAGGTGGTGAGCTATGATTTCAAAGAAGAGAGGTTTGCAAATCTCCATCGTTCAGCAATTAGGTTTCCTGCATCGAGGTTCTTCTATGTGGGGACCCCAGCATCAGCAACTTCTGTAGAAGCAGCCAAGAAAGGTGAATCGTTGGTGAGACACCAGTTTTTGAAGGACCCATATGGTTGCCTCAGTTCTCTCCATCACAAGAAACTACGGCGTGATCCCTTTCACAGGTCAATTCCTTACCCCAATGGCTGTCCTGAAATGGAAGGCCTCTTTAACTATTGCGGCGCATCCCTTTACACCGGTCCTCTTCCATGGGCTTAGTGTATTTCATTTGTCAAGTTAATACATACTAGGCTATATTATACCATATGAACTTGGGAACTTGATGTTCTAATATCAATTTCTAGACCTAGAGGATGAAAAACCATATCAGCAAGTTGACCTCTTCTCTGATTTGCTTCATCTCGGAGGAGCATAGAGATGTATCCAAGCACCAATTCAATCATGTCAATGGTGTTGTGTGGTTATAGATATCTTCAAACTTGTACAGTGCTGGGGGGGTTCCCCTCCCCTGGTAATTGTAATGACAGATTTGAAGCCCTCTCTCCCATGTTCTTCACGCTTAAGGAACTCTTCACCTTTAACAGTTTTTGGTCTATAATCACTATTCAGAATACATTGGTTGAATAAATGAAAAATTAAGGCCTCCTGGCCCTCTTGTCGCTGTCTACCTTTGAATTTGCAGACTATTCTCAGGTTGATGCGCTGATTCCAATGGTGTTAATAGTTGTCACATAAATATACCAAGCACTCCAACCTGTGCATTCCTAGTTTGCACTTTACATGGCTATTTCTCTTCAACTTATTTTTCAAAGGGTTTTTCGACGTTTATATAGTATATTTTGGTTCTGTTGACAATAATGAACCAAACTTTTTTCTCGGACAATAATATACTGTAATATTGGGAGTATTTGACAATAATGCACCTAAAATGATTCCAGCGATGGCTAACTCTTTGGCAGTATTATGTTGCGGGCTAAGGAGTAAAAATTAAAATCCTTACTAAATTAATTCCATATCACAAGTCTAATAAGCGAAATTGAATTCTATTTTACTTTAAAGAAAATTACACTGTTAGGTTAGAGAAATTTAGATTAACTAGTTGGCCAGCGTCGTGTTGTGCACGCGCTGACCCGAAAATTATAAATATGAATTTTAATATATTAATATGGAATTAAAAATACCCTACCTAATATAAAACTTAAAATTTAACTTTAGTTTGACTAAAAAAAATTAAGGAAAATTCCATTTGGTAAACTTCAACTTTTACATATTCCAAGTTGTCAACCACTTTTTAAACTATTTCAAGTGGTAGACTTATTTCGAAAATTATTCCATCTCGCGAGCTTTTTCTTATACCGTTGTTAAACTATTGCTCGCAAAACCTTGCTCATCTCAATTTCATTTAGCTCTCCCTATCAATCTCACAATCGACTCGCTTGAAATAATATGTAAAGTATTTGGCAACTAGGAATAGTGTTTAAAGTGCTTGAAAACTTGGAATAATTTTTAAAGTTTTCAAAATAAGCCTAGCATTTGGAATAATTTTCAAAATAAACCTACCATTTGGAATAATTTTCAAAATAAGCCTACCACTTGGAATAATTTTAAAAGTGGTTTTCAATTTGAAATAGGCAAAAGTTGAAGTCTGCCAAATGGAATTTACCAAAAATTAATTTTGATTTGATTCTATAGTCAATTGTTTGTTCATGAAAAAATAAAATAGACATCTAAAATAAATTTTTTGTTTATACTTTTTCTAAAATATTTCATATAAATACAAATGAGTAACATTTTTATTTAATGACTAATCATTTCCCTTGTTAACTTTTTATATAAGTATATAATTATAGCTTATATAAATGAAATAAAACCAAGAAAATACATTGAAATTACTCTTGAATATAGACATGATTTATTTAATAATAATAATAATAATAATAATAATAATAATAAGTTAGTCTCTCACTGAATAAAAAAAGTTTGAGTGTTTTGACTCAAAAAAATATAATTTTAAAATTTTTGAGTTTGTGACTGAACTCAAAAAATTTTAGATAGGATTTTCTACATATCCTTGATTAGACTAAGTCAACATAGTTTTTGGCAAGGATCGATCCAAGAGGTAGATTTGGGGACTTGGACTTGTATTATCATGCAATTAACAAATTGGAATTGGGTGATTTGTGTTAATTTGGTAAAATCAATAACCGTCCACGCGTTTATCAATTTGACAGCAATAACCAAATATAATTTGCATTTGCCCCACTTTTTTCTTAGGGTGCGTTTGGTTGAGAGGAAAATGATTTCTCAGGAAATTGTTTCCATGAGAAATGGTTTTCCAAGGAAAATGGTTTTCCATGTCAAATTTTCCCTTGTTTGGTAAGAGATAAATTATTTTTCGAAAAATGATCATTTATGTCGATATAAGTAGCGATATATGTTACAAATGAAAATATTTGGAGCTCAAAATTCATATTTGAGCTTTTCTTAATCATTTCTATCGTTGTAACTTTTCGTGACAAACTGAGAAAATTGAATTTTGCCCTTAAGTTTCAGTCATATTTAACCGCAAAAAAATGTCGACAAAAGTGGCGATATATGTTACAAATGAAAATATTTGGAGCTCAAAATTCATATTTGAGCTTTTCTTAGTTCATATTATCAAATCATAAAGTTTCGATTCAAACAATTCAGTTTGAATTTTTAAAAGTTTCAGTTAGTTTTAGGGCAAAAACTTCTGATCTGATGTATAAAAATATTTTGAGCTAAAAATTTATATTTGAGGTTTTTTAAATCAATTCTATCATGTTACAAAATTTCGAGCAAAACCGTTAATGTTAAATTTCGGCCTCAAATTTCAGTTAGAGTTAGTAGTAAAAATCGATCCAATAATCAATGGTGGAAAATGTTTTTTTTTAGGTTGAACAAAGAAAGTCAATTTCCTTCCTTTAGAGGAAAATGGTTTTCTTTGGAAATGATTTTCTAAACTTTTTTTGTACCAAACACTAGAAAATTGGGAAAACATTTTCCAAAAAAATGTTCCCCCCCTACCAAACACACTCTTAATGTCGCTAATAAACAAGTTTAGCAACAAAAGAGTTGCTCTCAAGTGGCTTTATTCAAATGCAAAATGATAAGCGTCTTGATTCAAGATCGTTAATAATCATCTTGAACTTCACCGAAATCTCTTAAAAAATTAAATATAAGCATATTTAAATTATTATAAATGGATGTTTCGTTACTTTGAAGGTTATTATTACAACTTATGGACTATATAAAGATAATTATTTATTTATGTTTTTTCATAAATATAAAATTAAATTATGCATAAAATGTGCATTCTCTACTACAATTGATAAAATTTGTTGAGAAAAAAAAATAAGTTATTTACTTCTTTGGGTAGTTATTAAGATGGGCACTGAATAGATGCGGGAAAATGATAAATATAGACATACGATTTTTTACATGGAAAACCTTATAAAGTGATAATACTTCCACTATGAATATAGCATGATTACAAAATGTCTTCCCTAAATAGACTTTATATACGTCACTATTATGGATGGATGACGACTCTCTTCACCACTACGGACAAGTTACTATTTCTTACCAAAATATGGTGGAGCTTTCTATCTCCAACACTACTTTTTAGTATAAGGATATTTGAAATGAGATGATATAAAATTCTATAACTCCTTCCTATTTATGTAGGATTTTAAGATCACCGTTTTTTTTTTGAATTTATCCCGTAACGTTTCCTTCTTGATTAGTTGTAGTTGAAGTTTCCCATTCTCCCCCAACAAATCTCCTACTTTTGACTTTATCGGGGATACTCCACCAACTCCAATACAACATTTTTCAAATTTCTTTACTAACAGTACTTTGGTGAACACATCTGACCAGCTCTCCTTATTGTGGACTTTTTTGATTTGTAACTTCTCTTCTTCCATCACCTCTCGGATCCAATGATGTCATACATCAATATGTTTTGAATGAGAGTGAAAGGTGGAGTTCTTAGCTAGATGTATAACACTCTAATTATCGCATCTCTGCACATACTTTTCTTGCCTAATTCGAGTAAGAAATTCTTCATCCACAATATCTCCATCCAAGTTTCTATAGTTGTAATGCACTCTACTTCGGTATTTGATAAAGCTACAAATTTTGTAACTTCGATTGTCATGACACAACACCCCCTGTTAAAAAATGAACTTGATGTCGACTTTCTTAAATCAATTCCACCCGCCATGTCAACATCCTTGTAAGCTTCTAGCATGGTTTTTGCTTCGCCAAAACACAAACACTTTGTTGTTGTCTTTATAAGACATCGAAAAATCCACTTCATAGCTGACTAGTTTTCCTTATCATGCTTGGCTAAAAAACGACTGACAACACCCATAGCATAAGCAGTGTCAAGCTTAGTACATTTCATTGCATACATAAGGCTTCCAACAGCTGATGAATATGGTCTATTCTTCATCTTTTCCTTCTCTTTCTCACTTCTTGGACTTTGCTTCGCGTTTAACTTGAAATTTCAAACAAGTGGTGTACACATAAGCTTGGCTTTGTGCATGTTGAATCTTTCGAACGACTTTTCAACGTATTTTTCTTGAGATAGCCTTAATCAACCTCGAGTTATTTCATCCCTAGGATCTGTTTCGCCAAATCCTAAATCTTTCATGGCCAATGACTTGCTCAATGCCTTCTTTAAGGCAACAATTTTCTTCGTGTTATGCTCAATGACCAACATATCATTGAGCAATAGTAAGATGAAATCACTACTATCTTATTTCTTTATAAAGACATAGTGGTCAATGAGTGTCTTCTTAAAATCATGCTCACTCATGAAAGATTCAAGCTTCTTTTCTCATTTTCTTGGGGCTTGTTTTAGACCATAGAGACTTTTTTTTTTTTTTAATTTGCATACTAGATTTCCTTTCCCTTCTACCTTAAATCCTTCTAGGTTCCATGTAGATTTCCTTCTCTAGGTCACCATGTAAGAATGTTGTCTAGGGATGAGCCATACCGGGTACCCGCTAAAAATTCAAGGATCCAGTTCTGGATCCATTTTGAAATGGATCCTAAAATCAGGACCCAGTCCCGGATCCATTTCGAAATGGATCTTAAAATCAGGATCTAGTCCCGGATCCACCGGTTCTGGATCTGGATCCAGGTACCCAGTTTGAAAACACATGATGGTTGTCCAAGATTTTTATAATTGCACCAGCAACTGTAATATGAAAATTGTTTCACTTAGCCACTGGCTCCAACAATCCAACTAGTTCAAAACTCTCAAACAACAAGAATAAAACACAATGTCTCAACCAACAAGAATAGAACACAAAGTCTCAACATTACAAGTTTACAATGTCAACTCAAAATACAAATAGAACAACCAACAATAATGGATATGAATATGTGATTGATCTTAAGTCTTCTACTTAAATCCTTCAAGTCTTCAATCAGCCATCATTTCATCAATCTTGTCTAAGAATATGAGAGAAAGGATTGAGAGGGATAGAGCCACAGAGGGATGATTGAGAATTTAAGAGTAGAGAGGGAGTGAGGGATGATTGAGAAACTGAGATTGAGTGGGAGATTGAGTGACTAAATGAGTAATTAGGGTTTTTGATTGAGAAGGAGTGAGGGATGATTGAGAGGGATTAGCAGCAGTATAATGGACGAATGAGACGGTTGAGAGAATTTGAGTGAGCAGGGCAGGAGGCAAAGGGAGAGTGAGTGGAGTACAGTGAGACAGTGAGATAAGAGGTGAGACTTAAGTATTAGCGAAATTAGGGTTTCTCAATGAGCTATAGTGGGTTGTGGACTGAGTACTAGCTAATTGAAGACCTATAATAATTTTTATATTAAATAATCAAATGGATCCTGGATCCCGGGTCTGGATCCAGATCCTACAAGTCAGGATCCAGTCCCAAATCCATTTACAAATGGATCCTAACTTTAGGATCCAGTCCCGGATCTAGATCCACTGGATCCAACCGGTTCCAGATCTGGATCTGGGTATCCGACTTTTCTGCTCACCCCTAATTGTTGTCTTAACATCAAGTTGTTCAGTCTCCAAATTTAAACGAGTAGCTAGATCGATCACAATTCAGATAGATGACATTTTAACCACTGGAGAAAATATTTCCTCGAAATCAATTCCCTTCTTTTGGTTGAACCCTTTGACCACCAATCAAACCTTATACGTTAGCTTAGGGTTGTTGTTTTTAGTCTTCAATCGACATAGCTATTTATTCTTCAAGACTCATCTACCTTTTGGTAGTTCAACAAGATCGTCAGTGTGATTCTTATGCAATGGTTGCATTTCCTCTTACATGGCTTTTACCCACTCTGCTTTGTAACTATCAGCCATAGCTTCATTGTAACTCTAAGGCTTCCCATGATTTTGTTAAAGTTACATATACACCAACACGATACCTAGTGGAAGGCTGTCTTTCTCTAGTGGATCTCCTCAACTGAGGCTCTTAGGAATTTCCAATTCAACCAGTTTTGAATTTTCTTCAAAATCTTTGTAATGATCATTTATGGATGGAGGCACATGATCTCCATCTATTTCAGTTGCATCATTTTCAGTGGTCATATCTTCCTTTGAATATCCTTGAGTCATAGGGATTAAATCAAGATCATAACTTCTGAGTTCTGACGATCCTCAGTGTAGGATTCCCAGCTTTCACATCTTTGGTAGTATGATCCTCAAAGAATACAACATCTCGACTTCTCATGATCCTTTTGTTGACTGGATCCCACAGTCGGTAGCTAAATTCATCTGTTGGTGACCCAAGGTCAAAAAAAATCCTTTGTCTTTCATTGAAGCTTTCATCTTTTCAAATTTGGACGAATGCTCGTCACCCGAACACCTTTAAGTGGTTATAAGAGACTTTTTTTCTTACCAAACTTCTTCTGGGATATTTCCACCCAAAGGAATTAACGGTGAAAGGTTGATGATATCAACAACCATTTTTCAATGCTTCTGCCTAGAAAGACTTAGGGAGTTTTGCATGAGATAACATACATTAAACTTTTTCTTCAATGGTTTAGCTCATCCACTCTGCTAGACCATTTAGCTACGGTGTTTTAAGTGAGTTCCTCTCTAGGCTAATCTCGTTTGTCTTACAATATTCCTGAAACTGACCACGATATTCTCCACCATTGCCAACTCGTACATATTTCAACGTTTGACTCGTTTCTCATTCCATCATTGCGTGAAACTCCTAGAATGCTCGAAGTACTTGATCATTGGATATCAATAGTGAAACCCAAACCTTCCTTGAGTGATCATGTATGAAGCTGACAATGTATAATGCCCCTCCAAATGACCTTTCAGTCATAGAGTATACATCTGTGTGGACCAACTCAAGAAGTTGCTTCTTTCAGCTAGGTTGCAGGCTTTTCTTAAATGGCACCCTATGTTTTTTTTTCCTGCTAAACAATCAGTATAGGACTCAAGTGACTTGCCATGAAGGTCAGGGATGATATTTTTTTGCGAGGATTTGTAGTCCTTTCTCGCTTATGTGTTCGAGTCTTTAATGCGACAACCCTAAATTGAGCTATCTTAGGCAATATTGGTCTTCTCCGTACAAAACTTTCCTTGTGTGAAGTATAAGGAACCTTCCTTCCCTTCCCTGGCACTAATTGAATTTCCTCTTAAAAGCTTCCATTCCATCATTGAAATGGTTGTCATATCTGACATTGAGTTTTCTAGTTGATACAAGATTGAGATACATGTCTGGAACATATCGTACGTCTTTCAAGACAAGCTTTCACCTTGTGTTGGTTATTAGGGTGGCGTCTCTCATACGAAATTTTTTTCTAGTAACTTGATTGCCTGGTTGATAGTACCGAAATATCCATTTAGGTAAGTTAAGAAAAAGAAATTTATGCAGTGTAACATGATATGTTGGTACCAGTGATATAGAGTCCCTGCCTCATGTATGTATACCTTGAAAGTTATGTTGTCTACATTTACCTCCATTTTTCTTTCTATTCTACTCAATCTATTAGGAATGATCTGAATTCGCATGACAATAAACATATTAGTTCTTTAGATCATGTGTCCCAAGCACATCATTCTTCCCCACAGGCTCACTGTTTCTCGAATGTATCCCAAGTCCACGCATAAGGAGGAAACCTGTATACGTCAAATCCATAGCTTTCTTGTATCGGCATGCTCATAAACTATCCATTTTTTAAAATCTGTGAACCATTAATGTAATTCCTGAGGGTCACCCAACACTTCATCTGCTTACTTTATTGTATCAAAGGTGAGGATGAACTTGATGCTTGAAATGGCAATCATTTGGGAATGGAATCCATAGCATCTACTACATATTACAATAAAGCTAGGTCTCTTGGACTCTCGCTTATGGCTACAATGCTTGTCTCCAACCATTCCATTAAATCATAGTTTATTACACCTTTGATGACATTCTAAGCCATTTATTATTCTCTTCTCATCTCCTTTCTCCTTTTCTCTTGTAGGTTGTTTCCTTCGTGATGTTTCTCTTTCATTCTCCCTACCACTCCTACTTTGTTGCCTCCTACTTGTTTTTTCCATGTTGACTGTGATTGTATATCTTCGCACCATTGTCTTGTTCAACAACGTTTCTCCTCTAATAGCATCTTGATGGTCCATAATTGTACAAAACTGTATCTTCTTCCTATGGCTCTACTTCTTCCAACTGGTATATAAGTGTTTTTCTTTTATCTTCACTACTCTCTAAAACACTCCTTTGATCTCATGCTTGTCTATTGTTGATAGTATTTTGTTGATAAATAGGGTGCGGACTCTTCCTTAGTTCCCACTGTTGTTGTTTCGCCTATCCATCGTTGGTTTCTCTAACTTTGTTTCTGGTTGGTAGTTCCCGGAGCCCCGCCCTTCAAGGAAGGGCGTAGATATCTCTGATGACCGGGGAAGGACGTAGATATCTCCGATGGCTAGAGGTCAAATTAAACAGTCATTCCTACTCATTTTTTAAGGCCAATTCTATTTCAAGTTGTACTCTTTAGAGTTGTCTCTTAGATTTTATCTAAAAGTTACTTTAAAGAGAGACTTTACGCGAATAAATCTTTGCTTAAGTAAAGATTGATGTGGCTGATTGGGAATCATCTACAAGTAAATATTTGGGGCGACAATTGGCTTATGGATCATGAAAGGAACAAGGCTAAATTGTTCAAGCGAGTGATTTAACTTATTGGAATACATTGCTCAAAGGAGTGAGTCGCTTGGTCACCTTTAATGAACGGGATGCAACTCGTGTTTTATCCAATTCTAATTATCCCTAAAAGGGTTTGGAATTTTAGCATCAATCGTCTTCAAAGTCAGCATACCATGTAAGCCTTTCAGTCTACTTGACAATTTTGAAGAATTTTGGTAAATCATTTGGAGAGTCTATTTATACCAAAGGCTAAATTTCTTTGGTGGCAATGGTGTGCTAAAGTGTTTCCAAATGCCAACCAAGGCCCTACGTCATTACTGTCAAATAATTCCTCCCTAATGTATATGACAGATACCAAGCATATATGGAGGACCCCAAGCATGGTTTGATTAACTATCAGTCAATTAATGAACTATGGGAGTAAGTGGGTAACACAGACTATAAAAGCATCTCAACTTTTGATCCGGGCCCCACCCAAACCCTCGTGCTCGACAGGGTCGATTTCCCAAGCACCTGGGAAGCTCATTGGATCAAAGTCTAGACCCATGACATACTAGTACTCTCCAAGTATGTCCAGGCCTTTGTTCATGGGCCTTCCCTCTTTTCCTTGGGTTATTGGGTTACTCCTGAGACTCCTTCGGGGCTAAGGATCGGGGTAACCTCGGCGTGAATAATCCCTAAAGGGCCTCGGGCCTAGTTTTCACCTTCAAGGCTTGGGATTCCCATTGGGAGATCAAGGAAGAAGAAGAGGAAAAGAAATGAAGGGTAGGCATGCCCATGAACCCTTCTGGGCATGCTCGTAACCTGTTTGGTCGAGTCCGATCACATATGTCACGACTGTGACACTGTGTGTCCCGCCCATGAGCATCCCCCCCCTTTATGCTGAGGAATTTTTCCCTGGCTTAGTCACGCCCGTGACACTCGTTGTCGCGATCGTGACAACCCGCAGCCTTATGTGGCCCAAGGCATGTCACGCCCATGACAACTAGTGTCACGACCTTGACCCAACGTTGGGTTTCGAACTCTCGCGCAAGAAAACACAGGTCACAGTCGTGACCTATGTCTGTCATGCCTGTGACCCTGTCATAAATTCCAAGGTTCAACGAGGGTTTTCACCCTCTTCTATGTTTACCCCTTTCATTATCTTGTAATAAACTTTTGCCTCTTGATGAAATAACTGTTGGGTGTTTACAAACCCCTTCAAAAACCTCATCTTTCTTTATCCATTATGTTAATGGTAGTGATTATGAGTATCTTTGTTATAGTTGATTAGTGGTATTACCTTACCATCAACTTGGTGAAGATTTTATTGGAGATTTCAAGTAGGTGTTGTTGGGTTTCCCTTATGCATTCATTTGTGTCTCCTAGGTCAATCTTGGTGAGTTACTGTTTAAGGATTAAACATATCTTGTTATTTGCATTGTTGATTAGTTTTTGTTGCCTACACATTCATAAAAAATAGAGAACTTTATGATTGGGTCCTAGTAGATTTTTGGTGTGGTTGTGGTAGTTCGTGTGATCCTTGAGCCGTTAATCATCAATAATTTCATTCTCAATCCCCTCACGGATCAACTTACAAGAGCTTTGACTGAGTAGCAGTGCGAGTAACTTGACGAGGACACTTTTTTTTGTGTGTCCCACCACCACCTTGGCAATTTTGAAGCTAGGACAACCAAAGACTAAGGAACTACTACGATTTGCTTGGCACTCGCCCGCTGCTGGTGTTCCCAAAGTCAATGTAGATGGTCATATATCAAGGGATGGATGGGTTGGTTTAGGGGTGGTGATCCAAGATGACGAGCATGTTGTTAGTAGCAGCAATCAAGGGTTCCCAGCGATATGGATGCCAATAATAGCGAAGAAAAGGGAATTTTAGTGTTAGTTTGGCAATAAGGTTCCTGTATTCTAGAATTTATGGTTATATCTAATCTCCTTCCTCTCAGACAACATTAAATAATCTCCTCTTGTTCCAGATATCTAGAAGTTATTGTTGTTTTATAGTAGCAGCAGCAGCAGTCACCTTTTACCATGTAATTGGTCTCATGTAAGAATGGATGGAAATTATAGTCAATCTGGGCTCTTGCTAGTGTTTTTCCAAAAATGTTTAGAACATGCGTGGTTAGGAGTTGGAGTTTGTTTAAGGTACATTGAGTTATGTACGCATGGACTCCTACCAATGAATAATCACCCTGTTTCAAGCTGATTTGAAAAAAATGAAGTTAATAATTAGCAACTGCGTTCGCCTCAAGCTCTTACAGGGACACCAGGGAGGCGCATTAGTCTGACAATTAATAACGAGACAAAGGGGGAAGTGATTTTCCAATTGCAATCCTTCAATATATAACCAAAACTTACTAACAAATAGCCCGCAGAGTATGTTCAATAACACACAACACGTTCCGCCTGAAGGATTTGTTTTAAAGTGCCGAGAAATTTGGGGCCCTCTCGAATTTAACAAAATCAGAAGTAAAATCTACCAGGACTCATGCACAACACATATAGCAGTATAGCTCACAAGGAAAATACAGATATATGCCCAGAAAAACATACAGAAAAGAATAAGCATTCTTTGTTAATGTGCTTTTTTTTTCTCTTTTTTTGTTCCCATCATAGGCTGGCTGGAAGGAAGGAATGTCCCTACTAAGCAAAAAAGAAGCTTTTACTTCATTGATAAAATACCATCCTCTAACAAGCGTGCCACAGGGTAGTCGGGGGAATAGTCTTGTAATCCATGTATCATTTTCACATCAGGGTCTGCCCCATCACATCAACACAAGCAAAGACAGTCATCGCATGCTGTAAGTTCCGTCAATATTTGGTTAAGAGTTATGTACCCAACATGGCAAGCCGCCAAGATGAATCAGTCTGCTGATGATATAAAACTTGTACATGCTTTTGACGAACTAATTGTAATTTAAACAACTGTGCTGCTGGACCGCATTAGTCTGTGAGCTTCTTCTAGATCCTTCAAGAATCTGCATTGTTGTAATCAAAATGAGTGAGCACATGATAACCTGAACCATATCGACCTAGGGTTGATGGACTCGGAGAAAATAATGGAAAGGTAAAGTGGTCATTTCGAAGGGACCAGGTCAGGTTCCTGGAACCTTGAAGAAGAGCATGGGAAAAAGTCATGGCCAAGGAAGGTCAACCCCGAGAAAAGAAGACCAGAAGACAGGGGCTTCGCACCCGCGACCCTCTGTTTCTCCCTTCCACGCTTTTCTGCCCAGACACAGGTCACGGGCGCGAGGGTGACTGGGTGAGCGTCACGACTGTGACTCAATCAGGTCGCGGCTGCGAACTACCTCTGTCACGCCCATAACCAACGTGGGTTTGCGATCTCCTTTTCGCCAATTTCAAGGTGTCACGCCCATGACCCGTTAATTTCAGGGTTTTTTTCATGTCCCCCCCCCCCCCTCTAAATAGATAACTTTGGTTATATTTAGGGGCAGCTAACGGTTAAGAATATTGATGAATGAACACATTGGGTATTTGAAAACCCTCCTCCAAATCTCTTATATCTTAATCCATTATTGATGATGGTGTTGGTTAAGAGTATCACCTTTAGAGTTTGATTAGTGGGAACCCTTTCAATCAAGCTTGGTGAGGATTTTAATGGTGAATCAAGTGATAGCTGGTGGTTTTCCTCCTTTATGCCTTCATTTGGATTGCTAAGGTTGATCTTGGTGAGATTCTCTTAAGTGATTAATCATATCATATATTTTTCTTAATTGTTGATTTTTGCATGATCAAACACCTAAAACACCTAAATATTAGTATTGTTGGAGAGTTCTAATTAGGGTATTTCTATAGCCTTGGTTGATTATGGATCCTTGGCCCTAATCTTCAACCAGCACCCGCTCCATAACCAATTCAAGCTATGGCGATACTTCTCATTTACTAAGCAAAGCGCAGACAACTGAGGCTAACGTAGGTCCAAGCATGAGGAGGATGAGCAGGCGAGCAGCGTAAGGAACCACATTTCCTCACTAGTAAGGGCTTTTATAGTTGGAAGATGGTCTCAATACCATCAAACCAAGGAGTCCTTGCCAGTTGCCACTATTGCCATAACAACCAAAAATCGCCCCAAAGCTGAAACATACCAATTCTTTAGTAGGTTATGCAGTTATGCATGCAAGGAGAACAAGGTGATACATCTCAAGCACCATCATACAGGAATTGGTTCTGGCCTTCTGGCATATTAGCTTAACAAGATTTAACCTAGTAGAAACAGCATTTATTTTTAATTTTTCTCCAATACTGATTCCTTCCCTTTCCGCCTTTTCTTTTTATTTCATTTTGGTTTAGGGGGGAGAGCAGATGACACCTTAATATGGAAAAAAATGTTCTTTTCAGATGCGCAAATTTAATTCAGCAGAGAGGTCAACAATATAAGGAGGCAAAGCACAGAGGGTCATGGAGACCCCACAAATAAAAGAAGGGATAGGTCTGTCTCTTATTAGCACGTGTAAAAAGACGGGAAAGGAGAAGTAGGATAGATAATTATGTTGGTCAGATAAAACTGCAAACTCTCTTGTTTCATGCCATAGATTTTCGTAAGGCTTATAATCGTCATGTTGGTTTATTCTACTTTTTCTCTGTAATTATCAAATTGATAAACTTCCATTCAAAAAATTAAAAAAAAAAGCTCCTCCGATCTTATCAACAAAGATGTTCATATTTCTGTCTGGACAAGAAACTTGTAATTGCCAAGTTAATACAATCCTAAGCTTTCAGGTTTTAGTTCTTTTGAGAAAGGACCAAAGTCAATATTCATAGAAGGAATCGGACCAAATACTTCAATGTAAAAGGGATTCTTGCTAATACAGTAACAAAAGGAAAAAAAAAAAAGGGATTTTGGCGCCAATTATCTGTGACTGGAAATAATCCAAACTGACTTTTCGGCTAACGCTGTGCTAAACTTGACCTATTTACTGTCACTAAACTTTTTTTCTATTTTTAGCAATCAAAAACCCAAAATTTAGTGCCTAAAATAGAAAAAAAGTTTAGTGATAGTAAATAGGTTAAAAGTTTAGCACAGTGTCAGCCAAAAAGTCAGTTTGGATTATTTCTAGTCACTCGCCTATGAATACAGAATAATTGGAGCCAAAATCCCAAAAAAATAATCTGCGTTAGGTCAAACCAGTCCTACCCAGTGTCTCAAATGGGTCACTCTGTGGATTGGTCTAGTCCAGACATTGACCACCAAACGACAACCCCACCTGCGTGCTATCCAACGTTATTTGGGATTTTTTCATCAGCAAGATGGGTTTGTGCATGAAGAGTTCCCTTCTCTACCTCAACGCATTCAACATAAATAGGGTGCTGTTCAAAAATGACGAGCACACGAGCATTGTAATTTGCAACTGTTTCTGTGCATCAGTTTCCCACAGCAATAGACATTACCCATGTCCCACTCTAGATGTAATCAATTCACAATAGCAAAGCATATGTCTGTGGAAGAGGACAACCATGCTGTCTCCATGGCGAGCTGAGACAACAAAAGAGATTTCCACACCCATCTCCTTTCATGAAAATTGTGAAGGAATTAAGAGACTTACCTCTTGGAATTCAAAATTGCCGAGCCTCCCAGTATAAAACGAATCCCTGAATTGGTGGAATTTAGCAGAGCAACAGATCGTGCTTCCTCATAGGTTGTGCCACCGACAATAAATATGACAACATCTTGTGGCCTGTCCAGAACAAATATCATGGCTATTTAGTTAATGGTGATTATTTCATTATCATGGGTGGCCAGACAGGACTCTGCTGTTTTGTATTTGCTTTGTGTACCAGAACTTTTTCATAGAGCCCAAAGACTTGAATGGAGCTTAAGTGTCTATAGACACATTTAACACATTAGAGAGATCTAAAATTTTCATGGAGGATGAAATGATGGCCATTATAAATTGATAAATCAGGATAAAGGCCAAGGTTTTGTTCAAGAGAAGAGTCTTGTGAACCACACCAAACCAATGCATATAAACAAACACATCAAGAAATGCACTGTTCTATGATTCAGACTAGACCTATCAATTCGGTCGGGCGGGCGGGTTTCGAGTCGGTCGTATATCGGGTTCGGGTAAATACAGGTCGAGTGTATTTCGGGTCAACCCAACGGGTTATAATTGCGACCTTTTTGTGTTTTTCCTTTTTAAAAAATGGTCTCTAAATACTACTTTTTGTACAATATACATAATAAAATATGATTATCTTCTAGTAACGATAGATTATTGTAAATATTTTAACTTAAATTAGAGAAATAACAAATAAATAAGTGACGCGTATAGTTTAATAATTAAAATTTCCAATAAAAAGTCACAAATTTTAATAAAATTGAACTTTAAAAGTTAATTTTTCGGGTCAAACGGGCGGGTCAGGTTTGACCCACTAATTTTTGGGTTCGGTGTATTTCGAGCTTAGTTGAAAAAATCGTGTTCAAAACCCATAAATTTCGGGTGGGTTCGGGTCGGATCAAAAGTTGCCAGGTCTAATTCAGATGGCCATGCAGACATCACAGATCAGAGTTTAAGCTATTATTAGAAATCACGGCTTCAGAACTCGGAAAGGATTTGACCTGGCAAGAAAAAATATATATTACTAACATCTCTCCCTCCACTGGCATGGGCTCAGAGGGGGTGGATAGACCACCCAGTATCCACACGGTTCATACTCGGTCATTTGGAGTCACCATCTATGACATATTATTTGAAAACATACCAATTTCCTGTCAAGATTTGGCAGCAACCTCATGTCTTTAGCTAAAGATCAACAGAAACAGCTTTGAGTAGCAAAAGATAAACTACAGTACCTGCCCTGCTGGTAGTGATTTCCCACATAAGGATAGTCAACATCCCTCAATCGCCCCTTAGAAATGCTCTCCATTGTCTGTACTAGAAGTGGCTGGTGTTGTGTGTATACATTCTCAACACCCTAAACAATTTTCCAAAGATACGTATACGTAAATCTCATGCTATCATATGCTAAATAGCACAATAGTTTGTTTCTTTTTACAATAAGTCACAAACCTTCAGTCCACGAGCCATATTGCGAGCAATATTTAGCAAATCCCGATTTCCAAACAAATCACCAGTACGTTTCTCAACACCAGCTTGTTTCAAGAGAAACTGTACAAGCTGTCATCTCAAAGACACCAGACAAATAATCAGTTAGTGACTGAAATGGCTCCATATAAACCAAATAGCAGAAAGTTATATCAAGCTATCCAACAACGGATGCTCAGCCCCCACCTCACCCCTTCAGGGAATATTTCGATCGTATCATATAAGTACCAAGCATATTTGAATTGAATGTAGAGGAATAGGGGCATACAAACAAACATGATAACAAAACAAAATAGACATTAAGGTCTTTAGCTCCATTACCCCAGACTTGTACTTTGCAGATTTAGAGGCCAGCTTGTTGAAAAGTTGCATAAGCTGGACTGGACTTTCCTTCTCATAACGCAAAGCATACAGCATCACCAATCGTAAGCGATCAATATCAGACACATTCTCATTGCTTAGAAGATTCATCACAGCCTACACAGGGACGTTAAACATAAGACACTAACCATTGTACAAGTTACCTGATACTTCACTCAATTTAGAATCAACGAGCAATATCATTCTAACCATTTATTTGAAGACATACAAACCAGGTTTGTTAAATTATGTCATAAAGATGTCACAAACTTAAACAAAAGTTAAAATTATGTCTTCAAGTCATCCAATTAAATCAAGCAGGAACAAAAATCACGACCAATCCAGAACACAACATTGCAAATAAGAATAAAAAAAAAAAGGCCTCTCTAGAGACATGTTGCTTAGAAATAAGTCATGCACCATGAAGAAAATCATAAACACAAGCATTGATTTACCCCTACATTATGCATTACGATTAAAAACTTTTCTGCTTTTCAAAAAAGGAAAGAAAAGAAAAGAAATAGACTGTGTCCTACTTATCTTGCCAACCAACAGTCAAGCAGTAGATATAAATATTATTACAAGCACCATAAACATGGAATGACTGTGATTAATGATCTCAGTCACCAGCCCAGAATAAAAAAGAACAAGGGTTGGTTTCTATTCCAGCAACAGGCCAGAATTTTGCGCCTTTTTCTTCAGACTACACAGTTATTATGCAGTTCAGACCATCCCCCCCCCCCCCCCTTTTTTTATCTCTTTCTCTCTTTTTCTTTAAAAACTCTTGCACTAACAATAAGTAACATTGCACTTTATATCATTAATTTAGATGATCTGCCTCACACACAAAGCCTTACAATGCTAGGAAACGCATTCTATTATTTCTTTTCTAATTGACTGTAAAGACAATAAGCATAAAAGGTCAACTATTTAACAACCTCAAATGCTGCGCCTTGTCCACCATTGCAAGCCAGCTCCTGCTCTGTTTGAGAAACCAACATAAGCTTTCTCTCCTCAACTATCTTGCTCATCTCTGTCACAAGTGTCACGTGCTTTGAAACATTCCCATGCATTTTTCTGTATTCCGGGTAATTGTCAACAAACTTGGCCATGTCCTCTGCAAGGCATTGAAATGCATTAAGAACAAAGGGTCGGAAAGTATATCCAGAAAGTTGAAAAGCATAAGCAGTCATTCAAATGAAACATAGCGCAAAGTCAGGACAAGAACTTATTGTAAAATAATTGATTATGTCAGACCCACCTATTGTCTGAATGTTCTGGTTACTCTTCGCAATCTGCTGAAAGTCATCCACCATTTTTTTGATATTCATTCCAATATCTCCAAAGTTCTCGTACATATTGGCTTTGAAGAAGGCATCTTGCTCTGAAGACAGTACAACCTCCTATAAAACAAGTTAGCAAACACCCCCCGCCACACAAAACGATATCCAGAAGGATGAAACTCACCTGCTGATCTTTTGGAACACTTCCAAAGGTCCGCAGATCCACTTTGTTGTCTTGGATGCCTATCAACTCATGAACCATTGCCTATGGAAATTAATATAGTGGATAAGCTGCAATAATTCCAGATATTCTATTACGTGAAGATATCAAGAATGATTTGAACAGCCAGATAACAATGACGTACACAAACAAGGTACCACATGCTGATACGAACAGCTTCTAAGTACCTGATATGTCCATTGATTTAGCAAAGGAGTAACAGGATCATCTCGTCGGTCTAATATAAGCAACAATGGTGAAATTTCAGTCCTCCTAAAGTCAAATAGGCCACTCTCCTGCTGATACATCAGTTTCTGTAATGAAATAGAGTACAAGAGTCATTAGCGGCAAATTTCCTAGGGGGAATACAAAATCTTTAGCAAATGTAAGGAGAACATACAAACAAACAATAGCCAGAAACTAACGCAAAACTACCCAAAAAAGAAATGGATAAAAACAGGCATTTCACTTTTCTTAAACATTCATAATTTATACTTGAAGAAAAATAAAGAGTTCTAGCAACATTCATTCACCAAAGGCACTCACCCCAGTTTCCTGTGCTATTCTTTTTGCAATATCAGATGTTCGCTGGTATCTAATAATAGGTCGGCGCTTTAGTGCTAGGAAAACTGCTGAAATTCCATCAACGATTCGATCACAATAATGTTGTAGATTTGAAGGATCCATTGCAACAGGGAGCATATAAAGGTGATTTACAGAAATGTTGAGAGTGAAATGGCAAGGATCAACAGCGACAAAATCTGCATAGAATTCCTGCAGTGCATAGGGGAAAAGAAAAATCATTTCAGCTTTCCTGGATGCCATGAATCAAAGAAAACTGTACTAAGGGCAGCAGTAATATGTATCTCCACATTGGAAACAAATTAAGCACTGGCAAACTAAAAGTCCTCATCCAAAACATACAATTGGTATGTCTGATGATTAAGAAACAAACATGTTCTGCTAGATGAAAATACAACAAAGGACAGATGCTAGAAGCAGCTGCTAAGACTAAAATACACAAACTATTTGTGTAAAATGTTATAGAGCCTAAGAGAGTGACAACAGCAAACGCACACATACACTAAACAACAGAGAGAGAGAGAGATAAAGAGACAGATGCCTCTCAGGTTCCAAAAATACTTTGATATCACATCTGTCCATTGTAAAACCTATAATACAACTGGGAATAGCCAATGTGTAAAAAAAAAAAATTAGAAGTTAAAAAAAAGAAACTAAAAAGAAACCTTGTCTTGGATAAGTTACATAGATCCCTCTAGGTAGTGTCCATTTAAAATGCTCATTTCATGAGGAAATGCTTAGGACATTATGTTGTCAATGCAAACTTGCCTCCTGGACAATTTTGTTAGCTTTACCCTTTCTTGAGGTCCTATCTTCCTGCTTATCCACAATGAAAGGGAGTACCCCAGATGGTTGAGGTGTGTCCTAAAACTTCTGTACATACTTTCTGTGCCAGTGTCCATTTACTCATTATGTTGTCAATTAAATCTAAACACCATTGGAAATAATGACTTAAAGTTGGATTTGTTAACAGAAATGATACAATCACCTTTCAGATATCTGTCCCAAGCTAGAGAAATCTGTTAACATCATTTTAAAGTAAGAAACAATATCCAGGACGGCCACAAGGAAAAAGACAAGTAATCGATGACACCACTAGTCACAATAACTTGATAACATTCCAAAAACTAGCAGATCCTCAACAGAATCACAAATGTAAACTGTCACAAAGAATCAAACAGATACTAACAATTTAGCACTGTAATTGCTGCGGAATCTAAGTGTACCTGCACTTGCTGCACAGCTTCATGCTCATCAGAGTCTGCTAAAATGTGAATCTGTGTATCCTTCAATATATTAGAAAAAACTGTAAAACCAGGATAAACGAGGAAAATGATTAGAATGCTTGATCAAATACACATCACCAACAGACTCTTTAGGAAGACAAACAAATTCAAGCAAATCATTCAAAAAAACAAAAAGTCAGATGGCGCAACTTACAAAGGTGATACTCTCCAAATCTAGGGCTAGCAAGCTGACGCCTCAACAGCTGAATGTTTTCTGATGTGGGTCTAAGGAAATACACAGCTTTAAGATGAGACATTGATTCCTTCGATTTGGAAATTGAGTCCACTAATTCTACCAAAAACACCTCCTTCTTCAACAGATCTGATTGGCTGTAGACAACACTTACAATACTCACCTGCAAAAAATCTCATGATCAGAATACTTGCAGTAACGATTTCGTGGTAGGGGTTATCCATAAATTGGGAGAATGCTAGGGGTTTTACACTAGTCTATTTAAAAAATAGAACAGAAAAAGCTCTCTTTGTTGAAATCCTCGTCAGAACCAGAGAAGAAATCTGGAGGCACAAAAGAAAAGGGAAGAGAGAGAGAGAGAGAGGGCAACTCAAAAACCCTGAAAAACAGCAATATATATTACATGCACCCGGAGTTTATGCTCCAGGAAGTCTGCAAATGAACAATCACACTATTGAGAGTGAACAACTTGATATTTGAAAGTGAACAATCACTATTGGGAACACAAACTCCAGGAGCATGTAATAAATTGCAGAAAAAGAGTCAAAAGAAAAACAAAAAAACCATAGATCTATTATTGACAGGAAAAATATAAATATATTAATAATTGGAATGAAAGATAAGACACTCAACTAGCATCTTGCAAAGTTATACAACCAAATAAACAAACTATCCACAAAATCAACCATATCAAAAGAGGAAGAGCTAAACTTCCTATTTATCCAAAAGAAGAGAGACTTGACAAAATTGTCTTTCAATTTTTGAAGAAGGATTTCAACCCCCACAAAAACCCTTCGGTTCCTTTCTCTCCAGATTATCCAAAAAAACACAGGTGGTGTAACCGAAGCCTTCTTAATTTTCCTCCAAAAGAAACTCTCTTAAGATAGGAGATGACTCCTAATTGAATAGGATACAACCCAATTAACACCAAAAGCCAAAGGCTAAAGCCCAAAGAGACCTAGCAAAGTCACAATGAAGCAAAAGATTATTCAATGATTCAAGATCCTCTTGCACATGCAACACCTGTTAACCAAAATCCTCCCCTTTTTTTGTAAATATCAAAAGTCAACATGCTCTCATGCGTTGCTTCACAAACCCCAAAAAAAAGGGCAACCCTTAAAGGGGCAAAAGACCTCCATATAATGTTAGATGGGAAAGCCTAGAAGATGCAATGGGGAAGATTGCATGCTATGTTATGAAGTTTTAAGTAATGCAACAAAAAAAAAAAACAAAAAAAAAAACAAAAAAACAAAAAAAAAATCCGTTCTAACTCAAAACCCATCTCACCATGTCTTGCGAAGAGTCCCCTAATATAAAGCCTCTTTAAGGGCGTTGAAAAACCTAACTACATAGCCTTCGTTGGCAAACCCATCCTCAACAAAAATAATCGACCAAACATTATACCCTAAAGATTGTTCTCGATAATCTGCAATAGAAGAATTTCTATCCACTGCAAGAACATAGAGATTGGGGAAGATATCTCTCAACAGAGCCTCAGGACACCAACGATCTTGCCAAAAGGAATGGCACCCATTAACGAAATACTTCCAAAGACCACAACCATAAGAACAATTCAACATGGAGGGCACCCACCTAGAACCCACTTCACTAGATTTTATCATAATCACCTTCCTCCAGAGATTACCCTTCTCATTCATGAATCTCCACAACCACTTCCCTAAAAGAACCACATTACAAATTCGTAAATCGCCCATGCCAAGTCCCTTATGGACAGAGGTTGCTTCACAATGTTGCACCTCACCTAGTGATACTTGAAATCACTCCCAAAAGAACCCAAAGGAATTTTCTTTGAATTCCTTCCTACTTATTAGCCACTAAAGGTAGGGGAACAGAGAAAGAAAGTCAGAATGCTTAAGAGAACACTTTTTACAAGAGTTAATCTCCCTCCTTCTGAAAGATATTTGATTTCCACCCTGATAAGAGTCTTTTCGGACCTCCCAATCATCGGATCACAAATTTCTAACTTCTTGAAACTTGCATCGAAAGGAAGACCTAGGTACGTAGTCGTAAGTGACTGAATACCACAACCTAAAATACCCACAAGCAATTACAAATTGTTTAATTGACCTGCATGCATAATAGAACATTTTGCCAAATTAATGCTCAAACCGGAAACAGCCTCGAACCAAGTAAGATCGCGACGAAGATTCACCATCTGTTCACAATCGTTATCACAAAAAATGGAAGTGTCATCAACAAAAAGATGTGAAACACACAAATTTCCCAAATTCGCCCCATCCACAGAAAAACCAGCAAGCAACTTGTCGCTCAAAGTTGATTGTAACATCTTCGAAAACACCTCCATGACTAGCAAGAAAAGGAGAGGAGATAATTGGTCTCCTTGTCGGAGTCTCTTGATGTGTTAAAGAACTCCATACGGGAACCATTAACAAGGACTATAAATGAAGTGATTGAGATGCACTGTCAAAAAGAGGAAAACCATAGATTGGTGTTGAAAACAGGTGAGACAAGAATAAGAAGAGGAGAAAGAACGAGGATCGAGCAAAAAATGGTGAAAAATGACCGTAGCTACAGCCAACTAGGTTTTAGACTTTGGACGAGGGAAGGATGGAAGGAGCAAGCAAGTCTTGACAGTGTTTGGAGGTTTGATAAGGGATCGAAAGCTTGCATCAGGGGTAAGAAACAGTGAAAGAGGGGTCCTAAGCCTTGCAAAGCTTTAAATATTAAACTTTTTATGTTTTTCCTCAAGATGCAAGAAATGCACTTTTTCATACTTTACGCCTTGACCAAAAGCACAAATGGAAGCGCAATTCTTTAACGGTCTTCTAAAATAGGCTACACTCACCCATAAAAAGGCACACTGGGGTGCGCCCGCGCTTTTTTAAACATAGTTTCTCCTATTCCATAATATGCATGTTAGCACATAGAGATATGGGCAAAGGATTCCCTTCACTAAAACAAAGTTTGAGCTACCATTCGCTAAAACTAAAAAGATACAGAGAAATAAGAAGATACTAATATGTCACTCCATCTTGTTGTTACAAAGCTTTTCCTTTTAATGACTGAGCACATCCTATATAAATATCTAGAAAGTTTCGCAAATATCTACAACTCCAACTGGAATAAGTCACAAGATTCCCTTTAGGCTTCAAGGCCTATTCTTTATCATGAGGGGGCAAAGAGGGCTTGATCCTATTTATATCTACCTTAACCAGAAGCACTTCGAACATTAGAGATAGGAACCCCCCAATCAAGCGAAAACTAACACTCTAAAATCCCGCCTCGACAAGGTATGTAAGCAGTTTTACCCCCAAATTTTCCAATTTAGAGAGATTGATTCCAATTGATCCAAGATTTAGAAATCGTTCGCTACCTGTTGCTCTATAGAAAAGAAGCATAAGAGACTTAATGAGGCATTTTACTATAGTTCATTACAATCTAAGTTGAAAAATCAATCTTTTTCAACCATTTTGATAATGGACATACCCCAAGCTAATCAAGCAGAATTCCACATTTGGAACAGATAGGAAGTTACTCCTTTTTCTGAGGTAGGTGCGCAACAATACCACAATATGTCAGTATATAAGCATCAGCAGCTCCAATCAGTGCAAAGTTGCCCTCATCTTTCCAATAGATAGGAAGTTTCTCCTTTTCCTAAAGTAGTTGCGCAACTGATCCACAATACTTCAGTATATAAGCATCAGCTGCTCGGCCCAGTGGAGTGTTGCTGATAGAGAACTGGAAATAAAGAAAGATTAAAGATAAGAATTCAACATCCCCGTGTTGAATCCAAGAGAAGAATTCAGCATCCCCGTGCTGGATTCAAAAAAAGACTAGCATCACCGTGCATAATAAGTAAGAATTCATATATTCAATATTCAATATCAATGTAATGTCTTTCATAAAGGCTAGCAAAACCCTTATTTATAGGTAAACAACCTGCCTAATACTAAACCTAATAGAAATAGGAAACTAGAATAATAATCCTAAACAACTTAGGAAACTATAATATTCCTAATATGATAGGAAACTAAAACATATAAAATATCTAAATATTATTCCTAAATATATTAATATGTATTTCTATCGGCTGCCTTCATCTTTTCTTGAATTTGTTTAAAAACAATGTGTGGACATAGAGGCTTACTGTTTAAAAACAAGACGTGGACATAAATGGTTATTGAGCTGTTGTCATCCTTCTAAGCTTCAATTATTATTCTTTGCTAGTTGCAAGCGAACATAGGAGCAGCAACCAGACCAGTAAATAACCTTAAAAAGACCCCCCCCCCCCAAAGGTGGGTGAGGACAAATCAACTCAGACAAAGGAAGACAAAATCAGGCTGCTGAAATTTTTTCCAACTCCCTCTAGATAGCATTTGTAGAAATAACCTAAATTTCTCCATCATTCACCCCTTTTCCTGTTGGAGAGAGAGGCCCTGGGAGCTCGGTCCCCTTCCATATCCAAGACCTACTGTTTTGATAGTTTTTATGTCAAAGATGAATCACCAAACCTATAAACAAAGTCTGGACTGAAATGCCACTATGCTATTGGAAAAAGGAAAGCTACATTAGTACAAAAATAACCAGAAGAAGCAGTGGGATAAAGACCTGACACAATCTGAATGATATAAAATAAAAGATCTATAAGCTTTCAGGAAAGTGTAGAAGCATCTTGAGTCTAAATTGTCCTTCCCACTTTGGAGAGGACCCACTCTGGTTACACCGGACGGGCTGAACCTGCTTCCTGACAAAGTCACCCTTGTAACAAGAAAACATGTGGTTGAACATTCCTTCCATGCCACACTTTTCCTGCTAAAGAGATTTATGTTACCAAAAGACCTGGCATCTGTCCACGCCCCAGAAACACACACACAACACAAAGCCCCGACAAAGATGAAAACATTCATCCACCCCATGTTCCTAAGAGGCAATAATATACACAATCCAATTAGCCACTGATAAAGAAGTTATTTTCAAAAGATCCCCTACATGAATTTTGTGTGTGTGTGTGTGTGTGTGTGTGTGTAAGTGAGAGAGAGAGAGAGAGAGAGAGAGAGAGAGAGAGAGAGAGAGAGAGGGAGAGGGAGGGAAGGTGGAGACTTGACAGAAGTAAAAATTGGATTTCAACATCTTAAACCTATTTTTCTTTTACATATATTCAAATAGGAATAACAATGGAGATAGCCACCAGAAGAGGAAAAGCACCACCCTGCATGGATCTCATTGAAGTACTACTGTGGACAGATGCGATGCATGTAGGCTGCAGCACTAACCCTGGCAAGCCTAGCTTAAAGAAGAATATGTACACACAAGATTTCAAAATTCCTCTTCTAGAGAACTTCAGCAAGGAGATCCATTATGCCCCCTTCTATCTTGTTGGAGACTTAGATTAAAAAAGCACAAGGCGCACAAATGGTGAATCTCCCTTGTGCTCTCACTTGTTTTAAGGCTGTTTTAGGATTAACTTGGCAAAATTTTCATTCTCGTGAGCCAGGTGCACAACTTGCAGTCGCTTACAGGTATTTTTGGTTGCAGCATTGAGCCATCTATTGAAACTTTTCTCGCAAGACTCCTCAAGGGCTCAAGTCTCATAGAATTCTGGTGTCTGTCATAAGACTTAATTGAAAACCAGTTCATTAGTATCCTCATTCTTCAAGTGCACTTAACCAAAAGCCATTACAACACCATACAAGCTTCTACTGTATTGGGGGAGAAATTAGTAATCATATCTCACTTTTATTAAGCTTATTAAAACATCCAGCAGATGTTTAGAAAGATAGAAATATTTTCCCACATACATGGAGATGGGTGACTGATCATGATAGAATTCTTCTCGAACAACGGTAACTTTATGCTCACTGGTTCACACAGAACATTGCTTTAGGGGCAATATCTGTTAAAAGCCAAACTATTCTGACTCCTTTTATCCCCACCAAAAAAAATTAATTAATTAATAGCCAGTAAAACCTAACGATGTGACTCTGTCCTACAAACCTACATCTTCTCAAGGCATTTTTGATCTATCACAGAAATTAAGCCGTCTGGAGTTCCAGATATCCATACTTTAACATAAGATTGAAGCAATTGCAAATGGTAGGTTAGTTCTCCAAAATCCCTCATCTTGCACGGCATGTAAACGGGCATTGTTTCAAGATGCCAAGTTATTACAATTTCAGTAAATTTAGAATGAATCCGAACTCATCACCACCTATAGAACACTGAAAACCTCTCAAAATAACAACAGAGAATTACCATTCTCATTGAATTGTTAAATGCCGTGACTCTAAAACTACCATGCTCTTTTCCAATAGAAATATCGAGAATATTACCATAAGAAGCTGCAATAGCTTCGAAATCAAAATAAAATGGAACTCCTACTCTTTCCAGTTGTGATTACAAGAATAAACATTGATAATTGACAACTGAGAAAAGTCTAAACCACAAAGTAGTAATAAGAAATGGAAGAATACCGTTTGTGAATCGAGAATTAGTACTTTCATGCCGGAGATGTCCTGGAGCATACGGTTAATATAATCTCGAACTGCTGTTACCAGCACCATTGTTTCTCCTCTACAGATCCACGAATGAATCAATTGATCTACAGTTTGATATTGCAGATTTGGAGTGTAAACAGGGAAATGATGATCAAGTCTTGTGGATTTCTCCGGTGAATTTTTGAGACAAGAAGAGAGAGGGGCAGTTTTCAGCTGAATCTGTCCTTGAATTTTCTTTTAAATAAATGACCCTGTACTTTTTTTTTTATTCCTAACGCGGTCCCGCTAGTCTTAAACCCATACGAAAATAGGAAAAACTTACAGTAGTTGTCAATCATGACAATCACCATAATAAAAACGATATTTATTCATATATGTATCAACTTTTATTTTCGCCATTCATTTTTTTTATTTAGTACAACATTATAAAATATATTTTCTTAATTAAATAAATTTTCCGAAATTTTTTAAAATTTAAATATCTTAAATCTAAATTTTTGCATAGTAAATAAGCATATTTTGAAAAATATTTATTTTAAATTTTTTAAAAATAAACTAAAATTTTAAAAAATATATTTTACAATTTATATTAAATAAAAAACCTAATGGTCAAGGTAAAACTTGACACATGTACGAATAAGATTTATTTTACTTACGGTGGTTATCATGGTTGACAACTACTATAAGTGCATCCTATGAAAATAAGTATTATTTTTTTTCAACTATGATAGTTGAAATGTATAAATGCCCTTAATTTTACAATTAAAAATTAAAATTAATATATATATTCACCATATGACTTGTCACAATAAGTAAATCTATATGTTAAATTATAATTTTTTATAAAATTGAATATTTGTAAGGAAATTCTACCATAATTGAATTTTTTTAACTATCATAGTTGAAAAGTGAAAATACCATTAATTTTACCATAAAAATTCAAAATCAATGTAAGTTGATCAAAATAACTTATTACAATAATTAAGTATGTTTAGGAGGATATAAATCTTTTTAACAAATATGATTTATTTTTGATAAATGAATGGTATAAAATTTTTCAACTACCATAGTTGAAAATAAATTCATTATGGTAGAATTTTCATTATTAATGTACATATAAATTACATTTTAGTTTGCATTTTCACTTCTTTGTATCAATTCAATTCTTTCGGTTATACAAAACTATCAAAACACCACAATAATTGTGAGTGATGATCCTCCATATCGCATATTCTTTCGAACCTACTTTTGTTTATTCATATATTCATATATTTTTTTTTTTTACAAATAACCCGTCTGAGAAACTTGTGATCGAAATAATCCAGTGACTTTTCACATCGTACAGGTATTTTTCACTATTTTCTCATAGCAGTCCAAAATGAATTTCCGGCACTGGAAAACTGCCGTGGCAACCAGAAATTTCCTTTTTGAAGTATGAATAAACATACTTTTCGGTTGCCACGTCAGCTTTCCAGTGCTAAAAATTGATTCTGGATTGCTATGAGAAAATAGTGAAAAATTACATACTGCTAGTGGCCGAAAAGTCACTTTGGATTATTCCCAGTCACAAGCGCCTCAGTACGGATTATTTATGGCCAAAAACCCTATTTTTCATTGGTTACAAAATTACCATGATATATATGCAATTATTGATGCATTAGAAAGGTGAAGATTCGATGTGTTTACATTCTTTTATCCTACTTTTCTTTATCATATTTTATCTTTTTTTATTGATATATTTATGGGACATTGGATTCTAATAATATGAACTTTTGGTCATAGTAGACTAAATAATATAAACTTTAGATTTGGTTCTAATTAATATGAACTTTTACACCATAGTAGATTAAATAGTACTCCACCGAGTTAAGTTCAACTTAACTCGGTGGCGGGATGACATGGCGGCGGAGGAGTGTGTGTTGGCTTGCCCAATCAGCGTTGACTTGCCACCTCAGCCTCCCCATCTCTATTCTCTCTCTTCCAACCTCTTTCTCTCTCCTCCCTCTCATCTCCTTCCATTCTTCACTTCAGCCATAGTCATGCTCATGGCCATGCTTCTTCCTCTCCTCTCTCATTTTATCTCTTTAATCCATCCCCATTCCTCTTTGTTTTGGATTTGAGTGATGAATGCCAAGATGTAGACAAGTCCCAGGATTGTCACTCGGGTGAGGAGTTCTTGTTGTTTAGGTTTCAGTTTGAGGGATGTGAGGGAGAAATTGGGAGTGTAGAAGGAGGGATCTGTGGATGGATTTTGGGATTTGGGATCTTGAGGTTTGGTTGCTATCATGGCTTCCGCTGCTTTGGTCGCCATTATTGCTCCTCCATTGATGCTTCTCAAGCTTCTCTGTTGACCTACCATCTGCAAGTTTCTTCTCGCCATTAACATTTCTATAACCACCATAAAGTCCAGAACTTGCAGTTAGTAATCATTCATATATTTTCAGCTAATAAAAAATAGTAATATAGAGAAAATTACCATGATCAGTGACAAATCCACAGCCAAATCGAGTGTTCATGTCGTCTAGGTTCAAATTCAAAGCATGAACTACTCTTGCAGGAAGAAGAATAGGGGCACCACCTAAGAAAGAAGAGAGAAAAATTCAAAATCAGATCAAAATTAGGAGAAGATGAACACTACCCATAATTGGAACAAATCTGGGAGGAACTTTTAGAGTGGGATTTTAGGTTTTTCTGAAGTGAAGCATGGAAGGAGATGAGAGGGAGGAGAGAGAATAGATATGTGGAGGCTGAGGTGGCAAGTCAACACTAACTGGGCAAGTTAATACATACTCCTCCGTCGCCACATCATCCCGCCATCGAGTTAAGTTCAACTTAACTCGGTGGCATACTATTTAGTCTACTATGGTGCAAAAGTTCATATTAGTTAGAACCAAATTTAAAGTTCATATTATTTAGTCTACTATGACCAAAAGTTAATATTGTTAGAATCCAATTTCCCTATATTCATATACATTATTTGTCACAAAATGCTCATAATTTATACCTAATCTTTATACTTTTCAACCAAATTTCCAGGATCATTTCTCATTTGTAAGCAAATTTTTTTTTTGTTTTGTTTCATTTGAGTTTTTTTAGTTATCTAACATTTTATGCAATCTCAACCATTCCAAAAAAATCTTAGTTTTTTAAAAGAAAATGGTTGGTTAACTTCCTGGCACTAATTCTCCCTCTCTGCACAATTAATTACTCATTTGTATAACTTGCCTCATTCTATAACAATCTAATTCTATTTTTTTAACACACTCGTGTATCACCCGGGTTTAAAACTAGTTATTATTACTTGCAATTCATATTTTGCAAGCCTATTTTCAATATATTCCCATTTTACTATAAAATTATAATTATATAGTTATGATCAACTACATATTAAGTAATAGTTAAATATTTATGTGAATCCTTTAAATTTAATAGTGATTTAAGATACATAATATTTTAATTATATTATTATTAACAACTACATCTTAAATAGTACTCCCTCCGTTCCATCTTAAATAGTACACATATATATATACATATATAGTACTCCCTCCGTGTGTGTGTGTGTGTGTGTGTATATATATATATATATGGTCACTGATGGGGTGTACATGCACATGGGGTGGGCTGTCCCACAACAACCTCCAGTGCCCCCACTATGATTAAGCCATCCAATATTAGATCCAACAAATCACATACGTTCGTATAACAGCATGTGTTATGCATCATGATTATGCTAATGCATTCGATGTGTAATGGGGCAATGTGACGATCTTTTTTTGATTGTTCAATGCAGTGTCGCGGGGGTAGCTAGCACAGCTATGTAGCGCCGCCACCTGTACCGGACAGTGATGAGTTGAGCTTGACGATCTACTGGCCCAGGTGCAATAAAGAAACAATGGTACCGAGTATTGGAAATTGGTTCAACACGTTGGCTGATGCCAAGTTGTTCTACGAGAAGTATGCAATAGCGGCTGGGTTTAGTGTGCGTAGCGTACGCACACAATCGAGAGGACTGAAAGAGGTAGGGAGTAGAAGTATTTTTATTGCTCACGCGAGGGACACATGCGGAGGAAGGACGAAGGTGTGTGTTCGATGACTAGTTACATATATTCATCGTACGAGGGGGCATATGCACCTGTTGTGGATTGGGGTTTTAGTTTTGATCATAGTCCATTAAAGTATGATCGTATCCAATGTGAAATTGAACATGGTTCCATGGACATTCATTGAGAGAATGAAGACTAGTGTTCGCATGTTTATTCTGTTATGTAATTGTTGCTGGTTGGTAATGAACAATTGACGAACTATTGGTTAAGAAATGTTTGATGTTATGTCAGTTTGTATATTGGATATGGCCCATATAGAACAAATAAAGTTCAACCACACCAATGATGATTGTGGCCAATCTCAATATGGAATTTTAAATAAGAACATTGCATTTTTTTTTTTTTTACACTTATTAGGTATCCGTTGTCAAGGGGGTTTGCTTGATGTTTGATTACATGTTAAACTGGTCACACTCGACACGGTGTGTGTGTAAAACATAGCACATGATTTCCACACCACGAGGGGACATAGTCAGCGTACGAGGAGACATATGCACTTGGTTTGTGTTTGGGTGTTTTAGCTGTGATCACATCCCATTAAACAGTGATCATATCAAATGTGAACTTCATCATGGTACATGGCCATTCATTGAGACATTGAACATCAGTGTCAGACACGACATAGCGTACAAGACGAGAGTAACGAGTTCACATTTTATTAGAACGTTAATAACACCCATACTCGCTAATTGATCACTAGACACCATTGTCTGGACATGCCAATATTCGAAAGAAAACCATGGATACACAGAGCTGTTGCATCAGGTGGGCGTATCAGTCACTACGAGGGGACATAGTCAGCGTACGAGGGGACATATGCACCTGGTCTGGGTTGGGGGGTTTTAGTAATGATCACATCCCATTAAACAATGATCATATCAAATGTCAACTTCATCATGGTACCATGGCCATTCACTGAGACATTGAACATCAGTGTCAGACACGACATAGCGTGCAAGACGAGAGTAACGAGTTCACATTTTATTAGGACGTCAATAACACCCATACTCGCTAATTGATCACAGGACACCATTGTGTGGACATGCAAATGTTCGAAAGAAAACCATGGATACACAGAGTCGTTGCATCAGGTGGGCGTATCAGTCGATCACAATGGGAGCATAAACACCGCACAAGAAATGTTGATCCTGCGGCCGGCTTCGCTTTACAGTTACATATACCCACTTACAAAAAACTAAGACAAAGGAAGACAGATAAATGACGAAAAGAACGTACTCTATAAAGGGGCACAATAGTCGATAGTCACTGAACATATCCACAATATGGCCATTCGTTGAGAGAATGAACATCATTGTTCACGCGCTTATTTTGTTTTGTAATTGTTGCGGTTTGGCAGTGAACAATTGATGAACTGTTGGTTAATAAATGTTTAGAGTGAGGTCGGTTTGTGTATTGGACTTGGCATTTATAAAACAAATAAAGTTCGACCACACTACGGATGACTGTGGACAATACCAACATGGAATTTTAAATAACAACATTGCATTTTTTTTACACTGCTTAGGTATGTGTTGTCGTCGGGTTTGCTTGATGTTTGATTACATGTTGGTAAACTGGTCACGCTCGAGACGGTGTGTGCGTAAAACATAGCACATGATGTCCACACCACGAGGGTGTGTGTTTGACGATTTGAATACATATATTTAGCATACGAGGGGGCATATGCACGTGGTTTGGGTTGGAATTTTATCAAATGTGAGCTTCAACACGGTACCATGGTTATTCATTGCTAGAACGAACATCAGCGGGAGACACGACATAGAGTGTAAGACGCGGGTATCGATGTCACATTTTAATAGGATGTTAATAACACCAATGTTCGCTAATTGATCACAGTACAACAGTATGTGGACATGCCAATATTTGAAAGAAAACTATGGATAACCCAAGGTCAGTGCGTCAGGCGGGCGTATCGGTCGATCACAATGGAAGCATAAACACTGCGCAAGAAATATCGGTCATCCATCTGGCTTTGCTTTACAATTACATATACCCACTTACAAAAAACTATAACAAAGACGGACAAATAAATGACCAAAAGAACATACCCAAAAGGGGGCGAATTAGTCGATCATCACTAAACATATCCACCAAAAGAACGTACCCAAAAAAGGGGCGCTACATAGGCGTTAAAGTACGACAAACCTTATTGTCTGATGACATTATACTACACTGATGTTGTCTGTCCACAGAATACTAACAAGTGATCATACATACGTTTCAGATCACAACGTGAATATCTGACCAATCTAATGTTCATCATCAAAACAAAGTCATTCCACCCCATATGGTTTGTACCACAGTGTTGATAGCAAATTCTTAGCAAACATCACCCGCGCCCCATATACGACATCGTCGCGTGCGATGACCTCCTCAGCGTCCACCGGGACATCCACCCCACGCCCACTCACACCCTTCCGTTTCCTATGGTAACATGCTATGTTCCCAGGTGAATATTCGGTCGCTCTTGCCTTCCCCTTGTGTTTGTTGACCGCATCAACAGCCGACCCGGGGACAACGGTATTGTTTGTAGCGGTCGCGATATCGTCTACGTTTCCCCCCATGTTCAGGGGTGCAACGACACTCTTTCTCGTGATGGCATACCTTCTGTCACTCCCGGCATCCATTACACACTTCATCACATCCTTTCGTCTCCTCTGGTATGTCTGTCTGATCACGCCATCGCCCATTGTGCGCTCCGCTCTCGCCACTGCATCAACGAGTTCCCAAATGTTTTTCTCGTCATCCGACCCATTGTCCGTGTTGACGGAGCTTGCACATTTGTGTGCTACCATCTTTGTCCTTTTTTTTACTCTTTCGTGCATTTGGGATGTCACCACCTGTCACACTTGTTGTAATGCCCCGACCCCTCCCGGGCCGCGGACATTACCAATAACTGCTTCAAGGATCGCTGACTGGCCCCACAAATCACCACGAGTCTTTCCAGCGTGCTTCGTCCTTGCTCACACGCTGCCTGAGAAAACTTCCTAGGAGGTCACCCATCCTTTGACTACTCCCAGCCAAGCACGCTTAACTGAGGAGTTCCCAACGGATGAGCTACCATAAAAGAAGGTGCACCTTGGTGATATAAGTAGTCACTTCAATCCTTTTTAAGCCACACTTTAACTACATATCCGGGGTATTACAGTCACCCCCACTTAAACGCACAACGTCCTCGTTGTGCCACAATCCACTCCAGAATCTTTGCCCCGCTAGGTGACTGCCCATGGCTCTCCGCCCATCCGGCGCGCACTCACGGTCGCGGTCGCCTCGATACCATCTCGTAACGCCCGACCCTCCCGATCGCGGACATTACCAATAATCGCTTCAAGGATCGATCGCCCCACAAATCACCACGAGTCTTTCCAACGTGCTTCGCCTCGCCACACGCCGAGAAAACTTCCAGAGGTCACCCATCCTTTGACTACTCCCAGCCAAGCACGCTTAACTGAAGAGTTCCCAACGGATGAGCTACCATAAAAGAAGGTGCACCTTGGTGATATAAGTAGTCACTTCAATCCTTTTTAAGCCACACTTTAACCAATATTCGGGGTATTACACTTGCACTGAACAACAAACATATATCGTGAGTTACGACAGTGTGGGAGTCATGGTAGACCCACCCCATAATATGCAACTTCGAGTGCGTAGCATACACGATCTAACGTCCGACTTACGTGTCTATGTGGCCGTTGTCGGTCAGTGACCTCAGGACCCCCTCAACCAACTGTGCGCACATGTCGACGGGCACGGCGGGCTGGCTGTGTACAGAAATACATCAAATTAATGCATGCCATTCTTTGACTACCGCACTGTTGTGCATTTGTACATCAAATTACTGTATAGCGCACTGTTGCACAAAAACAAGGTGTGTTTTGTAACCATTCCTTATATATTTGTGGCCAGACTGTCACGATGACCACAATCGATTATATGTGGTCACATGACCATATGACCACTCCCAATCATATCACATCCATGGAATTGATCATGTGTCAAACAAACACATGAACACGAGAACAACACACGTACTCGATCATATCAAACCACCCCCCTTCGTTGTATACTACACTAACCACCATCTCATGAACCCCACCCCACCCTAGTACCACCATCAGTGACCACTCGTGCGGGGCCCACCCAAGGGAATAAAATTTTGTCAGCCATATGCTCTTTTCTATGTGTACTATCCCCCATCACCCATCCCCGTACCACCCTCGTCACCACCCCCACCCCCACCCACACAATCACATTGTATTGCACAATGTTTAGCTTACTTACTTGGTATGTGACTCCTCATCAATGACATTACAATTCTTCTCTTCCTCAATGCTTCTTCTCTGTATGGGAATTTCAGCATTACATGAGCATGACACCAATTTTTGTGTACATACCTGTTCGGGTCATAACTAGGTCAACAAACCAGCAAAAAAACTTGCTCGCTCACCTCGTGCTTGCTTGAAGTTGACATTGATGTTGGTATAAGTTCGACGGCCGCCGAGAAGTATCACTCCACGCTCTCCAGCGAGCTCGATGACAAGTTCGATTTTGTAAAAAAAACCCTAGAGTTCTTACAGGCGCTTCAATCTATTTCATTTTCTCTCTCCAAATCAATTGTGATATTGTTCTGTGTATACATCAAGTGTAGTTTGGAAAGCAATTGAAACTGGCGCTTGAAAATCCGGTAAAACACGCACACATCTTTCTTTTTAAATTTTTTTTCGTTTTTTGTCACACGTGTGGTAGTTTCCATTAGTTATTAGTGGTTTTAATCTTGAGCGTTGGATCTGATTTGGATGGCCAAGATCTTCTCTTCCTACCTTCCTACCTGAAGTTCCTTCCTACTGGATCCGTTTCCTATATATATATATATATTGAAAAATTTATTGTTAAAGTATTTAGACATTGGCAACTTATACTTAATTATTACATGAGCTACTGCTCATTTATTGACACGTATAAAATACACTCATCTCCAGCCCTCTTTAGGGTTGTCCCTTCTCTCACTAGAGTCATACTGTCGGTCCGCCGAATGAATTCCTCTAACCTATTCTCCTTCCCCTTTCTCGTTGTTCCAGAACACTTTCAATCTGCAAGATTGAATTTCTCCCAAACTCTCTCCGTCCTTTCCTCAATTTTTCCTTGGTTGTTTTCCTATGGTGGCTCTATCTCGCCCGCCGTATGCCTCCCACTGACCATCTCACCTTACACTAATCAGCCGTTTCAGATCCCCTGATTTCTGTGAATCGAAAATTTCTCTCTCACTCTCTCTGTCCCCTTTCCAATTTTAGCCTTGTTAATCTATTTGTGGTGGTTGTATGTCATGCTTAATCGAGCCCTAAAGATTGTTCTCTGGAAAAATTGCATGTGGTTTGTCCTCTTCGTCAGATATGAATATCCTTGAGGCTGTCAATGTCATCGGGCGCGTTTGGAAGTATTTTCTGGGTTTCCTGATGTCCGATCCATCGATTTAACTCTCCTATCTGCCGAATTCAACCCCGACACGTGGCAAATCAAGTTGTTATTCCGAGGCATTTGCTACGTGCGCTGCAAGGAGGTTTGTCCATGCAAATTCCCCTACCCTGCCTATGAGATTTATCTTAGGTGTGTTCGTTTCTTGGGCCTTAAGGCCTTTACCTACGAGTATAATGATTATTTTTTCTTATTTCACTTGTGTTTTTCGATTTATTAAAAATTTCTTAAATGAATTATTAGCCTCTCCTTTCTGTTGCTCTCTATTGCACTTCAGGATTGTTGTCAGCCTATGTGTATGGCTTGCTGTTTGTTGCTACATTCTGTATCATTATTTTCAGCTAGTTATCATCCTTTGCAATCCTCCTCCCTTGCTTTTAGATCTCCTTTTCTTTTTTTTTTTTAGTCCTTCTTGCTACAAACTGTGGTATTAATTATTTTATCTTGCCCCCTCCTCCCTCCCTCTCATTTTACTCACTTATATTGGTTTTTACATGCTGTTCTTTGCATCATTTTGCATCTTGGAGCTTTGTTGCTGCTTAATTGTTACAATCCCCCTCCCTTGGATCTGCCTCCCCCCTTTTTTTTTCTCTTTTCATCACAACCTTGATACCCATTATAGCTTTGATAAGTCTTACATGTACCCCTTCTCCCCATTTTTGCATATTCTTTACTTCCTTTTCATTTACTTATACTGTTTCTTTTTTGTAGATGAGGTATATCTATCTGCAAAGTGGCATCTCACTATGATGGGTTTGATTGATTACTATACCTCTCCTTTCGCTAATGGCTTAATTTTAGAGCCTGGAAGCCACCTCCCCCCCAGTGGGTATCTCCTCTTTGGGATGTTGCTGCCATTGCTCGAGCAATTAGGCAGCTATCCTCTTTGTACCTATCGTGCTTCCCCCTTAAGGTCAATGATGAGCTCCTCTACGAGGACTTCCCGATGGCTCCTTATTCTCTTAGATCAATTCCCTATCCCCCCCTTTTTTTCCTATCTCTTCAACCCCGCCTCCCACCCCCTTTCATATGTTTTCTCATGATGGTTTGATTAACTTCGCTTTAATTCTCTCTTCTTCCCAACTTTATATCCATCTTTGTTTATTTAGCATTGATATGTATTTCCCTTCTCCCTCTTTTGTCAACAGGTTTATGCTTAATAATGATTAGAATGGCACCGAGTTTGACGTCACCGTTTCTTCTTGGTCGCTGAACTAACCTTACTCTTCAATTTATATTTGTACATTTTTTGTGTATAGTTGGCATTCTAGAATTTGTATTATTGATCCTATCTCTAAGTTGCTTTTGTATGGAGCTTTTACAACCTTTCTCTACCTTCCTTTGGCTTCAATTTTCAACACTTTTACAAGAGACTGGGTGCGGAACCCTTCACTGTCAGGCTGCGGAAGCCACCACAATATCTTTCCGTAGATGAAAATTATTAGCTGGAATGTAAAAGGGGCTAAAAAAGCCCAACTAAAACAAGAAATGAGATTTCTACTCTCTTCCATTAAACCTGACATTGTTTTTTTTACTTGAAACTATGGTTAACCAAGACAACACCAATCACATTATTCCAAGGCTTGGATTTAATATTTTCTACTCCATTCCCCCTTCAAACCACTCAGGTGGTATTTGGTGTCTCTGGAATTCCTCATTTATTGATGTTAATATCCTCTTAACTAATCCTAGATTCATTCATTGCAAAATCATTGATAAAACAATTAACTCTAGATTTCTAATTACGGCGTGCTATGGCCTCGTCCAACTTAGAGATAAAGACGAATTCTGGAATAATATAACACTTATTGCTAAGAATATTTCCATTCCTTGGTGTTTGATAGGTTATTTCAATAAGCTTCTTTGTCCCTCGGATAAACTCGGTGGCCTTATCCCTTACATCAATCGATTCCTTAGGCTTAACAACTTTTTGCTCAACTCTCTCTGTATCGATGCCACCGTTACTGGTCGACAATACACCTGGAAGAACTCTTGTAAAGGTCATCTTATCTATGAGAAACTCGACAGAGTTTTAATAACTCGGTCATGGGAGTCCTTATTTCAAAAATACAGAGTTACTAATGGTCCTTTCACCATCTCTAACCATTCATATGTTCTACTTGAAACCGAGTTCTCGCCCCCCGAAAAGGTCATAATTTCAAATTCCAGCCGCATTGGGCCTCTTTACAGTGAAGCTTTTAAAATTGTTAAAAGTTGTTGGTCAATAAGATACACATGTACTCCAATGTTCCGTCTTTCAAGAAAGCTACAATGTACCAAAATAGCCCTAAAACACTGGTCAAAATCCACTTTTCGTAATTATACAAATAAACTGTAAAGAAACGTTGATTATTGCAATCT
This sequence comes from Portulaca oleracea, assembly GCA_029582165.1. Classification (NCBI taxonomy): domain Eukaryota; kingdom Viridiplantae; phylum Streptophyta; class Magnoliopsida; order Caryophyllales; family Portulacaceae; genus Portulaca; species Portulaca oleracea. The sequence goes on from CM055881.1 coordinate 16,980,589, forward strand.
GTTGAAGATAAACTTATTGCCAATCCTAATAGTGTTAGCCTAAATAGTTGGTTCACTCGTCTTGTTAAACAGCGAGAGCGTCTACATCTATTCAATAAAAAGTTCCGGGTTCCTCTTCATTGTAAGAACTGGCTGGTAAACGATGATAAGAACTCCAGGCTCTTCCATTTTCCATGAAAACTAGAAAGGCTGCAACTAAAATAACCCAAGTTAAAAATGACTTCACTAAACATTATAAAACGGAGGCTAACCCTTCATGAAATCTGGACCTAGACATCTTCCCGTGCATCTCTGAAGCCGATAACGATATATTGACTTGAGACGTTATTGATTCGGAAATTGAGTAGGCTGTTTTTCAGCAAGATAAATACAAAGCACCTGGGCCTGATGGCTTCGGAACTGCTTTCTATCAATCCTATTGGAGCATAATCAAAAAAGACCTCTGTGCTGCTGTCAAGTCCTTTTTCGCGGAAGGTAAACTTCTCAAACAAATAAACCATACGCTTATTACCCTTATTCCTAAGGTGGAAAACCCCTCGTCACCTTACCAATTTCGGCCGATCAGGCTCTGCAACAACATCTATAAAGTTATCTAAAATCTTGGCTAACAGGCTTAGGCTTATTTTAAACAAATTTATCGACCATGTTCAATTTGCATTCATCCCGGAAAGATCCATTCACGACAACATTCTCGTGGCACATGAATTCATGCATAAATTTAATAGCATGAAGGGAAAAAAGGGTTGGGCAGCTCTTAAGCTTGATTTAGAAAAAGCGTTTGATAGAATCGAATGGGACTTCCTCTACCAAGCCCTCCGAGAATTTGGTTTCCATGACAAGTGGATTGCATGGATCTGTGAATGTATCACTACTGTATCTTACTCGCTGATCATTAATGGCGAAGTATGCGGTTTTTTTTAAACCAACCAGAGGTCTCGGACAAGGAGATCCCCTCTCACCTTATTTATTCATTATCTGCATGGAAGTACTTATAGTTTATCTCCGATCACGTTCTTCGCTTCCTCGTTCGGGTATTGGCCTTAAGCTGACTCCATCAGCTCAGCCTATCCCTTGTCTCCTTTTCGTTGATGATAACATTCTTTTCTGTAGGGCGACCGCCAATTCCGCAAACCTGCTAAAACACTTCATAAACAGATTCAGCTGGCTCTTGGGCCAGCTAATCAACTACAATAAATCCACGCTGCTCTTCTTTGAAAACACCAGTTCACAAGACAAACATTTAATTTCTAGTATTAACATCCCCAGAAGGGATTCGCTTGGTAAGTACTTAGGTTGCCTGTTGTTTAATGGCAGACCTTCAAAAAATGCTTTTTCCATTCTGATTGATAAATCCAAACAAAAGCTTCAACGGAGGAAATCCGAATTCGTCTCAAAGGCAGGCAGAATTGCGCTTATACAATCCAATCTTGAATCATTGCCTGCTCACACCATGCAATGCTTCCAACTACCTAAAATTACGGCCAACAAATTAGATTCTATTAATAGAAACTTCTTCTGGAAGGACCCCAACACCAATAAAGGTTTACCTTTAGTATCTTGGGACAAAATTTGTCGACCCAAAAAGTATGGTGGACTTGGCCTCAGGAAAACAAAGGCAGTAAATAGTGCTTTCCTCAGTAAACTTTCCTGAAAATATCTCTTTGGAGACGGAATATGGGTTGACATTATTTGCTCTAAATACCCCCTCTCTGACCACTTCTTCGAAAGGAAAATAAAAAATTCAGATTCATGAGCTTGGTAAGCCATCCTTAAAAACAGAGAAACTTTTAGAAAAGGAATCCGTTGGATTGTGGGTGATGGTAAGAATATCAACTTCTAGTGCGACAATTGGTGCCATTCTTCTAACCTCATCGCTCTTCATAACATTGGGCAACCAAATGACTTGAACACCAATCTTAAGGTGGCGGATTTTATTACACCTAATAAATAAATGGAATATTGATCTTCTCCAAGAGTTCGTCAACTCCAGATCTATCAATCTCATTAAGGACATCCCTATTCCCTTCAACGATGTTCGTGACCAATGTTGTTGGGGGTCTCTAGCAATGGTTACTTCACAACTAAATCTACAACCTGGCTAGCTCACGGTCTTTCTCAAGATACTCCTACTTAGGGTATAAATGGATTCGGAACCTAGACATCCAACCAAAGCTTAAGGTGTTTCTTTGGCTTCTCTGCAAAAATGCTCTTCCTACCAATGCTGCTCTGGCCCACCGTGGTCTGACCATCCCCACTATCTGTCATTTCTGCAACTGTGCTATTGAGGACCAAAACCACATCTTCCTCAACTGTTGTGTCGCTCAAGATGCTTGGAACCACGCCTTCTCGCAGAGATGGCTTCTTCTTCTTCCCTCCTCACATTCAGACATCCTAAGTCTTCTATCACAGTGTAAGACCGAATTTGGTCTTACTAACATGGATCAACTCGTCACCTTGCTGTGGAGTCTGTGGAAAGCTAGAAATGAATTAGCTTTCAAGAAGTCCAGAACCTCCCCAATGACATTCTGGTCAGAGCAAAAAAAGCTAATGTTGAGTGGCGTCTCCGTTCCAGACTGGACTCTCTGCATTCGAAGGTGCTCCTTCAAGACACAACTGATCGCCAGAAACCTTCCTCAACTTGGATTTCTTGGTCATCACCTCCCATTGGTGTTGTAAAGCTCATTTTTGATGGTGCAAAGGCCCCTTTTGGAGCGGCGGGGAAGTTCGCTATCCGAGATTGGAGGGGGAATGTCCTTTTAGGGTGCTCGTTCGACCTTGACCATTCTTCCATCCTTGTTGCGGAAGCCACAGCTTTTTGAAACGACCTTTGTGAAGCGCTGAGAATTGGCTTCAAGAACATCATCATTGAAGGGGACAACAAAATTGTCACTGACGCTGTTAACGACATCTGTGAATCTCCCTGGACTATCCAACAACTGGTGGGGGATATCAAGAATTTCCTATCAAAGTGTTCCTTCTATAAAGTCTCTCATGTTTTTAGGGAAGCCAACAGGAATGCAGATTGGCTCGCGAAAGCTGGTATTGGTCTGTTTGTTAGTTTGTATTAGGACCCCTCATCTGTCCCTACCCTCAATTTTTTTTCCCCACAGGGTAAAAGAATACATAAATCATCTTAGGGGATCCTTCTATCAAGGCATCGTCTTGAGGTATCAGCGAATACAATTGAACAGAAAAGAGGGGGGGATTGGAACTCCACATAGTTAAAGTTGGATAATTGTGGCCTTGATTAACTATCCAGTCTGCTGCACAATTTGCTTCTAGATAAATATGGTTTAACCTGAAATCTTCAAAGGTGGTTAATAAATTTTTGATATCCATAACAATCATGTCAATCTGCCAAGGGATCTAGATGTTGCCTTTAATAACTTGTATAATGATTAAGCTATCTCTTTCGATTTGGATTTTGGTGGAACCTGTGCAGCTAGCTTGTTGCAGTCCAATCCTTAGAGCTAGAGCTTCAATCATTAGAATAGATTGGGATTTTACTTGGCAGGCACCAGCTTTAAGAATTCGGCCAAGGTAGTCCTGGATGACAAACCCAATTGTAGATCCTTGGTTGTTTAGAGAGCCATAAAAGTTAAGCTTAGTCCATCCCGGATAGGTTAGGTAGAATTCTTGAAAGAAGCTTCCTAACCCAACTGCTTACCCCGAAAAAAATTATTACAGGAAATATATAATTAATTATTATATGATACCCATTTGGAATATCTACATATTTAGGTCCTTCAAAGTTAAATTCTAAAAGGAATCTTGAATATTTATTTCAAAATTTATAGTAAATTTATAAGTACTATTGTGAAGTTCATTGATTCATTTAAACTTATCAATTTATTACAAAGTTTGTCGCATGTAAATTAACATATTTATACTATAATGTATGATATAATTTATGGATGAGATAAAATGAAGGTACTATTAAATTTTAATTTAAATCCAACTCAAATAAGTTTTTCCAAGTCTAAAAAAATAAATATAAAATACATAAATTAAAAACTATTTTAAATCTAAAACCCAAATGACCTCATAAAGTGAGAATACCACCCTCCCTTTTAACCCAGGTAGACGTGTTCAAAGGTCGGGGCGGACCGGGTCACAAGTTGGGTCAGTGGGGTCGGGAGTTTTTGACCCATCGGCCCGAGCCCGACCCGGCCCGACCTTCGGGCCCGGTACCTTCAGCCCGAGCCCTGACCCTACGGGCCACGGGCCAGATTGATGGGCCGACAAATATATGAAATGATTTTTTTATTAAAAAACCCAAATATTTACGCATTTTATTTATGTATTTAGTCGAGTCGTCGGGCCGGGTCAGGTCGGATCATAAAAAACTAAAACTTAATCGAAATTTCTTTTTTAAAAAAATTGTATTTAGTTGGGTCAACGGGCCGGGTCGAGTCACCGACCCTTGGCCCGAGCCCAGCCCGACAATACTTTGGGGTCCCGACCTTTTCGGGCTAGGCCGACATCTTCTTAAATTGTCAGGCCAGGTCGGGTCGGTTCGGCGGGTCCTCGGCCCGTTGAACAGGTCTAAACCCAGGGGAAGAGGAGGACTAAGAGAAGAAAGCATAAATAGAGAAATATAGGCACACAAGCAAGCAAGGAGGCTTCACAACTAGGGATGGCAATGGGTCTTGGACACGCCCCAGACCCGCTCGGACCCGCCCCATTTAGACGGGTCTGGGTCCAAAAAAATTGGACCTATTGGGTCTGGGTCTGGGTCCAATAAAAATTTTGCGGGTTCGGGTCTAGGCACGGACCCATGGACCCGTCAAATTATATATATATATATTAAATATTAAATGAAAACTCTAGTGTATTTGTATTCTTAGAGTTGTATAGTACGATAATCATAAACTTCGTGATTTTTTCTTTTTTTGTGCATTTTAAGTTGTATAGTTGCATTCTTAGAGTTGATGTGTGGATGATTTTTGTAATGTTTTTATGTTGAATTTTGCTCATAGCCTTGTACAATAAACTAGATGTTTTTATTATGTTGAAAATTTGTATATTTAAATAGAATAGTCATTATTATACAATTGCGTACGTATAAAATTAATCCGAAAAATTGATAAATCTAGTAAAAAAAATACACAAGAGTGTTGCAAATCCAATATTGCGATGTCATAAGTTCGAATCCTCACAAAAGCACTCAAAAAGGACCTCACACAAGCTTTAAGAGGAGTATTATTCAAGGGTATTAAGAGGAGCATTTTCAATCACAAGAGCAAGGCAAGGCCTCTTCTTCAAACTAGCACCATGTAAGATCTAAAGCTTCTTTGTTTCCCTTGTAAATAATGTGTAAATGTTGTACTTTTATTTTATAATCCATGTTGCATGTTCAATGAAATAGTGCTATAAAGTTCTTATTTATTCTCTCTTCCAAATCTTATAAAAGCACACTTAAAACTTTTAGTAAAGTCTTTCCTTTTGTGAGAGGCGAACTCCTAAAGTTCCTACTTTCCGAGTTCGTAGCCTTACCCCCGAATCCACTCTTGGGTTTCGTAGGCAGAGTCTTTCTTTCTTTCTTTGGTTTGTCTTCGCTTTTCCCTTAAAAAGTTGGGTGGCGACTCCCATTTCGAACTAAAAGCACATCGGGTTGCATAAACTGTGGTAAAACATGGCTTTACAATATTCCGATGCAACTTTAAGGCTTTTTTTTTATGTATTTCTAAATAATACTTGCATAAATTGCTTTCTTCCGAGCCTAACATTTAAATGAGCACATTGGATTAAATTTGGAAGAGTTTGGAACAAGTGGATGTTCACTCTTAAAGGTTTAATTCCAATGACTCATAAAATGCACAAGTAAAAGGAAAGTGATTTTACAACTATTATTCATGAAATATGTAATGAAAATTCCTTAAAGGGTCTTTTTCAAAGGTTCAAACCCCAGCACAAATCACCGAATCACACCCCAATCCAACGTGGACGTTCGGAAGCCCGAACGACTAGGAAAAATGTCCACAGCCACACCTATAGAAGTAAGGAAGGGAAGAGGACAAAAATATTGGATTTTAGGTTATTTATTTCCTAAACAGATACAGATTAATTGGTGGAAAATCATAACGATTATAAACAATTAATCACCCACGGAAAACACAATTATAGAGGCTTTAGTAATTATACCTTTATCGCTAATCCGGCTGATGCAGAGGTTGACCTTTGAGATTCCAATTCAGAAATCCTCTACTGAAAGTCCACACAGCACTCCGGGAACTCGACTGCTAGATCGACCCGATCGAGATAGATCTCAATCTAAAGATGTATGTGTTACGGTATAGGTGGTTGTTTCAGTAAACTAGGACTGCAAACCGAGAGAGAGGAACTCAGGAAATCACCCTGGTAACTCTCTAAGAGTCTTAAGCACTTCCCTCGATACTCTTAGAGAGACTCCTATTATAGGGTTTGAATGACTTGGGGAAAGGGTTACTAAAACCCTAATGGCCGACTTACTTAACAGCGCATTCTGAGGCCCAACACGGTCCGTGTTGAGACAACATGGTCCGTGTTGGCCTCCAAAATGTCCTTTAAGTCGGCCCATTGTCACCACGGTCCATGGCAAATCACCATAGTCCGTGTTGACACCAACATAGACCGTGTTGGATCAACACGGTCCGTGTTGAGTCCAATTAGGTCCATGTTGGACTTATTTCTCATAGAAATCAGTTCCCAACATTCCTAAATATAATACGATATTACTTAGGTTATATACATTGTTCCAGGGCACTGACTTGTGTGACCCAGTAGGACCAAATAATATAGTTGTAATTAAACATATTTAATTACCGAATATAAAGGTCTCTAGCAAGACATATAATCACTATATTATATTGGTTTAAACTTCGTGTCTATCAAACATTGTCGGGACATTTCCAACAATCTCCCACTTGTCCCACAAGTGTTCGATTCCTTAAATTCCCTTGTCACTTACTGTCTCAAGTTCGGATAAGGTAAGCTGAAGTCATCCTTATATAAGACCCGAAGTTCCTCGATCTCCGAGTTAGACTCTGAAAAGCAGACGATCAACTATTGATTCATCTGAGCTCGGTCAAGCATTTTCAGTCCAATCTCACCGAGTGGCCAACGAGACAACTGTCCCTAATAGGGAGGACAATGCCATCTTGTTCAAATACATATTCTCACATGATCCAAATGTAACTCAGACACCGCCTTTATGGCCTACTGTTACGAAAGGCGTTTGACGCGCTCCAAAGTTACAACAGACCATGTAGTCTATGTACTGAACTCAAGATTTAGGAATTTTGAGTAGTGAGAGCTCTTATGACATTCCCAACTTAACGAGCTCCCACTGCGGGTCAGTTGGGTAGTTTTTCTCAACAATACCCATGTGATTGATTTCTAATGTCACCACATCACTATGATCACGAAACTTGATCATCTCCTCAATCCTACATGTTAATTGTGTTGATATTATCGCTGTTCCTACGTGATAATACAATTAAGAACCAGGTCGACTGTCGACCAAGACTAGCGTTATCAAGTTAACTAATGGGGTTTCAGAAATCGGACCTCATCCAATTTCCCATTTTGAATTCGCTAACCTTTTTGGACATTTACATAATTCTAAACCACAATTAATGTAAATTTTGGAATCTTATTCTTAATGATAAATCAACAAGGTCATAATTCATGAACAATTCATGTAAACTTGACTTGTTAATATTTCGGAATGTGTTCAATACCTATTGCCCATGCATGACTATCATGCTATAACTACAACAGGGGTTTAATACACAATACTTGCAATGAACCTCGCACATATACCATCTCACTAATGACCTTTTATACAGGAAGATATTTTTAGAACTCATATTTGGATTCATAGTGAGTTTCAATTCCTTTACTTGAGTGATGGCTCCTATCAACAAGGCCCCATTTCTCTCGCAAGGCTAGAAACATCACCCAGTTCTAAAACAAACTTCACAATCCTAACAATTTCTGCCACAACTTCTAAAGTTGTGCCATGCTTGTGTTACTTATAGAATTAAACGCATGTCATGTTAGGAACTTCTTCCATATCACCTCAATACCACTCAAACAGATCGTATAATTTTCTCTGACCTTTCAGTTAATCATATTTCTCTGACATAAGTGTAGCAAAAATGCAACTCTTCACACTTAGCTTTTATCAACCACTTTAAACTTAGGACACATCTTTAGTTTTGCTTATACATATACAATGTATATGTTATGTTGGGCTTTCAACATCTCGTGGCATACAATAATCTCACGCCTCAAGCATTAGTTATATTTCTCATCCTTTTTAGATCTTCTGATTGTTTTGAGACAATCAGATTCCCTAAGGATATACCATGGTTTATGGAAATTAATCCATTATCGAAGTGGGTTGAACAATTCAACACCTAGTCAACCTTGATTCAAACAATCAAAATCTTTAAACTATCATTATAGATCTTGTCTCCAAGAAAATTCTTAGCCCCACCAATCCTTCACTTTGAAAATTATTCCCAAGTTAACCTCAGTAAATGCAACATGGGAATCTTCCTCTCAGTAGGCAGTATGTCAATCACATACAATATTAGAAAATGCATTGCTCCCATTGAACTTCTTGTAAATATAATATTATCTTTGGCACTTCCCAGTATATCAAACGTTTTTGATATCCTTGTCAAGAAGGTCAATGATTCCAACTCCTAGAAGCTTCCTTAAGACCAAATATGGCCTCGTAAAGTTTACAAGTATTCCAACAAAAAACCATTCAGTTGTGTCAAGTACATATCTTCCTTCTAAATCTAATTTTGAAGTCAGTCTTGATGTCTATCTGATGTATGCAAGGTCCTAAGATCAGAGTATTGACCTCACAGTACACCACATTAACACAACTCGCACACAATCTGGCCTCAAAACAGAGAATCAAATACAAATTCACCCAAAATAGACCTCAACACAAAGAAACAACTATAACCTCCTCCAAAACAGAGTATGAACACCAATGAACAAATGGATGAAATGGATGATGATAAAATGATGATTGGATGAACAAACTTACAATCAAACAGTAACCAAGATAGTCTTGAGGCTGTCGATCTGCACCCACCACAGCTAGAACATCAAGGGCAATGGACTGGATGACCTCAATGGATACAGGCACACCACCATCGAGATTATCAAGCTCTACACCCACCACAAGGATTGCCAAATCCTTGCTACTGTAGTAGAATTAACCAAAATGAGAGTTTAACGTCACTCACAAACAAGAGGCTCAATCAAGGCACTCAAAATGCTATTAATTTCACTGATAGATGATCCTCAAGCTGCTGATTACAATGCTATATAAAGCTAGGGTTGAGCTGGATGATTAAGGGTTTCCCCTTGCTCAAGAAACTCACTAATTAAGCTTAAGCTATTTAACTAACTTAGTGAGCTAATTAAGGCCTCATTACAAACTGGATAACATCAAAATAAAAGGAAACAAAATAACAAACGCGTTTTCATTATTACAAACGGTTATATCATCTCACAAGCTGGAAATGGCCTCAACAGCTCGGAAGTGAGTCTTCATGGAGGACCTTAATGCAGGATCACCTCATAGAAGTGGAATATCCTCAACAGTCCAAAAGTGATGTCTTCAAAGAGGACCTCAGAACTGGCAAACATCTTCACTGAGTTGGAAAGTCCTCAACAGCTCTAAAGTGAAGTCTTCAAAGCATTGATGAGGACCTCAATCCAAAGATATGGAATTGAGAAATAACCTCACTAGTTGGCTGCTGCTGTTGGTGATGATGATGCTGTTGTTGGACGACCTCATGACTTGTTGGACCATCATGAAACACTCCTGGATGTCAGTGTTTGATGCTGAAGATGGTGAGGTCATTGCTACTGTTGGTGCTGGGTCTTGATCTTCAGATGGAGGACCTCCATTATCCTCCCCAGGTTGAGGAAAGTTTGTCCTCAAACTTGGAAGGTCTTCATGTTCTGGAAAGTAAGGCCTCAAATCCGCAATGATGAATGTAGCACTGCCTCCATAGTCTTCAGAAAGGTCTAACTTGTAAGCATTGTCTCCAATCCTCTCTAGCACTTCAAAAGGTCCATCTGCTCTTGGGGTCAACTTTCCCTTCCTCTTGCTTGGAAATCTGTCCTTCCTTAGATGAATCCACACTAGATCTCCTGGATTGAAAACCATCTTCCTCCAATGCTTGTTTGCTGATGTAGAAACTTGCTCAGAATACTTGATGATCTTCTCCCTGACTTGCTGATGAAGCTTCTTGATGTCCTCTGCATGTTTACCTGCTTCATAACTAAACCTCACAGAATTTGTTAGTGGGGATAAATCCAATGGGGTTATAGGATTTCTACCATAGACAACCTGGAATGGTGAAAGGCCAGTTGCCTTTGATGGTGCTCTATTGAAAGCAAATTCAGCATGAGACAAGAGGGTGTCCCATCCTGTTTTGTTTGTGGATATCAGTGACCTCAATAGTGTTCCGAGTGTCCTGTTTGTGACCTCTGTTTGCCCATCAGTTTGAGGGTGGCAAGCTGTACTATACTTCAATTGAGTACCCAACTTCTTCCAAAGAGTAACCCAAAAATGACTTAGGAACTTAACATCCCTATCTGAAACCATGCTCCTGGGAACTCCATGTAACCTCACTACCTCCTGGAAATACAATTCAGCTACCCTCACAGCATCATAAGTAGTATGGCATGCAATAAAGTGAGCCATTTTACTGAATCTATCCACAACTACCATGATTGAATCTTTTCCCCTTTGAGTTCTTGGTAGACCAATAATGAAGTCTAGGCTGATGTCCTCCCAAGGACTGTTTGGTACTGGCAAAGGTGTATATAGCCCTTGAGGTAAGCTATGACTCTTTGCAATCTGACATGTAGCACACCTCCTGATCCAATGCTCAACATCCTTCCTCATTTTAGGCCAACAATAATGTTCTTTCAGCATAAGAAGAGTTTTCTCAATACCAAAATGTCATGCCAAGCAACCTCCATGAACTTCAGAGATCAACAACTCTCTAAAACTGCTCCTTGGAATACATAACCTTGCTCCTTTGAAAAGAAATCCCTGGTCTATATGGTATAGACTTTGAGGATGTCCCTGACATTTCTGGTACAACTCTCCAAAATCTTCATCATTCTCATACAAAGCTTTCAACTGTTCAAAACCAAGCACTCTTGCATCCAAAATTTGCAACAATAAGTACCTCCTGGACAATGCATCAGCTCCTTTGTTAAGCTTCCCAGATTTATGATGGATCACAAAATGAAATTGTTGCATGAACTCCACCCAAGTAGCATGCCTAATGTTGAGTTTATACTGCCCCTGAATGAATTTGAGGGCCTCATGATCACTGTGCAGAATGAATTCAGCTCCAATCAGATAATGCCTCCAATGTTGCAAAGCTCTAATGATGGCATAGAACTCCTTATCATATGTACTGTACTTCCTCTTGGCCTCATTGAGTTTCTCACTGAAATAAGCTACTGGTTTTCCTTCTTGAGTCAACACTGCTCCAATGCCCACACCTGAGGCATCACACTCTACTTCAAAGACTTTGGCAAAAGAAGGTAATGCCAACACTGGTGCTGAGGTTAACTGCCTTTTGACCTCCTCAAAAGCTTTCTATGCAGCTGGTGTCCAAGTAAAACTCTTCCCCTTCACTAATTCTGTCATAGGAGCTAAAATAGTGCTGAAGTTCCTCACAAACCTCCTGTAAAAAGATGCTAACCCATGAAAACTTCTGACCTGCTGGATTGATATTGGAATTGGCCACTCTCTGATGGCTTTAACCTTCTCTTCATCCACTTGAATACCCTATGATGTCACAATATAACCAAGGAATATAACATGGCTGGTGAAGAATTGACATTTCTTGAGGTTCCCATACAACTGCTCTCTACTCAAGATCTCCATAACACTCCTCAAGTGATTCACATGATCCTCCTCAGACTGGCTATAAATGAGTATATCATCAAAATACACAACACACTTCCCAATCAAAGGTTTCAAAACTTGGTTCATAAGTCTCATGAATGTTGAAGGTGCATTTGTCAACCCAAAAGGCATGACTAACCACTCATACAGACCTCCCTTAGTCTTAAAGGCTGTCTTCCACTCATCTCCCTCATAAATTCTGATCTGGTAATATCCACTCCTCAAGTCAATCTTTGAAAACACAGTTGAGCCATGGAGCTCATCAAGCATATCCTCAAGTCTTGGGATAGGATATCTATACTTGATAGTAATTTTGTTGATGGCTCTACAATCAATACACATCCTCTGACTTCCATCTTTCTTAGGAACCAACAAAGCTGGCACTGCACAAGGGCTCAAGCTATCTCTAATCATCCCTTTCTCCAACAACTCATCAACTTGCCTCTGGATCTCATGGTTTCAGTTGGGGTCATTCTATAGGCTGGTTTGTTTGGTAAGATAGATCCTAGGATGAGGTCAATTTTATGCTGGATGTCTCTTTTAGGGGGTAAACCTGGTGGCATTTCTTCTGGAAAAACATGTATGTACTGGTTTAGGATGGGTTGGAATAAAGGATGGCTATTTTGTGGGGCTGGCTCATTTTGTGAGGCTGGTTCTTCATCAAGATCAAGCAAAAGTAACTCCTTCTGTTCACAGAACTCATGATATTCAGCAGGTAAAATCACATCAAGGGATGGTTCAACAATCAGGTTCTTGTTTCTTTTTGTGAGCTGGGATGGTTTAAGTGGGGTGAGGACAATTTTTTTGTGGTTTAGGTTAAGGAAATATGTATTGGCTCTTCCATCATGGTTAACACTTCTATCAAACAACCAAGGTCTTCCCAACAATAAATGACATGCATCCATAGGTATAACATCACACCACACTTCATCTTTATAAACAGAACCAATTGAAAAATTCACAAGGCATCTAGATGAGATTTTGATACCTCTGCTTTGACTCAACCACTGGATGGTGTAAGGTGCTGGATGAGGACATGTTTGCAAGTTCAGCTTCTGCACCATAGTCTGTGAGGCTGCATTGGTACAACTACCTCCATCAATAATCAATGAACAAATCTTCCCTTGCACTGCACATCTTGTGTGAAAAATGTTCTCCCTCTGCTCAGCTTCCTCATCAACTGTTGTACTGCTAAGGACCCTCCTGATTACCAACATTTCACCTTCATCAGGTCTGGCCTCAACTTCCTCTTCATCATACACAGGATCTCCTTCAGATTCATCAAACTGTTCCTCCTCAACAACTGACTCAGGTTCAACAAACAATGCTGCTTGATATTCTGCTAAGGTCACTGCTCTTCTGTTTGGACATTCTGAGGCTAGATGTCCAAGACCTTGACATCTCCTCTCAGGGAATGGTCGATTGGTAGGGGCTGGGGTTCTTTGTGGGGGGTTTTGGGATTGTGTTTGAGGTGGTTTAGGGGCTGGATATGTGGTTTGTGGTTGTGGGGATGGATAGGTTCTTTGAGGTGGGTTATGGGATTTATGATAATGGTCTGATTTGGTTTGAGGATAGGTTTTGGCTGGATACTTGCTCCCATACTCCTTCCTTTGGGTCTTCTACTGCTGTTCCACCTTATGAGCCAAAGAACTCAGCCCATCAAGTGAATTATACACCTGAAGCTCAACCACATTTCTGATGCTTTCATTCAACCCTGCAAGATACCTCACATATGTCTGCACCTCATTTTCCTTCATGTTACACTTCCACAGTAGATGCTCAAACTCCTTGGTATACTCCTCAACAGATTTGCTACCCTGGACCAAGTATTGAAGCTTGAAATAATTTTCCTTCATGTAACTTTCAGGTAGGAATTTCTCCTTGAGCTTCTGCCTCATTTCAACCCATGTACTGATTTTAGGTTCATTGATTTCTTCTCTCCTTCTTTGCAAATTGTTCCACCATGTAGATGCATATTTCCCCAATTTCAATGCAACCAACTTCACCTTGTTCTCATTAAACAACTCCCTCAAATCAAACACTCTCTCCACTGTTTGCAACCAATCCAAAAATACATCAGGATCCAACTCTCCTCCATATTCTGGAATATCTATTTTGAAGTCCAATTTCTCAACTCTTCTATTTTCCTTCCTTTCTTCCCTCTCACTCCTACTCCTGGATTCACTAACACTACTCCTAGGTGACCTCCTTACATTCCTCCTTCTTCTGTGATACCTAGGTCTTCCTCCTCCCCCTCCAGATCCACTAAAAGGGTTCTCCTCTTCTTCTTCTTCAGACTCCACATCAGATTCTCCATTGATTCCTCTCCTCTGCAACCTCATGTAATATTGTAACTGTTCTCCTATAAATTTCATTCTCCCTTCCATTTCCTCCTTCTCCCTCAAGGCTTGTTCTGCTACTTCCAGAGGTGTTTTACTACAACCCGACATTATAAAATGCACAAATAACTCAAACAGAACTTCCTCCAAGATGTTAGTCAGCTCTGATACCAATTATGATGTATGCAAGGTCCTAAGATCAGAGTATTGACCTCACAGTACACCACATTAACACAACTCGCACACAATCTGGCCTCAAAACAGAGAATCAAATACAAATTCACCCAAAATAGACCTCAACATAAAGAAACAACTATAACCTCCTCCAAAACAGAGTATGAACACCAATGAACAAATGGATGAAATGGATGATGATAAAATGATGATTGGATGAACAAACTTACAATCAAACAGTAACCAAGATAGTCTTGAGGTTCAAGCTGATACAGACCCACCACAGCTAGAACATCAAGGGCAATGGACTAGATGACCTCAATGGATACAGGCACACCACCATCGAGATTATCAAGCTCTACACCCACCACAAGGATTGCCAAATCCTTGCTACTGTAGTAGAATTAACCAAAATGAGAGTTTAACGTCACTCACAAACAAGAGGCTCAATCAAGGCACTCAAAATGCTATTAATTTCACTGATAGATGATCCTCAAGCTGCCGATTACAATGCTATATAAAGCTAGGGTTGAGCTGGATGATTAAGGGTTTCCCCTTGCTCAAGAAACTCACTAATTAAGCTTAAGCTATTTAACTAACTTAGTGAGCTAATTAAGGACTCATTACAAACTGGATAACATCAAAATAAAAGGAAACAAAATAACAAATGCGTTTTCATTATTACAAACGGTTATATCACCTCACAAGCTGGAAATGGCCTCAACAGCTCGGAAGTGAGTCTTCATGGAGGACCTCAATGCAGGATCACCTCATAGAAGTGGAATATCCTCAACAGTCCAGAAGTGATGTCTTCAAAGAGGAACTCAGAACTGGCAAACATCTTCACTGAGCTGGAAAGTCCTCAATAGCTCTAAAGTGAAGTCTTCAAAGCACTGGTGAGGACCTCAATCCAAAGATGTGGAATTGAGAAATAACCTCACTGGTTGGCTGCTGCTGTTGGTGATGATGCTGCTGTTGTTGGACGACCTCATGACTTGTTGGACCATCATGAAACACTCCTGGATGTCAGTGTTTGATGCTGAAGATGGTGAGGTCATTGCTGTTGTTGGTGCTGGGTCTTGATCTTCAGATGGAGGACCTTCATCACTATCTTAATGAACCCACGTTTTGCCTTAAAACCCTCCTATGCCTGTTGGCTCACACCTTCAGACAAATCAACCGAGTTCTAAACTTGGTTGCATACATGGAGTCCATCTTAGACCTTATGGAATCTTGACTTCCTAAAGCTTCTTTGATGTAGGTAGAGTCATTATTTCTAAAAGTAACATCTCCCGCTCATCAATAGAAGATCGATATCTTTGTGGTTGAGGGAGTTGTTTACCTGACCTTGCTTGGAGTAATGTTCATGGCACCTCCTCCTCAACATTTTGAGGAAATTCCACTGCCTCAACCTCGTTCTTAATTTCCGACCAATAGGAAAACTTGAACTAGGGTGAAGTAGCAGAGTTTTAGGTTATGATTATAGTGTCTTGTGTTTCTTGAACTTCGGTAAGTTCAAAAACTCTCCCACTCTTTCTTTTAGAGAATAACATATTCTCTAAGAAGAAAGCATTTTGAGACACAAACACTATCCTCTACAACAGTTTGTAGAAGTGATACCCCTTTCTTTCAAAAAACAGTTCATGAACTTTTCCTCTCCAAATCAAATGTGGTGTCTTCTCTAGTGCTTCAGATAATCTTTGTTCAGTAATTAGAGTTATGGTTAACTGTGTGTATCCCCAAAAGGTAACTAGCAATGTTGAATCAACTATCATTGATCACACCATATCTAATAAGATGTGATTCCTCTTTTTAGATACGTCATTGAATTGTCGTATTCCTAGAGGAGAGAGTTATGAAACAATTCTACATTCTTTGGAATGGTCAGTGAAATCTTGGCTCAAATACTCACCTCCTCAACCTAATTGAAGGGTTTTGATTTTCTTGCTAAGTTGGTTTGGTACTTCACTTTGAAACTCTTCGAACATTTCAAAGGATTTGGACTTGTGGCGTATTAAGTATATATATCCAGATCTACTAAAAATCGTCACTGAAAGTGATGAAATAGTACAATAAACCTTCTTCTAGTACTAGTGCTCATAAGCCCACATACATCAATATGTTTGCATCCTAATAAGTCATTAGCTTGTTCACCAATTCCAATAAGAGGTGATTTTAGTCATCTTACCCATCAGGCATGCTTTACAAACATTGAACTTTTCAAAGTTTAGGTTTTCCAAAATCTTGCACTGTTCAGTTTCTGAATGCATTTCTGATTAATATGACTTAAGCTTATAGTGCCAGAGTTATGTTTCATTTGAGTCATTTGTTCAAACTCTTGGCTCAACCATTAGCATCCTTTCGATCGTATCTAGGTGCTCTCAATGTTTCGCCAAGACTACTTCATTTTGGAAATCTTCAAACTATTTTAACATTCCAGCTTCAGATGAATTTCATAGACATGAACTACCATGTGTTATTTTGTTCATCTTTGAAGATTTGAAGTAATTCATCCCTTGTACTTGTGCTCAATTGGACTACATACATCCATATGTATGAGTGTTTGTTGACACGTTTACCTTTTCTTGTAAAAGGTACAATCATGCTTTGCTGACATCATATGTTTCAAAGTCTTATTATTCAAAAGTCTATCACAGTGATGCTTCCGAATGCGCTCTAATTTGCATGACTTAATAGATAGTTACAAGGTTTATGTTTGAACATAAGTTATTCCTTTTAAACCTTTTGGTTTCGATGTGTTGGGTGTGTTTATCCGAGATCCTCTCTCTAATTGAGAGGATGAAATCAAATTTCTACGTATAATGAGAACATAGAATCACCTATAAATTTCTCTTACAAGTCTTGAGGAAATGGATAAACAACCAACTCTTCATGAGGAGCTACAACTAATTGCATGTTCCTATTTGTGGGCTGACTCTCATCCTTCAAAGCACATCTACTTTGCTGTAGATCCTGCACAATTTCATAAATGCGAGTTTCACAGCCGGTATCTAATACTCAAAGTGGGTTTAATAAGGGTAGTGAGTATCTGATAAGTCGTTTTTATATAGGGTTTTTACGGCTCAAAACATGTCAGTTTCATGCTTTTTATATCCGAAATCCCGTATTTTATGTCAATTTCTATGATTTATACATTTGTTCGCGAGATTGGTGTGTTTTGCAAGAATTAGTTGAATTATATTAAAAAGCATGAAAAGTTGAAGGAAAAGTGGAAAAAATCAAAGAAAATAAAAAAAGAGTTGAAGAAGAAGAAAGGAAAGAAGAGGAAGCAGCCCAAACGTGCCACGACCCAATCAAACTGAGACGGAGCAACAAGGCGCAGCCAGCGTTTTGAAAACGCAGCCAGCGCCATTCCAGAAACTTCAGAGGCCGAACAGAACCAAAATGCAGCCAGCGCTTTTCGGGCGCAGCTAGCACCCAGACGCGGAAGATTCCCACTTTTGAACTAAACGTAGGCAGCGTTTCTAAAACGCAACCAACGTTTTATGCCCTAATCCGGCCCTATAAAAGGGGTTCATATCCACCGTTTGAGAAGAGGAGTTTTGGAGTCGCTTTTAGTTAGTTTTTATCATCAGTTACCAAGAGTTTTTAGAGAGCTTTTTAGGGGTACATTTTAGATACTTTCTTTACAGCTAATTCTCAAACATTGTTATTAGATTAGATTGTTGCTTGTGATCGAAGAACACGAAAGAGATTGATTCGGGTGACACGAAGAGATCGATTCCGCTGATTCGAACACGGTTATTTCTATTATACTTTCAAGTTTTCTTGTTCTTGTTTAGATTTTGCGATGTTTACTTTCAGTAATATGAGTAGCTAATTTTCTTTGTTTGGGGGATAAACTTGATGTCTTTCGATTGAATTTGATTACAGTCTCGGTGTTAGGTTATCCTTTTATTCGTTTAATCTACGTGTAATGTATGTCATAGTAATTTGGCAACAGAACGACAATTTGAGTCTTAACTTGGTAATAGATTCTTGACAACATGACGACAGTTTGAGTCTTGAATTGGAAGGCGTAGATTGAATAGGTTTAGAAAATAGTTAGACATAATGATTCTTGCCTAGGGTCAATTTATAATCAGTTCTTTATCTTTGATTGGATTAAATAGTTAGAAATAATGTTTAGTTTAATCGCTGTAACTCACTTCGGATCGAAAGATCGAAGTGATAAGGCCTAAAAAGATTATAGACCCCGAATTATCTTTTTACCTGCACCGGGATTGTTGATAATTTGATTGATTGACTAGAGTGGACTCCCCTGAACGTTTTTAATTAATTGGTTAAACCCTGAAAATTCCTGCTTTCTTAGTTTAGTTTTAGAAAACCTTACCACAACCCTTGGATCGACCTAGCATTCTTTGTAGCGAACTAGTTCAGTGCGTGGTTGAACGCAAATCCCTAATAGAGAACGATATTTTTATTACTACACAGACCCGTACACTTGCGGTACACAGACACCATATACTTTTAGGTCTTTCAAGTTTTTGGCGCCGTTGTCGGGGATTTGTCCCCCAACCGCCATTGAATGAACGCGCTCTGGGTGACTAGGTTTTTATTGCTTTTCTTTAAACCCTAAAAATCAAATAAAAATTAAAAAATTTTTAAAATAAAAAAATGACATCTTTTTATTTTCCTCTGCTTGAACGTGAATTATATTGGAGCTATTATGAGCGGTTATTTGCTTTTATTGTTGAAAGTGAGAGTATGATTGGAAAACGTGAAATTCTTGACGTCATCTTTGAAGGTGTGAATACGGAGACCCATAATATTTTGAATCATTTTTGTTTTCATGAAAAATCTGTTGATGAAGCTTGGAATTTACTTAAATCGCTTGAACGTGATACGTATGCTTTTGAAACTTCTAATGATGTAACTGAGTACTTTAATCCTTATGCATTTCATGCTAAGTCCTACATCCAATCTCGTAATTGAATTTCTATTCATTTTTTTGAATAGGATGATTGCCCTAGTATTACCTTATTTAAATCTTTATTGAGGGTAGAGGTAGAAAGACTGAACGAGTCAAATAAATTGTCAGAAAGGTGTGACTTGTTGCAGGACATTGACTATAGTTCTAATCCTTCCAATAATGTAATATGTGATGATAACAAGTCCCCATCCCCTTTAGAAGTCAATTTTGATGATCTTTCTAGTCCTAGTTTACCTGAAAACACTATTGATGGTGTTTCTGATTTGTTTGACACTTCCTTACCTTTTTCTCAATCGACGGAGTCTGAGGTGAGTGAGACTTTTGAGTTAGATACTAGGAGTGAGGATGATTTTCATCGTGAGTCAGTTGAAATTATTAATGAGGAACCTAGCGAGAAGATTGACAATGAATTAAATTGTTCAAATAAGGATTCTGATAATATTGTACTCTTTAATTCTGACGATTTAGTCCATGCTTCTGTTCCTATTTCACTGCCTTCAGTTTTACCAAAAACCTTTGAGGAACCTACGCCTAATGAGAAGACCTTTGATGTTCAAATTAATGTTTTTGATGAGGATAATACTGGTGAAACTAACAGTATTTTTGATGAACTGTCCTTAGGTAATTACCCCTCTCTTGATCCTTATTAGATACACCTAGAGGACATTCCTAGAAAATTCTTGTGGACTACATATTTTGATTCTTTTGATTTTTCTAGTGAATTTGATTTATTACTGAGAGCATTACTAACGTTTTATCTTATAAGATTCCAGTGGCTCTCTTGTTTACTAGCTTGCAGACTGCATGAAAGAGAGTTTGACAAACTATTAAGGGCATTGACGGCATCCAGAACGAAGACCCGGACGTTCAATTAGCGCAAAGATTGCTTAAGGATCCTGATGAGTAGGGGTCCATAACGTCGAGCTAACAACGTTAAACAAAGCACCCCCGGGAGGTACATCAATATCTAATATTTATCCCTCCCCAACTTTTTATTTTATTTCAATTATTTCTTTCAGTTTTTATTCCTTAGTAATGTATTTTAGTTGTTTACTAATTATTTTTGTTTAGTGTGTAGAAGAAAAAGAAGAAACTCAAGAAAATTTTTGGCTATCATTGAAATTATTTTATCTAACCTATTAAATTTTAAGTTGGTGAATGTTTGTAGGGAATTTTGGTATGTCAAATTGTAGGGAAAATAAGGAACAAACAAAGAAAAAGGAGAAGACAATGCAAAAATTGGCCAAGAAACGAATAAAAGCATCAGGTGACAAAACGCTGCCTGCGTTTTCAAAACACTGGCAGCGCCTCGTCCAGAGAGTTCAGGTAAGGCGTTTTAGCAAAACGCTACCCGCGTTTTAGAAGTGCTGGCTGCGTTTTGCTGTTTGTCCAGAAAGTTTTGCCAGCCTTTGGTTTTTAATCGGGACCCTCTTTTTCTTTTCAATTGAAACAACCCTCCTTGCTATTTGCCCTAACCCCGACCCCCTCTCCCCCAAACGCTCCCAGCGCCACCCTCCTCCTCACCGCCTACCGTCGTCGTCGACGTCGCCGGCGCCGCCACCACCACCTTCCACCTTCTCTTCTCTCTCTCCTCTTCTCACTTGCACTCTAACACTTTTAACTTTCAAATTCCATTACTCTTCTCTCTTCAAACTCAAGGTATAAATTTCTCTACTCCTTTTCTTAATCTTTTGATTACATACTTTGATTGTTGTATAATTTGGATGAATTCTTGACTTTCTTGAGTGATTTGTTGAATTTATACCAATTACTATGTCCAAATTTCGAATTTCTTGTTTGAGTTTGATTCTTGGATTGAATTCTTGATTAGGGCATGAATTGAGATGTTGAATTTTGATCCTTTTATTCCAGAGTAGAGTGAATTATAATGTTGGGCGTTTTGTGAGAGTAATGTGATGAAAATTTGAGAAATTTAGGTTTAGAGTTGGATGGTGAATGTGTTGTGGTGTTGTACTATGTTCTTAGTGTGGTTTTAGGTTAGGTTATTCTTAATTTCAATCTCTAGTATCAAATAAGCATGGGGGAGTGTTGGTATTGAAGTATATACTTTGAGATCATGCTTATTTGATACCTAGTGTTATTCTTGGTGATTGCACTGATTTTGTGAATGTTTTTAGATGGTAAGGATGAAAATTCCGAGCTTCTCCGGACCTCCGGTCGATGACAATGGAGCCGGTGGGAGCCGGAAACGCAAAGCTACGGCAGCCGGGAAGGGTAAACAGAAGGCTACGCCTCCGAGGGACTCGAGGAGCTCGAACCCCTTCAACTTTGAAGGGGAGATCAAGAAGAGGTACGATTCCCTTTCCCAACGAGCCCTCATCCCCACCAAATATATGCATGAACCTTTCTTGTGTAATTGCGGCATGTTGGATGATGTTTTGTGGATGTTAGGACGTTGTAATATGACCAACATAGCTAGGCTCGGCGAACCGACCTATAGGGAGATCACCCTTGAATTTTTATCTACCCTAGTTGTGAACCTCCAAGGGAGGGATGGGTGTATCCGTTTTCAGCTTTTGTTGGGGGGGGGGGGGAAGGACGTTGACTGTGTCCGAGTTTGCCCATGCCTTTGAACGTACGTGTTGGGAATCGTCTCTGATACCCTTAGAATGGGATGGGAAGGGTTTATTTTACGGAATTTTTGGTTTTGACAATTGGGACCCTAGCAACACGCACGCGACCCTAATTAGAAACCCCTGTTGAGGTATGTTCACCGCATACTCTCTTGCGGTATCTTTGGGAGACCCAGTAGCTCAAACAAAGCTACCCGGGCTGATTGTTACATGTTGCGTTGCATGCTTGATGCCGATACACGTACCGATCCCCCAACTATGCTTGCTCATCACCTTTCGAGTGTCGCTACCTCGTTCAATAAGGGCATTGCCATAGGAGGTTACATCACATACTTAGCACACCAATACGATTTAGACCTCCTAGGAACACCACTGACCTTGTCCCGGGTAGCATAGTTTTGGATGGAGATCAGTGTAACTCTTTTGGTTTGTGCAAGTTTGACAAAGACTCGCGTTGTCTTTGGGTTTATCCCAACAACGCTAAGTTTCCCGTCCCTC
Source organism: Portulaca oleracea (assembly GCA_029582165.1). Taxonomy (NCBI): domain Eukaryota; kingdom Viridiplantae; phylum Streptophyta; class Magnoliopsida; order Caryophyllales; family Portulacaceae; genus Portulaca; species Portulaca oleracea. The sequence goes on from CM055881.1 coordinate 17,003,095, forward strand.
ATCCTCACATCTCGCCCCAAGTTGTTGAAAACTTTCTTTGGATGCCACCCTTTCCCGAGTTTGACCCCGAGCCTGAACCTGAAATCCACCCTGACCCTCAACCCGAGCAACCTCAATTAGACTATGAGGCGCGTTTTCGCGACCTCAAGACCTCCATTGACCGAACGAGCTCCGTATGAATGAGTTGCGGGAGAGATTTGCTGAGTATAGGTGTCAGACTGACTTGCGTTTTGACCGTCTTGACGAGTCCATCACTAACCTTGCCGGCCTTATATAGGCCATGTTTGATCGAGCTTCACCACCATCAGGACCGAGCCATACCAACCCTTCCCCACCGACCGAGGATCCTTATTGCTCTACTTGCCCTTACCCTTCACCGTTGTCTTCTGCATTGAGGACAATGCAATGTTTAAGCATGGGGGGGGGGGGGGAGGGAGGAGGGGTTGAATATTTCACTTCTGTGAATATTTTTCTTGTTTCTCTATTTTTCGTTTATTTTTCTTTTATTTTCGTCTTTCTTTTTCTTGTTTCGTGCTTATTTTTCAGTTTTTAGTGTGATTTTTCCTGTTTGTGTGTGTTTCTTTTATTTGCTTGTTCTCAGTTTAGTGTGTCTTCTAGTTTTTAGCTTGTTTGTTTTCTCTATTTGAGCTTTTAGTTGTGCGTTTTTCCTTAGTTGTTCTTAGTTTTTCTTTCTAGCTTTCTTAAGTTTTTCTTCTAGTTTTTGAAATTGCATCCACCTAGATTGCATTAGTTAGTAGCATATACATTTTTCCTTTCCTTTCTTTTCTTAGTTTGTTTCTTTTTCTTTCTTTTACATTCACTTCTCAAAAATCCAAAAAAAAAAACAGAAAATTAGAAAAAGACCAAAAAAATTTGAAAAGACTAGAAAAACAAAAAAAATATAGGATAGGACTAGGATTAAAACCGGAAACACCTTCAGTGATGATTTGTAAACCTTTCTTACTTTCAGTTTAGCTTGCTTCGCTTAGAAAAGTCTGGATGAGATCTCAAAAGTTTTTGAAACCTTTTCCTTCAAATCTTCTGATTTTGAGTAAAGTTATGAAAGTTGCATTTGATAGCTTTGACTATCTTAGAAAGTACAAATATGCGTGCCGCAAATCTTTGGGCTAAGTTTAGTTGATTGAGCCCAATCCTGTGAGTCCACAGTACCAAATTTACGAATTGATTGCCTTTATCAATTCCATGATTCCCTGAGTGACTCACCCATTAGTTGCATCTCTAGAACTTGCTTTGCATCTTACTTGAGACTACATATTTGCATTCCACGTTGTGACAAAGTGATTAAGGCATTCATTTTATTTTGTTAAACTACATAGCCAAATAGCCTACCTTGCATTATATTTACCGTTCTTTTTGCCCTGCCTAGCCTTTGTTTATCCTTCTTTCATGATTAAACCCGGACAATACAAGCCTCGGCCTTTGATATTCAGTATCCCTTTGCCTTGCTTGGTTGAATGAGAGTTTGTCGTTTTTTGGAAGGAACAGTTAGTTTGGTGTGTTTGTGAACAAAAATATGAAGTTTGGGAGAGATTGTGCTTATTATTTCAACTTGGGAGAAACTGAAAGTCCCACCTTTTGAATAATTGGAGTTTGGTTATGTTGTTCGTACATTATATCAAGGTCGAAGTTATAAGTCCAAAGTTTTCTTCTCCCCGATCACCCACCAAAAAAAAAGAAAAAAAAGAGAGAAGTATAAAATAAAAAAAAAAGAGAAAAAGAGTTCCAAAAGAAAAGGGTGATTAGGGAGATTCCATTTAAAAGTTCTGAAAGCTTTGATCTAGTTGTATTCAGTGGAGATTTTGATATTGTTGAGGGAGAAAGGTGAAATTCCATGCATACACTAAGCAAGAAGGAGAGTTTAGAGTGTTATACTCATTGAAAATCAATCCAAGCATGGATCTTAACTCCTCATTCCCAAATTTTACCAATCCTTTCCCCTAACCTAAGCCCTGTTACAACCCGGAAAAGTCCTTTTGGTTGTCACTTGTGCATTGCATACTAGTAGTGGAGAGCGAGGTTCTTACCAAGCTTATGGCAGTTTGTTTTTATTGGTCTGAGTATGAGAAAAACCCACATACGTATTCAAATTTGAGTGATTGAGTGTTTTTATTCTTTCCTATGTGAGGTTTGCTCTTTTTGACTGACTTACGTCCATAACCAATCGCGCATATTTGTATTATTCTTAAGATTGTTGGCGGATTCATGCTTCTGAAGTACTTGTCTCTCCTTTTTGGTTTTCAAAATTTCTTCCTTTCTCTTTTGAACTGAGTTTTGATCTTGTCCAGCCTGATCTTTGTGTTTGCTTGTTGAATTGATGTGTTGGAATGGTTAGCCTGAGGGGGTGTTAAGATTTTGCTTTTGTATTCCTATCGAAAACTCTTTCCGCTTCTTTTTCTTCTTAGGTTCTAATTTTCCTTTTTGAGCCCTACTCCTTCTATTTTCTATTCTGACTTGCTTGGAGACAAGCAAGAGCTAAGCATGAGGGGATTTGATAAGTCGTTTTTATATAGGGTTTTTAAGGCTCAAAACATGTCAGTTTCATGCTTTTTTTTATCCGAAATCCCGTATTTTTATGTCAACTTCTGTGATTTATACACTTGTTCGTGAGATTGGTGTGTTTTGCAGGAATTAGTGGAATTATATAAAAAAGCATGAAAAGTTGAAGGAAAAGTGGGAAAAATCAAAGAAAATAAAAAAAGAGTTGAAGAAGAAGAAAAGAAAGAAGAGGAAGTGTAGGACCCTGGAGAAAGGTGACCCTTTTTCCGTGATGCGCTACTTAAGTGATCGAGAGCCGACTAAGTTTGCTTAATCCTTAAATAAGGATATTTTTATTTTCGAAATTCGTTTTCGGGGTGATGAAGCTTCATTTATTTATAAGTCCGTTTTTATTTATTTAAACACTCAAAATTACACTAAAATACTTTAAGAAATAATTTAATATTGACCAAATTTCCGACCCAGGCACAACAGAAGGCAAATGGGCCACCATGGAGCGTTAAAACCAGCGCGGGTTTTAACAGTCCATGGACTGGGCCGTGCACCTTCATGGGCCAGAGAAGATGGGTTGAAATTGATAAAACCCGCGTGGATTTTTATCAATTTTTGGCCCATTTTCTCTCGGTTTTAACCGTGGAATAGTGTATGGAAAATATTAAATCATTTTTTATTATTTTGGTGTAAATTCGTATTTTTAAAATAACTAAACGGGTTATAAAAATAATTAAGAGTCACCAGCCGATTTAAGGAAACCGACAAACCATAAAATTAATAAAAATGACTCCGGTCTACGGAACCCGATTCTATATCCGGGGGTAAGGTTACGAATTCGAGAATTAAAATAATTCTCGAATTCGCCTGTTAGAAAACACTCTACTAAAATCGACATTAAAATGAAAAAGAGCGGGGAGAAGTTTAATTAATTTCGCAAGTTTATATTCTTAATCATGCAATATAAAGAATGGGGTTTTTTGGTTTACAAATATGCACATATAATATAAAGTAAAGTACAAATTACATGATTAAATAATAATAACGAAAAGGAACAAAAAGCGAACCTCTTTGATTTAGGAGCTCGAATGCGCCGGTCGAAAAAGAACCTTGACTTTGCCTTGACCTTTGGACCTTGATAGAAATATGGAAGTGGGTTAGAAAAGTGGTATTAGGATGATAATATGGACGATAGGATTTTGAGAGAGTTTTGGCATGAAATTTGAGTATAATGATGATGGTTGATGAGGATTTAGTAGAGTAAGGGTAGTAGAGGGGTGATTGTTGATGGAAATGAGAATAATAGAGGTGGTTTATGAGAGTAGTTGGTGAGAGTTTAGGTAGAATAATGGTGTCAGTTGGTGAAAATGAATGGAATGGAGGGGGGTATTTATAGGTGGATGAGGTGAGGTTTAGAAGGGAAATGGAGGGAAAATCATAGGGGACACATCCCCATGATCATGCCATGCAATCACGTAGCTTCCAAGTCAAGGCTAAGGTCCAAACATGTGGGCTAAAATCAAGGGAGGGTGATTAATATTTTTGGCGCCGGATTTTTCAAGATAAAACCTGTGCGACTTTTCATCAATCCTGCACACGGATTGCTAACGTAAGCAACACAAAACGACGCGCTCAGAGAATATAAAACCCGTGCGGGTTTTGTAGTGTCTGGGCCGGGGGGCGCCTTGGGCTGGTTCTGGCTTTGGGCCGCATCCTTGATTAAAACCCGTGCGGGTTTTATCACTGGAACTAGGCCGCTCTCTTTTTTTGTTGTTTTGCTTGCTTTGCTTTTTGAACCAATGATCCGTTTTGGTATCGGCCCAAATGCTTTATTCACACTTTTGATAAGTCGGGATTACATTTGTGCAAATCCCGGTGTCTACAGAGAGCCCCCACTTTAATCGAGTTCGATTAGGACGAAGGTCAAAGTAGACTTGATGTCTGTCTTGATGCTGGCGGTACTCTTTTATAGGGCGACCAGGTGATGTTGTTGATGATGATGATGTCGTCGGAAACCTTTGGGTGGCAACCGTTGGATGACTGAAGATGCTGGTGATGATGATGTTGTCGGAAACCTTTAGGTGGCAACCGTTGGACGCCTGCTGCTGATGAAGAGGTCGTCGGTAACCTTTAGGTGGCAACCGTGGGACGACCGATGTTGAGGGATGTCGTTTGGAGACCTTTAAGTGGGATCCGTTCGAACGATTGCTATTGTTAACATTGTTTGAGTCCTTTATGTGGAACCCATTGGACGACTGTTGCGGACGACATCGTTTGGAGGCCTTTAGGTGGCGACCGTTGGACGACTGTCGTTGACCACATCGTTGGAGGCCTTTAGGTGGCAACCGTTTGACGACTGTCGCTGATGGTGCTCTTTTATGCGGCAACCGGATGACAGATAGTCCCTTTTTTGCGGCGACCTAATGATAGTGCTCTTTTATGTGGCAACTTGTCGGTAGATGGTCCCTTTTAGCGGCGACCAGATGAAGGTGCTCTTTTATGTGGCAACCTGAAAATCATGAAAGTAAGTATTAGTTTTCACAGAAATGCAAATGGGTTCAGATTTTTACCTGAATTAATTAAACCCTTGGGCCGCAGTCTTTGGGCCGTTGAAAGATGCTGGGCCACATGACCTTGGGCCGGTGAATTGGGCTCTTGTCGGTAGAAAACCCGTGCGGGTTTTGTCATTTTTACTGGGCTGATAAAGGCGCTGGGCCGCCAGAATTGGGCCCATAGAACACCCAAAATCCGCGCGGGTTTTGTTGTTTTTTTTTTCCTTCTTTTTCTTCTCCTCGTGAAGGGTATCAAAGTGGGCCCGGGTCTTGTGTGGATGAGGATGTGCCACGCCGCCTTGTTTCCTCTTTGGGTGGCAAAGTGATGACCTTAGGATTTTAAACCAATGAAACGCATTTGGCATCTCGAGGCGAGTCCTATAAACGAGCGATTCATATTCACTCAACATTTCTATAAATACCAAGCTTCATTCACCTCATTCACTCACACCTTCAACTCTTCATCATCTCTCTAGCTTCTCTTTCTCTCTCTAGAAAATTTGTTCTTTGAAGATAATTTGAGTTCTTTGGAAGATGCATCCCCGAAGTCATAGGAATCCTCCTCTTCCACATGCGGCGACATGGTCCCACGAGATGTCTTCACGTCGCAACTTTATTCCGGGTGCAAATGCCGACCCTTCGGACCTTACTATTCAACCCCGGAACCATGCTTGGTTCTACCGTTATCATGGCAAGGTAATTTCCAAAACTTCTCTTTTTATGCTTATTTTAATAAAAAAAAATGAGCAAGCACAAATTTATTTTTTCATGTCTTGTCGATTTTTCATTATTTTAAGCATGCTTGCATGATGGCTCCTTTTTATTTACGCTTTGCACATGATAACCCATCTTGAGAAACAGACCAAACTCGACACATGAGAAAAATTAGTGTGACTCTTATGCATGCTCGACCCAAAAATCGGCCCATTAAGATAGAGAAAACCCGCGCGGGTTTTCTGGTCCGTAGACCGCTGAAAAGAATAATGGGCCTGGATGATCGGCTTATCAGAGAACAAAACCCGTGCGGATTTTTGTCCTGCTGGGCCGGCTCATTCAGGCCGTGTGGATTTTTCTTCTGCTTTTCTTTTTGTTTTGCGCCTCTTTTTTTTTATATATTTTTTTATTTTCAATTTATTTATTCTATGGCTGTGAGCCCAGTGTTGGTGTTGAGTCCAGCTAGGGCCTGAAAGAATATGCCTAAAGTATTTAGCCGAGCCCCTAACTTTAACTGGCCCCTTTTATTTGTCTTTAGGAGGAAAACTTGAAAAAGAGGCTTAAAGAATCCACTTAAGGTAGTCGCCTCGATTCCTAGGCATTTCGTTGAACATACCCTGACTGCGGCGGGGCTTATGTCGTTCTTGCAATGTTTGGAGGCTTGGAAGGATCGTACGTATCGCGTCATAGGTCGTGCCATAGCTGAGAGGTTTTGGAACACCATCAATTCCTTTCATCTGTCTGTGGGTGAAATGACAGTTACTCCCACAAATTTCGTTATGATTACCGGTCTTCCGTGGGGTGGACGTGGTTTTTGACGCTGAGATTCCACCCATGGTCTTGGATCTTCTGGGTCCAGTGTCAAAGCGTCTGGGCCATGGACAAGGCCTTTCCAATCTTTCATATGCGTATTTCGAGGCGGCCATCCGTGATGCCAGCTTCCAAAACTTGCTTGTGGATCAACGCCGCTTCATCTTCCTGGCGTACATCATTTCTGCCACCATTTTTGCCAACCGGGGGGAATAATATCACCTTGACATGGTTTCGGAATCTTCTGGACTTCAATAATGTCCGGAACCTGAAATGGGGCAAGGCGGCTTACGCGAACTTCATCCTCTGGCTTCGCCGCGGCGTTCGGCTTTCACAGGATACTAATCCGGTTTACCTTCACGAGTCTCATACTCATCATCAGTATGGTCCTTCGCTGTGGAAGGTGCTCGAGGTATGTCCCCGAGACTCTTCTCTTTGTAGTTTTGCTACTCTTTCAATTCTTGTTTGACTTTATGTTTATGCAGTCATGGGCATATGAGTACCTTCTGTCTCTGGGCATTCACTCCAAAAAGAATAAGGCAATTCCAACTGCTGAACGCTAGTCTAACGAGGCTATTCGTGGGAAGAAATTCCAGTCGGGTAGCCTTGATCGCATTCGTCGCATGCTGGATAACTTCACTCCAGTATTTCCTTATACCTAGCGTCCTTATTTATTTTGCTTTTACCCTTGGAGTGACTCTCTTTCTCCTGCAGTTCTACGTGAATTGGCATCCATGGGCAGAATTCGACTTGAGTGGATTGCCCACCCTTTTGCAACCGGCGGAGCACGATACTCGTCTCTGTGTCCTGGTGGAGAGACCTTCGGGCTTCATATGGTATTTGGGGGAGAGAGCCACGAGGCAAATCTTGGGTGGATACCCGGTCTTATCCCCCTGGATCCTCCGGAACACATGTTCAAGCCATGGCGTGTCGTTCCAGGTACCCTGGGAGAATGGATTCGCGGCCAAGACTTTGACAACTTTGTACTAACGTTCCCCAGGAGCAGTTTGATGAGGAATTCCAACGCTATCTGAGCCCTCTAGCCCCTCGGGTGGTAGGTATCTTCTTCCTTCTGATTTCTCATTATGTTTCTGGCTGATTCCTAACCGTGAGGTTTGCAGCTGGGGCCTTATGCCAAGGTCGCTGAGACGGAGGCTCAACCGGTGAGAAGAAGGATCGGCGGTTTCTTAGAGGTGGAGACTAGTAGTCAATGCTCTACACTGCGAAAGTTTGACCGGAAACTAGTAAGTTCTTATTTTATTTTCTTTTGTCCTTTATGTCGTTCATACATGTCTAACCTTAGCCTCATCATTTTCCAGCCAAGATGGGATATTTTCCGTCAAGTGACCAAGGAGTGGAGCACGATGCTGAAGCATGTTGATCGAGTATTTACCCGCTCGGTAGGTATCGTGGGGACGCCGCCGAGAGGGCTGATTTAGAGGCCGACGCAGAATCTGTTCCTCGAGATCCTCCTCGACGTTCGACTGCAGGGATCCCTCGCACTGAGCCCCCATGTCGCTCTTCGGCAGGGGAGTATACTTCTTGGGGCCGACCTCGCGAAGAGGTTGGTGGATCCTGTCATCCTCCCCTAGCAGTTGTGCCAGAGGGTCGTGGCAAAGGCATCATGATCGAGGGTCATCATTCAATTGGGTCTCATCATAGCAGATCTGGCAGTAGAGGTTGTCGTCCTATGGAAGAGGACATGGCTCAGATGTTCTTGGAGGAACAACTCGGCTAAGGAGGGTCACATCACAGTGTTGGGTATGGTGGTGAAACCCAACCCCATTCCTACTGGGTAGAAGACGCTTCGGATTCGAGTGCTACCAACCGACCTTCTCATTCTCGCCGCACTTCGGCTTCAGTGCGTTCTGCTCGTCGTGGTCGGGAAATTGTGGTGAGGGACCATGATTCAGGTACATCCGTAGGGTATCCTGGCAGTCAGGCTCTAGCGGATGACGCTACTTCACATCCTGCACCATATGACGTCTCCTCTTTTGACTCTGGTTCTTACTCTGCTGGATGGCCAGTTCCAACTCCTGGAATGGGTCCTTCATGGCCCACAGGTACGCAAGAGTGGTCTGCACCCCAACACTCTTGGCTAGGAGGACCCTCCTCTTCTGATTGGCCAGTCCCCTGTTACGGAGCTGGTCCTGTATGGCCTACTCCTTCTGTTGAGTGGCATGTCCCTGATCATTCATGGCTGGCCTGTTCGCAAGGGCATTTTGTATCATCACTGTCGAGCGTGCATCTTTCCGAGGTTCCCCTTTCCGGGCCACCGCAGACGGCTCCTGGTCCTGACTACTATTCCTGGGATACCTATTTGATGCATTTGGTGTCTCCAACGCTGAACTTCTACGCCGTGCCGACCAGTTGAAGATAAGATAGCGATTCGGGCTCCCTTTGGTGATCGAACAGATGACAAGCAAGACTCCATGCATTTTTAAACTTACGTCATGCAGAACTGATTTGTACCCTTTTTTATTTATTTTATTTATTTTAATGCAAGACTCTTTATGAATTTTAATTCTGATTTTATATGCAAGACTCGATGAATGCATGACTATATTAATGCATAACTGAATGATTTTCTACACGACGGGATTAATCCCAACTTAATCCCGCTTCCTCAAAAAAGAAAAGAAAGTAAAAGAAAACAAAAACCTAAGTGTCAGAGCAAACTCGAGCAAAAATTTCGGAACCGAGCATCATTGGGTCAATATCCAAAGCATTAAAAATACACAAACAGACCAAATTAATTCCAAGGCCCAAATACAATGAGAAACGGGCGGGCCGTGCCGCGGAGAAGTGTAACGCCCCGACTTGAGTAATCACAAGATTACGACTAATTACGTCATTAATCCTGTGATTAGCGCAGCGGAGGGTTAAAGCCGGGGTATTACCGCCGTTCAACCACTGAACAAGGCATCCACAACGAACAACCACCAAACCATCGCACACTTTAAACTTAAAACATACAACCTGATTAATATTACAACCACTTTACATACATAAATCAATACAAACAATACACCACACTTCCACCTTTCAATCCCAATAGTTTTCCCGCTCTTGAATACCCATGCTTGCAGAGTCGTAAGACCTCCTTCTTGCCATGATTAAACCTACCTCGGCTCCAGTAAAGCTAGCTTTCTCTTGAACTCTTCTTGAATCTCTTGAATACTCGCCTTAAAACAAAACATTAAAACAACGCAAAGGTGAGTGGGGAAACACTCATACACAAACCTCCAACATGTAAAACCGCTTTCAAAACGGTTTTTCATGCCGCCTTTAAAACATTTCAAACGGGAAGGGAACTAAATCATGCTATAAACAATGCAAACTTTATCGATTATTAGTTCTATGCACTTGCTATGTATAACTTTTAATTGATTTCATACAAAAAATGTGGTCCCCTTTTTGAGGTCGATGCAAGCATCTCACAAGACGCACGCCAAACCGACTCGGTTTGGATGGGTGACCGCTAGGGCAATGCCAGGTCGAGATTACTCCGATAGAGTCAGAAAAGGCTAGGCTTCGCTCTAGCTCTGTAGAATAGGTATCGGGGCCACTTATAAAACACTAAAATCGTTAGAATATAACTTATGCAATAAAGCGTATTTTGACTTTAAATAGAAAAAGAGTTGGACAATTTGCGCACTGGCGAGTGAGTTGCGGTGACGATCTCTACTGGGAATGGCTCGGGTCGAAGCAGAACTTTGAGCTAAAACGATAGAGTTCGGTATTAGAATAGGAGCTATGAAAAGGTGAGGGCGTAGAACCTCGCAACGAAGTTTTAGAAATAAAACGTATAAAAATTTCAGGTTTTTTATGACTATAGTATTTTGGTCATAACTCGAGCTATAGAATTCGGATTTCGCTGCAGTACTTTTGGAAAGGGAAAATACACTCTACGAGTTTGATGGCCGGGCCAGAGGCTAAAAAGGATGAGAAAGGCTCGAAAAGTGTTCCGGACAGTAGCAGTAAATTACCGACATAAACAATAATGAAATTTTCGGGTGTTTGAGATAAAATCAAGAGACTTTGGTAAATGCTTTTAAACTTATGAGAGCTTTATGAATCAAGGAACACTTGTAAGACATAAACTTTCAATTTACCAAAGAGGCTTTAAAAACTTCAAGGCACGATAAAACTTCTAAATACATTTAAGAGATTCGTAAATTAAATCGATAACGGTAACATAGCTTTAAGGGTCTCGAGTCCTCCAAATCGAGCTCTATGGTTCTTACTTAGGTACTACATCTCAAGGGTCATATGACTTAAGTTACACACCCATAAAACCCATTATAAGCCCAATATAATCATATTTAATCCCTTAGAATACTTAGACAATTACCCAGAAATTTCCAGTTTTGCAGCTCTGTTTCCGGTCCTATAACTTACTCTCCGACATCGGGTTAAGGCATACCATATATTTTCGGAAAGCTCGTCGAGTCCTCTAAAACTCTTATGATGAACACTTTTCCAGAATCAAACTCCCTTTGGACGAAAAATACACAATAATACACTGACTCCAAAATTCGTATGTCACTGCGCGCTTTACGGTTTGGCTCTAACTTGAGTTATACAAATCGAAACCTCGAAATTCCAAAGCCCGCGTTTACTAACAACTTAGGCTACCTTTTACACTAAATTATGGGCTCGAAACTAATTTTAGCATCCCCTATAAAAATCATAAAATGGGCAGTAGGTTCTGGGTATGTTTTTGCCTTAATACATGCTTCTGCTTTCATCCAAACTTAATACCAATAATATACCCAATGAAATCTAAGCATATCCTCACTAATATCCAGCATTTAGACCTCTAAAATTAGCATCTATACTGTATAATTCACATGCAACATCACACAAATACTTGCACTTAATTTACACCACCATTAACACAATTTCCTTCACAATTCTCATGTAAATCATCTAAAAGACCATACATACTTAATTATCTTCACCAAACAGAAGGTATAACTCTAAAACTTCATCCAATACAACATGCATAACCATATTTCACCATCATCTTCATCAATTCACAAGAATCTCAACATATCTCACACAAACTTGCAACAAACACTTAGTTTCATTCACTAGAACCAACTTTGATAATCTATACTCTAATTTCATGAAAGAAAATAGTAATTTAACACAAAACATCATGATAAAACTATAATATCAAAGCTTTCAAAATTCATAACAATGGAGGAGGAGAAAACTAGAGAAATACCACTTGAAAGGATGAATAAAATGGACTAGGATGAAGAGGGAAGTGAGAGCTTCAAAAAAGTGCCGGAAAATGGTCGGAATCTCGCCGGAAAACTGGCTGGCGCCAGTAAAAATGGAGGCAGGGGTGGCTGCGTCGGTGGGGAGAAGGAAGAAGGAAGCTGAATTGGAGTTGTCTAGAATTTGAATTAAAAAGACTCATTGACTCCCCCTTAACCAATATATATATACCCCCTTTATTAACTTAACTTAAAACAATGCTAAACTATTAAAAGTAACACTAATACTCTAATAATAATAATACTAAGATTCTGGATAAAATAAAAATTGGTAATACATAATTACTTTAAATCGTAATAAATTTTTAATCGGGTTAAAAGACGGTAAATCGAACTAAAATAAATTCATTTCGCTATGAAAATTAATCTATAAGTAAACCGACTTTGAAATAAAATTGTAGAACCCAAAATAATTATAATATAAGGTTCTAAATAGATTAATAAACTCGGTTAATAGGTTTGACCGTAAACCGATCGCCGCCATTCCTCCGCAACTCACACCGCCACTAACCGCAAGGTACAAATTAATTAAATAACAAATTAAAACTAATTAAACAAGTTTAAACTACTCTAATAGCTATGGTTTAGGGTGGGTTATTACATCCTCCCCCCCTTAAAAGAAGTTTCGTCCCCGAAACTTGCTGTTCGATAAAACTTATTCAGCGATAAATACCTTAAAAGAGATGGGGGTAGTTTTTCATCATTTCATCTTCAGTTTCCCATGTGGCCTCGGAGGTTTCTTGATTCGCCCATAGGACTTTGACTAGCGGGACTTCTTTTGTACGTAAACGCTTGACCCTACGATCCAAGATTTGGATAAGTTGCTGTTCGAAAGTAAGGTCCTTGGCTAAAAGAGGAGGTTCTTCCTTTAAAACGTACATTGGGTCCGGTACATACTTCCAAAGCTGGGAGATATAAAAGACATCGTGGATATGTCCTAAGTTGGACGGTAACTCTAGACGATACGCCGGTGGGTTAACCTTTCCTACCATGGGATAAGGTCCGATGTACCGAGAGCTTAACTTACCCTTAACGTTGAATCGTTTAACCCCCTTTGTAGGGGAAACCTTGAGAAATACCCTATCTCCTATTTGGAACTCAAGCGGTTTCCGTCTTTTCTACGTAGCTCTTTGTCCGCTTTGTTGTCCGAATATCTCGTTGGATCATCTTGACCTTATCGATCGCTTTCTTGAATTAAGTCTAGCCCTACGATTAATGCTTCCTCTAACTCGTCCCAACATAGGGTGTTCTACACTTTCTGCCATATAAAGCTTCAAAAGGCGCCATCTGAATCGTGGCTTGGTAACTATTTTTGTAAGAGAATTCTACGAGAGGAAGATACTGATCCCAGTTCCCTTGAAAGTCCATTACACAGGCGCGAAGCATGTCCTCTAGAGTTTGGTTTACTCTTTCCGTTGACCACCGCCTCGGATGGTATGAACCATCAAACTAAGCTTGGACCAAGGCTCTTGCATAGCGCATCAAAATCTTGATCGACTTTTGTATCTCGACCGACACGATATCCTTGAAACCCCATGCAACCGCACCAATTCCGGATGTAGATATAAATGGCACGTACTAGAGGTTGAGGCCGATCTTTGATCTTCTAAGGACGTGTACAAAAGCATAGAATAGCCCAGGCGAATCCATAAGCGTGCATCAAGGTTGTGAACGATGGCGTAGACACACTTCGCATCTTAGAGTAATATATAAATGGTACGTTCTTACGTTGACCTCTAATTTGCTTGAATACTTATCACAACTTGAGGGCTTGATTTCCTTACCGCTCTTGTCCTTGAAATGCTCTTGGGCTATCGTGAGGTAGGGTTATCTTTAGTATCTAGAAATTGGTGATCTTGCCCGTTTCTCATTTCTCATGATCGAACATTAGCGTTGACTTGGGAAAGCGATCCAAAGTTAGCGTAAATTCTTCATTGCTTAAGGTGTCACCTAGATGCACTGAACAAGTTGGACTTTGATTTTCCTTTGTGTCCTCCTTTAGACTTCCTTAGCTTGAGATGTAGAGTTGATAAGGGAACTATAAGTGCTTAAACTCTTGAATCGTAAATCTTGGCATGATTTTTAGTATCCCGTCGGGATGTGCGGAGGCTTGAGACCGTTAGTTTGCTTGGTTTCACCTTCTTGATAATGAGTGAGTATATTACCGGCTAGTCAGCCTTCTCCCTTACTTCCCCGGATATTTACTTAACTTAACACCCTTCTACTTTCTCCGAGTTTAGCCTCACGTAATACTTCTTGCTGAACCTTCCAACCCTGGTAATTAATTACATAGAAAGGTACGTTGGGCGACATTCTGGCTCTAAAGGTGATCTTCGCTATACTTATTAATATTGAAGACTATGGGGCTCTTAACTTATGAACCTTAATTGGTTTTACTTGTATCCTTTACCTTAACTTCAACCCTTCCCTGAGGGAGTAAACACCCCAACCTTTTATCTTCTAACAAGGTGGTTGCATATAGCGTCTCTGGGATTGATGTCTTTCAAACACTGGAATGATGATTAAAGTGATTCTCTCCAAATCATAATCAGGGGTGACCTTCTTCCCGAATTCCTTGGTCGTCATTAAACCATCGGCAGCAGTCTTATTGTCTTGGTAGTAATGCTTGTCCTAACCTTTGTTGAAAGAGGGTTATTCTAATCCATATAATCCATTTCTTCCCACGAGGAGATGATACGGTGCTCTTAGTTTACTCTAAAACTTCTTTTTTGGTCCTCATAAACTTTTTATTGACCTCTAGATACTTCAATCATAATCTTGATCATGATGATGGTGTTTTCTAAACTTTAACACATGCTGTAACATATACCCTCGATTTATTTATCAATACATAAGCAGAGGAGAGTGTTTTTGTAATACTTCTACATGTTCGTTGGTGATACGATATGGGCGATATCTTTGTGGCGCTATTGAGTACGAAGGAGTTATCTGGAGATCTCCAAAAGCAATCTATAGAGCACACTTGGTAGTGTTTGGAGAGATTTCCCCTTACGATGGTAAGTGTAGGCTTTGATGAACCCTTAATCGTAATTATCTCGTGTAATAGCTCCCTGATTCTTTTATCCTTACCATATGTCTTAAAACTCTTTTCCCTAAATTTGAAATCATTCTTAGGTGAAATCTTAATAACCGTTGTTGCTCTCTTACGGTTTCCTCCAACATCCTTGGATATTTCTTATAGTTCTTGTATCCCTTTAACTTTATCACCCGTTATCTTCAATGGCATGGTAACTTGACTTAAATAATCTCGCAACCTTGACTTATTTAACCCATAAAGAGCGTAAAGGTATTGGTGAGTCAAGACACGATTGTAGTCTCAAAATACCTATATTTTGTTTACGCAAAGAATCGTGTATACCTTTGAATTCAATCCCTTGCTTGGTAGTATATCCATTTCTAATAAGTCTCGAGAGGACTTCTATCCCTATCTTGGATTGAGTTGGTCGCTAGATCCGGGTAGGGCATAACCAATCTCGAGGGAGACTGTTCTTTCCTTGTTATCTTACACCTTATCCTCGATTTTCTTTTTCTCCACCACGAATGGCGCTGAATCCTCTTAATGGAGTGTTGGTTTCAAAGAATCCATTTTTTTTTAGCAACGCTCGTTGAGTCCTTAAACTTTCTCCTCCATATGTACATAGATTCGCTTCGTATGATGTCTTGAAGATGGACTTAATCCTTTGCATTTATTTTATTTAATAAATAATTACTCTCCTTGGGGTACTCTCGTAATTTCAGTAGGGAGAACACTTATATTTCCCCAAACTGTAGAGGTTCTAATGACTTAAACCTTAAGTTCCCTATGTGCTTGTGAGTGAAGAATTCTTCCAAATCTCATATATATATAAAAGAATGCATGGGCTTATATCTAAATCGTCAATGAATTGGGGTCCTTTCCCATATGAATCTCCAAAGTTTTGTTATGTTCCTCCCTTCCGTTTGTGATTGATTCTGGCTTAATTTTAACCATGCTTAATATAATCTTGAATCTTTTCATCCTCGGCTAACTAGGCTCAGGGCCGTCTTTCCTTATTAATGACAGTACATATCCCATGATATAGTTTGATGGTTGGGTAACTTCCCTAATTATTTTACCATTGGTTGCTATTTAATCCCTTACTCTTAACATAAACTTGCCTTACGTTGTCTAAACGTAGAATTAGAAGGTTAGGATACAACCCTAATCGGTCGAATTTAGGTGCCTAATTTATAACTTCTCTCTTTTGATCGTCTAGACTTATCGGTAGTCATATGGTTGGGTCCTCCATACCATAGACTTTGCACTGATTCCTCAAATGGTACCCGAGTAGCGATAGAATTAAGTCCTTCCATATTTCTTATGCAGCACCTCTGGCTTTAACTTATCTTATTCATTGTTGTAGGTACGTGTGACTTTTTCCGTTTATTTAAACTCACCCTTCTGGCTATAGGTAGATGAGGGAGGTATATCCTCTCCTCAGTTATTTCCTAGCATGATTTCCTGGCTCTCTGAAATTGGATAGTAGGTACTTGAATAATTCATCTCATTGTAGTAGTTCTTCCACGTACCTTTCTTTGTACGGTCTTGAGAATGTAGACACTAATCGCTTACATCTATAGGGGAGATCATCCCTTTTTAACCTAAAGTAGTCCTTATAACTCTTTGAAGCTCCATAAGTAAGTGTAGACTTAGTGGCTTAGTGACGATCCAAGCATATTCTGTACATTGGAATCATAGCTCTTAACTCTAAACTTCCCTTATTTTTCTTTAACTTAGGAATTCTAATGGTAGCTTGAATTTGAAAGTTCTCAAGGAACTTTTCTTGATTCGATGGAGTCTCACACTGATTATGAAGGACTTTCCGCATTACATCCGCTTTACGCTTTTAGGTAGCAACTTCCTTATGCTAATTCCTCCTTGCAGGATGCTTAACCATCTAAGATTCCTTATTATCCAATTATTTCATTAATTCCTATATCATTAGTTCTCACCCTTGCCTTATGAGGTGGATTCTCCTTTTCTTGCTTTTCCCAATAAAATTACTTTTCTTAAACCCATTACCTCCTTTAATGGGGTTAGTTACCTTACTATGGATCATTGATTCAATAGCCCTAATGGCCGGAGAGATAATGAAATTTGGGAACTTAGATCTAATAAGGGGGATTTGTGGGGAAAGCGCTCAATATAAACTAAAACTCCGTGGTTAGAGTCAATTCCCGACTTCACACTCACTTTATAACCCCATTGATGATTGACCTTTACTCATGCTAGGGATTTTCCGATTCATAGTAATTCGGAAATGTTCCTAGAATTTGTCCTAGGGTTCCTCATACGGAAGGGTAGCTTAAAGACATTGGGTTTGCCTTACGTTCTTATTGTGTTTAGGTTAGAAGTTGTTTGTCGCAGTAGGCATTGAGTATTCTCTCGAACTATCGACGTGACATTAAAATACCACTCTTGACCTTATAAACATGGTAAAAGGATCTAAAAGGAAGGCACCTTGGGATCCAAAGAAATACGTAAAGTAATGATTCATGAAGGGGGTAAAATGAGTAATCAATAAATCAACATAAATAGGATAGAAGAAATTTTGAGGCCCGAAATTCACTTAAACCTCTCTATGATTTCTTTACTTGACATACTTTCTTCCGAGTAAGGCACATACCCTAAATGCAATTAATTCCCTTACTCCTTCGTCTTGTTAACCTCATTACCTCTATAAAAGTTCATCTCTTATTAAATCATTGCACCTATAGAACTCTCGTCACGATCCCTTTCATATAACGAGGTGAACAATAATATTCTTCTATAATCGCTTCTTATCACTCATGCATTCTTAATGCCTTAAGATATACTCGTACATCCTATTATAACTTTATAATCATGCAAATACTTCAAGTGACCGTACAAACTTTATACTCTACTACGGATGCTTTACATTAAACTTTCTTCATAAACTCAGAATTACTTCTAACTTAAATGTCCATTCTTCAAGTAAACAACTTTAAACACCGAATGAGTCACACACTATCCTTACATATATGCAATACCCTCTTATGCATGCAAGGTATCATTATAATCTTATCACTATTCCTTTTCCCTTCAATCTCGGTTGAGAATATCTCACGTTGACATGTACAACCCCTAAATGTCCATTATGCCATCCCGGAATCATCATGCTTTAATTTCCATGAAGTTTCCCACTTATTTCACATCATTCCTCTATTTTCACTAAAATTCTTCAAATTTCTGGAGAATTTCTACAGAGTTTCTTCGTAATTTGGACTTTTCCCCAAAATTAATTGGTGTTATTCAACCTGCAAAACATTCCTGCAATAATCACATAATCTCATGGCGTCCCAAACTCCTACATTCAATCAGCTCCCCTATGATTCACCAACACATTCTCCCAATGACTCCCAATTCCTACTCACATCATTCTCGTTTCCTTATAATGACATCAAGTCTCCAAGTATTCCACTTATAACTCCGCTCTGATACCATTCTCAGAACGCTCGACTTGAGTAATCACAAGATTACGACTAATTACGTCACTAATCCCGTGATTAGCGCAAATGAGGGTTAAAGCCGGGGTATTACCGCCGTTCAACCACTGAACAAGGCATCCACAACGAACAACCACCAAACCATCGCACACTTTAAACTTAAAACATACAACCTGATTAATATTACAACCACTTTACATACATTTATCAATACAAACAATACACCACACTTCCACCTTTCAATCCCAATAGTTTTCCCGCTCTTGAATACCCATGCTTGCAGAGTCGTAAGACCTCCTTCTTGCCATGATTAAACCTACCTCGGCTCCAGTAAAGCTAGCTTTCTCTTGAACTCTTCTTGAATCTCTTGAATACTCGGGCCTTAAAAACAAAACATTAAAACAACGCAAAGGTGAGTGGGGGAAACACTCAGTACACAAACCTCCAACATGTAAAACCGTTTCGAAAACGGTTTTTCATGCCGGCCTTTAAAACATTTCGAAAACGGGGAAGGGAACTAACTCATGCTATAAACAATGCAAACTTTATCGATAAATAGTTCTATGCACATGCTATGTATAACATTAAATTGATTTCATACAAGAAAATGTGGTCCCTTTTTGAGGTCGATGTCAAGCATCTCACAAGACGCACGCCAAACCGACTCGGTTTGGATGGGTGACCGCTAGGCAAATGACGCCAGTCGAGATTACTCCGATAGAGTCAGAAAGGCTAGGCTTCATCTAGCCATCAGAGAATAGGTATCGGGGCCACTTATAAAACACTAAAATCGTTAGAATATAACTTATGCAATAAAACTGTATTTGACTTTAAATAGAAAAAGAGTTGGACAATTTATGCACTGGCGAGTGAGTTGCCCGTGACGATCTCTACTGGGAATGGCTCGGGTCGAAGCAGAACTTTGAGCTAAAACGATAGAGTTCGGTATTAGAATAGGAGCTATGAAAAGGTGAGGGCGTAGAACCTCGCAACGAAGTTTTAGAAATAAAACGTATAAAAATTTCAGGTTTTTTATGACTATAGTATTTTGGTCATAACTCGAGCTATAGAATTCGGATTTCGCTTATGCAGTACTTTTCGAAAGGGAAAATACACTCTACGAGTTTGATGGCCGGGCCAGAGGCTAAAAAGGATGAGAAAGGCTCGAAAAGTGTTCCGGACAGTAGCAGTAAATTACCGACATAAACAATAATGAAATTTTCGGGTGTTTGAGATAAAATCAAGAGACTTTGGTAAATGCTTTTAAACTTATGAGAGCTTTATGAATCAAGGAACACTTGTAAGACATAAACTTTCAATTTACCAAAGAGGCTTTAAAACTTCAAGGCACGATAAAACTTCTAAATACATTTAAGAGATTCGTAAATTAAATCGGTATCGGTAACATAGCTTTAAGGGTCTCGAGTCCTCCAAATCGAGATCTATGGTTCTTACTTATGTACTACATCTCAAGGGTCATATGACTTAAGTTACAAACAAATATAACCAATTATAAGCCAAATATAATCATATTTAATCCCTTAGAATACTTATACTATTACCCATAAATTTCCAGTTTTGTAGCTCTGTTTCCGGTCCTATAACTTACTCTCCGACATCGGGTTAAGGCATACCATATATTTTCGGAAAGCTCCGAGTCCTCTAAAACTCTTATGATGAACACTTTTCCAGAATCAAACTCCCTTTGGACGAAAAATACACAATAATACACTGACTCCAAAATTCGTATGTCATTGCGCGGCTTTGGCTCTAACTTGAGTTATACAAATCGAAACCTCGAAATTCCAAAGCCCGGCGTTTACTAACAACTTAGGCTACCTTTTTACACTAAATTCTGGGCTCGAAACTAATTTTAGCATCCCCTATAAAAATCATAAAATGGGCAGTAGGTTCTGGGTATGTTTTGCCTTAATACATGCTTCGCTTTCATCCAAACTTAATACCAATAATATACCCAATGAAATCTAAGCAAATCCTCACTAATATCCAGCAATTAGACCTCTAAAATAAGCATCAAAAATCGTATAATTCACATGCAACATCACACAAATACTTGCACTTAATTTACACCACCATTAACACAATTTCCTTCACAATTCTCATGTAAATCATCTAAAAAGACCATACATACTTAATTATCTTCACCAAACAGAAGGTATAACTCTAAAACTTCATCCAATACAACATGCATAACCATATTTCACCATCATCTTCATCAATTCACAAGAATCTCAACATATCTCACACAAACTTGCAACAAACACTTAGTTTCATTCACTAGAACCAACTTTGATAATCTATACTCTAATTTCATGAAAGAAAATAGTAATTTAACACAAAAACATCATGATAAAACTATAATATCAAAGCTTTCAAAATTCATAACAATGGAGGAGGAGAAAACTAGAGAAATACCACTTGAAAGGATGAATAAAATGGACTAGGATGAAGAGGGAAGTGAGAGCTTCAAAAAAGTGCCGGAAAATGGTCGAATCTCGCTGAAAATCGCCGGCGCCAAAAATGGAGGCAGGGGTGGCTGGCTGCGTCGGTGGGGAGAAGGAAGAAGGAAGCTGAATTGGAGTTGTCTAGAATTTGAATTAAAAGACTCATTGACTCCCTTAACCAATATATATATACCCCTTTATTAACTTAACTTAAAACAATGCTAAACTATTAAAAGTAACACTAATACTCTAATAATAATAATACTAAGATTCTGGATAAAATAAAAATTGGTAATACATAATTACTTTAAATCGTAATAAATTTTTAATCGGGTTAAAAGACGGTAAATCGGTAACTAAAATAAATTCATTTCGCTATGAAAATTAATCTATAAGTAAACCGACTTTGAAATAAAATTGTAGAACCCAAAATAATTATAATATAAGGTTCTAAATAGATTAATAAACTCGGTTAATAGGTTTGACCGGTAAAACTGACCGCTTCGCCATTCCTCCGCAACCTGTCACCGTCAGCTAACCGCAAGGTACAAATTAATTAAATAACAAATTAAAACTAATTAAACAAGTTTAAACTACTCTAATAGCTATGGTTTAGGGTGGGTTATTACAAGAAGCGGCCCATGTCATCAGAAAACCCGCGCCGGTTTTGTCTTCAACAAGCCTTGGGCCTGGGCTTGGACAGGCGTGCGCTGGGTCTAAGATCATAAAAACCCGCGCGGGTTTTACTTCGCTTTTCTCTTTTCTTTTTTTTTAACTAGCCGTTGCAAATGGGCTAAAATTATCGGATATGGAGGGCAACGGCTATGTGATCATTGCTGATTGTTTTTCTCCATTTTTGATCATGCATGGAGGTGTATAAATACCCTACATTATGCATATAATCATCACTTCAAAGTCTTCATCACATATTCTCCCAAAACTCAAAGCAATCCTCCCGGTTCTCATGGAATTCGAGAAGAAGCTTGCGACTTGGATGAGCAATTTGTCCAAAGAAGAGAAGAAAGAGCTTGGTAGATACAAGTTATCAAGCCTGATGAGTCTTCGTCAAGTGAGGATCAATCATGACTTTCTCCGCGCGGCGGAGACTTTCTAGGATCCGAAGATGCATGTCTTCCGCTTTGCTTGGAAATAGTTATGTCCGCTTCCTGAGGAATGGTCCTCAATCCTCAGGACAAATCACTTTGCTCGGTCGACATCGCCTCCTACGCCAACGGACATCCCGAAGCAGTACAAGGAGCTATTATGTCTTCCGTCCCGGGTCATCGGAAGTGTTATATTCGGCGAAAAGGTACACTTCCAAACCATAGTCGAATATTTTCAATCTCCCGACACTTTGGAGTATGGTCCCGTGATACGAGTGCGAGCGCTCGTATTATGTCTCCTTGGAGAGTTTTGTTTTTATCACGGCGGCAAAAGAATCGGACCGGCGAATTTAATCTAAATCGTCAATGACATGTCCCGAGGCAACAATCCCGTGCCTCTAATGCTAGCGGAAACCCTTGATGGGCTTGGATGATCCCAATCCATAACACAACTTTCGAGGGAGCCCGTTGCTTCTCCAGGTATTTTACTCCCCTTTTCTGCTACTGTCTGATTTTTGCCTCTACTAGTTACAAAACCCGCATGGGTTTCGGCCCCTATATATATATATATATATATATATATATATATATATATATATATATATATAGTTTGGGATGATTGGTGTGTAATCTAACCCTGGCTAACTGTTGAACAGATCTGGTTAATGGAGCACTTGGGTCTCATCGAGGAGCCCCGAACTTCATCGACGTTGGCGAACTATTGTTAAAGAAAGAGGAGGTACACCGACCTTCGCTCGGTGACGGAATGGATTGCGCTCTTGAAGGAGTCTCGGGAGATCGTATGGTGGGTCGAATGGTGGCACATTTCCGAATATGTGACCCATGATTTCCGTAATCCTTATGTGTGTCTTGCCGGATTGACGCACATGACCTTTTATTTTCCGGCGCGAGTGAAGCGCCAGATGGGTCACAAGCAAGACATCCCTGAGCTCCTATGTGAGACTCCTGATCAGTTGAAGCTGCGAAGCTCGGTGATTGAGTCGTGGTTGAAATACTGGGAAAGAAGGCCAACTCTTAAAGCCCCTCCAAAGATACGCGTGTCTCATATTGCCGATGCTGACTACCACGGATGGCTAATTGCTGCCATTGAGTCTCGCTGTACTGGAGAAGCGAGAAAGAGACAAGTAAAGGAAAGGTTGGGTCCCCGTATATCAGCAATGGACCGTCTGGGCGCGAGAGACTCGGTGAAAGATAGGCTCGGCCCGAGAGTGGAGGTACGAAAACCAAGCAGGCGGGCCTATAAACCCAAAGACAAAGAGAAAGCGCTTATCAGACCTAGAGACACGGAGACTGACCATGAGATAATTGGCGAAGTAGAGAAAGTGAAGCAAGACTAGAAGATGGAATGGAAATGAAGTAATTGAACTGCTTTGCCATAATGGTATTTTATTTAATTATGCCTTTTAAATTTTCTTATGTTACAAGCAGTGTACCTGCATTATTAGTTAATAAAGAAGGAATATTATTCGGAATAATTGTGTTCTTGCAAACTTTATCTTTCTTATATATATGAGCATTTATTAAATACATTCCAAGTGTTTGAAAATTGGTTTTCCAGTTGCTTGGTTATATTAAGCGTAGTACCGCTTGAGGTTATCTAAATTTGTGGGCTGAACTACATCTTCTCCATCCATTGTAGCGAGCCGAGCTGCTCCTCCTGGCAAAATGTCCTTAATCATATAAGGACCCTTCCAATTGGGTGCAAACTTTCCCCTTGGATCTTGTATAGGTGCCCTCATCTCCTTAAGCACCAAATCACCTACTTGAAGTGAACGACCTTTCACCTTCTTATTAAAAGCACGAGTGATCCTATTTTGATATACTTGCACATTATGCAATGCCCTCAATCGCCTTCGTCCATCAACATTAACTCCTGGAACCTTACCCTAGCCCATTCTGCTTCTGGCAACTGACTTTCGGCCACTATTCGTAACGAAGGGATTGCTACTTCGATTGGTAAGATTGCTTCCACCCCATATACCAAAGAATATGGTGTTGCACCTGTAGCAGTTCGTATAGAGGTTCGGTATCCCCACAGGGAAAATGCCAATTTATCCGGCCAATCTTTATAAGTGACAACCATTTTCTTGATGATTCCCGCTACTGTCTTGTTGGCTGCTTCCACAGCTCCGTTAGCTTGAGGTCGGTATGGCGACGACCGGTGGTGCTGAATTTTATAAGTGGCGAGCAAAGTTTCTACTTCCTTTCGAAAATGGCTTCCATTGTCACTAATGATTTCATGAGGCACTCCATATCGACATATGATGTTTTGAAGAATAAATTTAGCCACCTACTTGGACGTGAGCTTAGCAAAAGAGGCTGCGTCTACCCACTTAGTGAAATAATCGATGGCGACCAATATGTACTCGTGTCCTCCTATTCCAGTTGGGTGTATCTTGCCAATGATGTCGATACCCCATACTGAGAACGGCCACGAAGATGTCAAAGTAGTCAGGTATGATGGGGGTTGATGCTGTAGGTTGGCATACTCTTGGCATTTGTGACACCTTCGGACGAACTCTAAGCAATTTGCCTCCATAGTGGACCAATAATAACCAGCCCTTTGAATTTTCTTTGCCAACATATGTCCATTCATGTGGGGACCACACTCTCCTCCATGTATAGCAGCCATGACCTCCTTGGCGCTCTTAGCATTAATGCATAATAAATTAATGCCCGTAGGTGATTTCTTGTAAAGGCAATCTTGGATCAAGCAGTATTGTGCTGCTAGAGACCTGATCGCTCGTTATCCTCGAACATCTAATTCAGCTGGGTATTCTCCTTTCCGAAGAAAATTGTAAATGTCATGGAACCATTCCTCAGTCTCTTCCTCTTGTGCCTCCATGTTGCACACATATGCAGGTTCAGACTGTCGCTCTACTACTACTGGTAATTGGAGCGTGCCTGATGGTATCGATATCATCGAAGACAACTTGGCTAGGGCATCAGCTAACTCGTTGTGATCCCTTGAGAGGTACTGGAAGCTGATTTGCTCAAATTGGTCGGCAAGTCCCAAGAGCTTTGTTGGTATGCCATAAGACATTCATTCTGGACCTTCCATGTATTCTTAGCCTGATTAATTATGAGGCTAGAGTCTACGAAGACTTTTATGTGACGTATACCCAAAGTCAATGCAGCTTGTAAGCCCTTGATGCATGCTTCATATTCAGCGGTGTTGTTAGTAGCATCAAAGTCTAACTTCACAGACACAGGGACATGTGCCCCTTCTGGAGAGATCAGTAGCACTCCTACTGCGCAACCCATTTGGTTTGAGGCTCTGTCGAAGTACATTTCCCATGTTCTTTCGTCAGTGAAGAATACATCCTCAACTGGGAATTCCAAGTGAGTGCTTGGAGGTTTCTGCGATGGTGAAGCAGCTAGGAAGTCTGAAACAACCCGTCCTTTGATGGATTTCTGAGACATGTACTGAAGGTTGAACTTTGAAAGCATGACCACCCATCGAGCGATGCGGTTGTTGATGGTAGGCTGCTCCATGATGAATTTAATGGGATTATTCTCAGCTATGACATACACTGTATGTGAGAGCATGTAATGTCTTAACTTCTTGGTGGCCCATACTATTGTGAGAGCCATTTTCTCTACGTCTGCATATCGACTTTTATAGTCCAAGAACTTCTTGCTCAAGTAGTAGATGGCGCTCTCCTGTCCTTTAACCTTTTGAGCTAGCATAACTCCCATTGCAGAGCTAGTCACGGTAAGGTAAAGGAGCAGAGGCTCATCTGGTACTGGCAGCATGAGGACCGGAGGATGTTGCAAATACTCCTTGATTTTGTCAAAGGCCGCTTGACATTGATCGTCCCATTCTATTTTGCTTCCTTTCTTTAGCTTCTTGAATAAAGGTTCACAAGTCATGGTGAGCTTTGAAATGAACCTACTGATGTATTGAACCCGCCCTAAGAAACCTCTTATCTCTTTTTCTGTCCTGGGAGGTTGCAACTCTTGGATAGCCTTTATCTTTAAAGGATCAACTTCAATGCCTCGTTGGCTAACTACATAACCCAGCAGTTTCCCAGAGGTAACACCGAAGGTGCACTTTGCTAGATTAAGCCGCATCTTGTATTTGCGAAGTCGCAGAAAGAATTTTCGAAGGTTAGGAATGTGTTCCTCCCTTGTTTTGGACTTAACAATCATGTCATCCACATAAACCTCTACCTCTATGTGCATCATGTCGTAAAGTAGGGTATTGGAAGTTCTTTGATATGTTGCTCCGGCATTCTTGAGACCAAAAGGCATAACCACATAACAGTATGTTCCCCATGGTGTAGTGAATGATGTTTTCTCCATGTCCTCTTCTGCCATTTTGATTTGGTTATAACCGGCATATCCGTCCATAAAGGATAGAAGCTCATGTCCGCAAGTGTTATCCACTAATACATCGATGTGAGGTAAAGGGAAACTATCCTTGGGACTAGCCTTATTGAGATCTCGAAAGTCAACACACATATGCACTTTGCCGTCTTTCTTGGGTACTGGAACAATGTTAGCAATCCACTCAGGATATTGGACTGCTTTGATGAACTTAGCATTAAGTTGCTTGATTACTTCTTCCTCAATCTTCTTTGCCCATTCAGGTTTGATCCTCCTAGCCTTTTGTCGAACTGGCTTTGCATTAGGAAGCAAAGGTATAGTGTGATCTGCTATTTCTCTGTCAATCCCAGGAATGTCTTCGTAGGACCACGCGAAAACGTCGACAAACTCCTTGAGAAGCTCCGCGAATGCTATCCATTCTTCTGTTGTAAGTGAGCTACCTAACTTCAATTCTCGAGGTTGCTCTTCTGTACCCACGTTTATGGAGATGGTGTCTTCCAACACCGCCATTTTATGCTCATGTTCATTAGAAAATTCTTTTAATGGTTCATTAAATTCCAGATTATTATTGGCGCAACAGTTCAGGGAAGAGGGGAAAGAAGAATCAGAGTAAGCAGAAAGGTCCATCTTATAAAAATGCAGAAAGAAATACATTGCCAGCAGACTCGAGACCAGACTCACTTGACTCTAGACCCTTAAGACCTGACTCTATGTCATTAGGAACAAACTCTCCTACAGATAAAGCAAAGTGATTCTCCTCAGCATCGACCCACGAGACCGCTTTAACTTCTTCGTCTTCAGTAATCATGAGACTTGGGTCAAAACTTGGGTTGGACAAAGCAGCAACAACAGCATCAGCTTCAGACTTCTCTTGACAGCTTCTTGTCCAAACAGCATGCCAAAAATGTTGCTCCCAGCAAGATGAGTCCATTCTAATGGAGGCTGTTTGTCCCAAGCGGGAACAAAGACAGTAGCCATATTAATGGAGAAATCATCGAAGACTTCTAATCCAGCAACTTGAATTCCTTTAATCTTCATGTAAAATGGCTCAGGGAATCCATAATAGGGGAAGTCATCACCTTCCCTAACAAACTGCCCGTTCAAAGTAAGTGGATAGGGCTTCATCTGGAATAAAGTGGGAGGATTGTCCATACTCTTCTGTTCAACGATAGCCATCTTTGCGAGCCTGACCTCCTTCTCAGTTGGCTTGTAGCCTAAGCCAAACCTTCCCTTCTGTTTGAAGGTCTTGAACACGGGCGGAATTTTGTTCTTCGGATTCTTCCCTAGCGGCATTCTAGGGAAATAACCTTGTTTCTTAAGCATAGCATGTACCTTGGGATTTGAGTAGGGATCAAAGTCAAAAGGTGCTTCATCCTTGCTCATCATCGCCACAAGTTCAAAGTTGTGGAGTTCTTTATTCATTGAATTGTGCTCCACTTCAAGAGTTAACTATTTAGGAGTGAAAGCAGCGTTGATAGACTCTCCCGAGATAGTGATCACTTGTCCTTGAACCAGCATTTTCACCTTTTGATGTAGAGTAGATGTTATTGCGTTGCACTCATGAAGCCATGGCCTCCCTAATAGTAAATTGAAAGAGGCTGGGATGTCTAGCACCACAAATTCCACATTCCGAGTGACGCTACCAGTAGTGATTGGCAACACTATAGATCCGACCGATTTCCGAGGCGAATTGTCATAGGCCCTCAGGTGTACACCATTTTGAGCCAAGTGTTGTTGTTGAACTCCTAACTTTTATGTCGTCCTCCAAGGGCACACATTCACAGTTGAACCATTATCAACCAGGACTAGTGGGATAGTTTTATTGGAGCATTGTATTGTAAGATACAGGGCTTTGTTGTGAGACACTCCTCCCTGAGGCAGATCCTCAATCCCAAAAGTAATCATCTCCTGTTGGGCAGTAACATGAGCAACTAACATTTCGGGAGTTGTCGTAGGCGATACAGTTAGTGCTGTAAGAGCATCCAACATCTTCTGTCTATGAGCATGTGACGTGCATATGAGTTGCCATATGGTAACCTCTGCTCTGGTCTTCTTGAGTTGAGACAGTAGAGGATCTTCAGGAGAGACCTTATTGTCATTGCCGATCGTTGGTGTTGGGTTAGGAACAGTCACTGGTGTGGTGGTGCTCCCATGGTTGTGGCGGCCAGACCGAGTGAGAAACGCCACATCATCTGGTTCATCTTTCTCCATCCATTCTGTCTCAGAATGCTCATGTTCGTCATCCTCATCGTTGTCCCAAATACCGTGGATAAACAGACCTTCCGGGAATCCAACTATTTTAGGGACAAGTTGACCTGTTTCCACAATCAAGGCTGACGCGTCGAAGCTAAAATCCCCACAAAAAATAGCATTTGCATGCTCAAGCATAGGATTACTTTGATTGTTTGGTTTCTTGGCAGATTTTGGCGTTGGTAATGTCCCTGTCCTTATCATATCTTCTATTTTGTTCCTGAGAGTCCAGCATTTCTTAGTGTCATGCCCTCGGTAACGGTGATAGCGGCAAAATTGGTTGGCATCCCAGTTTCTGCCTTTGATTTCTGGCTCTTCTTTCGGTAAGGGCAAAACCAAGATACCCTTCTTGACTAGACGGTCGAGAGCTTGAGAATAAGGAACATCCAAGGGCGTATAAGTCTCATATTTCAGTACATAAGGTCCCTTGCGCTGGATAGAGTTAGTCTCCATAATCTTAGGAGGGTGGCTAGCCGCACTAGTGGCCCTCCTGTTGGAGCTGGACCCTTTCCATCCAGGCGAAGTGGTCTTATCATTGTGCATTGCCTCTAACTGAACATAGATGTCCTTTAGGTAATCAAAGTCCTTAACGAGATGGTACCCCAAATGCTTGGATAGGCTGCTCTTGAGTCCTTGCTTAAAGGTAGATAACTGCAGGCGGAGAGGAATTGTCTCATTGATGTGGGACAACTTTATATGCCATCTTTCAAAGTAATCCATAAAGGACTCATCTTCTCGTTGCTTCATGGCGGTTAGGTCATCGACCGTAGCTTGCTTCTTCTGGATGCGAGTGTAATGATGAATAAAGGCTTTGAACAGCTCACTCCAATTGGCTTTAATTTGAGGTGACAACCCATGATACCATACCTTTGCTTCTCCATCTAGGGTGGATGGGAATACAGTAGAGTATAAGTCGGTATCAATCAGATTCAAAGGTGCCAGCCTCATCAACTCTTCAACCTGATGAATAGGGTTCTTAGAGGGTTTGAACCTAATATTTAGTACTTCAACTTTGTCAGCTATCTTCAAGGTTGGTTGAATGGGCAATGGAACCTCCAAGTATTTGTTAGCAAAGGCCGGCACAGAGCTCATTGCTTTGGTGAGGCTTTCTAACTTCTGCTCAAGGGCCTTAACAGCGGGGTCCCTTGTAGGTTTAGACATTTCAGGCATGTTAACCTTAGCCTTAGATATCCCTATTCCTCCAGAGTCTGAGGATGTCTTGATGATTTCAGGTTCAGATTCATATCCTTGCATTTCTTCATCATCATCTTCAACATTCAGCCTTAATTTGGTGTTGATCTTAGTGATGGCCTGCAGCATTCCATCCATTACTTGTTGTTGTTCACTCAGCCTTTTGCTCATCTTTTGTTCCTGCTCTAGAGTATTAGCAAACATAAGGCCCTGCATTTTGGTATAAAGCTCGTCCAAATGCTTCGTGATGTTGGCTTCGACACTTTGGATCGGTACTTCTTGGAATTGTTTGCCAGACATGATGCAGTCACTAGTTGCAGATGGATCGTAATGTGGGTTCGGAACCAAACGACCAGTTCGTGGATCTCGAATGCGGGCTCGGAGTTGATCACAAATGATGCCTGCATGGAAATTCAAAGTTAGCACACTCGATGACATACTCTGACACGTACTACCCGATGCATGCATGCCCTAAGAGACCTATATGCATGCATGACCTAATCTATATGGACCTATGGACAAAGCATTATAAAGGGCCGAATAAAGTCAAACATAGCGAGCGGGTCATAAATTGATGAGTTCAAGTCAGTGTTTCTCAATTCGGATGGGCCTAAACCACAGGCCGACCGTTTTAAGGAGAATCCGTAACTTGGCCCAACAACTTAGACAGCTCAAGCCACAATGACTATTATGCGGATTAGAATAATGCTTAACAAGGCTGACGACCCACTTTTTTTTGATTTACCTTCCTTCTTTTTTTTGCTTTTTTTATTATTTTTTTTTAGTCGAGGAAAACGGATATTGTAAAGGATTGAACAAAGTCAACAATAAGCGAGTCATAATTAATTTATTGGTTTAATCAACAAATCCAATAAGGTTAGGCCTAACAACGGGCCGGCCATAACAAATGGTGGATTTATTAATTAAATCGACAAATCAAATTTCTCGAGCTTAGTGATTATTATGCAATCTAAAACGTTATCCATTAATTTTGTTGGACCTTTTAATTCACTTTTTTTTTGGACATTTGTTAAGAGAATTTCGTAAAGGGCCATATAATATCATCAAGGATGAGTCGATTTTCATTTATTAATTAAAATAATTACCCTTCAAACATAAATGGGCCCTTCCACTTGGGCTAACCATGATGTCTTTGGAGTTAATTATTCTAATTAATAAGTAATTATTTTCTCAACCCAATGAATTTTATATGGACTAGAACAAAACCTCTAAACTAGGGTCGACTCTAAAACAAAAGGAAAAGGGGAAGGGGTAGCACATAGCACATAGCATACACATGAAGGGACATCCTAAACCAAGGCTCTATGTTCATGGATTTTTCTATGGTTGGATTTCATGGCCTACCACACGTTTTCATCTCCGTTCTCCGTACCCGAGGGTAGGGAGTGTGAGGTATTTCTCAAATAACTTCAATGAAGCCCTATGAGTGTAACGCAGGGAGAGAGGGGACCAAATGCTTGGCGACGTAGGGTGCATCCTACAAGTAGTGGCCCGCCCGCTCTCGAGGGAATCACCTAGGTATAACTTATCCGTCGCCTTTGTGCTAACGTGTCAAAAGACGCGATTAGTGGCCTGGTATGCAAAGGATGCCTAAAAAAGAATTATAAAATCGCGAAAATAATCAACTTCTCCCTTTTACAATTTCAATTTAATTCGATTTTTTCAAGTTTTACCCTCTTTTTAAGTTTAAGTCCCTAGTGGAGTCGCCAATCTGTAGGACCCCGGAGAAAGGTGACCCTTTTTCCGTGATGCGCTACTTAAGTGATCTGGAGCCGGCTAAGGTTACTTAATCCTTAAATAAGGATATTTTTATTTTCGAAATTCGTTTTCGGGGTGATGAAACTTCATTTATTTATAAGTCCGTTTTTATTTATTTAAACACTCAAAATTACACTAAAATACTTTAAGAAATAATTTAATATTGACCAAATTTCCGACCCAGGCCCAACAGAAGGCAAATGGGCCACCATGGAGCGTTAAAACCAGCGCAGGTTTTAACAGTCCATGGACTGGGCCGTGCACCTTCATGGGCCAGAGAAGATGGGTTGAAATTGATAAAACCTGCGTGGGCTTTTATCAATTTCTGGCCCATTTTCTCTCGGTTTTAACCGTGGAATAGTGTATGGAAAATATTAAACCATTTTTTATTATTTTGGTGTAAATTCATATGTTTAAAATATTAAACGTGTTATAAAAAGAATTAAGAGTCGCCAGAGCCGATTTAAGGAAACCGACAAACCATAAAATTAATAGAAATGACACCGGTCTACGAAACCCAATTCTAAATTCGGGGGTAACGTTACGAATTCGAGAATTAAAATAATTCTCGAATTCGCCTGTTAGAAAACATACTCTACTAAAATCGACATTAAAATGAAAAAGAACGGGGAGAAGTTTAATTAATTTCGCAACTTTATATTCTTAATCATGCAATATAAAGAATGGGGTTTTTTGGTTTACAAAATATGCACATATAATGTAAAGTAAAGTACAAATTACATGATTAAATAATAATAACAAAAAGGAACAAAAAGCGAACCTCTTTGATTTAGGAGCCCGAATGCGCCGGTCGAAAAAGAACCTTGACTTTGCCTTGACCTTTGGACCTTGATAGAAATATGGAAGTAGTTTAGAAAAGTGGTATTAGGATGATAATATGGACGATAGGATTTTGAGAGAGTTTTGGTATGGAATTTGAGTATAATGATGATGGTTGATGAGAATTTAGTAGAGTAAGGGTAGTAGAGGGGTGATTGTTGATGGAAATGAGAATAATAGAGGTGGTTTATGAGAGTAGTTGGTGAAAGTTTAGGTAGAATAATGGTGTCAGTTGGTGAAAATGAATGGAATGGAGGGGGGTATTTATAGGTGGATGAGGTGAGGTTTAGGAGGGAAATGGAGGGAAAATCATGGGGGACACATCCCTATGATCATGCCATGCAATCACGTAGCTTCCAAGTCAAGGCCAAGGTCAAAACATGTGGGCTAAAATCAAGGGAGGGTGATCAATATTTTTGGCGCCGGATTTTTCAAGATAAAACCCGGGCGGCTTTTCATCAGTATTCATGCACACGAATTGTTGACGTAAGCAACGCAAAACGACGCGCTCAGAGAATACAAAACCCACACGGGTTTTGTACTGTCTGGGTCGGGGCGCACCTTGGGCCTCCTTGATTAAAACCCATGCGGGTTTTATCACTGCAATTGGGTCGCTCTCTTTTCTTGTTGTTTTGCTTGCTTTGCTTTTTGAACCAATGATCCGTTTTGGTATCGACCAAATGCTTTATTCACACTTTTGATAAGTCAGGATTACATTGGTACAAATCCCGGTGTCTACAGGAAGCAGCCCAAACGTGCCACGGCCCAACCCAACTGAGACGGAGCAACAAGGCGCAGCCAGCGTTTTGAAAGCGCAGCCAGCGCCTTGTCCAGAAACTTCAGAGGCCGAACAAAACCAAAATGCAGCCAGCGCTTTTCGGGCGCAGCCAGCGCCCAGACGCGGAAGATCCCCACTTTTGAACAAAACGCAGCCATCATTTCTAAAACACAGCCATCGTTTTATGCCCTAATCTGGCCCTATAAAAGGGGTTCATATCCGTCCTTTGAGAAGGGGAGTTTTGGAGTCGCTTTTAGTTATTTTTTATCATCAGTTATCAAGAGTTTTTAGAGAGCTTTTTAGGGTAGATTTTAGATACTTTCTTTACAGTTAATTCACAAACATTGTTATTAGATTAGATTGTTGCTTGTGATCGAAGAACACGAAAGAGATCGATTCGGGTGACATGAAGAGATCGATTCCGCCGATTCGAACACGGTTATTTCTATTTTACTTCCATGTTTTCTTGTTCTTGTTTAGATTTTGCGATGTTTACTTTCAGTAATATGAGTAGCTAATTTCCTTTGTTTGGGGGATAAACTTGATGTCTTTCGATTGAATTTGAATACAGTCTCGGTGTTAGGTTATCCTTTTATTCGTTTAATCTACGTGTATTGCATGTCATAGTAATTTGGCAACAGAACGACAGTTTGAGTCTTTACTTGGTAATAGATTCTTGACAACATGATGACAGTTTGAGTCTTGAATTGGAAGGCGTAGATTGAATAGGTTTAGAAAATAGTTAGACATAATGATTCTTGCTTAGGGTCAATTTATAATAAGTTCTTTATCTTTGATTGGATTAAATAGTTAGAAATAATGTTTAGTTTAATCACTATAACCCACTTCGGATCGAAAGATCGAAGTGATAAGGCCTAGAAAGATTATAGACCCCGAATTATCTTTTTACCTGCACCAGGATTGTTAATAATTTGATTGATTAACTAGAGTGGACTCCCTTGAACGTTTTTAATTACTTAGTTAAACCCCAAAAATTCCTGCTTTCTTAGTTTTGTTTTAGAAAACCTTACCACAACCCTTGGATCGACCTAGCATTCTTTGTAGCAAACTAGTTCAGTGCCTGGTTGAACACAAATCCCTAAGAGAGAACGATATTTTTATTACTACACAGACCTCTACACTTGCGTACACAGACACCATATACTTTTAGGTCTATCAGTATCATATACACACTGGCCTAGAAATGAAATCATATCTCAAGTCTTCCTTATAGTTATTCACGCTCCCAGTGTCATACATGATCTGGTTGTTAACTGGTTACTGTCGTTGGTTGGGTATATACAACTGTTTGTCCTTACCTTTCCTTTGACTTCTTGTCTTTGATAGATTTCTTAAATCTTATTTTCCCTTTCACTAAAAGACTATCTTTGGTTGCCAACCTTTTGACTAAAGGGAGGTCTGAGGTTTCTCATGTTTCAAAATAGTCAAATTATTTCAGAACATGAGTGCCATCAATTGGCCTTGATCTAGCTTAACCGAGACTATCTGGTTATTGGTTTCATATTTATCAACTCTAACTAGTTCGAAGAACTTGGTTTTGAGTTTGGAAAAATTGAAAACCTTCCTCTAACCTTCAAACATTTTGAAGTTAAAGTTGTATGAATGCTATGACATTACATGTATTCATTTGGCTTGATTGACCTCTTAACATTGATGCCTAGCTCAATGTTATATCAAAGACATGTTCCTTTTATTCGCCTCCAAGACAATCTTGTGATGGCGATGCCAATTAAGGAATTGGTGTAATTGTTTTTCTCTTTTTCTAGGAGAAAACAATATTTTATTAGTGGTAGATGTTTGAGTGAAAGGACATAAATAATTCTACGAGATAAAATTGGTTAATTTTAGTTATTATTCATCAAAAGAATTTAAACTAATTTTAACTTCAAATCAAAACACTTTATTAACTCTCACTTAGTGTTTTAATTTTAACCAAGACCCACAAGACCCATGGGCTCAAGTGGACTTTGGCCCAACAAAACTCGAGCCCATGTTACCTTTGGTGGATCATCTTATGATCGATCATTCAAAATGACTCTTGGCAAGAAATTTGTATCGAATACGATACTTCTCTTCCTCTGCTCTTAACTCAAAATTGTTTTGCTTGCTAATTTGAATTGACCTAACTCCCCCACCCTACTTATTAATGATGGATAAATAATTCGTTTTGGCTTTCTTTATTTTTCCATCTAAGTGGTGTTTCGATAGGTTGAACAATAATTCAATTTTGAGAGTAGGTTTTGTAAAGTTTATTTAATTTATGTAAGGTCTCTTTAAAGAGGTTCATTTTGTAAATTTGTTGTACTTGGAGACATCAAGTTGAGTGGGAGCCCAACAACAATGGAGGTGTTGATTCGAGTGGGAGCCTATCCAAGGAAGTTGCAAAATCCAAGAAGAAATTCTTGAAGACTGTCAAGGCTTAGTTAAATTAGTTTGATTAAGTCTAGGTGGTCATACTAGGGGTTTTATTTTATGCTTTAATTTGTTATAGCATGCTGTTTTATTATTCCTTTTATGCTTTTCGAAAGAGTTCACCTAGAATTGCATGCATAACTCAAAGACGGCACGCAGGCCGTATTTCACCAAACCCGGTACGCAGACCGGTAAAACCGACTATCTATGGCCATACTAGAAGCATAAGCAAACAGACAATATTGCAATAATTATATCAAATATAACACATGCTTAAATAACAAATTATAAAAGCATATTTAATTACAACATAACACATATAAGGAAACAAATACTAAATAAGGTTTCCTAAACAGTTTGCATGACTGACAGCATAAACAAAATTCTAAATTTTATCTTAGATACCTAAACAGATTTAGGATTTTATACCTTTAAACACAAAACTCTCGATTTTCCTAAAATTAAGAGATCTAAAAGATACTATATCTCTTAAAGATATTACAAGTTTCCTAAACTTTACAAATTGATTAATAGATTTTATGCCTATCAATTGATTTAGTAACAATAGGATTCAATAATTAATTTCTAAAGTTAATTTTAAACCCTAAAAAGTACGAATTCACCAAAACTGCTGGCAACATGGTCCGTGTTGCTTCCCAGTATTGGTTATTTTCAAGTATGAAAAACTTAAATAAAAATATCAAAACTTATCAAATTTAAACGTCTCATATCATAGTGTTATCTAATAACCTACTATGAAAATTTTCCAGAATTCAAAAAATTTTCAAAAGCTTGCAAAATTTTAGGGAATTAAACCTTTTTAATTCGTCGTTTTAAGAGGAAAATAAAAGAGAACAGTTCGATGAGTTCAAAAATCAAATTTTTACAATTTTCCCATATAGTAGAGTCATCTAATAAGCTACTGTAAAATTTTCAGATTTTTATGAAATTTCAAAAATTCGAAAAAAATCAGAATAGTAAACGGTTTTACTCCGCTACAAATCTGAAAATTAAAGGAAAATTAGTTAATGATTTCAAAAATTTATGAACAATTTATCCATAACATAATGGTTACCCAGTAACCAACTGTAAAATTTTCAGAAATTTTACAAATTTCTGTAAATTTACAAAATTCAGAGAAATTACGAATTTATTTCTCTCAGATATGAAAATCTAACTTAAAAATTCAATTTAATCGGATAAATTAATGGCAAAGTTTTTCTCTAAAAGTATGGTTACCCAGTAACCTACTGTAAAAATTTCAGAAGTTTTACAAATTTCTATAAATTTATAAAATTTAGAGAAGTAAACAAATTTTATTTCTCTTCAGATCTAAAAACTCAATTAAAAATCCATTTTAATTAGGAAAAATCTACAAAAAAAATTATAAAAAGTACAGAACACTTCCAGACACCTCCAATAAAAAAATAGGAATTTTTCGAATTCGTTTGATATTTTATTTCGATTTTCATTAAATATACTGTAAATAAACTAAATCAGAAAATAATTCTGCAAAATCCTATTTTGCGAATTAGACTTATTTCATGTATTGCCTACTGTTTAAAAATATTAAACATGATTGTTTCTAAGACATTCAAAATTATGTCAAGTTCGTGCTAAATTTAACAATTAAACAAGCATAAATTGACTAATTGAAAGCAATAAGAAAATAAATAATAATAAAGCATGAAACTTTACAATAAAATTCCATATTTTCTATTATGAATAATAAAGACTAAAACTTTCATAAAGTTTCAAAATTTAGGCATTAAATCTACTCTGGCAAATTCATAAAATAATTCAACTATTGACAAAATTATTTATGAATTAAGGTGTAATACTTTAGCATGCAATTGGTGGCTCTGATAACACTGTTGGATTTTAGGTTATCTATTTCCTAAACAGATACAGATTAATTGGCGGAAAATCATAACGATTATAAACAATTAATCACCCAGGAAAACACAATTGCAGAGGCTTTAGTAATTATACCTTTATCGCTAATCCAACTGATGCAGAGGTTGACCTTTAAGATTCCAATGCAGAAATCCTCTACTGAAAGTCCACGCAGCACTCTGGGAACTTGACTGCTAGATCGGCCCGATCGAGACAGATCTCAATGTAAAGATGTATGTGTTTCGATGTAGGTGGTTGTTTCAGAAAACTAGGACTGCAAACTGAGAGAGAGAGGAACTCAGGAAATCACCTGGTATCTCTCTAAGAGTCTTAAGCACTTCCCTCGATAAATCTCTCAGAGAGACTCCTATTTATAGGGTTTGAATGTCTTGGGGAAAGGGTTACTAAAACCCCAATGGCCGACTTATTTAACGGCGCATTCTAAGGCCCAACACGGTCCGTGTTGAGGCAACACAGTCCGTGTTGGCCTCCAAAATGTCCTTTAAGTCGGCCCATTGTCACCACGGTCCGTGGCAAATCACCACGGTCCATGTTGACACCAACGCGGACCGTGTTGGATCAACACGGTCGGTGTTGAGTCCAATTCGGTCCGTGTTGGACTGATTTCTCATAGAAATCAGTTCCCAACATTCCAAAACATAATACGATATTACTTAGGTAACATACATTGTTCCAGGACACTGACTTGTGTGACCCAGTAGGACCAAATAATATAGTTGTAATTAAACATATTTAATTACCGAATATAGAGGTCTCTAGCAAGACATATAATCACTATATTATATTGGTTTAAACTCTGTGTATATCGAACATTGTCGGGACATTTCCAACAAGAAGGACATGTCAGGCGCTACGCCGAGGTGACACCCGCTACAGCCAAGTTACTTAGAATGATGGTGCCCGCGACCAGTTCTGTGACGCCCACGTCGCGCGAGTTTGGAATCGCCTCCAGGATTTCGATCGCTCGCGCCCGCGACGCTGGCCATCGCGCCTACGACTGCCCTGTTTTACGTGTTTTCTCAAGGGCCAAAACGGCTGCGTTTTATGTAACTCATATGCTTTGTATATAATCCTTGAGTGACGATTTTGTTAGATATACCTAGAAAGGCTGGTTGGAGACCAGTGAGAGTTGTTTTCTATCTTCTACATTAGCTTAGCTTGAATTTAGTGAATTATTAGTGGATTGATTAAGTGATAAATTTCATCTTGTCTTTGGATTGTTTGAGTTTGTAATCAAGACTTGAAGATTCAAAAATTAACAGATTGGCTTGGATCGCCATTTCCATTGTCTGCCTTTGCTTATTTTATCCCTTAATAAGAGTTCTTTTTCCTTCAACTTTACTTTCTTGGTATTAATTGCTTTAATTACTTGTTAATTACTTTGTTTGCTTGTGACCTTGCTTTGGTTATTATTGTGATTGCTTCCTTGCTTTTAGAAATCATGATTAAGCTTGGATTTGATGTTGTTAGCTTGGTTTTGATTATGATTAGTGGCTAGAAACCCCATGGGTTAGGGGGTGATTAGGGGTGTTGATAGGTGATTCGGGGGTAGGTTAGCAATCTAGGGAGTAATTAGGTAGAAAATCAATTACCCACCCTAGTCCTTCCTTCGAGTGCAATTCATTTGGGTCCGAGAGCTCCCTAATGCGTTGACCACTTGTTAATGGAAGGTTAGGGCTGGGTCAGTTAGTAACTTGCTCACGAAAGTGAGGATGGGACTAACTAGGGAATTCTGCAGTTTTAACCCTCCGGGTCCGTGGTGGGCTTTGAGGTTGTGATTCCGGACTACCCTCGAGAGAGGGAGGCCAATGGGTCTTTTCTAGCACAATACCCACTTGATTTTCCTTCGTTTTTATCCCTTAGCTGCAAAACCTACTTTCCTTTGATCCCGTTGATATCCTAAAGTCCCGAAAACCCATTTCTACCCTTGACTGGAGCATTTTCCTGTTCGTTGCTTTGTTCTCCATAGTGAACCAACCAAACCTTCACTATTTTTCCCTAGCGATCTTGGCTTCCATCTCGACTTAGGATCCTTTAGCTAAGGCCCCCAGCTCCATGAGAAGAACGATAATTATCGATCTAACAAACCACTGAACAATGGCATCCTTGAGAAGTTCTATGTTGCCTCCAAACATAAGCACCTAGAAATCTTCAAAAATTTGCTGGGAGGTGCCATATATTTCTAACAACTGACCATTGGGGGGACAACATTTTTTTAATGCACTCAAAGGAGACAAAGTTGTTAAACAATTGGCTCCCAGGTGACTTTCCGACCATTATTAGCCGGAAACAATGAAAATACTAAAAAGCCCTTGGGGATGTTGTGAAAATCATCATCAAGAGAAGGAGGTGGCTGGGATGGTGATCAGAGTTCGACGGCGCTGCCTTGGACGTCGGAAAGGTGTTGCTGATCATCTGGTGTAGAGTTCATCGTCGAGACAGAGCTAAACAATGGTAAGTGAAATTGTGTGTAATTACAGTGAAGTTAAGGTTTAAATTTTGTTTAGGGTTTGAAATTTGTTTAGGGTTTGCTGGGTATTTGGAGTTCTTCATGTAAACGTTTATTGTTAATGCAAGTTTGAAATTTGATTGAAGTTTGAAAGAAAATTAGACAAAAAAAGTTTGTTCAGTGCTGGGTATTTGTTTGAAGTTTCGCAAGATTTGATTTTTATGGTGATTCAATTTTGGTAATCAATTGTTGTTTATTCATTTTTGGGTTCTTAATATGATGTGTAGGGTGATTCAATGAAGTCATTCATTGTTAGATTCCACACTAAAAGATTTTACATCCCCAAAAAGGACTTAAGACACATACAATCAGAAGGAACTTTTCGTTGACATTAAGCAGAGGTTTATACAAGATATGGAGAAGTTTCCTAAGTTTGCTGGGTTAAATTGGTACCTACCTGGGAATGAGAACAAGAAGCTACCTCTGATAAGTGACACTAACTGGAATAAGTTTGTGGGAGCATGGTCAAAGTTGGAGCAAGTGAAGACCTTTCGTGTGGAATTAGTTGAGTTGGCTGGTAAGGGAAAGCTGCAGCAGACTGTGGAAAGCATTGAGGTTACAGCACCTGATGAAATTTTGGTGGAAATGTCACTCAGTTAAGCAAATGCATGGGCTGATGAATTGATATAGACCCCTGTTGATACTCAGCATAGCCAAATTGGTAGCCAGAATGTGAACAACAAACCACCATCTTCTGCTAATATGTCATCTGCAAGCAAAGGCCAGAGGTTTGGTAGTAGGCCACCCAAGTTACCTATTAGAAGGAGTTTGCATAGAGAAGCAAAGGCAGCCCAAGCAAAAGGAGCTGGTTCAACATAAGATGGGCTTGGAGAAGTTGTTGGTGGGCCTGGAGAAGATGTTGGTGGGCCTAGAGAAGCAGTTAGTGGGTTTCAAGTGTCTGTTGCATCCATTGGCCCAAATATGAGCATTAATGATGGAAGCAACAACAACAATAACTTAGAGGAAGTCAATAAATGTGGTCTTGCTTCTACCAAAGCTGCACACTCCACTGTTAGCTCCCCAGCTAGATCAAGAAAGGGAATCTCTGGCAGAGGAGTTACCACGTCAATTCCAATCTCAGAAGCTAGAGATGTTTCTCCACCAGCTCGATCAACCACACCAACCCCATCCTCAGAAGCTGCAACCCCAAGGAGGCCAGTGACAAGATCTATTTCAGCTGGTTCACCTATACAGGAAGCAGAGACAGACTTATCTTCAACCCAATCAACTCCTTGCAAAAAGAAGACTGTAAAAGGTAAGAAATCAATAAAGATTGATCCTGATACGCTGGAAAACATATCAAAACAGTTTGGTGGTGTAGATCCAAAGGAAATGCAAGATATTGGAAGGCCAAACATACCTGAAATTGATGTCTTCTTAATGCCATAGGTGGATCTGATGAGGTAGGCCAGCTAGAGGATGATGATGAAAGTGATGATGATGATTTCATTCCATCAGAAGATGAAGAAGACAGTGACAGTGACAGTGACAGTGAGGATGTGGTTGATGAAGATGTGGAGGAATCAAATGTAGAAGTTGATGGAGATTTGGAGGTAGAGAGAAGACAGCAGCTGGGGGTGGTGGTTGATGAAGATGGACTTGAACAACGCAAGATGACTGTTGCAGGCAAGATGGCCAAATTGGCAGTCAATGTAGAGTTGAGACTGAAAGTAGAGATGGTAAAGTGGACATAAAAGCTGGGGATTTGTTCACTTGCAAGGAGCAATTCTTAGATGTTATGAAGACTTACACAATTTAGAAGGGTATAGTGTTGAAGAAGGTGAAGAATAACAAGAAAATGATTACTCACACATGTTCAAATGAGAAGTGTAGTTTTAGAATACACACAACTGTGATGCAAGACAATGTCACTTGGCGGGTTAAGTATGTGAAGGGGGGCATGTATGCTATGAAAAAACAGTCCATCATCGAGCTGGTAAAGAGTGAGTTGATAAGCAGTTGAAGAAGGACTTCATGGCAAACCCAAATATGGATTCCAAGGGAGTTCATGCATTAATTTTTCAAAGTTTTGGGGTTGCAGTGCCTGATTACACTTGCTATAGAGCTGTTAGGCTGATGAAGGGGGAGTTGTTTGTTAATCATGATGAGGGGTATAGGAAACTTCCTCAATACTATGATGAATTCACCAAGGCAAACCTAGGGTCTAAGTGTTTCATTAAGTTCACAGATAGAGGTCCCACTCTGAATCCCACTTTCAAGAGGATAATGATATGCATTGGATCTGCAATCAAAACATTCAAGGAGAGCTGTAGGGGATTGATTGGATTGGATGCTTGTTTCTTGAAGGGACCTTACAAAGGTGTTTTGATGACTGCCAATTGGCTTAGATGGCAATAATGGACAATACCCACTGGCCTATGGAGTATTCCCTACAAAAGATGATGAAGAGTGGTCATTCTTTGTTAATGGACTGGCTGTTGCATTAGAGTCACACCAAGAAACACACAAGTACACATTCATGGCAGACAGACACCAGGTTCTAATGTTGAGACTTTGTTCACTTCACTTATTGATCCATTGTTTAGGATGTTTACACTTGTGTTGTGACATGTTTGGTTATTTATTACAATTTTTTTTTTACCTAGTCAATCAAGAATGCTTTAGCCAAGTTCTTTCCTCAGTCAAGGAGAACAGTTTGTGTCCTACACTTATACAAAAACTTTGCAACCAAATTTCCAGGTAAAAAATTTGTTCACTTGACTTGGAATTAATCAGTTCAATTGTATAGAATAAGAGAACTAACTATGCTTGCTGAGGTGCTTGGTTCCACTTCCACTTCTATATAGCTGCAAATGCATACTCAAAGCATGTTTTCAATACAACAATGGAGAAGATCAAGGAGAAAAGTGTAGTTGTATACAATTGGCTGAGGGATGCAGAGCCTGTTGAGAATTGGGCCAGATTCAAATATGACCCCAACCTCAAGAGTAATGACAACACCAACAATTTCATGGAGTCATTCAACCATGCCATCATCAAACATAGAGGTAGGCCATTACTTACTATGTTGGAAGACATTAGGAAAGTAATTAACCATCGTTTTGATAAGAGATATAAATTGGGATATAGTTGGGAAAGTATGATAACGCCATTTGTGGAGAAGATGGTCAGGAAGACAATTATTAACTCCAGGGGTTGTGGTGTAGTCACCAGTGCTAGGAGGGGTTTGTTTGACATATGGGAGGGGAGTGTGAACCACAATGTTGACCTCAACGAGCACACTTGCACTTGTTGCAAATGGCAGATAACTGGCATTGCATGTAAGCATTCAACAAGGTGTATACACTATGACAACTTAAATGTTGAGGACTTCATTGCACCTTGGTTCATGGTCGACAAATATACAAAGTTATATGACACATTCATCCGTCCCATACCTAACCATTCTATGTGGCCTGAGTCTGAACATAAGCTCCTTGATCCACCATTTGAGTTGAAGAAGAAAGGTAGGCCAGAAAAGCAAAAAAGAAGAGAGTCGAGAGATGTTCTTGAACTTGCTAAAGACAAAGGACAGAAGAAGCATGGTACCAAGAGATGCTCGACATGTGATGGGATAGGACACAACTACA
This sequence comes from Portulaca oleracea, assembly GCA_029582165.1. Classification (NCBI taxonomy): domain Eukaryota; kingdom Viridiplantae; phylum Streptophyta; class Magnoliopsida; order Caryophyllales; family Portulacaceae; genus Portulaca; species Portulaca oleracea. The sequence continues at coordinate 17,046,679 of CM055881.1, forward strand.
ATACTTATGGCCATCCTAGGGATGAGAATGAGAGGCTATTACCAACTGTCAAGGAGAAGGTAACATCAGGGGCCAAGAGAAGCAGGGGAGCCAATGCAAATGAAGGTAACAATCAAAGAAAGACTAGAAGGGTGACAAATGCAACTGATGGGGGAGGTAAGAAGGCTCCAAGTGAATCTAGGAAAGGCAACAAGAGAAAGGGAATATCTGGCAAGAAGACAAGAACCACAAATGGTCCATCAAGCTGATATGGTGCAATGTCAGTGTTTAGGTTTTAGTTTCAAGTAAGTATTTTGGTATTTTGTGTCTCTTTTGGTGTATGTCAGACTAAGTTGTCAGTTTTCAGGGTTTGAACATTAGTGGATGTTTCTCCTTTATGTATTTTGGTTTCAATTTTGTATGGCAATATGGATGTTGTTCAGACATATTTATGGCTATATGGATACATATGGATGTTGTTCAATTATGTATGGATGCTGTTAAGGGTATGAATTTGATGTTTTGCAATTTGCAGTATGGCTATATGGATGTGTTGTACTTTGATACTGTTCAGAGATTAGTGGAAGTTTAGGGTTTATGCAGTTTTCTACTGACCAGTCTTATGGAAGTTTTGCTGTCAAACATATCCAAATCAAACACATGCCTATGGAATTTTTGCAAACAATTGCTTTCATAATTTCAATTTGCTGTCAAACATAACCAAATCAAATGTTTGGTATTCAATAAAGCCAATCTCTATGTGCAAACTTTTCATTTGTTTCAATTTGCTGTCATCATTTGGTGTCCAATTTGCTGTCATTTGGTGTCCAATTTACTGTCATTGAGGCATATATACTTGTATTCAATTTGCTGTCAACAATTTGTGCAAATTGATGCAAAATTTTGCAATCTTTGGGATTCAATTTGCCTTCACCATTTCCATTTCAGTTTTCAATTTCCAAACATTTTTTGTACATATAAATGGACAAATTTTCAAAGGAAAACAACCATTTCATTTCATTCATTCATACAATTTCTTCCAAAATACAAGGCAGTTGTGTACACTTGTTCATTGACAACCATGGCAGAAGTACAAAAAGTTTCTTCCTCCTTCTGCCAAATGCTACCTTCAACCAAATATATAAAAACACTAGAGTAAATCATCCATTCATCCATCTACTAAACCTTAAACACTAAAAGAAAGCAAACAAAGTACACTAAACCATCACTTAACACAGAGACTATGATCATAACCAGGAACATTACAATAGCAACTAATGTCCCAATTCCCATCCCACACATCATTATTGTACAAAGCACCTTGTCCCAAACCTCCTTCAATTCAGTAGCCTTCTCCACCAGCACAGACATATTCTCCATCAGCTCACCAACATCCTTCCTCGTCTCCCCTGTCTCAATCACTAAGGCAGCTACCTGCATCCTCAAAGTTGCTAGCTCTTCAATTACGTTTTTGTTGCACATAATCAACTCCCCCACATCTTTCTTGTATATGTACACAAGCACCATTGCCTCAGGCACTTTGCCCTTCAACTCAAGCAACTCAGCACTATCATCTCCAGCCATTGTAGGTTGCACACTAGGCCCAGACTTCATGCCCTTGTCCTTCACACTTTGAGAATCCTCACACTCATCGAGCCACCTCAGAAATTTTCCACAACACAAGCTAGAGCATTTTCCATAGACACGACCAGGGTTCTCATCACTCCTTGACACCTTCAGCACACCATCCGCACCACAATTCCTGCAAACGAACTTGCCATTCACCCAATTTTTCCTTTAGTTGAATCCCTCCATTCCCCTTGTGTCCTCTACAAACAAATCATGCACGAAAATAAAGTCCCAATTTTGGCTATATATCATAAAAATTAAGCGAATTTCCATCACCATAAACCCTAATTACCCAGTGTACAAGACATTTTTTAAAAAAACCAAACTTTTTAACCCCAAACTGTACACTTTTCTCAAATCCGACAACCCTAAACTAGAAAGAATGCAATTTTGTGTAAATAAAACCCTAATTTTCCAGAATCCACACCCAAACAAGATAGAATGCAAATCCTGAACCTCCATACGAGAGAAGAATAAGGAGGAAGAACAAAGGAAGAACGAAGTTGAAGGAGCTTACCTATGACTCTCCTCGCCATTGCAGCTCAATTACCTTCAAACGTCACAATGATGAACGAACGACAGAAGAAGAAGAAGAAGAAGAAGAAGAAGAAGAAGAAGAAGAAGAAGAAGAAGAAGAAAGACGAAGAAGACAGAAGAAGAAGATGGGAGTTGAGAGGGAGGGGGTTGCTTCTGTTAAATAAGAAAGGATTTAGAGGCAATGGAGGGTAGTCTCGGCATTCCACAAAGCCAATTCAAAAAAATTCTAACTTTACTCAATTGTTACCGGATTCCAGTTAATAATGGCCGGAAAGTCACCTGGGAGCCAATTGTTTAACAACTTTGTCCCCTTTGAGTGCATTAAAAAAATGTGGTCCCCCAATGGTCAGTTGTTAGATATGTATGACACTTCCCAGCAAATTTTTGTAGAAATCTCGTGTTTTCTTTTCTGCCAATGTTGAAAAAGTAACTGCAATGAACATCTCCCTAGTTCCGATTATTCCAAAGACCCAAAATTTGGGAAAATAACTCGGAGTATCCGCTATTCATTAGAGAGTTTCCAAAGACTTGTATATAGAGGTTGTTGAGAAAATTGAAAACAAGCTATTTGGATGGAAGTGATGGAATAATAAGTGCCTTTCAATTACGGGATGGTTGATCCCATTTGAACTTAGCGCTCGCAACCATCCCATTTTTACGTCATGTAAACAACCAAGTTACCAAGAGCTTTGTATGACACGATTGACAAGATGGTGAGATAGTTTGTGTGGGATAGAAGCTCAACTTAGAGAAAAATTCACCTAGCAGCTATGAGTGACTTATAGGGGTGTTCATAGTCCAGTCCGGACCGAAAAATGGACTGGACCGGATTGGACCGAGGACTGGACTGACTGGACCGAATATAGTTCGGTCCAGTCCTCAGTCCAAAAAATATGGAAGTTCGGTCTTCGGTCCAAAAGACCGAAGTATGGACCGAGGACCAAATAACTAAAAGACTTAGGGTTTTTTTTCACAGCGCCTCTCGTGGTCTTCTGTTTCAATTCATTTCAATTTTCAAAGTCAAAATTCTTCAGCACCTCAGTCTCAGTCTCTCAGCTCTCACTCTCTCAAACTCTCACTCTCACTCTCAGACCTCGGCCGACTTTCGACTCAGAACTCCGATCAAGATGCCCGACAACTCGGCGGCGCCGCCGGGTGAGTCGATTCAGTCAAAGAACACGCTGTCGTTGCTCAGATCGTACGCCGGAAGCGTGGAGAACGACGACGGGATGAATTTCGGGGGTCCGACGTCGTCTGCAATGACATCATCTAACTTGATTCGACATAGCAGTTCTCCAGCTGGGTTCTTCAATCACTTTACTTCTGAAATCGGTAGGAATTGAATCTACACTTTTTTTTTCCTATTTTGAAATCGGTACGAATTGCAAATACAAAAAACAATCCAATACCATCTCATGTTTTCCGTTTCACAACCCATTTCTAAGTCTCGCCTAGACACTGCGTACGGCTAGGGTTCTCCAGCTGTTTTTTTTTTGTTTAATTTATATTGGAAATGAAATGTGGAAAAGTGTTTGTTTTTGGTTAAATAATGAAGGGGTTTTTGCAAGTTGCATGTTGGGTAATGGTCGGCCAGTACTTATTCGGTCCATGTTGGGAAAAGTGTTTGTATTAGAACAGTCCATGTTGGGTAACAGCCCTTATTCGGTCCATCTCGGTCGGTCCAGTATCGGACCGAACTTTTTTCGGTCGGTCCAGTACCGGACCGAACAAAGTTCGGTCTAGTCCTCGGTCCGGCCCAATCCTTAGTTCGGTCTTCGGTCCAATTCGGTCTAGTCCAGTTCGGTCCAGTCCCGGACCGATGAACACCCCTAGTGACTTACCAAGACAAAGAATGAGGGTGGTTGGGGTATACGGCCAAGGGGGGCTCTTAATTAAGCCCGCTTAATGAAAATTGGGTTGAGGATTCACACGAAGAAGGACAAGCTTTGGGTTAGGGTTATGCATGAGAAATAGTTTAAGAATGTGAAGCTTTTAGATTTGGCCAATGGAAATCCTAAGCCTTCAACCTCTACAACGTAGAAAGGCATCCAGGAGAAGCTCTCGTATTTGTAGAAAGGTACCATCATGACCATCGACAATGGCAACCAAGCTTGGTTTTGGTTAGACCTTTGGGATGATTGGAAACCTTTGATTATTATGACTTCCATAGAGATCCCTTTGTCAAAAATAAAGAAGAAGGTTGTTGATTATTGGGTCGACGGTGAAGGCTAGTCGTGGGAGCAATTTGTGAACTGCTTCTCATAATACTGTGTCCCCAAAATCAGTAGTTGAATGTATGTCCCCTTTCTTCATAAAGCTGCTTTTGATGTCGCCTTGGAGGGCGCAGAGGATAACATAATCTTGGGTCTCAAAATCTATGGTGGCGTTAAGTTGAGGTCGGCGCTTACTAAGCTAAAGATGCCCCGTTAGAGCAAATGGAAGCGAACTGGGATTGGATTTGATGTACTCTAGTTCTGGCGAGAATTTAGATCTTTATCTGGCTCACCATTAAAGGAAAAATCCTCATGAATGAGAATAGAGTCAAAAGAGGGTTCCTTGATAACCCCTTTTATAGCTACTGTCATAATTTCATCGAGGATGTTGCTCATACTCTTTAAACCTACCATACTACTAGGGACATTTGGAGAATTTTCGAGCACAAAGGTAAAGGGTTAAGGATTCCTAGTTCTTTCCTCTAGGACTAGGTTAGTGACAATGTCAAGATGGGAAACCTTGATCCTGACTAGGACATAAATTTCTTGCTCACCCTTTGGTACTTGTGGAAGTGGAGGAATGTGAGATGTTTTAACAAGCCCGATGAGATACCCATGATAAATACACCTTCATGTGTGGTAAAGTGTGTAACGTGGTTTGTATACTCCGATTTTTATAGGTCGTTCTTCCTCGAGGAGTAAGGGGCCTAAGTCCAAGTTGCTAGGTCTAGGTAAGGTTTAAGGTCACTTGAGAACAAGATTTCTTCGTCAATGGCTAACAAAAACAGAGCAAAGAACAAACTACAGTTCAACCAAGGTGAGATAGTGGGTTTCAGGGGAATTTTAGGATGCAAACGGGATTAAGGGAATAGGTTTTGCACTAAGAGAGTAACTATAATAGGGAAATCAAATGGTAGCTCCGTTAGAAAATACCCACCGGCCTTCCTCTTTGGAGGATAGTCTGGATTAACTACCTCAAAGTCCACCACGGACCCGGAGGGTTAATGTAACGAAATTTCTTAGTTAACCTCCTTTCCATTTTCATGGGCGAGCATCAACCATCCCATTTCCAACCTTCCATGACAAGTGTTGGATGTATTCGGGAGCTTTCGAACCTGAATACACCCCACTTGAGGGAAGGATTGGAGTGGGAAGGTGATTTCCCACCTAGTTTTTCACTAAGGTGCTAACCCATTCCTAATCTCCTATTCACATCCCTAATCACCCCCTAACCCACAAGGTTTTAGCCACAAAACATGCTAATCACTATGCTAACAACATCAATAACAACAGAACTCATGATTATCATACCAATAAAACAGTAAACTAGCAAATGCAATAATCAAAGAAAGCAATCAAACACAAATAGATAATCAAACTAGCAATAATTAAAGAAGATTAAGGGTGAAGAAATGCTCAGCCAAGTGATGAGAATCGATGGATGATCAAGAATAAGGAAGAACTTCAAGCTCCAATGCAGAAAAATAACTTCAATCTTCAATAGAAAACTTCAATCCAACAAGGAATCCAATACACATTCACTAATCATTCACTAATTACTCACTAATTACAGTAGAAATCTCTCTGATCCTCTCTCTAATAGTGTTTCTCTATCTAATGACCAACTCCCTCATAAAATCGTCACAAATAGTATATATACAAAGCTAGGAGGTTGCACAAAACGCAGCATTTCAGCCGACAAAAACGCGTGAAAACTCAAGTCGTCGCGGGCGTGAAGGACCATGTAGCGGGTGCGACACAGTGAAAGAACAAGGCGATTTTCTACTCCGCGCTAGGTCGCGGGCGCTACCGTACTTGTCGCGGGTGTGACCTTAATTCTCCTGGAACATTTCCTTCCGAGATTTTCCAACGGTTGTCGCGGCCATCACCACTGAGGTCGCAGGTGCAACCTTCCTCTAGAAACAATTTCATCCAAAATCACCCAACTGCTGTCGCGAGTGTCACCTCCGGGTTCGCGGGCGCGATGGCCTGCTGGACAGAATCTTCCTGAGTGTAGCACCCGCTACCCGCTTGTAACGTGTGCGACCAACTGGGCTAGAGAGCTTTTGCCTTGTAATGCCCGCTATAAGGCTAGTAGCGGGTGTTACGGCCTGTAGAATGTTCCTAAAGAGGATTTTCATACACTGGCCTTGTTCTCAACTCGTTCTTTGGCTCGGCTTGGCCCGGGAAATCTCTCGGGACTCCCTAAAAAGCCCCAAAATGGCTCCTAGGCTTTGATTTCTTCCGTGAACGCATGAAACCTACAAAACAACCCAAAACAAAGTAAAAAGCATGAAAGTAAACTAGAATCGAGCCAAAAGACTAAGTCTAAAGGCGTTATTTAGGCCTAAAAATGGGCCTAAACAGAGTGACGAAGGTGAAACACGCATTTCAACTGGATGCCAAACTCATGTAAGAGCAGGCTTAATGAAAAAGAGAGATTTTGGTCTGCTAAACCCTTCTCCTGAAGATTGGGTGCTTCTTAATGCAAATGTGTGTCAAAAAACTTAAGGATTGCAGATGGGGCAGCGTTATTAAGTGTCATAGAGGTGAGTGGCTTAGGGTCTTTAGTGAATATTATGGTTGTTGTGATGCCATAATTGCAAATATAAGGTGACTATGAGAAGTCTTATCATGATTTGGGATCTGGGATATAAGAGAGTCTGGTAACAGTTGGACTCCTTCGTTACGAAGTGTATGCTCCGAGGTGATAGTACTATGAACAAGCAACTAGCTACTCTTATTTAACAATGCAAAGAACTTATCCAAAGAGAGGGATGGGAAGTAAAGGTTTCCCATAATCACAGAGAAGCTCATGGCGTTGCGGGTGCCCTAGCAAATTTAGGAAATAGTTATGGTATGATTTATTTTGATTTCCCTCACATGGAAGTTAGTGAGGTGTTGAAAGTAAATTGTATGGAGTCCTATTAATCTAGAACTGTCTTTATGTAATAATTTTTTTCTTGGGAGTTCTACCCCTCTTTTGCATAAAAAAATAAAATAAAATAATCATAGTGACCAATATTATGAAATAGAAGTATTATTATACTTAGTGATTATTGAATGTTCATATATTCAGGAAGTGATTATTAAATATTGGTGGCAACATTAATTCATCCTATCTTTATCAAAAATATTTCCTTTTTACAAAAATCGAATAGATCCTTTTTTAATTTTTTTTAAAAAAAAGAAAATGGAGGGAGTAGCGAAGGAGATGAGGAACCATGTTTTACTTATATTTTAAAAATAAAAGTAGGGGGAGGGAGTAATTTAGATGAAGAAAAAACAAAATCCAGTAATTAAGAAAAACTAAACACGTAGGAGCATGTTTATTGGAAGGGCGAATACTAATATAATTAATAAATAAAATGAGAACAACGAAGCTTGTGTTGGTCCGCAGGCGTAAGTCCAAAAGAAAAAGGTCAAACCGAGGTTTCTATTCTTCTTCTTCTTCCTTTTCTTTGTCGGTGGTGGTATCAACTATGAATCCGCCCTCGGGAGAGACTTCTTCCTTAGACCAGTTAACCACCAACCTTCTTCTTAACAATTAACCGCCTTTGTCCTACTCCTAATCCTAATGACCTAATCTTTCCAAAAGCTAATTAATAATAATTGAAAATAAAAAACATGATTACAGCTCCAATTTGCCCGGCGTTGAATTTCTTCGACTAACCGAACTATAACTCAGATCCCATCCTTCTTTTTCTCTGTTGCGAACTTGGCACCTTCCATTTTTGTCTCCCTGTTACCATTGCTGTTTACAGTATCACAGTATATGCCATTACTACAATAACGTCTTCTTCTTAATTCTTATGCTGGGATCAAGCTGCTTCCTAGAACAACATACAGAATGAGGGGTTTGATTGGGTCTTCTACCACTCCTCTTGAAGCTCGCCATCGTCTTTCTGCTTCCACGTAACTTTCTCCCTTCCTAAACTTTGCTTTTTACCTTTGAAATTATGGGTAGCTTGGTTCTAGTTCAATGATTTATGTTTGACTACCTCCTTGATTCGTTTACTGGGAAGGAACCAGGGTATTCATTGTTTTGTGGATTCTGGCTATGTCGCATGTTTAGCTTTTTCAATGTAGGGAATCGCTTGTCCGTTCCCTTATTATTTTTGTTTAATATCGTCCTTTCTGTTTGTTTGTTTGTTTGTTTTTTTCTTTCTTTTTGTTGGAAGGGTGATGGTGATGGAGGAGTGAGATGTGTAGAAAACTTGGGGGGAAGAGCAATGATGAATGCTGGATTAATGGTGAATCATTAGTTTGAGATGTAAGAATGGCGCCATTTGAATGTTGCGTAATGGGTTGGATACGGTAGCCATCACTTGTCTGCTTTGGCTTCATTCTGTTGGAGGGAGCATTATTTTTGTAGGATTGTGGGTAGATTTGGCGAAACAATCTGGTTATGACGGTGAAAGCTGTGTTCAAGGTTAGTGCAACTGGGGATTGATATATGATCCTTTTGTAAACAGAGTCAATTCTTCATGAAGGGAGAAAAAGATGAGATCGTCCCAATTAGGTGGAGGGTGGCTGATGAATAGTGAATGTAGTATGACTTGGGAGGAGCTTTCTCCATCAATGGATTTATGCAATGTACTGACCACACTTTGGTTGGTTATTGCCTTATTGGTTGTTTGGGTTAGAATAAAAGGTAAGTTCAGCTTGCAACTTCTGGTTTTCCTTTTTTATTAGGGGCATGAATGTGGTAGTTGTTCATTATATTCTGATAGTGTTAATGGTGCTATGTGGTTTATAGAGCTAACTTCAGTTTTAGTTGCTTAGGAGCCAACATTAATGAGCTTTGTGTTAGCTTTACTCTATGGGTCAGGAGTATGTTCAATAAGAATCAGTTTTTTGATGTGTCTTGCATAGTTGAATGTTCTATGAAACCTTTTCCCAAGTCTCAAATCAAATCAAAGCAAGCATTTGTTTTGCTTCTTTTGTATGTTTCTAGTGCTTTGCTACCATAAATAAAATAGTCCGACTGGATTATTACATCTCTTCATTAAGAGCCATGGATCCTGTCTATGACATCTAATATGTTTGCTATGGTTCCTGAGAATCAGCCTTCCAAGAGTTTGCTAGTTTGCATCGCTGGAATCACTTCATTAGCTAACTTCTTTCCCTTTTCTTGTTGGCTGATGTTCAGTGAAGAATCGAGTAAAAGAAGGTTTCAGAGAAATAAAGATTTTAGAGATGTTGAAAAGGCTTCACATTCTTCCTCTCAGGATCGGAGTTATAACTGTAAATTTTCTCCATTGAAGGTCATCTTGTTAATCGTAATGGTTGGAACTATTTTGCTGCTGCTTCATTCTCCATCTGTACATGATGCGGAGCATTTGTCTCATTCAAGTTCTCAGTAAGTTTCTTACTTTGCTCCTCTTTGCAGCATTGACTGGTATTAGTACAACTTGTGACATTTTTTTAGTTTGCCTTACACATAAAATTTTGGTTTACCTCCCCCCCCCCCCCCACCCAAACAACAACAAAAAAAAAAAGAAAAAGAAAAAGTTGACAGTTCCCCATCAGAGACCAGGATATTACTTTAAGTTTTGTTTTCTGTAATCAGGTTACTTGTTTACTTTCAGTCCTTTTGACTATATTTTGCTTTCTGAATTATTGAATGCCAAAGGGAGGGGAGTCCTTTCTAATCCCTGTTCAGTTTCTAAAGGCGACTTTGACTTTTCACAAAATGCAGGATGAATATAGTAGATAGGTGGAGATGGGATAGTCCAGTTGCAGACAAACGCTATGAGTCAGATTTATCTATTGACTGGAATGAGATATCAGAAGTGATGGAAAGGCTTACAGATAGAAATCAATACAAAGCCATAGGCCTGTTAAACTTGGATGATGGTGAAGTTGAAACTTGGCAGGAGTTGCTACCTTCTCCAGAGCATATTGTTTTGCAGCTGGAGCACGTCCCGAAGAATGTAACATGGGAAACACTTTATCCTGAATGGATAGATGAAGAAGAAGAGTCTGAGGTACCTAGTTGCCCATCTCTGCCGAGCATCCAGGTTCCTAGAAATGCACAGATGGATCTTATTGTTGTGAAGCTGCCATGCAACAAGGGTGGCAAGTGGTCAAGAGATGTAGCTCGGCTGCACTTACAGCTAGCAGCAGCAAGGCTAGCTGCTTCTGTCAAGGGGTCTTATGATGTGCATGTACTCTTGCTAACTGAATGCTTCCCTGTCCCCAATCTCTTTACTTGCAGGGAACTTGTCATACATAAAGGCAATGCGTGGCTGTATAAACCTAATCTTAATACACTCAGAGAAAAGGTCCATCTCCCTATTGGGTCATGTGAACTGGCTATTCCTCTAAATCCAAGAGGTCAGTCTCTTTTGCCTCTCCATTTCTGTGCAAATGCTGTTGCTTTTGAAACCCAACTACTCAACTATGTACTCTACTCTTGGTGTCTCTGGTGTATGCTTTGGTTTCTTGGTTCTGTTCACCCTCCACCTGTTCTCTGGGCTAACTTTGTGTTAGAGTTAGAGTAATTAAGCCCGCAATAATATTTTGTTGTTATGAAAACTACCATTTTTGTGGACGAGCATGTTCTATGACAGAGTGTTTATTATTTCATATGAAATGAATATTCAAAAAAAATCTTGTATTGACTGGTTAACAACTAACAAGGCTCTAATTACTTGGATTTAGGAGGCTGTAGGTGGACCTATGTGACAGACCAAGTGTGAACGGGAATTGATGATGACTGTTTGTGAGTGGCATGCAAGCACATCAATGCACATGCTCTTTTGGTTCCCACTAGAAAGTGCAGATAGTCCTTTACTAGCAAAGATGTTTGAAATATCAATGATAGACTGGTAGCACACTAGCATTACATTTGCGTGGGAGTTATCAATTTAATTGTGTGCCCCTTCTCTATTTTCTTCTGACTTCTGAGATAAATTTTCAATAGTACAAATGATTTTGAACCAACGTATTATCTTGAGTGAGTTTATGTACATATGGACTGCCTTGGACTAGCTTTCATGGGATCCAACTGGGACATGCCATGAAATAAAATAAAATACTTTGAGGTTGACGTGCAAAAGTGATTACCGGGGAGAGGCCAGATTTGTTTCCCCGCTATGCAATTTGGTTCAAGGCGTTAGGGATAGGGTTATTTATAGAAAGGAAGGGTATGGTAGCTAATAAGAGTCCCCAAGAAGTTTCTTTGAAATTCCGGGTAGATGATGTTGCTTGTTTACCGTTACAGAAACAATGCCTCATTCATTGGTTGCTTATGTGATCTGCAATTCCCTGATAGAATTGGGACTGCAATCTATGTTGTCGAAACTGGACGGGACTGGCTGATCCAACCGGTCGACCGGGAACAGGTCACTAGGCCAGGTTGGGTCTATGGTTAATCCGGTTAACTGGTTTAACTGCAAAAAAAGCTGCAAAACCTGGTTGATCCTGATGAATTGGATGAACCGGGCACTTCAAGGTCAGACCAGAATTTCACTTTTTTATATGAAAACCTGTCCTTTTTCCATCAAAACCCTGGCTGCTCTGAGCTCGTTTTACTGCTGCCTTCCTCCCTGCTCACTCGGTCCCTGCTGCGCTCCATCTCCTTCCTACCCGGTGCCGGTAGCGTTGGAAAGAGAAACTGGTTTTGAGAAGGTGGTGCGATCGGTGAGCTATACCAGGGCCGGCGTTGGCTGGGGCTGTCTTTGATCTGGTTGTGGAGGTGGCTCATGAAGCTGTAGAAGGCCGATGGAGGTATTGGAGCGGAGGTGGTTGGGACAGTGGCAGTGGTGGTTGGTTGTGTAGAGACTGGGAGGATTGGTGATTTGGTGGGGATGTTGTTGAAGAAGCCGTTATTGGAATGGCGATTGAGAAGAGGGAGGCGATATGGAGACAATTAAGTGTGTGAGAGTTTTTTATTTATTTATTTATTTATTTTTTTTTTTGAACCTTGCATGAGAGATTTTTGGTAAGGAAGAGAATGGAGGAAATTAAATTTGAAGGTAGATGTGGAGAAATGCGGGGAGGAAATTTAGGATAAAGGGAATTAAGATGGTGAGGAGAGCAAAATGTGGGACCATTCTAATCCCGGGTTTCTAAATTGTTGGAATGACTATTCACAGCAGCAATCCGTGCACTCCACTCTTTGAATTTCTCCATCTTTGCATCTTTACACTTTAACTGTAGAGTGTGTTTCCTAAGAGTTGGGAGGGTAACAAAAAATAAATTTTTCATTTTAAAATAAGGTATGATCGATGGTGATTTTAGATAGGATTTTTTTTTTTTTACATATTAATGTTATAGTGTAGTATGATAATTTATGTCTGCAAGAAATTTTAGTAATTATTGATTGAGAAGCATATGAAAATTTTTCTAACTCATGACCGCGTCATGCTGGTTTTGACCAGTTCGACCAGTGATCCGGGTCAACCGGTTTAACCCGGTCAAACCGATCTGACCAATTAAATCTTGGACCCACTGGGTCGGTGGCTGGTCCAGTTCTGACATCATAGACTACAACTGAAGGGATAGACTCTCTCACCCTGGACCAAAGATGTCTGATGACAATGACATTATCCTTCTGATAGATTTTCAATCTTGACACTAAACAACTTGTGTCTATGACTATCCTTGTGTGATCTGCTTTCTGAGTTCTCAGCAGAACATGTGCGATAGATATTGTGTGCAATCTTCTCTACATGCATGACAAAGTGTTGTATATGGCACATTGTGTTAATCAAACTCAGTTTATGTGATAAGTTTCTGACTGCACTTTTTGAATCAGCTCATTTGTCCTCTGAGACTGCTCACCGAGAAGCATATGCAACAATCCTGCATTCAGCCCATGTTTATGTATGTGGAGCAATTGCAGCAGCCCAAAGCATTCGGATGGCTGGTTCAACCCGGGATCTTGTCATACTTGTTGATGACACAATCTCAGATTATCACAGAGGCGGACTGGAGGCTGCTGGCTGGAAAACCGTCACAATTGAAAGAATAAGGAACCCAAAAGCTGAGCCAGAGGCGTATAATGAGTGGAACTACAGTAAATTCCGCCTCTGGCAGCTAACAGATTATGACAAGATCATCTTCATAGATGCTGACATGCTCATACTGCGAAACATTGATTTCCTATTTGGGTTGCCCGAGTTATCTGCGACTGGGAACAACGCCACTCTGTTTAACTCAGGAGTTATGGTAATTGAACCATCTAATTGCACATTCCAATTACTAATGGAGCATATCAATGAGATTGTGTCGTACAATGGGGGGGACCAAGGGTATTTGAATGAGATCTTCACATGGTGGCATCGAATTCCCAAGAGAATGAATTTCCTGAAGCATTATTGGATGGGTGATGAACCTGAGATAAAGGAGATGAAAACACGCTTATTTGGTGCTGATCCTCCAGTACTGTATGTCCTTCACTATCTGGGATTGAAACCATGGCTGTGTTTTCGGGACTATGATTGCAACTGGAACAATGAGCTGTTGCATGAGTTTGCCAGTGATGTTGCACATAAAACTTGGTGGAAGGTGCACGATGCAATGCCGGAAAACTTGCACAAGTATTGTTTGTTGAGGTCTAAGCAGAAGGCAGCATTGGAATGGGACAGAAGGCAGGCTGAGAAAGGAAACTACAGTGATGGGCATTGGAAGATAAAAATACAGGACACAAGATTGACCACATGCTTTGAGAACTTCTGTTACTGGGAGTCCATGTTGTGGCACTGGGGTGACAAAAATTGGACTGACAATTCAACCACTTCTCAATCTCCACCCCTTATCAACAACTCTTCTCTTCCTTCTTTGTAGTTCCATGCCTCTGCTGGGATTGGGGGTGGGGTGGGGTACATACATCTTGGGATACATACAATCAATCTTTATGTTCTTCTTCTCATTTAGTCGCTTCTTATATCAAAGTAGCTTAAGACATTCATTCTATGGTCACTGAATATATGAAAAGGATATATAACCAAATGCCCCGTAGCTTGGGCCCCAACTTTGGGACAGCCATGGTTTTTCATTGGTAAACTATCCATATGTTAACTCTCTCCATTTCTACCTGTTTTTGACATCAAGTAAACTACATAAATTGTTATCCCTATCCAAATTTATCCAATATCTTTTTAAATTTCATATAAATTAAGATAATTTTCTAACAATTTTAAGACGTGTGATTGTTTTAAATGACTTTTTTGTGATTTTGTTTTTTGAAAATCTGAAAAAATAATTTTAATTTTAATTTTAAATTTTAAATTACAAACATGCATAAATAATTTTAAAATAGGGAAGATTTTCCAACAAAATAAAAGAAAATATGACAAAATGGAGGGTGTCATCGTCGGCGCCTTCTCTGATGTCAAATCAGTGAATTTGCCTTCTTCAACGAAACAACATTGCCTTCTACTCTGGCTTTCATCATTTTTTCAGCGTCGTGTTCTCCTGCAAAAATGACGACCTTGAAACAAATCTCAAACCCCCTCTTTCTCCCTTCTTGCTCCCTTTGACTATCCAACAAATATGAGTTTTGGATAGTGATGATTAGAAGTCGAAACTCTAAATTGCATAATTTCTTGGCGCCCCCAAACTTGTCTATGAAAATTCCCTCCATTGAAAGGGCACAAAAGAGGTGTTATAATGACACCAAAGGGAAATAACAGTCTTGGAGGAATTGTAAGTGTCTTGTCCTAGCGTCATATTTATACTATTGTAATTGTAATTGCATTAAAAAAATATAATGAAAGCAAAAGTATAAATATAATACAACATGCGAATTATATAAAATTATAATTCAATTCCTAGCTTTAAAAAAAAATCCTTAAATATGTCTAACAAATAAGATTCATTCAATTAGGATGTAATTTGTATTTATTAACATACCTAACGCATGCTATATTTCCTATGATTGACAATATATCCTAACTTTAAAATATAGCTATTACTATTTTCATCAACAGTAACAGTTAAAAAGATATTTTAGGTCAAGAAATCTAATGTCGCCCTTAGCCTAATGGTCTTTTACTATCTTCTATCAAGGGGTGAGATTCTTAAGAAAGAGACTAATTATTGTTCTTTTAGCATATTTGTGAACATGCATCGACTTGCACCAACATATACTTACATGCATTAACACGCACTTAGCATCAACCTATACACACTTACCTGCACTTACCCATACTCAGTCTAAAAATTAATTATGTTCATAAAAAATTTAAAATTTCGTTATAAAAATTTTATATTTATATCTCAATAATTAAATCTTTACATACTTTACTAAATTATGATATTTTTGAAAGTTTTTAAATAAAAAAATTTAATATATTAAGGAATACCGATGTAATGGGAAATAAGTTCTTGTGATCTGAAAGTTCTATAATATACCATAGTTAACCCTAAATTCAATTTTCCACGTTTTCTTTTCAGTTTGAATTCAAGTCTTAATATCTTTATCCCAACTCATGTTAGGTGGTGAATTAAGCCAACTCTTTATTGCCTTGTGGTGGGTAATCCTTTATCAATACGTAGTGGGTTGTTAGATCTCGGTGGTGATTTATCTTTATCCAAGATCATATCAAGTTTTGTCTATATTGTTCTTTGTTTTTCATGGTGTTCTTCATTGGAATTCAGTGTTCTTGGCAAAAAATAACTTAGGGGTACCCTAACTTTTGGTGAAATGTTTTTCTGGTACCCCAACTTTTAAAAACTAATTTTGGGGTACCCTAACTTTTAGAATTAGAAATAATTAGGTGAATTTTCGGCCAATTATTTGAATTCAATGGTGAGTTTTAGGCGGGAAATTGATTAAGTGTTTTTGTGGATGAAAATGCCCTTTGTTTTCGTGGACGAAAATGATTTGAATCAATCAGAGTTTCGCCGGAAATTCATCTAGTAATTTCTAATCCTAAAAGTTAGGGTACCCCAAAATTAGTTTTGAAAAGTTAGGGTACCAAAAAATTGTTTCTTCAAAAGTTAGGGTACCTCTAAGTAATTTTTTGAGTTCTTGGTGATTATTCTTCAGCAAACAACTCAAGCAAATTCATCTCCCACCACACCATGCTCCAGTTGCATAGATGGGTAGAATGTGTGTAAGCCAAACAAATTGAGATCAAAGCATCCTTGTTTGTCTTCTTTCTTGATATCCTCACTAGATGGAGCTCCAATAAGATAGTTAACAGTGCATTAGTGTATGACGATGTATTTTTATTGTATTCTCAAAGTGATTCGTACTTTGTTGCGGATCTTGTGAAGATGAAGAAGCAAATAGACCTCCTTATACAAATGATTGGAAACTAGTGAAACACTTGTTCACCTTTTCGAAGGTGTTCTAAAGTGCTACTTTGAAATTGTTTGGCACTTCTTACGTGACTTCCAATATGCTCTTCCTTGAGATTGTGGTTGTTCGCAAAATGTTGATACGTTTAGAGGAAGTAGTTGAATATATTGATGTTAGTGATAAGTAGGGGAGTCAACTAAGAGTAGTTCTAGGCTTAGGGTTTCAAACTTTGCAGAGATCGCTAGCATGATGGAGTAGACCTGTGAATTCGGACGTGTATATTAAATACTGGGTTAGGTGTATTTCAATTTCGAGTAAATATAGGCTGGGTGTATTTCGAGTTCATGCAAATATAGGATGAATGTATTTCGGTTTTGCGAGGTTTGGGTTGGATTTCTGGGTCATGGTCATGATTTTTTTCTAAGAAAAACAAAATTATATCGTAACACTTCAATTTAATTAGTATATATACCAAATATTTCATTATGTTCTCCTGACAATAAACTAAAACTATTTACACTTAGTTTTGAGAAATAATATCTACTAGAATTGCATTTATGGTATAATTTCAGTGTATTATTGCAATTTCCAGTGTATTACATGAGCTATATACCCATTCACAATTGACCAAAATGAGTCGATATGTATCTATTGCAATTTTCAGGGTATTATTCCACTGTTATTGCATATCAAATATAGTCAAGATTAAATAGTACGACTTCCAATCGGTTAGTGGTACAGTAGAGTATATTGATTTTAATATTGAATGCAACAAAATATTACATGTTCCAGCGATGGTTAAACTCTGCCTCGGTATCGCAATAAATAATAAGTTGGTTGAATCTTTCTATGAACTTATAAGGTGGTTTCCTCAATGCTTCGATGTGAGTTATGGAATTTTCAATGATATGCCAAACACATAACCTATGCAATGAATCAGGGAGTACTGTTCTAATAACAACTTTAATCGAAGCTGCCTTATCGGTCATGATAGTCCTAGGATGCTTCTCGCCCATTGACTCCAAGAACGTCTTATACAACCAAATAAACGATTATGTCCTTTCATTCAGAATGAACGCATTACGTTTTTATTATGGTGGTTCATCCCGACGAATGGGGCACAAATCATGTCATATCTGTTTATTCTACATGTCACATGTGGTATCAAAGATAATCACATCTCCAAACAAATCGTAATCGTCCTTTATTATGCTATCCCGCCAAAAAATGCTGGTCAGACACGCCCCTTCCCCAAGCTCAATCTGGTAGTTAAAATTGCTATCTTTCACCTTCATATGTTTCAAACTTTCTATTAAAGTGTTCGCATCTGTGCTATCTAAATTCTTCATTTTATCATTGTACAATGCATTATAAGCATCCCTATTTGTGAACCCAAGTCTCGGAGAGCCACCAGCTTCCTTTTTTAGCATTCGAATTGCATCGGCTACCTTTATTTTACAGGACTTCATAAGCTTCAATAACTGCAACTAAGCATTGCTAACTTTTCGTTGAGACTTCAAATGGTGACGTTTGTTGGCATTAACAAATGGATGGTTGTGGACTTTGTCATGTCTAACCACTGTCCATCTACCATCATGATCAATTGAGAATTGAATCATTGCCTTGCATCCAGTTCGTGTCACACCCTTCTTATATGCCCTCTTGTCACCCTCTACCCCCTCCGCCACATTGTTCTTTACGCTCTTTGTGCCCTCCTTATTGCAACAGTACTTTTTCATGGTTATGCTAGATTTATCAGCTCTGGGTCTAACAGTGCTCCTGTGAATGCTAAAACCCACTCTTAGAGCGTAGTTATTATATAGATCATAAGTTTCTTCCTCACTGTTAACGCTTTTCCCAATGAGTTGTTCGTCATCATTCTCAAGATATATCGAAAAAATAGGTTCTGAAGCACGAGGAGATGCAACCAATGTTTATCATTAGTTACAAATGCTAATAGTTGACATCAAATCAGCAATTTTGGCAAGCATAATACACTGAAACAGTAAGTACATCAGTGACATCCTTTCACTAACCCTAAACCCTTTTACACAGTTTTGAATATAACATACAACTACATTAATGTGCACTTACTCATATATGCTTCTTTGCATGTTTTCCATGTTATCATGTGATATTACTATATTTGAATGTATTGTTTCAGCAATATAACTTAACCTTCAATAATGCAATGCATATTGTCATGATATGAGTGTATCCTTCACAAATTGTATTGCATCTTTAGCATATTTCATTGATCCAACAAAACATATTTAAAATGCATCTTTTTCACGATTTCAACATAACTTTCTATATTTCTAATGTATCATTATTTGTTCAAACACTCTGAACGTATACTTCATCATTGTTGACGTATCCTTAGTATATTCCATTGTATCCTCACTTATAACTTTTCCATTATGTAGTGCATCTTTTCACGTTTTTAATGTATCTTTAGAATTCTCAATTTTTCCTAAATTTCATTACATATTCGGTGATTTTTCATTATGTAATGCATATTTTCCCAACTTGGATGCAGTATTCAAGCACATCAATGCATATTTAATACAACTTCATACATTATTCATTACCCAGTTCAGGCATGTTTTCTTGGTCGTTTTGTACTTCTTCTCCATTGTTGTGTCCATTGAAAGTATCAACATCCAGTACCTCCTGTGCAACTCGTGGGTGAACATTGTCCGGGTTAAAGGCGACAGCTTTTCCACAGTTCAACGATGGATGTGCAAGTATATTCACATTTGATTCACCCACCATATGTAATTGTTTGATCAATGGGTTCTCGACATCCAATACAATATTGTCTACATCATCGCATGTTAGTTGTTTTATCCCAATTTTGCAGAAGAGGCGGCGCAAGAAGGGAAAGTACCAAGGAAGAATATGAGGATCTGAGCACACGATAAGGGAATTTTCCCAGGACTAAAATTTCACTTGCGTCTGATATATACCCCTAACTCTATTTATACCAACTGTTTCGTGCTTCATACACTTGGTCCTATCATATAATTTCTGGGTAGAGAGAGAGGGGGGGGGTAGAGAGAGAATGAGTATAAAGCTATTGTGTGAGTGTAATACCTTATCATTGTATTACATATAATATTAAGGGATATTGGATGACAATATACCGACCTTTGGGGGTAGTGGATTATAATATACTGACCTTTGTTATTGGACAATAATACCGCTGACCTTTATAATTAGGTGAGACTATTATACCAACAGTGACTAAGGGGGTGGTGATTGGTTAACTAGTCTCCATTCTAACGTGACAGACGGAGGGAAAATAATCGACCCTTGCCCAGTAACCTTGTTAACTCCTCCGTTTTTCTCACTAACCCATGTTAAAAAAGATCGGCCCTAACACAGTGACTA
Source organism: Portulaca oleracea (assembly GCA_029582165.1). NCBI lineage: Eukaryota > Viridiplantae > Streptophyta > Magnoliopsida > Caryophyllales > Portulacaceae > Portulaca > Portulaca oleracea. The sequence goes on from CM055881.1 coordinate 17,066,686, forward strand.
AGGGGGTGGTGAACCAGACTTCGTACAGGTGTGGCACACAACTAACCAATGGCTTGTAGTGTGGGTTAGTGAGAAAAACGGAGGGGTTAACGGGTTATTGGCTTGAGATAGTTTTTTTTTCCCCTCCGCCAGCCACATCAACATGGAGGCCGGTTCACCATCTCCTTAGTTACTGTTGGTATAATAATGTGACCTAGGTGTAAAGGTTAGCGATATTATTGTTCAATAATAAAGGTTGGTATGTTAAAATCCAATACTCCCAGAGGTCGGTATATTATCATCCAAAAATCCTAATATTAAAGGGTAAATATGTCAATTAAATACTTACTCTTATGAACTATTTTAATTGTGTTCCCAAACAAGGGTAAATAGTTTACCCTTACAGACACTCTCATACCCTCACCCTCCTTTACTCTTATGAGTTTCTACCCTTCTTTCTAACTCCCTTCCCAAGCAGACCCTAAGTGTGGGAGGAGTTAACCTCTCAACTCTTAGTCCTCACCCTGATACTCTTGGCTCAATTAATGAGGAGAAATTTAATATAATAATTTGTGATCTCACACTCAACAATAGTAGGAAATAATGATGCTCAAGAGAAAAGTATGTTTGTGTCTTTTACTCTTGAATGACCAATGGCTCTGTGTATTTATAGTGGACTTTGTCGTGGAGTATTAGTAAGGCAATCAAAGAAATAATGCATCTTCTAATCTTGATATGCTTATAGATGCTTTTCCACATTCTACCTTTTTGATATATTGTCAAAGAGGAATCAAATCTATAACTTGCATGGAACAAGGCAAGAGAGTTAGTAGCTTATAACTTTGGAATCACTGATCTTTGGCATGTGGTATTTGGTACGTAGACAATCTTCTATGAGTAATTTCCAATCCCTATCCACATCCTCATGATTTTATTAGATATTCGTAATACAAAAATTATAAACATCTTGCTGCAAGATGGTTATCTTGTATTTCATCTAAATCACTTATAAAATTAAATGTAAGTATATTTAGATCATTATAAAGTTATGTTTCATTATTTTGAGGGTTATTACAACTTATAAATAATATAAAAATAATTATTTATTAGTATTTTTTCATAAATATAAAACTACACATAAAATATGCATTTTCTAATATGATTGATAAAATTAGGCTATTATTTATATTTTTCGACCATGTCAATAAGTATTACACTCTTATAGTTGATAAATATATATAATTATTAGAGAAAATATTATTAAAAGTTACAAAAATATAAAATATAGACAATATAAGATGATTATTAACCATCTTGAAGCAAGATGTGTATCATGGTCCTTAATATTGAAAGAGAGAATTACAAGAACATGACATTGGAATATTTTCTTTCTAAGGCTTTATATTGCAAAGCATTACACATATATTATGCAATCCATAATCAGCATAATTGATCTCAATATTACATAAATAATGTGATCATATCAATTTACCAACAATTATATAATTAAATCAATTAATGTCCATAATGATAATTGATTTCAATATTAATCAAGCCGTCAATTGGTTAATAATATAACTATGTTACTCAATATTCTCATTAATAATTATATCTCGCATCAATCAATCAAATATATTGTATTTATAATTATATAAATTTGATATTCATTATAATCTTAAAGATTTTATTACAATCAAATCTTGCCTTTTATGATTTAGATAATTCATATTTATTTATTTATTTATGCTTTTTATCTTACATCAAAGTAACTCTACACCAACTTTCAATGGGGATATTTTTGACACTTTACAAACTTTTTACTCTATCAAGTACGCTCATTGATTTTCCAAGATTAGCGAACTTTACAACCAAAAAAGAAATAGAGGAAATAGTTTCTAAAATTTACTACATTCTTCCTAAAATATTTGTTCTTTTACCTAATTTTTTTGTCTCAAAATATTTATCTTATTTACAATTCCAACAACTGTAATTTCTTTTAACCCCTAATTAATATATTCATTTATCACTTTTTACAATTTCAATAACTATTATTTTCAATTAAAATATGAATAATCTGGATAAATTATAAACTTTTCAAGTTATAAATAAATAAAATGAGACGGAGGTAATATTCATGTCTTTGCCAGAAATAAATAGACTTTGAAAATGTGGTTACTGGGAGGAAGAAGGACGAACTTGAAGAAAATTTTGTTTTCGTTACTTGGGTAGAAGTTGGAAGATTGCTGCTGAATTGATTATGAAAAGTGGTTGTTGCATGAGTCTGGAGCTAGCTCATCAGATTAAAAATAATACACCATGTTATTCATAGCTGTCTTCCATCACCAAAAGTCGTCTAAATCCTACCACCTCAACCAACTCACTGCTTCCCCACTACGTTTGAAGAATTGAAGTGTGGTTGTAGTAAATTTGATTTTGTTGGTTAATTCTTGCAATTCTTTAAATGTTTCTCAGCAGAAGTTGCTCTTATGGTGGTGCATGAATCGTCAAAAGCTTCTTTCTTGATGGAGTTTGAGCTGATATTGCTGGGTTCTCTCACATTGATATATTTAGTTGCTTTAGTATACTGGGTATTCCTTAAAGAGTGGATCAGTGGTCTGAATCCAAGCTCAATTGGGCATTTGAGGAAATTTCACACGAGGGTTTCTAGTTTTGGTGGTGTAAATTCAGGGGGTGACCCCAAATCGTCATTCTTTAGATCTGTAAATAGGGTGATTTTAACTGGGTGCTTCTTGTCTTTCGTTTTAGCTATAGTGGGCGCGTATTGGGTTCTGTCCCCAGATTTTAAGACTGTTGATCAGGATTTTAGTATTCCTGGTCCTAATGAATCAAGCGATAAGTGTGATGTGTTTGATGGCAAATGGGTTCCTGATGAAAGTTACCCTTTATACAATGCATCTCAATGCCCATTTGCTGAAACTGGGTTTAATTGTTTGGCCAATGGGAGGAAAGATGATGGGTATCTGAAATGGAGGTGGCAGCCTAGAAATTGCCATCTTCCAAGGTTGGATGTGCAAACCCTGTTGAAATATATAAGGGGAAAGAGGGTTGTTTTTGTTGGTGATTCTTTGACCAGAACTCAGTGGGAGTCCTTCATTTGTATGCTCATGTCAGGAGTTGAAGATAAGCGTTTTGTATATGAAGTCAATGGAAACACTATCACTAAGCAAATCAGATTTTTGAATGTGAGGTTTGATTCATACAATTTCACCGTTGAGTTCTACCGCTCTGTGTTTCTCGTCTTGCCTACTCCTGCACCTAAGCGTGCACCCAAGAGAGTTAAGTGGACACTTAGGCTTGACAAGATGGACAATGCTGCCCAAGAGTGGGTTGATGCAGACATCCTCATATTCAATACAGGACACTGGTGGACCAAGACAAAGCTGTTTGAAACGTAAGTCACTAACTAATATCTCCCATCTGTTGTTTGTTTCATATTTCACATGTCACAATGCTGTGGATTCCAGACATTACATGAAACTTGACAAATTGAATTCCAACCTTACAATTCTCATGTTGCTTATGTTGTGTTGTGCCTTATCTATCATCTCATTCTGCTACTTTCGCCACACATACTGCAGTTTGTTATATCTCATTCTAAGCATACGTCTATATTGGTACAGTATCCTCATGAAAAGTATTCTAGTTTACGTATCAATTTTTGTTACCTCCAAAAGCACATGACAATCAAAAGTTTCTAGGACCAGCAAATTGGCTCGGGAATTTTGGTTTTTGGACATAGGATTTAAACTCAAGAATGGATGTATAAAATTAGAAATATGGTTTTCTCCCTTACTGCATCAGATCATTTGATTCATTCCATTAGTCCAACAAATCCTCATGTAAGGGCATGCTGCAGGACCCTTCGACCACTATTTATGGTACATTAGAGCTCCTCCATGTATATCTGTTCTCATTCGCTGTGTAGAAAGCTTGTGCCTTGATTACAGAATCAACACCATGACCATTTTGTTTTCTTGCCATCAAAGATTCTGCTATTCCTCCCTTGCCGTATGTAGTAGACTACAATTGTGACGTCCCAAGTACAAAGCTCTTCTTTAGGGGCTTCTATTTGAGTCTTGCTCTCTTTAGTCGAAGCGTTCTGCTCATGGATGCTACATTTTAATTAGTTTCTGGCGCATAACCTTGCTGTTGTGCCTTGAAAAAAAAATAAATTAAGATGGCCTGGTTTTTGTCATCAGGTTCTGATTCACACTGTGTGCAGTGTTCTCCACATGTAGCTCCCCACTCCCTCATTTTATCTTTAGTTTAGTCTCCTGAACACTGCACGCGCTAGTTATACTAGCACACATGGGAATATTTCACCTACCCTAAACGACCATGCCTATACAATCATGAATCGTGGTCATTTATGTCCTGTAGCACTTCCCATTTTTGTAATAACAGCACTATTATCATTTACACATTTTGTTTCCTGTTTCTATTTACTCTGTATGTTCTCACTCAATTTACTCCAGGCTGGGTCTAAAATGCAAATAATGGGTTCAAATCCAGAGCCAAATGCCTCACTAGTAAATTTTAAATGTGGTTGAACAAATGAATAAAGTAGTGAAGAGCTGTCTTTGATGGATTTGTAAACTCAAAGATGAATACCTTTTTTTTTTTTCGGTTGTTTGTTTTTTTTTTTTTTGGGGGGGGGGGGGGGGGGACTGGGTTTTAAAATTTTAGATTAAAATCAGAACTTCTGTCTGCCATACTCTTCATTTGTGTCTTTCTGGTTCGGAAAAAGAGAAGCAGAAAAAGGGGGCTGGGGGGATGCAAAGAACTTAAGAATAGTGGCCTTTCTTTAGCTGTTTTGGCCATAGAGAATATTTGGGAGGAGATTGGTCAATCATGGGGGTTCTCTCCTTGATAGTGTCTGCTTAAGATGAGACTTGATGAATTCAACCAGATTAACTAGATCACTACCATATAAACTGTTGATTATTCTGGCGTTCATTTTTCTGTATGGGTGAAGTGAGGACCAAGATTGGTATTGTCCCATAGTTTTTGTTAGTGGTTTAGAGTATGAGCTGAAGTAAGAACTCTCATTTTAGCCTGGTCATTCCCCTAAGGTTGATTTGCCACAGTAAAGTGCATCTTCTTTTTTCTGCCCCCTCCCCCCCCCCCCCCCTGATCCATCATACTACAATCCCACACTAAATCCAACTTTTGTCATGTATTTATACTTGACAGGCTGACCCTATTGCCTGGATCTAGTTGACACCTCACAGGACACAATGAATGCCTCATGAGACTAGGTTCAATGCTTGACTGTAATAGAAAGAAAATTTTGTGTAGTATTTGAATTAGTGTATTCGGTATGTTGCTGATCAATTTGCTGCAGTTCAGGTTTAGAATGTGAAAGGATACAACTATAGTATTTCACTCTTATGTGTCTTTTAGATATACATGTTGGCCCTTATTGTATGCGAATATGTTTCACTTATCTATGCAAGCCATGCACTCCCTAATGGTACTATTTTGTTGTAACCTTGTAACCCTTGTTTAGCTTTTCTTTTTCCCTTGTGGAGTGGGGGGTGTTGTGGATTAACTAAAATGAACATTCCAGAACAAATGTTTTTGCAACTATATACAGCATGATAGCTTTATTGGATCCTGTCATTTCATGTGTAAACCCCTCTAACTCGCTTTTCCAGACAGGGGTACGTATTTTCAGGTTGGTGGATCACTTAAACTTGGAATGGCAGTTACTGATGCGCTGAGAAAGGCCCTTCAAACTTGGGCATCCTGGGTTGAATCTAGCATCAATCCTAATAGGACCCAGGTGTTTTTTCGAACTTTTGAATCTTCACATTGGCGGTGAGTTTTGATATCAACTGAATAAAATATGAATGAGAGTTGCAATTTTATTGGGTTGAACTTCTGGTTTTCTTATGATGTGATGTAAAATTTTGCAGCTGCTTGAAGTTTGAAGTTTTATCAGTTTGTCACCTATTCATTTTTCTCATTCACTTGATCCCCTGTTTCTTGATTTCTTTTCCTCTTATGCTCTTTGTTGTGTTTCCTTTTTATAATAAACTTTTTTTGGTTGTAGCTCATAATGAATGGTAGAGATTTTGCGCTGAACCATAGAATTTTATGGTCCGTCTTCTCTTGCTTGTAATGTCTATGTAGAGTGGAATCAAAATACCTCAGTGCTGAGGCAAATAGGATCGCATTACCGAGTCTTGTCCCGTGAATAGTGGCATTCCCCTTCTTTGATTGTGCCAATCCAATGTCTCAGATGCCTTTGAATGGTGGCTACCAATAACAGTCACTGGAATGTCCACATCCCAAAACCCCTGACCTGAGGGTGGTTCTTAAAGAGAACAGATTGTATATTTCTTGTGTGTTTACACACACACACACACACACACACACACACACACACACACACACACACACACACACATATATATATATATATATATATATATATATGTATGTATGTATGTATGTATTTATGTATGTGTACACTATATGGGAGGTAATACTCCTACACATGGTAGGAGTCCTAACTTGAGAAGCACTCAACTTTTTCACAACTTTATCTTATCTGTAAAACTTTCTGGTTAAGATGTAGCTTGATTATGCGGCCGTTGCTAATATTTGCCAACAGTCTATGTTCCTTCTGTGGCTATCACGGATGATTTGTCTCCTTGTTGGACGTGTGCGTTTGGTGGGAGTATAGAATTCACAAAGAAATGTTAAATGAAAACAACCTAGGTAGGAGTTTTGTTGAAGATATAGAGTTATTAATATTTGCTTGTGTATTTTATGTATTTAGTTGCTTAATGCCAATTCAGATGGTGCAAGTTACAATATAAATGACTTGTGCTGTATATGTTTTTTAATTACAAATTGTTAAGGGGACATTGCAGTCATCCTTCTTTTGCCTATAGCATTATTTTCCCCATCATGTCAACGAATTTTGAAAAACTGCACCTGTTTATTATTTGTCTGGAAGGAGGGTTTGTTTCCCCCTTCTTGTGTTGGCTGAAACTGAACTATTAATGATGACGGTTTTTACAGTGGTCGGGACCGTAATTCTTGCAAGGTGAGTGAAAGACCCATGTTGACTACCCAAGGAAGGGAGAAAAGTTATATCTCAGACACAATTATGAAGGTTGTGAAAAGCATGTCAGTTCCTGTGACACCTCTGCATGTGACTCCCATGGGGGCATACCGCAGTGATGCTCATGTGGGTACGTGGGGTGACAATCCGTCGGTGCCAGACTGCAGCCACTGGTGTCTTCCAGGGTTACCTGATATCTGGAATGAAATTGTGTTTTCCTACCTTTTTCATAAAGAGGGCTTCTCTCCACAGCAAACTTCTAACTAAGGTGACCTCTTCTTAATTGTTGGCATTCAATCATTGCTTGAGAATTAAATCTTAGAAAGCAAAGTCAAACAAATGTTGAATTTTGGGCCCTACATGATTCGATAAAGACCAAAACGTGATGCATTCATTCTCCTTCATGTTGTGTATGGAAGTTATTTCTGGGTTGCGTTGTCTTCCTGGCCTTCATGATTGTTGATATGAATACTCTTTACTTCTACAAATCATGTTTTTCAAGGTTTTTTGAAAGATGACTATAACTATTGCCCAACTTGTCCCCCAAATTGCTATGCGTACATGGTACTTTTTTGGTTTCCACTCTACATAGATAATATATGCAAACATAATTTATGCAAACCATTGCAAGTAGTACTTTTTTGGTTCTCCCCATTTCACTGAAACTCGGACAAGCATTAGTTAGGTTCCTGCATAGGTCTGAGGTTGGATTTGGTCCTTTTCAACAAGGCCTATGTGATTTTTGGTTTAGTACGTAGCTCAAACTGTCTGAACTACCCGGTTTCTGCCTGATCATTGATGCCATTTTTTCTCTGTTATGATGCTTGTTTTATTTCCACGAGTACTCATTTGAAAGCTAAAGATCTATACTTTGGAATGTTTATTTTTTCAAGTACTTATGCTTAATATTTTGGCGGAGTTAAGTAATTCTGGAGTCATAGGCTGATTGCATTCTCGTCGTTCAGATTGTACCTTTTGGAGTGATTTGGATAAAGCATGATCGCAAAGCAAGAGCTTTTCAGCTTTCCCCCAGTCAAAAATGTGAGTTAGGTAATCTGCTCCTGTCATCCACCGGGGTCACTCGGACAGATCCTAATCTTGTTTGTTTAGGCCCGAGGTCATAAGCCGATTGCTTCTGTCTTCACCAAGCTGTGAAGTTGGAATAAGCGCTGAAGTTAAAGCCTCAGAACCACTAGGGGGTTGGGGTGTGGTGGCGGTGGTGGTGAAGTGAATAGGCTTATAATAGCCCCGTTACCCAACATGTAGTGATTGTAGTCAGATTTCAGCGTTGGATGATAGTTGTATTTAGTTCCTTCTCCATAGACTTTTCTATGCGCTCATCTTTTGCTTTTTCCAACTAGGTTCATGGTCCCCAAAAGTCATAGGCCCTGTTTGGCAACCAGCTGTTGGCTGGTAGCTGTTAGCTTGTAGCTGTTTGGATTAGCTGTTTGACTTTAGCTGTTTGGGTTAGTTGATTGTAGGATAAGTGTTTGGTAAACTAGCTTTTTGTGAAAAGCTACCTCAAAAAGCTTCCTCAAGTAGCTTTTTGAAAACTAGCTTATTGGGTCCAAAAAGCTAATATGAAAAGCTTGTTACCGAACACCTCAAGTAGCTTTTCCACCTTGGTCAAAAAGCTAACAGTGTCGAAAAAGCTAAAAGCTACCCTAAAAAGCTCATAACCAAACATCCCCATAATCATTTTCATGGTGGTGTGGGTGCATCCATTACCTTAAGAAGCCTGACCGCATTCAAGGTGGTGTCTTATCCTTAGTTTAAGGTCAACCTTCTGTTGTTATCTCTCGCAATTGAGGATTCAATTGTGAGAGCCATGCCCATATCATTTTATGCTTTGTTTTCCTCTCTCTCTGTTCCTAATCTCACATACAATGTTATCATGATATTCAAATAGTGATGTTTGGTTTGTGATGATTGATGTTGTTGATATTTGGAAATTGACAAATTCTAATGCAGCTGCGTTCTGCTTGTTGATGGCAGATCACAGATGAGTTGTTTATGCTGAAAACATTTATGTACGGCAGATTCGTATTTCAAATGAACCAGAAATGGATCTAATGAATCGACAAGAAATAGAGATGAAATCATGCATGAAATTTCCATGATTAAGGCTGGAAACTTGTCTTAGTGGAAATTTAACCAGCAATGGAAACACCATTGCTGCTTGATGGAGCTGACAAGAGGAGATTTTCATGGATCCTCAGCTGTGTGTGTTCAGCCATTCTTTTTCTGCTTTTGTGTCTGTATAATTCTCAAACCCTGCTTTAACTGGATTCATATTGAGATGTGTTGAGTTGGCGTAATTGTTGTCCAATTTTTGTCCTAGGACTTTTGGAATTAAATAATCCAAACTTTGAGGCAATTTTGATATGACAAACAAGCTCAACATTTTGTACTCAATGACCCTATTTTATTGAATGAACCTTCCCCAACTCCAACTCGTCGGGAAAATGATCTGGTGGTGGTGATTGCTTATTTGGATAGTATAAAAGGTGAAAAATAAAGATAAAACAATTGTGATCCACATGCCTGGCCATTTTTATACGGGTTGGAAACGATGGAGGTTCATTCAATATAATAGGCTGTTAAGTGTAGTGCAAATTATTGAGTTGGGTTTGTTAGATTAAAATTTCCTCAAAGTTTGGATTATTTAATTCGAAAAGTCGTTTTGTGTATATTGATTTCACTCTTGCCGAGACAGAAAATTGTCATCATGGATTGTTGAACTGCTGGTAATTAGGTACTGTAGATGAAAGATTCAGCCAAAGCCCTTGCTTATAGTTTTCAACTTCCAATAGACCTGACGGGGTGTCAGGTAAGGGGCAATGCAGTAGCAAATTGGGTTGATTTGGGTTTTTAGAGAATCATTCGGTGAACAGGATATCAACCAACTTGACCCTCCTACATGATAATTATGTCCCTACCTTAAAATGAAACCATTCCGTTCTGTACTTCAACCAAATGGATATCTTTGTCGGATATAGTAAATCTTAAATCCTAAATCCAAAATTTCTTAAATCTTACTATAATAGTTGGAGAATCCCTTTGATTAATTGGGGAGTGATTTTAGGGAAGAAGGTAAATAAGAACCGTTGATCTTAAGTTTAGATTAATTTCTATCATTAAAAAAGTAAATAATTAATTTTTCTTGAAGAAGTACTATTGACGTGTAACTACCTTTTATTTTCACGTACATGGGTAATTTTTCTTATTTGGTTTGCATGATTTTACTTGATGGGGGTTTAACATCTTTTAATTGTTTGGGGATTTTTTTTCATGTATAATTTACTTCTGTTTATTTTCAATTTTGAATAAGATTTGTGGATTCAAGTACTTGGGACATATAATTAATGGATTTTGGGGGTTGATGATTAAATTTTCAAAATATACAAAATAATTTGTTATACAAGGGTTTTTGACTGAAAATAATCCAAACTCACTTTTTGGTTGAAAATAATCCAAACTTTTAACTTATTTACTCGGACTAAACCGAAATCGATTTCTGACGTCAAAATGCTGACCGATCAACTTATGTAGACCCCAGTCAACATAAATTCAAAACCAAAATCAATTAAAGAAACACGTTCTCCGGTTACCCAGTCAAAATTTTGACACCAGAAATTGATTTCGGTTTAGTCCGAGTAAATAAGTTAAAAGTTTGGATTATTTTCAGCCAAAAAGTGAGTTTGGATTATTTTCAGCCAATGACCTTCGACTTCGGATTATTTTGAGTCAAAAACCCATTATACAAAGTCTTACCATGAATCTACCTATAACAGTAGGAGAATCACTTTAACTCTCATCTTCTTAATTGTAGGGTCTTGACTTGCATTTTTTTGGGGGAAAAAAACTATTGCTCTTCCCCTTTGGAATTTCTCTTATAGCTTCTTTTTTTTTCCCTTCATGAAATTTTTAATGTCAATGTCAAAATTTCGGGTCGGTCAAATTCAGTCAAAGTCAAATTTGGATTAGAAATTAATGTGCAGACCCGGTTGTTGTCAGACAATTCGGAAGAAGATTCGGGTTAGAATTGGATTCAGACAATAGGAAAAAGAAAAAAAATTATGTCCGAATATTTGGTCAATTTAGTCAATATCAAAATTCGGACGACAAATCTATGTATGGACCCGATTTTTTTGGGTCATACAATTCATATTTTTCGGGTCGAACAAATTTTTTTCCAACTCTATAATGTATTTTTTTTAAAAAATATTATTTGAGAATTATTGATTATAGATGTATCTAAAAAACTTAAATGACAAGTAAAAAAATAGAGTAAGTACATATGTTGCAAAAAGTTGATTCCGATTAAATCCGAGTTGGTCAAATTCAATCAATGTCAAAATTTGGATGAGAAATTCATGTGCAAACCCTGTTTTTGTCGTTCAATTCGAACGAAGATTCGGGTCAGGAACGGATTCAGATAATAGAAAAAAGTGAAAAATTATGTCCGAATATTTAGTTAATTCGGTCAATATCAAAATTCAGACGACAAATCTATTTATGGACCCAAGTTTTTTGGTGTCATACAATTCAGATTTTTAGGTCGGAAAAAAAATTTCCAACTCTATAATGTATTTTTTAAAACATATCTATTGAATATAGATATATCTAAAAAGTTAAATGACAAATACGAAAAGAGCAAGTAGGTATGTTCCCATAAAAAAAATACTACATATGACTTAATTGGTTTATTAATTATACCATTAACTATTTTTTTGTAATTATCAATGATGACCACTTGATCTATGAATAAAATATTTCTTGATTATATAAATAATAATATTTCTTGAATATTTTAAATTTTAATTTTTTAAAGAAAAATTATTTCTAAATAATAAGTATTTCCCCAATATATATTACATGCACCTGCAGCATGTGCTCCAAAATATTGTGAACAATCATAATAATAAAATTGAACAATCATAGCCACAAGAGTGAGCAATTGTAATATTTGAAGCACATGCTCTAGGTAATTATGATGGTGTGCATAGGTAATTACTCCCTCTATTTCATACTAATTGTTGTATTTGGAGGTTGTATAGTCAAATTCTCAATTTTTGACCATAAATTTTTTCAATATATATAATGATATTTTATATACAATTAATACCATTAAGTTTGTAGCGATGAATTATTATCCAAAAAGTATAATATTCAGTTAACTGACAACCAATGGAACAGAGGGGATATATTTCATGCAGTACGCCCTCCATTTTATATTATTTGTCTTTTTATTGACTATAAAGATTGACTATAAAGGTCTCCAACAATATTATCATTTTTCAAACAAAAGACTTTCCATAGTTTTATGGTTATTATACTCATGGGATGCAGGGGGTGAGGTAGGGGTTAGCGAGACCGAAATCTCGATAATTTTTGGAGGTCCCGGTCTCGATTGTGACCATAAGCAAAATTTTGCTCTTAGTCCCGGTCTTGGTCCCAATTCACCGCAGGCGGGAAATGAACCAGTAAATTTTTAGTCCCGGTTTCATAATTTTTGGCACCAATTATTTGATTTATTTCGATAAACAACCAACACAAATAATACAAATTTTCTCAAAGTTGAAAAAAATCGCCGGTTTGTTTACATAGCCATTGTTTCCAGATTAAAATTACACAATGTATAATACATAACGTCTTTTTCCAGAGTGATTTAGGTTGCTTCTATGGTAATTTAATATTATAATTTCCTTCTGTTTAATTGACTATGTCTATGTTTCAAATAATTAGCATTCCTACCTTCCATCTCATATTGCAAGAAGCACTATGTACGTTATGTGCCATATTACTCGAGTACTTACAACAATCATGGTTTTTTGTCCGCAAATCTCATTTTAATTGTCAATATAACCCTTGATTGAATTAATCACATAAGTTAATTGGAAAGAAGTTATATGTCGAAACATCAAAATGCTAGAAATTCCACGACGACATTCACTTAATTTCACATGTTCATATTTCGCAATCTTATTGTGATTTTCCATCATTTTTTTCACATATAACCGTCCTCCACTCATTTGGCATCTCATTTATAATATTCCCCTTTTGTCTTAATGATTATTTTTTTTAATTCGTCCCCATCTTAACTATTGTTGAACTTATATTATTATTGTTATTTTGTTTTACTTGATCAAACAATTGTTTCTCTCAGATTAAGTCTTTTGAATTTCATATTAATGTATCATCATATTCGTGCCAAGCAACGCTCCAATATTTTTTTTTAATGTATTTATATATGAACACTCGGGTATTTATTTTTTATTCGGGGCAGCGCCCGGGTATTTGCTAGTATCTGAATAGTAGAGTAATGCCACCTAAAATGTTTTCTTGCTCCCAATCCTGGGATCTGGTGATATGATATCCTGCCCAAATATAGCAGTTTCTCCTAACAGTTTGAAAATCAAATTTTAACTGTCAACTTCAACTTTACTTAGCAGTTAGTTTCACGACCTTCTGGAATCCACAAATATATGAATACATGGTTACTTTTCTTCAACCACATGGCTTTTTTTTAATTGCCCCAAAGTTATTATTCAAAATCACACCATCGGACTTTGGTCGTCACTAATCAGTCATCATGCATCGGAGGCCAATTCGCCCTCCCCTAGAGGCTGGAGCTTCGAGAGCTAAACCGTAACTGGGAAGTCAATTTTTAGAAAAAATGCACGAGAGTTTTGCACCATCCACCAAGTTAGTCCTAAAAGTTTTTGCTTTCTTTGGGTATAGTCTGCAAAAATTATTGGTGAAAGAAGGAATACAATCATTTTGGGGTTCAGACGAGAAAGAATGAAGAATTGAACAGCTGGGTCGGTGAGCTCACTATTTACGGGGCTCCATTTGATACGAAGATACCCATTCGAAGTATTTTTGGAAAAAAGAAAATAGTGTACTTGAAATCTCATTCAATGAAAAATTATTGGTGAATTTTCGGAGGAAGAACATTGAGGAGTGGTTTGATGGGAGGGGGAGCTGAAGAGCCAGAGACTAAATACTGATTTCAGTGATAGAGCCCATAACAAAGCATAAAATAGAGATCCATTTGTGTGGTAAAGAGTCAACTATCGAAAGTTGAGAAGACGGTGATGAAGAATTTGAGCTAGAGAGAAAAATGAGAAGACGGTAAAGAGTCAACAATCCATTAATAGAGGACACTAGCCTCATTCACAACGGTGGACACGAGGAAGAAATGAGAGAGAAAGACGAGTATGAGACAAAAAATGAAGAAGAAACAGAATAAAAAAAATAGGAAGAAAAATATGAAGAAATATAAAACTAGAAGAATTGGGGAAGGTGGCGGTGTTGTAGCATTGAGCAAAGCATCATGTCGTTAAATCATTTGCCTCAAATCCAAAATTTTCACAGGGTTTTGGTTTAAGTTTATGTTTCTCTAAAACTTCTTACTAGATCTAATTCCCTAACAAAGTCATGAGAGGGAAGAGGGAGGGGGTCATGAATTTGGGATCTAGGGTTTACAAGCATATATTAACGACAACAAGTATGCAACTAACAACAACACTACAAATTGGTAATTTTTTTTTTTAAAAATAAGCCTACTATATGGAATATTTTACAAATTGGTTGACAATTTGGAAAAGATAAAAGTTCATGCCTACCATATGAAATTTCCCTTAACTTTTGGGCAAGATTCTCGCCTGTTTTTATCCTTGCCCCGTCATTTTTCTATACCAACAATCTTTTTTCCTCATATTTATAGGAGCCTTTGTTGTTGTTTTACATACACAATAATACTATAATTGTATGCTTTCCTCTCTCCTATTTTTTCCTAGGCAAACAAAATTTGCATACTCCAAGTTCATGGCCACGAGTGCACGTCGCCATGAGCTATCTGAGTTAAGCTTAATTGAGGAGCGACTGACAATATCCATTGATATCTAAGTCGAGCCGTAATCGCCTTCAAGGCAGTGGCTAGTCCACAATTTAGTTTGGTTTCCTTTATGCATCCTTGATCCTACCATTCTTCTAGCAAACGATTGGAAAATGAGTCATTGTTAAGAAACTCTTCTACTTTCAAAGTATGCAGTGTAGTTGGTTAGCAATTTTAGTGTTGATTTTTAATTTAGGGAGGATACTCGAATAATGATTGGTCTGATCCTTATATTTTATTCATATATTTTATTCAATTTTTTAGTTTACGACTCATTAGGCGAGTTGGGTTTAATTTTAGGAAGCTGAGTTTTTTCCATTTTAGATTCAAAAGTATATTAATAATTTCCAATTTCAATTCCCAACTATTGTAAAATGTTTCTCCGGTTTCCTTTTTGTATTGCCAATTTCTCTACAACTCTAAGGTAATCTCTCTCAAATGTAGGGTTTACTTCTTCAATTAAGTTCCCTCTTCAATTATGAAATTTGTTGTTTGGTTTTGATTTCTATAACAATTGCATCCTTTTATATCTCAATCGAAATTGGGATTCCTATTGTTCATATTAATTCAATATTACTTGTCTTGGCTACCATATATAAATGTGAAGTTCTGGTTTTGGAGGATTCAGTTCGTGTAATTTTTATGCGTTTATTTATCAAATTGTTTTGGAGGGCATGATGAAAGACTTTTTGAAGTGATCGATATAGTGTTTGTGGTGGGGGAGGGATTGGATTGTATATATACTCTGTTTCGCGAAGGCGCATAAGTCATGATGAAAGAAGAGTGAATGAGAGTAGGCTAAGTAGTGTTGGGTTATGTGTGTACACATGGGTGCAATTAGGGTTATTGTTTGGTTAAGAGGAATGTGGGTGATATGTGGTCAACTAGGTGAATGTTACCTTCTTGCCTTGTATTTTTTCGGATATAAGGCAGTAACGTTTGTTTGTTGTTTTTCCGTTGCAAAAGCCCTTAAAATTTATTTATTTGAAGTTTTAAATTTTCACGGTGTTACACAAACACACATATAACGAGAGAGAGAGAGAGAGAGAGAGAGAGAGAGAGAGAGAGAGAGAGAGAGAGAGAGAGAGAGAGAGAGAGAGAGAGACAACCATGAGAAATGCATGAGAGAAAAGTTAACTTTTAGATCCGAAATTTTTCTCTCAACTTTCCACTCATTTTTGCAAGAAATTTTTCTATTCTTTCTTACCCCAAGTTTTCCACGCAGTTTTTCAACATTTTTTTTATTCCTTTATCTTCAATCCAAACAAATTAAGAAACATTTTCACTTTCCAAACTAATAATTTTTCCGTTCTCCCGAATGAGTGTTAGTTTCAATGGATGAATATAAACATAAATAACAGATAAATAATTGATGATAGTATTAATAAATATGACAAAGACGGAAACCAAATATAAATTCAAACAAAAGTAGTTATTTAATTTAATATTCATAAACTACTCATCTAAATCAGAAGAATTCTATATATCTAATGTATATAAATCATATACAAATGTATACTATTTTTATTTATTTATTCTCCAAATATTCAAATGCATTTAGGTAAAACAGAACTTATTAATAGTCTTCCGGTGTTCATGCCTTGAAAATTATTCAAATATTTTTATATGAATATTAATTTGTAAAAATAGTAGTACTGTCAGTGAAACTTTGATAGATAAGTATAATAGTTTGGTAAAGCTAAAAAGAAAAAACGTATGCTAGGTAAACTAACATAAAGTAAGTGAAAAAATAATCAAACTAATGAAAGATGAGAAGTAACATTTTATTCCAACACTCAGTCAACCTCCTCCTCTCCCCCTAGTCTTTTGTGTGGTTGGTAAGGTACGGAAATGGTGCATTGTGGTGAAATTATGGAAAGCGGTGAGGTGTAAAATGATATAGTAAAATTGGTTGGAAGTGCAATTAATGTGGTAAGCGAGGAGAGAGAATGTGAAAGGTAGAGGAGAAAAGTGAGGAGAGAGGAAAGTGAAGAGATATATTGGTAATGATTTAGTAAAGTGTGGGGAAGTGTGGAAGAATATTGAGTGATATGGTGAGTTGTAGTACCGCATCACACCGTACAAAAGAACATGACTAAATCTAAATCCCTCCCTCTTCAGTGCCGCGAGCCTCCTCTCTTTACTATGTAGACATTTAAATCTTCTGACGAATATCTGCATCCCTGTATTTGTCACTCGCCGACCTCCTATATGTATAACTCAAACACCAAGATGTTGGTAACAACTAATTTGTGTTGAACAACAAATGGCATGTATAAAAGAAGAAAAATAAATAAATTTGATAATTAAGAGTATCTGTAAAACAATAAAGACAAGTCATTTAGTAATTAGTAGGGTTTGTTACATGTAGAGTTTGTTATAAGATTTTGATAGTTAATTTGCTTTGTTTGATGGCCAAAACACAATTACATCAGGGAATAAAAAAAATAGTGCAATCTAGACATATTAGTCGAAGAGTTTGGTATAATTATTTGGTTATTAATATATTATTATATTGAATGGTCAATATACAATTACAACAATGAATGAAAATATTGCAGTATAGGTGTGCTGTTAAGGTTAGGGTTAGTAATGATTCTATATTAATTGTCGTCTTGGGAAATTATGTAGTCAAATTTTAAAAATTTTGACTCTAAGTTTCTCAATATATACAATGATTTGCTATATAAAATTACTATCATTAGATTTATAACGAAAAAATATTATCATAGAAATATAATATGCATTGTTAATGAAATATTATATACGAAATTATCAATATAAGAGTGATATTGGAGACTATCACTGTCAATTGAGTGACAATTGATATGGAACAAAGGGAGTATAAAGATACATACAAATATTCTTATTTTACGGTTAAGTGTTGAATGATATATGAAGGATAACTATCTATTTTTAACTGTAAAAATTAATAGCCGTCTTCCTTTTTGAAAAATATATTAAAATAAAATATGTTTTAGATTAATGGTTTAGATTTAAGATCAAAAGAATTCAATGGTTGATAATTTTTATTTGATACAATTTAAGGATTGAGGGAGGGAAATTAAGAAAAGAGATCAATGGGGGATCCATTCCTTTTTATTATATAGATACATATATTGATAAAATTTTTTTTAGATTAACGGTTGTGATTTAAAATTAAAGAAATCAATGGTTGATAATTCTTATTTCATTAGATTCAAAGATTGGGGGAGGGAAAGAAGGAGAGTGGAGGACCCATTTCTTTTTATTATATAAATTATATTTTGTTTTTCCATGTTGTTAATTTCTTAAGTCCAAATAGAGATTATTTTATTTACAATGTAATTATAATGACCATGTTGAAAATGTAACCAAATATTGAAATTCAAATAAGAATGTTGTCATGATTACATTACATGCTTAATTATATGGAACCAAACAAAGAGTGTTTTTGGGGCGGATAAACAATTGCGTTAGAATATGAAAAGAAGCCATGTCATTGTTTTGTAGGCTTGGTGATTGAATAAGAGTGAGTAGTGAATTAGAATGCAATCAATTGTTGTAATTCTTAGAAGCATGGTCACTGAAAACCTTAACGCATTGTCATGAATGCATATACGCAAATGAATCACGTACCCACATATGATATAAGCAATATTCCTCCCACTTTGCAGCAATACAAAGGAACTCATCCCCACAGTACTAATCAACCTCAGCTGTAAACAGAGTGTAGTTGCCCACACAAACCCCAAACCCAAATCATGGCTGCTAATCACCCCACAGTAGTATTTGTGGTGTTCATCTCAATGGGCTCAATCATGTTGCTTGGAGGCTGTCTGTTCGGGCTGTGGTGTTGATACAACAAGAAGAAGTTAGTTCAGAAGACGGAAGAGATTGATGTGGATGAGCACCGAAAGGTGCAGGAGATGGTGTTGCCTGGTCCCCATGGCCCCAACACTTTGGTTCTGTCTGTGGAAGATGATGTTCAACTCCATGACAGACTCACTAAAAATGAGATTCATATGGTAAGTAGAAAAGGCTTGGATGCTGCACCTTGAAGCTTCATTCCATGGATCTGGTAGTACAAGCTGGAGTCCTCAACATATATAGAGTGTTTCATTCATCACCATGCCATTGCCTGGCATTGTATGCTATTGCAAATTCAACTCATGTTTCATGTACCCTTGAATTCATACATCATAATAAAACAACACTGCTAACTTATATTTTCATTTACCCTCTTGTGCTCTCCTTACGCAATGGATTCATACTTTTAGGCCCTGTCAAATGCATGGGTAAAAAATAGTTGGGTAAAAGTTAACTTTTGGTAATTTTTGGTAAATTCTAGTAACTTTTGGCAAATTGATGCTAATATGTCAAAATTAATTTTTTTTTATTTTTTTAAGTTTGTTAATTTTTGATAAATTTTGGTAAATTTTGACAAATTTAAATAAAAACTGGTAAATTTGGGTAAATTATATTTACCCATGAATTTGACATAGCCTTAGTAACTAACATGACCTAGCTATGTACGCTAAGGCACTGATTTGTTATATGTTTCCGGAAAGGATTCTAAACACCATAAACCTATTTATTTTTGCACTGCCCATTCAAAAATGCTTATAATTTTGAATTATCAAAGTTTCAATTTAGCCTATACTTAATTCCTACTCCTACTCCGCTAGTTTCATTTGTTTTTAATCAAGTACTACGTACACACTACTAAACAAAGCATTATTTACAAAGACAATTTTTTTTTTTTTTTTTTTGTAGAAAATGGCAAAAACCATTGTAATGGTCTTCTACAACCGTTTCCGACCTGTCCTAAAGCCCTCGTCTTAAAAGGTTTTACGATGTTTTTTCAGTTGTAATTTGTTCATTCACAACTGGATTTTTTTTATCAACGCTAGAACATAAACCGTCATAAATACTTTATTTTAATGATAATATAATTACCAAAAAGGTAAGGTAATTTCCAGCTTTTGACAATTACGGTAATTACGGTAATTCCCGCGATGTGTATCGTACATGTGGCATGATCGAATCTCATACGTCGATTTTATTTATTTTCAAAAATATTAAATTTTTATTTTTAAATTGTGAAAATTATGTATAATTAATTAAAAATTAATCTTTTCAAAGACTTATTTGTTAACTATGAACTAGTGTATAATATTATTAATACAATCTTATAAAAATATTATTTTTTATGGATTAAACTATCATTTGAGTTTATTTTATTTCATGACCATAACGATTATGGATAAATACTTTAATTTTATTTTTCGTCTTAAGAAGGATGTTTTTTTTTTGAAAAAACTGTTACGACAACAACTACGAGACAATTCTATTTTCTTATTATTTTTCATTATATATTACATTGCTTTTAAACTCTTATTCAACTTTTTAATCTATACTTATTCCAATTTCTTATACTTGTTTTGGTAGCTTGCATATAATTTGAATTTTTTTTATTATTAAAAGTATATATAGTAGTTTCAATCAAAAATTTTATTTTCTAAGATAGTTATAAAAAGAATACGAAACAAATTTTTCATGAAAATTTTATTTTAGTATCTATTATTATGTTTTATTTCTAAGATTCTGGTCATAATATTATAATAGTAAATTAATGGAAGGAAAAGTAAAATTACTCTAATTTTGTATTAGATATTTGTAATTTATGTATATATGACCTTATGTATTTCTTTTTCTTTTTTGAAAAATTTAAAATGTTCTAATTTTGTATGCATTAAATATTGGTAAGTTATGAATGACTTTAGGTATGTCTTTTTCATTTTTATTAATATTATATTTATGAATGTAATAATAAATTATGTAGGTTTGGAATTTGCTTTGGAATTCACCAAACCTTCTAAATTATTTCTTCTAGGTTTAGATTTTCCTTAGGAGTTAGGAGCTTGTGTTTTAATATATTTAATAGATTATGATAGATACCGGATGAAAAGATTGAAACAAATTCACCGACCTCCAATGTTTCCGGCGACACCTTTCGCCGGAGATACAACTACTGCGAGAAATATTCCTGTGGCCAAGTCTCCCTTGTTCGGATGCAATCCCGAGACCAACCACTCCCGATGTGCTACCCTCGCCATCCAAAATCGTTTGTGGAAAAAAACGAAATGAAATCGCACTTGATCTGCATGGCCGATGTTTGAGAACATCGTTGTTCTCCGGCACTGGTGATATCCGGTCGTTCGGAAATTGGTACTGGAAAATTGGTCGGCAGCGGCGGTGAGAAGTTGTGTTGCGTCAAACAGTGGAGGCGATTACTAGGGGCATCGTCAATCGTGGAAGGCAGAAAGGTTTTGAAACTTAAATTCCAAGGTATGTTGTATACAATAGCAAAATATTGCAAAAATAATCAGTGAACGATACATGGTTGAATGGGTAGGGATTTGTTCATTATAAGATAGGTTGCAAGTTCAAATCTCATAGCTTTAACATTTTTCAGAATTTGAAAATAAATAAAATCGATGTATGAGATTTGATCATGCCACATGTATTATAGACATCGCGGTAATTACCGTAGTTACCATAATTGCCAAAAGCTGGAAATCGCTATACATGCTTCCATATAATTATTCGCCATAAACGTCTCTCCATTTCTACAATGGCTATTCCGGTCATAAACTTTTTCTGTGAAAAAGTTTGTATTACGGTTCACCCTTTTCAACCAATTTAAAATGATTAAAAAAAACCAACTGTTTTAACTATCATCTCAGTTTATCTAATTTTTCAATAATTTTTCTATTTTTAGTTGGGTAAAACGGTTGCAAATTGGACGACTTCTGCTAAAATGGTGAAAATTTTTTCATGTCAACCTTTTTGCTACTGTTTGAAAAACGGTTGGATTACCAATCATTATTCCAACCTTTTTCAAAGCGTAGGAAAAATGTTGTCAGGAAAAATTTCCCACCATTTTAGCAAAAATGATTGAAATTTTCAAATGTTTTCCCATCTAAAATAAGAAAATTAGTTGGAAATTTTAAAAGTATAAAATAGTTGTTAAAATGATTGGTGTTTCCAATCGTTTTGAATCGGTTGAAAAAAAGTGGGTAGTAATACACACATTTTTAATAGTGTTGGTCTATTTTAATATTTTTGGTAATTATATAAAAAATTGTCACAAAGCACCTAATTAATTCTCAAAATGTATTTGGAAAGTTATAAAAACAATTTTATGTTGTAATAAAATAAGGCAACAAAAAGTAATTTCCATCCACTAAAACTTAAAGTTAATGTATGACGATGTTTTGTTTGTATATATACACATGCAACAAAATAAATATATAAGACTACGAAATTCCACAAAAAAAGGGCCTATTTATTTAACAATAAGTTCACCAATGTCCAATTACCAAAATGAAAGGTCTTTGAATTAATAATGCCAAAATGATGCTGGAGGAAAAGGAGTATGGTATAGATCACAATGGTAACCTCACTCAGGATATCGTTAAGCGTCATGGGCGAACTCACTTTCCTTAAGAATTATTTACTATACCCTAAATATTTAAATGGATAAAACATAGCATTTAACACACTCAAGAATATTGTTTCTCACTTTAAACACTCTAGTATAGCTGCAGTCCAGACAAAAATTAGAAGTTGTGGTTATAGGATGGTGTGCTCAAATGCTATAGCACGTCTCCTATTTGTAGGAGACTTCTCTTCATCTTTGTCAAAGGACTTAATTAAGGTCCTCTTGACCATGACTAAGTCTATTGACCATGTGGTATAATGATGATATAGTTATTCGATACGTAAATCTAATATAAAATCAAAATTATGACTTAATGGAGAAGATCATATAGTCGTTGGAGTATTAAAACAGATCCAGGACCTCAACACGGTCTGTGGTGATATCACCACGGTCCATGTTGGAGCAACACAATTTGTGTGCCTCAACATGGTCCGTGTTGATGCCAGGGAGCTTATTTTAGCTCTCTTGAGACTAGCACAACCTATGTTGATCTTGTATTCAACCGTGTTGGTCATATTTCTTATGTTTATCCAATATATGACTCTTACACTTGTTTCACATGACTTCTCATGTTATATGATTGTCTTATACTCTTGAAATAATCCCAACAATCCTCCGCCATTTCAAGAGTATAAAAACCCTTGAAATAAACTTGGTTATAACTTAAGGAGCTAACATACCCGCCATTTGAGAAATACTTGTAATCACCCGAGAAACACACAAACCATATGCCTGATGAAAAGTAGATTGCTCTTTGACTTTTCAATTAGTGTATATATGCAAGAATTGGATTTAATTCACAAAGTAGACAAGTCTTTGAACTTTGTATTTATACTGATCAACTATGCTCACAACACACATACGACTTTATTCTTAAGTGTTAATATTTGATACTGTTATCCGGGCTTGTGTCCTTATCCTTCGTAAGTGTTTCGGAACTCTAATCAAAGTTCCTTTATGTGGCAACACATAACACATACGTAGGTAGACTTTGTAATATACAACCCCTGTAAGTTTCCACAACGTCCACTAAGAGTATCACTACTTAACATATTGCCATTACAGATTCTAAGCATCACTTGACCTTGAGATTTTAAAGATTGATGCTTCCTACTAATTTAACAACTTCGTACTCATTTGAACTTTAGAAATTGGTATTGTTCCAATTTGTAAAGTTGAGTCTTTGTTGTAATTAGTAGAAACTTGAGCTATACTTAAACCCATCCCCTTTGAAATACTTATTATCAAGTCTTAGGTAACCTTTTGGTTAAAGGATCAGCTAAATTTTCTTTAGACTTGATAAACCTTATGCTCTACTTAGGAGAAGGGTAAAGGGGGTTAGGGAGGGTTAAGGAGGGGGTTTACTCCTCCTTACCCTTGCTTGGGAAGAGAGTTAGAGAAGATAAGGGAGAGTAAAGGGGAGTGAGGTTTACCCCCCTTTACCCCTTTTAACTTTTATTTTTCTTACACCTAATTTGGGGTGTAAGGAAGAGTTTGATTAAATCATAACATATATAAAATAGAAAATGACCATATTACCCTTAACCCTAATTGAATCATAACACACACACACACACACATTCATCTCTCTCTCCAATTCACACACACTCTCTCTCTGCCTATCTCTCTCTCATATCTCTCTATCACACACATCTCTCTCTCTCTTTCATGCGCCCACACACACACACACATTTCTATCTCTCTCATAAGAGAGAGAGAGAGAGAGAGAGAGAGAGAGAGAGACGTGTGTGAGAGAATGAGAGAGGGGTAGAGAGAGAGAGAGAGAGAGAGAAAGAGAGGAGGGATGTAAGGGGTGGAGAGAGACTAGCTAGAGTGAGATAGGGGGTAGAGAGGGAATAAGAAGAGACGGGGAGGGGGTAGAGAGAGAATATGTATAGAGCTAATGAGTAATGTGTGAGTATCATTGTATTACATGTAATATGAAAGAGCAAATATGTCAATTAAAAACTTACTCTTATGAACTCTCCCAATTGTTCTCTCAAGCAAAGGTAAATGGTTTACCTTTACAAACACTCTCATACCCTCACCCTCATTTACTCTTATGAACTCCTACCCTGATTTTTAACTCTTCTCCCAAGCGAACCCTTAAAGTTACTACTCTATCTCTTATTAATTGATGAATATAAGAATGTCTTAGACCAATGTGCCTTGACTTGCCAATGTAGACATGACTATACACAACATCAAGAGTAGACTTGCTATCTCCATGAATTGTGATAAGTGCCATTAGTTTATTCCAAAGAGGTATTTCTAATAATAAGTTCCTTAATCATTTTGCTTCTTTACATGTAGCATATGATGCTATCAGTTCCGAAGCCATTGTGGAGTCTGCTATACTTGCTTGTTTCTTGGATCTCTAAGAAATCACTCTAGCTCCTAATAGGAACACCCACCCGATAGTAGAAGAATAATCTTCTTTATCATATCCAACTCGCATCCGAGTAACCTTCTAGTACCGAGGGCTCTCCTTTATAAGTGAGTTAGTAACTTTTAATATCGACTTGATATTTTAGTATTCTCTGAACAACAAACCAATGCATTTTGCCCGGATTACTTGTATATCTATTTAACTTACCAATTGCATAAGCAATGTGTGGCTTGTACTTGTCATAGCATACATGCGACTTCCTATTACCTTACCATATTCAAGTTGATAAATCGAAGAACCCATGTTCTTCTCTAGTTTCTTACTTGAATCATAAGGTGTACTTACCAGAGCTATATTCTTACTTCTGAACTTGTTTAAAATTTTCTCAAAGTAATGCTCTTGAGATAAACTTATTCTATCATTATTTTAAATGATCTTAATACCAAGAATTACATCCGCTTCACCCATGTCATTCATAGAGAACTTAAAGGATAGAAATTCTTTGGCCTTATTAACTTGTTCCATTATGTTCTCAAAGATTAACATGTCATCAATGTATAGGCAAATGATCATCCCTTTACCATTCTCAAACTTATAGCATATACACTCATATGATTCATTGGTCTTATATCCACTTGAAAGCACTACTTCATCAAACTTTTAATGTCATTGCTTAGGTGCTTTCTTAAGTTCATATAAGGACCTTATAAGTTTAACAACTTCTTTTCTTGAACTTCAGTAACAAACCCTTAGGGTTGTTCCATATACACATCCACTTCTCGTTCTCCATTTAAGAATATTGTCTTTATATCCATTTGATAGATTACTAGCTTATGGATAGTAGCTAAAGCCAACAATACACGTATTGAAGCTATCCTAGTTACCAGTGCATGTGTATCAAAGTAGTTAATACCGTACTTTTGAGTAAAACCCCTTACAACCAACCGGGCTTTATATCTCTCAACGGTACAACCTACTCTCTTTTTCCTTTTAAAGATCTATTTGGAGGTAATTGGTTTACTACTCGGAGGAAGATCAACCAATATCCAAACATTGTTTTCCCTTATAGAATCAATCCCGCCTTGTACAACTTTTTTCCACAAAGAAGCATCAAGAGATTGCATATTCTTTAAAAGTATTTGGATCTTTATCTATGTTGTACTTACATAGGGTCTCACTTTTAACTGAGTCCATTGAACCTTCTACTGAATATAAATAGAAGTCTGAACCAAAATCCTTTGGTTTCCTCGATCTTTACTCCTTAATTCAATATTTTCATCTTCTTCATCATGAATAACACCATGATTAAGATCATCTTGTATGGATGTACCCTTATGATTTACTCACAAGGCTCAATTTGGGGAGCAACATCTTGAATTATATCTTTAGCTCTAGGAATTGTATAGAACCTAGTCCCATAAAAAATTGCTTCTATCAATTCCACAACGGTATTCATTGATATGTACTCATTTGGTTGGCAAGAGGTCCACCTTCTACCCATACCCTCCAAGGTTCAAATTCTGGGGGGAACATTTCTCTCTTACCTGTTCGGAGAATGCTGTGTGGGTAGGGGTGGGGCCCAACTTTGCGCCATTAGCATCCCCGTTCCTCGTCCGTTATAGGCCTGTTGGATTATTCCCTTGATATAGAGACCCGACGGGTTGGAATGCTTACCTATGTTTAAAAACAATGTACTCATTTGGTTCAACTACCAAAAACCTATAAATTTTGCTATCTTCAGCATAGCCTATAAAGATGCACTTGATTCCTCTTTCACCTAATTTCCTTTTCGTAGGCTCTGAGACCCTTATAATGACCCTACAACCCCAAATCCTAAAATACTTTAGATTTGGTTTCTTTTTGTTCCATAACTCATATGGGGTACTAGAATTCCCTTTTATTGGAACTCTATTTAAAATATAACAAGACGTTAAAATAACTTCACCCCAAAATCCATTACTTAAACCGGAGTTAGACAACATAGAATTCACCATTTCTTTTAAAGTTCTATTTTTCCTTTCCGCAACCTCATTTTGTTGTGGTGTATACGGGGTGGTTGTCTCATGTACAATTCCCGTTTCTTGGAAAAACTTTGGATCATAAAGTTCCCCTCCTCTATTGGATTTTAAAACTTTAATCAAGGTCTTACATTGTAATTCACTTTAAGTTTTGTAAACTTTTAACTTTCCAAATGTTTCATCTTTAGAACTCAAAAGATAAACTTGACAAAATCTAGAATAATCATCAATGAAAGTCACATAATACTTCTACCACCTATAGAAGGTGTACTATGAAAATCACCTAAATCGCTATGAATTAAATCAAGCAATTTAGAAGTTCTCTTTACACTTGAGAATGAACTTTTAGTGATCTTAATTGTTAAGCATGTATGTCTTACACTTTTCTATGTCATCATTCAATTTAGGAATTAAATCAAGATTGGGTATTTTTTTTTTTCAACATTTTAAAGTTCACATGTCCTAATCTAGCATGCCATAAAAAAGAATTAGATGCATATAAGCAGAAATCATGCTATCTTTATTACTTTTAGCATTCAACTTAAGCATTTCACCATAAGTATATGTGTTGCCCACAAAAGTGCCTCCCTTAGAAATTACATAGTTATCCCTATCTTAAACTTGCATAAAACCAAACTTACTATATAAGAAGATAATCAAATACAAGATTTCTCCCATAGCTAAATACACATTGTTCAAAAGCAGAGATTTCCAGGAAATGAAAGTGAGTTCCACTTGCCCAATGCCTTCAACTTTAACCGGATGGTTATTGCTCATATAGAGTTTCACACCATCATCCACCGGTTTGAGAGTCTTGAATAACCTCTTGTCAATGTAAACATGCCTTGAAGCTCCGAGTCTATGTACCAATCATTACTACCAGTGGAGACCATATTGATTTGATCCTTAATCATAGCCACAAAGGAATTTGGTACCTTTTCCTTAGTCTTTCCTTAGATGTATCTTTGTTAAAAAAACCATGCTTCTTTTTTCATTGCTAACACTCTCTCTTTGTATGCCATGATTTACCACATTCCCAACGAACTTGTTTAGGCTTTTGAATTCCTTTGCTAGTTTTGTTGTGGCCCTTATTCTTATTCTTGTTTCCATATTCTCTTGCACCATATGGACCTTAGATTGCTTTTTGGTACCATCTTATAGGCGTAACTCTTCTTCAACCCGAAGATGGTTAGCCAATCCTTCAAGAGACGTAGCCTCTTTCCGGTGCATGAGTGTCCTTTTAGTCTTATTCCAAGAAGAGGGTAACTTGTCAATGATAGAAGATACGATTATAGGTTCATCCATATTTAAGTTGTGTTGCTTGAAGTTACTTAAAATACGTCGAATCTCATGAAATTGATCTAGAATTTTCATGTTATCATCCATCATAAACTTCAGGAATTGACTAACAAGAAAATTCTTACTTAATGAATCTTCCAACAAGTACTTAGCTTCAAGCATCGCCCAAAGCTTCTTGGCTGTCTCCACATGTTGATAGACATCAAAGAGAGTATCGCTCATCCTATTGAGAATGCATCCTCGACATATGTAGTCGTCATTCTCCATCTTGAGTATTTGTCGAGTAGCCTCCACACGCATCTTCCATAGGTTTCTTGTCTTCACCTTGTCCCTTGCTCTTATCACCATGCTTCGATGTCTTGTTGGTTAATTCCTTAGGAGGCTTCTCAGTTGAAGATTCTCGTGCCTTCTTGGTTGAAGGTGCTTGAACAACCTTCGGAAAAATCTTAATATTAAGCACATAGTCCACATTCAGAGTAGTAAGTAAGAAATCCATCTTGCTTTACCAACTCCGAAAGTCCATACCTTCAAGTCGTTCTAGCTTTTGGAAATTACTAGACATATCACGAAGCGAGGTCATAGTAAATAGTTCTTAAGATTGTTGGAGGAAAGGGAGTATAGTATAGATCACAATGGTAACCTCACTCAGGATATCGCTAAGAGTCATGGGCGAACTCACTTTCCTTAAGAACTATTTACTATATCGTAAATGTTCAAAGGAATAAAGCTTAGCACTTAACACACTCAAGAATATTGTTTCTCACTTGAAACACTCTAATATAGCTGCAGTCTTGACAAGAATAAGAGACTGTGTGTAAAATCTCGAGTTTAGGAGGAATAAAACCGTTAGTCTCCTTACCGGACCGTTAGGGTTAAGTTCAAGTTTCGAGGACGAAACTTCTTTTAAGAAGGTAATGATGTAAAACCCCGAAAAATCCAAGGATGTTGACCGTGACGTCGTTAGTAAATTAGGTTTGACTCCGTTATTTATTATTATCGTTTGTGTTTATTTTGGCTAACACTTGAGCTCGTAGGATCGTTGAGGGACTAACAAGGGTATATCGGTAATTTCGTGGGTTTGGTATTATTAGTATTACTCTAGTTATTAATAGTTTTTATTATTAATATTATTAGGTTTATTGAAATGTGTTATTTGGATAATTATGTGAATATTATTTGTGATGTGTTTAGTATTATTAATATTTTTATTATTGGTATTGTTTTATTATTATTACTATTATTATAATAATAATTTTTTTTTTTCAAAAATCTGATTTCTTCTTATTGGGTTGGATTAGGAGTGGATTAGTTTAGTTGAGCTTTTTATTGGTTAATATAAAAACTCCCCCTCTCTCTCTCAAAACCCTAATCTTCCCTCAAACCCTAAACCTAGTTCCTCTCCTCTCCCCCTCTCTAGCGCCCACAACCACCGCAGCTCACGATCACGCCGCGCCACCGGCAGCCACCGCAACCACCCTCCTCCCTCTTTCTTTCTCTTTTCTCTCTTTCTTCCCTCTTTCTCTTCCCCTCTTCGCCTAGCTCGATCCGCCACCCACAACCGCCACCATCGTTGGTCGTGGCCTCGCCGTCACCACCAGACGACCACCGCCGTCGCACCGCCTGCCGGAGTCGTCGTTGCAGCAACCAGACGTGCAGGACGAACACCCAGTCGCTGCTATTGCCATGAGTTGTTCCCAGACCAGACGCCGGTGACGACCACTGACCCCACTCTGACCGTCGACGACCTCGACGCCGCCGCCTCGACCGACCGCCCACACTCGCCGGAAAACCGACCCCTTTCCTTTTAAACGTAAAACCCTAATTTTGTTTTTTTTTACAAACTTTTCCTTCTTTTTTTCTTATTTTCTGATTATTATTGTTGTTATTATTATTATTGTTATTTCTTGATTTGGTTAATCCTGTAATTTGGGTAATTAGGGTGTAAATTTTGCTAAGTTATTGTTGTAATTAATTGTACTTCTGTTGTATTATTTATTTGTAATTTTTTTGTATAAATTATTATGTGTAATTTTATGTTCTAATTTGGTGTATTAGGGTTGTAATAGTTGTAGTGAAATTAGTAATATTCGACTATATGAGATGCTTTGTTTTTATGAGAATCATGTTAGGGTTTTAGATGACACTATTATTGTATGCACGAATTAAAAGTTTAATTACCTAGATTAGTTCTTGAATCGCTAGTTAAGTATTCACATGTTCTTTAAGTTCTTTCTTGAATCTTGATTAAGAAAGTTCATATTTTATAATCATCCATGTTGTAATTTTTGGATCTTGAAATAGTATATTGTAGAGTTCATGTTTAGGGTAATGTTATTATTATTTCATGTATGCTTTTAAGGTTAGTGGAAATATTAAAGTTGATTTTATGTTTTACATTTTAGTTTTGATGATAGGAGGTTTGATGTTTGAACCTTAGTTGGATTAGGTTAATTACTTTGGATCTTAGTTACTGTTCTAAGCCCTAATTAGGACCCCGGGATCGATTGGTGGAAGTTAGAACCGAAAACTATAAATTAAATAAGAACCGGGATCGGGACAGTTTTGTTAGTGTCTAAAGATCGGGTCACCACGACTAGTATAGTTGTTCTTTGATCGAACCCTTTCGAGTGGAGGTTCCCCTAGATGTTAGCTTTCATAGGAATTTTACGGAGCGGACTTTTGAGTTGTATAGCTCGAGTTATAATCGTTTTACCAGAACCTGTCAGAACTGGACCAATTGCGAAGATGGGTGTTTTTAGAGTCCTTCGGGACTGATTTGGGCTTAGCCATCAATATGGAAATTTTAGTAGACATCCCGAGGTTTCCGAAAAATCCAGAACCAGACCCATAGGATGTCAGGAAGTCGAGTTGTGACCCGTTTTATGTGAACGTTATAATCTGACCTCTGTTTGCTTTTATTTATGAAAAATTGTTAAGTAAATGTTATGTGTGAACTTGTTCCTTGAATGTGTTAAGTGTAAACCATAAATGATGGGAACCTAAGTGTTCCTAGGGGATGGGTCAGGTAGTTGATAGTTAATACTAACTTCGTTAGAACGGGTTTTGATTAGATAGTTATTCTTATTCTAGGCCGAGTTAGTGCGAGACGTTAGTGAGCTCAAGTGTGTTCTTCTTTTTGCTGTGCTGTGAAGTATATCAGGTAATGTCTATGCTCTAATCCCCACTGGGATGCTCTTTAAATGTATTTTAATGTTTTCTAATCTGTTTTGAGAATTGCATCCCGAAAGGGGACTTTTGTGGAAATGTGACCATCTGTTTTGGATAACTGTTTGTATTTGTTTGTGCTTTGATTTTATTGAGTTGAGAAATTGGATGGTCTTTTATTAGTGGTTTTATTTTTTGGTTTTGATAACCTGGGTTGGGTTTGACTTGAGAGCTGTGAGCTGAGTTGTGCATAAGATACTAATAATTCAAAGTGGAAACATAAAGCGGGTTGTTGTTTTGATGCCTTTAACAGGCTAATATTCATGCGGGTGATAACCCCGAGATCAGGATTCAATGCCTGTATGGGTTATGTGCCAGGAGATCAGGGTTTCATCCCTGATATAGGATAGAGGTTATGATGCCCTTGATGGGCGATTGTTTGATGCCTTTGAGAGGCTAATATTCATGCGGGTGATAACCCCGAGATCAGGATTCGATGCCTGTATGGGTTATGTGCCAGGAGATCAGGGTTGCATCCCTGATATAGGATAGTTGTTATGATGCCTTTGGTAGGCGATGTTCTTTTTGGGATTTGATATCCCGCCCGCGACTTAAAATATGGATTGAATGGGTTGAGGAAAACAGTTAAGGGTTCAAAGGTTTGTGAAATGGTTTGACTTGTTCCCTCTCCCCAAAATGAATTGAAATGAACTTAAACTGTTTTAAACGTTAGGGGTAGACATTATTGAGATTTCCCCCTCATTTTTGAAATGTTTTGTTTTCAGGTGAAGATCTGAATGCTGGGGACGGGAATTAGAAGTGAGGACGACGAGTCTAGAAGTCCTTGAATCTTTTTATTTTGTTTTCGTTATGATGTCTTCAAGTTTTGTTTTGAGTTGTTAGTAGTTACCGTTAGCAGACAATTGTGTTTTCCTTTCTCGCCTTGTGTTCCTTCGGGAATACGGCAGTGACGCCCAAACTAAATTTGAAGTCTTCCGCTAAGTTTTGTCTGTTAACGTTAGTTTGACTTTGACTTTCTATAATTGAATTTCCGGGGCGTTACACTGTGATTATAGGATGGTGTGCTCAAATGGCTAGAATGTCTCCTATTTATAGGAGACTTCTCTTCATACCCTTGGTCAAAGGACTTAATTAAGGTCCTTAATGAGTATCTTGACCTTAACTAAGTCTATTGACCAAGTGGTATATTGAGGATATAATTCGTTGGGAGCTTAAATCTGATATAAAATCGTGATTATGACTTATTGGAAAAGATCATATAGTCATTGGAACATTAAAACAGATCCAGGACGTCAACACGGTCCGTGTTGGAGCACAACATTCCGTGTTGAGCCCAAGAAGCTTCTTTTAGCTCTCTGGAGACCAGCACGGCCCGTGCTGGTCTTGTATTCAACTGTGTTGGTCATATTTCTTATGTTTATCCTATATATGACTCTTATACTTATTCCACATGACTTCTCATACTATATGATCTACTAATACGCTTGAAAATCCCAACCAATGAATCATCCTCCTTGCTGAATCCCAAAAGATATCCATAAACAAATTCCATAAAAAACACATGCAATCTTTTGTTGTAGCAGCAAACATCCACTATACACTCTGTAATTATCCACTTTACACTATAAGATCTGTTTGGGAGGAAAGTTAAAAATGAGGGTAAGAGTTCATAATTAAGAATAAAGGAGGGTGACGGCTTATATGGGAATGTTTGTAAATTTATTGTCTCTGCTTGATAAATCAATTAGGAGAGTTCATAAGAGTAAGTTTTTAATTGACATATTTGCCCTTTCAAATCATATGCAATACAATAACACTCATACATTAGCTCTATACCCATCCTTCGCTACTCCCCCAATCCTCTCTTTCTCCCAACTCTCTCTCTCTCTCTCTACTTTTAAACCCCTTTACTCATACATTAGCTCTATACCCATCCTTCGCTACCTCCCCAATCCTCTCTTTCACAGAACTATCATTTTTCTATAAATACAAGTTCTTTTAAACCCCCCCAATCATTTTTCTATATTTTGAGCTTTTATTTTATAAAAACATATCTAATAGACAATTTGTTAAAAACAGGCATTATTTGTATTTTTGCTTGTGTTATGAAGAAACAAACATAATATATAATGTGTTATATGTCTAAATATTTAATTATTAATTGTATTTTGGATTCTTGTCGACGTTTCAATCCACATAAGCAAATTAAAGCCACTCAAAATTTCACACAGACATCCTACGTGTCAACCATACATTATTTGTACTCAACTTTTGATATATTGCTTAGATAAGTGTAATTTTATTTCACACTTGTTTACTTGATTGAGTATAATGCAAAGTAATCTTATAAAGAAGCAAATTAACCCCTTTATGTAATTCGTTGTCTTACAAAATAGATTGATCATGTAAATTTATTTAACACTAGTAAAGAATGTATGTGCAAGTTTCAGGTTAGAAATTACAGTTTTATAATGTGAGTTTGGTGTAATAATGTACATTAAATTGAGGATTATTGGACAACAATAAACTGGGAAAACAAAAAATTGCTTTGAGGTATCCTAACTTTTGGTGAAATGTTTTTCTGGTACCCCAAATTTTGAAAACTCATTTTGGGGTATCTTTACTTTTAGGATTAATAATTAATAGGTGAATTTTCGGCCAATTACCGATGAATTTTTGGAGGGATCTTGATTAAGGGTTTCTTTGTTTGTTAGAAAATGCCCTTTGTTTGTTAGAAAAAAAAATTGGCCATTAATAAATCCCTCCCTTCTTCGTTTCTTCTTCTGTGTCATATGGTATGTATGTCATCATCGTTTCTTCTTTTCTTCTTCTGTCTTCTTCTCTGTCACTTCTCACTTAGAGGCATTGAAAGGAAGATTCGTTAAACAAGATTGGAAGGCATTGAAAGTAAGATTGGTTAAAGAAGAGATAAGGTATGTATTTCACTAAGTATGTGTTAGTACATCAAAAGTGGGGGTAGTTTGGGTTGTGGGTAATTGGGTATGAAGAAATTTTAGGGTTCAATTTCGATTTTTGAAAACGAATTTGGGATCTAAAATCAAAGTGTTCTTTTTTCGGTTGTTAAAAACGAATTTGATAATGAATTTGGGATATAAATTTTGGGGTTCAATTGCGATTTAAATTTGAAAACGAATTTGGATCTTAAACGAATTTGAAAATCAGTCATATACTTTCATTCCACATACCAATAATTATGAATTTCATGTCCCAAAAATTCGAAAAACCCATCGAACTGCCACAAAATTTCAACAGATATTGACGCATTCACCATTTTTGAAATTTGCAGGTTCTGGAGAATAACGATCTTGGCAGCGACAATGGCGAAGTGACGAACTCAACTGAGAATGGCGAAGCAACATTGGCGAAGCAATAAGGTTGAAGGACGCCTAAACCCTAAATCAGATCATACTGATAGACAGAAGAATGCAAAGAGAGGGAGTTGAAGGGTTTGATTGTTGAATGGAAGGATGCTTCTCAGACAAGACATAACATTCCAACACCTAATTAGTCAAAGCGGGGAACTAAAAGTGCGTTATAGTCAATCTCTCTAAAAAAATTAAGAGAATTTCAGTCTATTTACATAATCAATCAAACTTTGGCCGAAAATTCACCTATTAATTACTAATCCTAAAAGTGAGGGTACCCCAAAATGAGTTTTGAAAAGTTGGGGTACCAAAAAATAATTTCCTTAAAAGTTAGGGTACCTCTAAGTAATTTTTTGATAAACTGGACTTTAGGAGTATTGAACAATAATGCACTGTATCAGTGGTTTGTGAGACCTCGGTTTTGTCGTTCTCTCTCAGGGAGCTAGGGGCCTTAGCTAAAGGTATTGGTCAAGAACGGGTCTAGATTGCTAAGGTCGCATAAGGTGAGGTTTAGGTAACTAAACTAAGCAAACACGATGGAACAAAGAAACTAAGGTCGGGTCAAGGTGAGACAATGGGCTTTGGAGGCTTTCCGGTATGCAAACGGGAACAAGGAGACGGGTTTTGCAACTAGAGAGCAACAAGGAGAGAAATCAAGTGGCAATTCCGTTCGAAAATACCGACCGGGCTTCCACTTCCGTGGATAGTCCGGATTAACTTCCCCAAAGTCCACCACGGACCCGAAGGGTTAAAGAAACGGAATTCCCTAGTTAGCCTCTATTCACTTTCGTGAGTAGAGTACTAACTATCCCAATTCCAACCTTCCAACTCAAGTGTTGGATGTGTTCGGGGACTGTCGGACCCAAATACATCCCACTTGAGGGAACGATTGGAGTGGGAAAAGTAATTTCTCACCTAATTACTCACTAAAATTGCTAACTCATTCCTAATTACCCATTCTTACCTTTAATTACCCCCTAACCCATTAGGGTTCTAACCACTACTCATCACAACAGCTAAGCTACCATCAACAAAACCAACCCTAGACATGGATTCTAGCAAGGAATAAGCAAAACTCAACCAAAACTATTAAAATGACAACAAGAACATCAAAGCAACAAGGAAGCAATTAAAGGAAAGCAATTAAATCAACAAGTAATAATAAGAGAGATTAAGGAAGGAAATCACCTATCAAAGGTACCCAAGAGCAAGGATGAACAAGAGAAGAGAGTTTCAATCAACAGTACTTCAATCTTCAATCCAAAACCCAAATCAAAGTAACAATTTCAATGGAAATCTCACTAATCACTCTCTAATTAAACCCTAATCACTACCTAAAAGCTAACCTATACTCACCTCTCCCTCTAGGGGACTCCCCTCAAGAAATCGCAGCAAAGGGAGTATATAAACAAGTCAAGTTAGTTGGGCAAAACGCAGCACTTCAAGCCGACAATATGCGCAGAATTGGGGGAGACCTTAGGTACGGTCTCGCTTCGCCGAAATCGCTCGGCGATTTTTTAGCTTCGAGAAAGAAAAGTGCGGTATCCTGAACCGTAGGTACGGTCCCACTGCAGTCAAGAATGCTTTAGCGATTCGATCTTGAGAGACCAGAGTACACCCCCAAGACCACAAAGTGCGGTCTTCCTGGCCACCAGAAGGGGGTGCCACCCCAAGGGTGGCGGGGGCTACCCTCTGCCTTCCTTCCCTTTGCTCCTTCCTTCATTCCAAGGCATGTAACGCCCGCTACAAGGGTCGTAGCGGGTGTTGCTTCACTGTTTCGCACTAAATGAAGGGAAGGTGGTCTCGGGTCAACTCCGGCTCGGCTCTCGGTCCGGCTCGGCTCGGGAAATCACCAAAAATGCTCTAAAATACCCCTGTTTGCTACGTTTTTTTGTGTAAAACGCCAAAACCTACAAAATAACCAAAAACATACTAAAAAGCCATAAAAATAAACACGAAACGAGTCAAAAGCCTAAGAATTAAGGAGTTATTTAGACACAAAATTGGGTCTAAACATGCACTGAACCTTTTTTTTTACTCTAAAACATTGAACTTTGACAGTATTGGACAATAATGCACCCAGAATAATTCCGATAATGGTTGACTTGGTGGCGGTCCTACTTTGAGGTGTCGTTTTTCTTTTCTTTTTCAGAAAAAATATATTTGTCATCCTACTTATGTGTATTTTCTTATATGGAAAAAAAATTAAAAAAAGAAGAAAAATAACACCTCAAAGTAGGATCGTCACCGCGTCACCCACCAGCGGAATTGTTCGTGGTTCATTATTGTCGAATACTCTCGAAGTTTAGTGTATTAGAGTCCAAAAAAAAAGTAAAGTGCATGTCCAATACCCTTAAAGTTAAGTGTATTATTGTCCAAAAATCCTTAAATTTATAACACTAATCATATATTACCTTGAATATTAATAAAACAATGTTATATAGTTTAAATGTAATTCATTTTTCAAATACAAAATATAATAAGTTAGTTCTTACACTAACATATATAATGTTTTAAAATTGTCATATTTTAAGACTCTTAGCATTTTCATTGTACAAAAATAATAATTATATCAAAAGATATTCACATAAAACTAATTTCGTTGCACTCTCAAAATAAGTTTTTATTGTCAAATAACATTTGACACATATTTACCAGAACTTGAAATACACCCGGTCATATTTACTTGAACCCGAAACACACCCAACTTATGTTTTCAATACCAAATTTACCCGAATTTGGAATATACTAGACTCGTATTTACCGTAGCTAGATATGCAGTTTACATGTATTAAGCCCGCCTCATGAATTGGTAGGTCTAGTATCTTAACCTTAATTCATTTGATGATAGACTCCTTAGTTGTTATATTTGAGGACAACATAATAAATTAGTTTGTGAATATAAGCTACACTACAAGAAAAAGGTCTTGCTTCTCCGCTTGTATACCCACGCATATTTAAATGAGGGTGAAAAAAATGAGTAATTTTGTACTTCGTCATCCTTCCACGTAAACTAAGAGTAGTAAGACATTAGCACACTTATAAGCGTGGGGACATGTTATAAGAGTCCTACCACACTTATTAAGTGAGGTGATTGTTGATTCTAAATAAAATCCTTTCCACACATAATAAACATGGTAGACTGCTATTAATTTTTTTAATTATTAATTTTCAAATATCTTTTTCCAAAAACATATATTAAAAATTATAATTATAATTTTTTTAAATATATTCGCCAATTAGTTAAAGTTAAAATAGAAGAAAGAAGTCAAGTGGTATTTGTGTACATATAGTATTAAATTAATTTCAAGAATATTTAAAAAATTATAATTTTAATTTTTTAATATACATACCCGTCTATTAGTTAAAGCTAAAATAGAAGATAAAAAAAAAAGTCAAGTGGTATTTGTGTATATATAGTATTAAATTAATTATTAGAATCAAATAATCTTTGATACTCAAACGGTAAGCGTTTGGTTAGCCACCCATTCTTATGTGATGAAGTCGGGGGTTTGAATCTACATTCAATATAAAAATTCTAGTAGGTGGAGAGCTGCTCGTTCGTGCACGCTTAATAAGCGTGGCAAAGTTGCTCCATGTACGCTTACTATGCGTGGCAAATTTCTTCTTGCCACACTTATTAAGCGTGGCAAAATTTTCCCCACAAATTCCCCTTCCACTCTTATCTATCTGTGGCAAGGGTCCTCGGCCTCGATTATAGGCGTGGCTAGAAGTAGTTTTAAGCGTGGAAGAATGACCCTTTTTTAGTAGTATTACAAGGCATGCTGCTAGTTATTTTTCCATAAAATAATACATAAACAATATTCAAGGGCAGCCAATCATCTTGTGCCTGAGTGGCAAGAGCTCCACCTCCTATCTCTGTTGTCCAGAGTTTGAATCCTGACGGAGCATTTGGCCCTTACCTATTCGGAGAATATTATAGGTAAGAGTGGGGCCCAACTTTGGGCCATTGGCATCCCCCGCTCCCCATCCACTACAAGCCTAAGATGGGGGCCCAATGGGTTGGAGAATAGTTTTTCTAGGTTGAACAAAGGAATCAATTTTCTTCCTTTAGAGGAAAATGATTTTCCAAATCCTTTTTGTACCAAACACTAGAAAATTGGGAAAATATTTTTCTAAAAAGTGTTTTTCCCCCCACCAAACACACCCATGAAATGATTTTCTTAGAAAATGAATTTTCATTTGATATTTTTCCATGTTTTGTATGTAGGAAAATGATTTTCCCATGTTTTGTACGTAGGAAAATGATTTTCCTAGAAAATGATACCAGTTTGACAATAATGAGACAAAGATTAAAATGCGTGTGTGAGAGAGAGAGAGAGAGAGAGATTAAAAATAGAGCATGAGAGAGAGTGGTGGAGAGAGAGAAAGATTAAAACAGGTTTAAGATAGAGTGGTGGAGAGAGAGAGAGAGATAGACAAAGAGAGATACAAATATTAAAACGGGTGCATAAGAGAGAAAAATGAGAGAGATATATTAAAACACGTTCATGAGAGAGAGAGAGAGAGAGAGAAATATTAAAACGGATGAAGGAGAAAGAGAAGATATTAAAACAGGTGTATGAGAGAACTAGTGGAGAGAGAGAGAGAGAGAGAGAGAGAGAAAGAGAGAGATATTAAAACGGGTGAAGAAAAGAGAGAAGATATTAAAACGGGTGTATGAGAGAAACTGGTGGAGAGAGAGAAAGATGAGAGAGAGAGAGAGAGAGAA
Source organism: Portulaca oleracea (assembly GCA_029582165.1). NCBI lineage: Eukaryota > Viridiplantae > Streptophyta > Magnoliopsida > Caryophyllales > Portulacaceae > Portulaca > Portulaca oleracea. The sequence continues at coordinate 17,106,160 of CM055881.1, forward strand.
ATATTAAAATGAGTGAAGGAGAGAGAAGATATTAAAACTGGTGCATGAGAGAGACATATATTAAAACGGGTGAAGGAGAGACAGGAGATATTAAAACGGGTGTATGAGAAAAATTGGTGGAGAGAGAGAAAGATGAGAGAGAAAGAGAGAGAGAAAAAAAAATATTTAAATCGGTGCGTGAGAGAGAATGATAGAGAGAGAGAGCGAAAGAAAGGAGAGACAATGAAAGAAGAGAGAGAAGGGGAGTAGGGGAGAAAGAGAGAAAATGATTTACATTAAGTTGGAGTCAAGATAAAATTTACAAAGGAGCTGGGGAAAATCATTTTTCTGGAAAATGATTTTCTTCATTTTTTGGTCACCAAACACTGAAAAATGGGAAATTTTGTTTCCAAAAGATAATTTTTATCCCAACCAAACACACCCTTAATGTAATCTTAATACAGACCTGCTTCCTCAATAGTTGCACCCAACCAAACACTGAAAAACGAGAATCTTGGGTCCACCTCATTGTTGCTAAATGATATAATATAATATAACAGAAAAAGCAGATATTGAACCTGTGCAGTCAACCCTTTCATCAAATCAAATTTTCTAGGGTTAGTGGTAAATTGGAACTTGTCCTCAGTTACTCTTAGCATGCAGGGAATGTGAACCGTACCGAATTCCACAAGTATTTTAGCTATCTGTTGATTGTATGTTAGTACTAAAATTCATGGACTGGGAAGATAAATCTAGGGAATAGAGGGATCCCAGCAACCATAGTTGCCAAGGTCAGGGATCAGTAGGGGTCGAGGATCGAAATTGGGATCAAAATCGGTAATTTTTACAACTGTGGATCGATGGGGGTAGGTTCATTAGGAACGATATTTGGAATCAAAATTTGCCGATATTTTTTTTTTTTGGATTGATAAATAAAAACATCATCTATTAGAAGTTGGTATTTTATTAAAGTACTATTTTAAAATTATTTATTAGTTTCAATTGTTACTTTTAAAATACTAGTATTTATTACTTTTTATAGGCTATAGTCAGCAGTGTTGTTGGGCCCAGTGAGCTCTTTTTACTAGGCTCTTTTATTTCTGTAGTTATGTGTGGAAGCAGCATTTAAGCCATAACTCTATCCTGTAGAAACCCTAACCCTAAGTCCTGCCGCCATATCCCCCAAATTTTCACCCTATCCTGCCGGCCGGAAACCGGTGATCGATGGTCGGAGATATCCCTGCAGGTGGAATCACAACTCCTTCTCCATCAAAAGCCCTCAATCTCTACCTCCTATACTCATCAATTAGTTATTCAATTTTCAGATCTAGGGTTTTCGACTTTTCATTTCTCTTTTTCAAACTCAAATGCCGGTGGCCGGAAAAGACGACTAGTGTCCAGCAAAAGCCACCCTTGGTTTCGCAGCTTCCGTCAACCAAAAAGCCCTCAACTTCCACAGCAAATGGCCACCGGTGTTAGTGATAATCGGATCGCTCAAATTTGGCGATCTAGGTCGCAATCCTCGCCGACCTAGGGCACTATCGATTGCTGATTTAGATCGACGACCCCAGAAGGGGGATCGGGGGTGACCGATTTATGTAACTATGCCGGCAACTATAATTGAAAAACAAAGTTGAATCCTGAATACTATGAATTAATACCAGCACACCAAGCTCCTATGGAGATCACCCGATAACGCAAATGATGCGATGGAACATCAAACTTAATTAAGGTATATGTACGACTTCATCAGGAAAGTTGGACCAATTGACCCTCTCCAATAGATTCACCACTATACACCATTAGCAGATAATTGATAATTTCTATCATATGTAAGGAGCCAGGAGGTAAAGAATGCTCTTTCATGGCTTCACTTTAAGAGCTGGCAGCCTTATGCAATGCGAAATGATTCTGCTATTCCTTTCAAATCCTTGTAATACCTTTTCCATTGAAGACCTACACGAATGGCACAGTTTCAGCTGTTCATCTTTTCCAGCTAATAAGAAACGAGAATAATATTGATCAGTTAAAGTTTCTTACCACTTCCTGTAACACTGAATAGATAGAGCCGATTTCCAGCTGCTGTTGCTGTGATGAAAACATGCGGTGGCTCTAACTCGTACTGGTAATATTTCCTTCCTGAATGCTCAACTACTTCCATGCTTAACACTTTCCCTTCAACGTTTTCTCCAATTACCTCTGGTCCGAATGCATTAATTACCTTCTCAGGTGGTCCTATCTCTTCAATACTGACATTTTCGCCAAGTACTGTGTGTCCACCAAAAAATAGACACAAATTGTATCACAAATACTTATAGATATGCAGATTACAAAGTATAATCAACCAGTTCCTTATTATAGTAATAACAAGCCATTCATCTGGCTTGAATTGCGCAGATATTTCTATGGAAAATTTTATTGATTTGACATCAACATTTTCCTTCTAAATTTGAGACTAAAGTGGAGCAAATGAGGCATTTGATACTAGATTAGTCAAGAGGGATAAAATTTTCTTCTGGATTTGTTTTCCAAAAATCAGACAGAGCCTAGATATTCATGGGTTTGAAAGGAAGAGTATAATACGATATCTCTTAAGGCAATGACAACACCCTCAACAACACTTGGATAAATCGTACTACCCTTTTTGTGTAAGCTCTTAAGATACGAGAGAGGGTAACCGTAAGATAGGCATGCAGGACATCGTGAAGATGGGCTTGTCGACAGTTGTGACACTGAGAATCATTCGAATTTCAGGAAACTCACCATCTGAGAACCTCTTAACTGGAGCAACAATGACAAACAAACGACCTTGTTTTGTGTTCCCAAATCTAAGATCAATTTCAGTCCCGCCAAGATCTGCAATGGAGACTGGAACCTGCAATGCAGGATCAACGAACAATTCCAGACAAATATATTACATGATTATTAGAATTTGCTGTGGAGGAATCGTAGGTATTTGAATGATCAAAGAAAATGGGAAAATGTCATGAAATCTGTTTGGGGTCAGATATTACCTCATCCCAACCCTCAGGGACTTTGAAAAGGTAAGGGATAATAGGACTCCAACCTACACCATGACCTCCGGACTTGTCCTCTGGTCTGCGGTATGTTCTCCAACCTATCTGAGCAATTTTTGCCTGATTAACCTCTTGTGATCAAAACACATTTGGAAAAGAGACAATAAAATGAATCTGAAAACGATTCATGTCAGCAATATGCAGAATGATATGTATGAAAACTTTTAGACTAAAATACATTTGAGCATGTTCATCTGCTGAAATGAGTTACTGCCATTGCCATACTCTCAACCCTGAAACACCACCGTCCCCGTGCAATGATTTGCATTTAGCTTTACAATCAGAATCAAGCTTCCCAATATCTGTTCCCTTTCCTCAATAATCTAGAGTAAAAGCCCCCTTTTCTGGACTAATACCTCATCCCCCCCCCCCTCCCTTTTTTTAAAAATAATAAAATAAAAGTTCCTCGTATCCTACCTAGCATATCAGATTTTGCTCCCATATTCCTTCAGATTTAGGATGCGTTTCGTGCCAAGAAAATCAGTTTCTAGGTAAATAGTTTCCCTAATAAAATGATTTTCCAAGAAAACAAATTTCAATTGGTATTTTCAATTGTTTCCTACATTTTCCATTTTCCTGGAAAATGGCTGCTGTGAGGCAGCGGCGAAGGGGTTAATGGTACTGAATAGTGATTGATATTTTGGTTTTGGTGCTTTTGCATTTACCACTTATTTTGAATGAAAGATGCAGAAGTGTCGCAGAACCATTTTTTGGTGCTCCTCAAGGATAAATAAGCAGGCACTAGAGGTAGAAAGTAGAAACTAGTTTAGGGATCCCAAATTAAAGCTATAATGAAAAGAGGTTGGGGAAGCCAAAATTCAATTTGGGCAGTGCTCTGTTAGTAGGGGTCATGGAAACAAAACTTTACTGATAATCCTATTTGGTAACTAGCTTATTTATGTATGCCAATTGCCAAGTGTGTGGAACTGAAACCAAATATAAATTGCTTCCAAGGGACAAAACAAATATAAGTGGGTAAGGGTTATATGAGCAAGTGAAATGCAGCATGAATTAAGAAGAGCAAATAACCTTGTTCATCAGGCTCGGACAATCCAGGAACCCTTCCAGCTAGAAGGCCTTGTTTGACAACAGCCAACCCAGGTCCCGGAAACTCCAAACCTGCCAAAGATGAAACCACAGGAACAACCCCAATTTGTAGAATCACCGACCTTCTATTCAAATTCAACTGTCCACAATTGGGTTTTGAACAGGAGTCATCAGCAGATGTCTCTATACAACCAGCTGACGAATCAACACACAAATTCTGGGTATTCTCATAATTTCTGACCACATTCTTCTGCTTGTTGCTTTTCCACCTCAAAAACCATGAGCTGCTGCATATTGTTGATGCCATTCTCTATGTGCCGGATAACAAAAACGCACGGGATAAACTATGAGACTATTATGCTGTTGCACTGCTGCTGATGGTATGTATAGCTCAAATCTTCGCCTACAGTTGCAGCTGCTTCTGGAAATGTGATAAAATGATGCTAATCTCGTATGTCTCTGCGTGTTTCTTTCTTCTTTTTTTTTTTTATTTATTTTTGAATGTCAGGTGCAAAATGAAAAAACTTTCTTTACATATTTGATGTTTTTTCCCCTGCTAACAAGTGCTTGGATGGTTCATCTATCGGGTGTCCCCACTTGGATGATAGAGAACTCATTCGTGACCTGAAATTTGGTGGACTATCAAGATTTCCCTTTGTGTTCTTCCAGTGCTCATATGCTTAGCTTTTTTTTATGTCCTCACTTTTTCAGTTTATTACATGTTTATCATTTTGCAATAAAATAAACGAAAATGATAAATGTTTTATATAAATATAAATACTTTTCGTTGTATATTTGTCATACATTGGCATGTTTATATTTACAATTCATTATATAATTTCTAAATTTTATAGTTTTACAGTTACTAATTTTTTTGATAGTAACTTTTTAACTTTTAAATTCAATATTTATACACTTTTTAACTATTTATTTTATTATATTAATTTTTTAAGCATAAATTTTAAATTCAATATTAGTATACATTTGATGTATGTGTCGCTTGAAACAAAATTAGAGTGCACCAAAGTGGAAGCACACCAAGTAATGAACTGAAGGTAGGATGTGCTTTCAATCAATTTTGGTTTTGCAACCTAACATTAAAGGGGCTTTGTTATTTACCGTCCCTTTTACTATTGTCGCCTCTCTCAAGTTCATTTTGTCAATCTCTCGTTCTTTTCCTCTCCATTATCCTCTCTAACTCTCTCATTCTCAAAACTCTCAATAATCTCTAAAGTTGTTTACGATTCCTAATATTCTACCTAGCTAAAAACTCAAGGGAAGGCAGTAGATCATCAGACGTAGAAGTGGTTAGTTTGTAAAATTTAAGAAAATTTTAGATTTTTATCAAAAATTACGCAGCTGAGACGATGGCCGCACCCCACTTGCGGCGCAGCTGCAGCCAGTGTTGCACGCGGTTCGCGGCTAAGTTGCGGTTTGTGTCACGATTAACGTGCGGTGTTAGTTGCGGCGCCGCCGCATGTGGATCACGATTCTTGCCACGGTTGGGGCACGATCTGCGTGCGGCGAGCCGCGGCCAGTGCCGCAAATGACGCGCGATGCTCTTAGGTCGGTTGTTTAAGTTTATTTTTTAAAAAATATATTTTTGGAATTATTATTATTATTATTATTATTATTATTATTATTATTATTATTACTACTGTTATTATTATTATTATTATTAGTATTAAACCCGTGCTATGCACGGGTGTATTAAAAAGTAAATGTTTAATAATAAAAAAATATTTATAATATAAATGAATATAAAATTTCTAATGGAAACTCATAGGTGTAAATCGTATAATATATATTATTAGTTACAATATGTGTTCGATATAACCAAAGCTATAGTGGTGAAAAATTTCGTAAAGTGTTTATATTAAAAAATTGACATTTATTATAATTTAAAGTCATATAAATAATTATTATGCTTATAATTTATTGTTAAACATAAAGAAAAAACTGTAATTTTAAATTATAAACAAATTGTTATAAATAAACATAAAGAAAAAACATAAATTTCATAAAGTATAGTTTATATAAAGATTATTATATAAAGATTATTGTTAATTTAAAGTCATATAAATTATAAAGAAGAACATAAATTATAAACAAATTATTATATATAAACATAAATTATGTATGTCAATATTATAATTGTTTATTTGACTTTAATATACCCGTGCATCAAACAATTACTGTTAAATTATAGTTTACATGAATTTCGTAAAGTGTTTATATAAACAATTGTAACATTGATATACATAATTTATGTCTATTTTTTCTTTATAATTTATTGTTAAACATATAAACACATAATATAATTTAAGTCATATAAACAATTATTATAATTTATGTTTATATATCCACCAATGATTTATAAAATTGATATATATAAAAACAATACCGGGTATAACCAAAGCTATTGACTTGGAACAATATAATAGAGTTAGAACAAAAGATAATTTTCTTTTGCACAGTCCCACAACCTTTTATCATCATTGTCAAAAGGGAAATTGGAATCCAATAAACCAAACTTCATGTCGATTTTGATCTAACAAACCAAACTTACCTTTTTGCTAATGGCATATCATACTTAACATTATATTTTTTTGATTGAACCTCCACCACTTTCAGGTCACCGGAAAAATGACGTGGAATTTTTTGTGCTGAGGTGGACTGTTTTATATGATAAAATTAAAGATAAATTTACTATTCCAAGATATAAATATTTAGTTAATGTGAAATTTAAATTTATTTGGTGGGTATATTTATATGATGTAAATTTTTTTTAAGCTTGTGAATATATCATTTAATATTTATTAATTATTTTATTTTTTAAAATCACTTATATAATAATAAATATATTGAACACCCTAAATTAGGTGTCTGGATCGAAATAACTATATTGCATCCACCATTTGGAGAGGAGGAGGGGGCTGGAAGTGCGGCGTTATCTTCCATGTATTCCATACCATCATAAATTGATGATCCTGAAAACGGTTATTACAGGTGGAAGATATAGATGCAGGGTCCGTATACCAATGACGATATCAGAATTTTTGATAAAGAAGATAAGAATGGTATTAAACATAATGAAGTCAGAAGCCTTACGACCAAACCCATGCTTCGCCGCCAAGTCACAAAGCCATTGGCTATGCGCATACCAAACGACAATATTTTGAGTCAATTGTCATTATCTATAGATTTGGATCATCTTCAATCCCTTCTTGCAACTATATATCGGGAGTAAGAATTAGACTGTAAAGCAGAGTATGTGTTATATATTACCATACACCGATATTAATATATAACATTTTTAAATAAATTTTGCAGCACAAGAATAGAAATTAACTTGGATTTTGATAAGGTTGGCAAGTGGGTGGCAAGGGCACAAGGTATTTGTTTTATGGGAAATTTATATTTTGCTTTTGAAATGATGGAAAAATTATAATTAGGTAGTATTTGTGAAAAACATTTTATGAACTTTGATAAAATAAAGAAAGTAGTGTTGGCGGTCCTTTATATTTAATTTATTAAGGGAAAAAAAGGAATAGAACAACACTTTCCCTGATCTCTCCTTAGAAATATATTATTAAGTTGAGAATAAAATAATAAGTACAAAATTTTAAAATAAATTTGTGATATCTAATATTATGAAGTAATAATATTATTATTCAATATCAACTCTATTCTTATTTTGATAATTATTAGAATTTGTTACAAAAATAAAATTAATCTATGACAAGAGGTAATAAGATGAACAATTTGTTAACTTTGAAAAAATCAAATTAAACATTACTTTTTACTATCAAAGTTACATTTACTTATATTGGTGAACATAGACTGAATGTAAAGGACAATTTCGTGTTATTGATTGTTAATTAATCATTAGATACCATCAAAACAATATTCTTACCCAAATAAGTAAAAAGTATTAATTTTTTTGACGTAATTGTGGTGAGTAATATTAAAAGGCTTCATGTAATTTTGGTGAAAATACGAGGATAATTAGTTAACTTTATGAAATATTAAATTAATCATTTGTTTCTTCCCAACAAAATTACATTACTTAATTGGATAATATACTTAATGTAATGGACAAATCTAATGTTAATTTTTAATAACAAATAAAAAAATATCATCAAAACATGACTTATCAAAATAAGTGAAAAGTATTTACTTCATTTTATATGATAAAATAATTATAAAAAGTCTTTGAAAAAATTATCAAATATAATATTCTATAACATATGATGTAATTTGTTGAAAACATGAGTATCAAACAATTAAAAACTAATTCAAAAAACTAATCTAAATAACATTTTGGAAAAGAACTTTTTGGGTCAAATAGTTAATTCAAATAGTTGTTTACCAAGTCAAAACAATTACTACCCTTGAAAAGATATTTTTCTTCTAAAATGTTGTCCCAAACACCACGTATTGTGATATTAATTGTGTCATAATAGCAAGTATTTATAATATGTCTACAATCGGAGGTCAACACACATTGGGTTATGACATACTTATGTCCATCAATTAACTAAGGATGGGGTTTTGCTCGTAAACTATATTAACATAAGAGACAATCTGGTTGACCCTTTGACAATAGGATTGACTAAGGACTTTGTGTAAATGAATCAATTAGGATGAGAGTAAAACCCACAAACTTTAAGCTCGTCACTTTGAAAGCCTTCTTGTCAATATAACCCTTGGCTATGAATCCACTCAACCAGTTGAACCCATTCCAAATACTCATCCGGATCAAGAGAACCATGGAACTCCGGTAGTTCAACTTTGATGTCATGAAGATCATCCCTAGGCAGGTGTTCACCTCTTTCCCGTTGTCGGAATATATGCATGGAATCCACATCGTCGTCGCTCAACTTGAAGTTAGGAGGAGGACGCATGGGGCTTGGGGAAGGTTTCTCTCTCCTCATAGGTGGCGATCGCACCTGGAGCTATGCGTGAATCTGAATGAGTCTCGCAGTAATGTCATCAAGGACGTTCTCGATGCGTGAGAACCTGCTCTCGTAGCCCGGGTTAGAAGTCTCTTCGAGCGGGGATCCCATTAAAGTCCTTTGGCGTTGGTTAGATTCCTCTCGGTTTGGATCATTGGGATGTTCCATACTAAGAAGAATAGGTAGAGGATGAATGCGTTTGGGATGTTTTTTGAGGAGCTAGGTTCTTTGTAGTTGGGTTGTGTTTGGCTTAGGATTTTTTTTGTAGCTATGCACAAGAGAGACAATAGATGACATTGGAATAAGTGACCATTGGAGTATTGATGTGATTGGATATTGAAGTTTGGTGTTCTTGGTATTGGTGTGGTTAGCTTCTTCAACAAGTGTCACCATTGTCTCTCTTGGATGCGTATTCGGGTCATCGATGGTTGTGGTATCTACTTCAAGTGGGACCCCAGACCATGGGAGTGGAGCTACGGGTCCTCATCGGGACCTACTTCGGGCCTTTCAAAGGGTTCGAAGTCTTTCAGAAAGAATAAGTGGAAAAGGATCAATGTGGGTTATTGAAATGGATGCGCCTTCACTCTTTGGGTTATAACTCGTTCAATTTAACTCCGATGGGTCTCAAATTTTGGGAGCTTAAAGTACACACCACGAGCTTTCCATCGATATTTTAGGGGCCTAAATTGGAGTCCGGATGAAGAAGTTATGTGCGTTTGAAGTCGGCAGGGAAAAGCTGCCCAGAAGATTGACTCGCCCGAGTCGTCTCGTGACTCGCCCGAGTCACCTGCTGCCCAGGGACGTCGCGCCCGTGAATCCTAGGGTCGCGCCCGTGACCTCCGTCCACCCAGACCAACTGCTGCTACTGCGTGTTGTTTTTTTCCCCCCATTCCTATATATACCCCCTCCCTTGGCATTGTTTGGAAGTTTTTAGACATTATGTATGTGATGCTTTGGCATTGTAGGGGTTTTTTCCCAACTTTCTCAAAAATCTTGATTACTTTATCCAAGTGATTTGGTGGTGTTTCAAGTCATTCCTTTAGTGATTATTTAGTGGATTACCTTGGGTAATCATGGTGGGGTGTTAGGCCTAGAGTTGTGGTTCTCCTTGCTCAAGGTCATATCCATCCTTTGGGTGTTCAAGGCCCTTGTTCTTGTTGAATATTGATCTTCCATCATCACTCAAGCTAATCTTCACCCACCCACGCGTACGGTAACGCTCCATTTGGTATCAAAGCTATGGTTTGTTCTAGCTTGAGTTTTGGTTTTTGTTCTTGCAAGTAGTGATTTCTATTGTTGGATTTGGTTGAAATATTGGTGTCCCCCATCCCTTGTGCTATCAAAAATGTGTTGGAATATGTTGTATTGTGTTTGTATTTGTTGGATTTGAGTCATTTGGAGCTTTGAGGAGAAGTTGGAAAATAGTGCACGCAAGGTGTTCGATGAAATGTCTGAGTGAGAAAAACACAAAGAACCCTTAGCCAAACACTATCCAACTACAAAAGAACTCCCAAACTCCATAAATTATCCCAAACACAATCCGTCCTTCACTCTTCCTTTGATATGGATGATGGACATAGCTCCGATCAGAGGAATCAAGCCGACACCGTAGTTCTCAATTTCAAGATCTCGAGGACCGACTTACCACCACTCTTGACAATCAATTCTCCACTATCGAGCGAACTCTTGACAACCTTAAGGTCAAAGTGAACAACCTAGTCCAAGAGTATCAAAGGAAACCCCGAGGTGAACGTCGTAGAACCGCATGAAGTCCTATCCGTCCTCCTCCCTCCTACGAGTCGAGTGACGATGATAGAGGCTCCTTTCGACGTCGTCATCAACGAGAAGCGGTTGAAAAGCCCCCACGAGATAAATTCCTTGATATCGAGGCCAAACTCCTAGAATTTAATGGCTATACCGGCCCCGATGATTATCGTGAATGGGTCCAAGCCTTGGAGAGAATCATTGCAACTAAGGAGTATAGTGATGAACGGGCCTTCAAAATTGCGAGATCGAAACTCACTAGTTCCGCATCTCTTTGGTTTGCAACCGTCAAAATGCAAATGACTATGGAAGGTCGATCAGAAATCGTTTCATGGACGAGGCTAAAGCGATTGATGGATCGACAATTCTTGCCTAACACTTACAAGGGTAAGGTTAACCATAAGGCCAAGTCATCACTTGATGGAAATGGAGAAGTTAAGCAAGCAAAGGTCGACCTAATGCCCAACGAGGGAGTTCCATTGAACCTTGTGAGACTTCCGAAGCTATTGTTGAAGTTTCATACCAAGAGGAAGAAGAGAAGGTTCACTATGATCTCCAACCAAGCCAAGTTGAAGAACCGCCGCAAGAAACCCCGATGTTCATCTCCACATTGCCTTTTGGGGAGCCAAGCAACAATGAGTTTGACAACAATACTTCTCACGCTTTGGTAACTTATGATCTACACAATGAGGGCGATGAGGTAATCCAAGACTATTTGACTAAAATCAATGATGGTTATTAGAGCGTGGCGCGGTGGGAGTGTTGATGATTCTCGCTTGAGTTTTTACTTTTGATGATTCAATCGAACAAAACTTGAACAATAGAGGAAGGATATGACCTTGAGCTAGGTAATCCACAACTCTAGGCTTCACACCCCACCATGACTATCACAGGTAATCCAATGGATAATCAATAAAGGAATGACTTGCTAACACCACCATTCACAAATCGATAAAGTATTTTGGGAGAGAAAAGGGAGTAACCCTAACATTGCATTGGCAAATCATTCATCAACATAAGCTTTCTTGGAAAATGTGCTAAACAAGTATTTATATTAATTAAAGAAAATAAACAAAACTCAGCTTTTTAAGCCAAACAAAACACGCCAAATCAGTTTCGTCACGGCGTGACGCCGGTTGGTCGCGGGCGTTACCAGAGCGAAACTCCAGGCAATTTGGTATGTGCGCGATCGTAGTGGGCGCTACGATGGGTCGTCACGGGCTTGACAAATTTCTGTCCCAATTTCCCCCAAAATGCCGAGCGTGGTCACGGGCGCTACGACGTCACGGGCGTGACGATCTGGGCAGTTTTTCTGCCGACTTCAAACACGCATAACTTCTTCATTCGAACTCCGTTTTAGGGCCGTAAGATATCTTTGGAAAGCTATCAGTGTGTTCTTTAAGCTCTAAACATTTGAGACCCATTAGATTTATATTAAAGGAGTTATGACCCAAAGTGTGAAGGCACGCGTATTTCGAACCTTTGATCGCCATTATTACCTTATGTTTATTCACCCGGCTCACAATCGAACCATGATGCCAAATATGCATGACATCTCGGGATGACCCATCATCCCATAGGCCCTCATGGTTATCCACAAGTCTCAAATCTCTTCCCGGCCATTCGAAACATCCGTGGAGAAGTTTGGACCCCGACAATGGATGTCTTGCGTTAGCCAAGCTAAATTGACGCTCACCACCCCGCTCTTCTTGAGTATAACGATTCTTGAGAACAAGGGGTGAACGTACTTAGCACGGTGTTGTTGGTTAGCTCCTCTATCCATGTTCTTGTCGAAATCCTCGATATAAGCATCACAAGAGAGTGCAACTACCGATACTTGTTGAACCGTTGGCTTAACCTCGAACGTGAAAGCTTGGACCCGGTCCCGACACGGTCCAGTTATACTTTGGAGTCTTTGATTAAATCACATATGTTATTTGGAAGAAATTGGTTGTTTGAGAGTGTCTGTTGACGTGATAAGTTATATGATGATTATGTGGTGTCGAAGTTTGATGATTCTCTATGCTTGAAGTGGCATGCTAGAAATCTTGGTGTCCATTTGACGTTTAGTTGTGAATCTGGGATTGATGATGCCTTGATTCTAGTTTAACCTAAGTATTTGAGCTGTTCATTTGTGTCATCCATCGATGAATATTTCTTGCATGTTAGTCGTTGTGATGTGAACTATTTGAGTATGCCATACATGATATTTGGGCGTCATTAGTTATTCGAGAATGTGTTTTTGATTGGGTGCTATTGGAAATTTGGTATGCAGTGTTTGTGGGAGTGTTTGTCGAATGAAGATCGTTCTTTTGGATTTGATTTCTTGAATCCCTTTTCGAGCGAAACACGGGTTGAGTGTGCTGTTGGTGAGGACAAGCGATCTCTTGCTTTGTCTTTACCTTGCAGCGAGCCCAGTGAGGATGTGTGTTCCCAAGCACCTCAAAATACTCCCGTTCCTTCCCTTAATCCCGTATCCCAACACAACAAGCCTCCAACCACGTTCTTTTATTTGGACAATGGATATATCGTGGGGTTTGATGCTTGTTGGGCGCCTCGTGTGAATGATCATTGCGATCGGGATGTTTGGAGTTCTAGGGTGCTAAGTTGTGGAGAGGGCCTCGATTTTAACTCCCAAGATTTGAGGGCAACACTTTTTCAAGAAGGGGAGTATGGAACGAATCGGGATGGGGCCCGAGCCTCAAAATCTATGGTCATCGATCCTTCTCTCACCCCCTTAGAGAAACACAAGCGAATCCATTTCAAGGTGGGGTGTGGAGTCCATTTTAAGGTGGACCCGGGACCTTGGATGCGTATTCGGGTCATCGATGGTTGTGGTATCTACTTCAAGTGGGACCCCGGACCATGGGAGTGGAGCTACGGGTCCTCATCGGGACCTACTTCGGGCCTTTAAAAGAGTTTGGAGTCTTTCGGAAAGAATAAGCGGTAAAGGGTCAACGTGGGTTGTTGAAATGGACGCGCCTTCATTATTTGGGTCATAACTCCTTCAATTTAACTCCGATGGGTCCCAAATTGTGGAAGCTTAAAGTACACACCGCGAGCTTTCCATCGATATCTTACGGGCCTAAAACGAAGTCCGGATGAAGAATTTATGCGCGTTTGAATTTGCCAGGGAAAAGCTGCCCAGAAGACTGACTCGCCCGAGTCACCCTGCTGCCCAGGGACGTCGCGCCCGCTACTCCTAGGGTCGCGCTCGCGACCTCCTTCCGCCCAGACCTACTGCTGCTACTGTGTGTTGTTTTTTTTGCCCCCATTCCTATATATACCCCCTCCCTTGGTATTGTTTGGAAGTTTTTAGCCATTGTGTATGTGATACTTTGGCATTGTAGGGGTTTTTTCCCAACTTTCTCAAAAATCTTGATTACTTTATCCAAGTGATTTGGTGGTGTTTCAAGTCATTCCTTTACTGATTATTTAGTAGATTACCTTGGATAATTATGGTGGGGTATTAGGCCTAGAGTTGTGGTTCTCCTTGCTCAAGGTCATATCCATCCTTTGGGTGTTCAAGGCCCTTGTTCTTGTTGAATATTGATCTTCCATCATCACTCAAGTTAATCTTCACCCACCCACGCGTACGTTACGCTCCAAATTTTTTGGGGTAGCTATAACAGGCCAAGTAGAATAAGTTTCCCCGAAACCACCGAAAGGGGCGAAACCATCAGTGCATATACCCAACCGCACATTGTGTGGTTCCGATGCAAACTCTTTGTGAGTGAAATCAAAATGTTTCCAAGCTTCACCATTGCACGGGCGAACTATAGCAACGCCCCCTCGAACATTTGTTGAGTGCCACCTCATTTGCTCTACTTATGTCTTAGTCATGTATAATCTTTGCAACCGTGGACCGATTGGAATGTATATGAGCTCTTTGTGGGTGATCCTTTTACCCTTAGCCGTTTTTTGCACATATCGATCAACATCGCAAAAGGTGCACCTATCAAGCATGGAGTTCTCCTTCCAAAACAACATACACCCCTTTGGACACACGTTGATCCTCTCATGTGGAAGTTCTAAAGCTTTGAATAACTTCTTTTTGCAGAGTGGTACGTGCTTGCCATTTCATTACCAGGGGGACAAATGTCTTTCATGAGTACTAACAGACTGTCTACGGCTTTGTTAGGGAGATTGTACTCACACTTCATGTTTACAAGCCGCGACACTACTGACAATTGTGAGATCTCGTAACCCTCATACAAAGGTCGTTTAGACGCTTCTAACATTTCTAGAAATTTTTGGCCTCCATCTACTGGCTCATCTTCCATTAGGTCTAACGCATCAGACGATAAATCTCCAATGACATCCGTGAGCATTTCTTGCATTGGGTCTAACACATCAGTCCTCGACGACCCTTCAATGTGGTTCGACGTTTGGATGGGGACTGTAGCCACGGGAGGCACGTACAACTCACTGTGACTCGTCCACACAATATAACTTGGAAGGAACCCATTTTTGTACAAGTGCACCTTAACATTGTCCTCACTAATGTGTTTCATGTTTCTACACTTTGAACATGGACCCCTAACTACTTTACCCGATTGGAAGCTATTGGTTTGTTTAGCAACTGGAAAAAATTCTTCTTTTACCCCTCTAACAAATTCTTTGCTAAGATACCCCTCCTCATCGATTCTCTCGTACATCCACTTCCTAGTATTTTCCATCTAGTTCCAATATCTAAGTTTAACCGAATTAGATTTGGACATTGACATTTGTTTATTTATCAACATATTAATAGAGTAATGTGTTTATGTAGCAATTGGTTGATGAGCACTTAAATGGACATGACATAATTATTTACAATTTATGTCTTCATTTGGAGTTATAAGTAATTAAGTTAGTAATTAGGTTGGATTAGCAACAAATTTACGCTACCAACTTTATAGGTTAACTTAATCAAAGGCATGCCTTCAAATGAAAATGCAACTTTGTTATGAGGATTAAAAGGTCAAAGTTTTATATATAGCTCATCATGAGCTTGCGAGTAGGAATGTTGGTCATGACGTATTCAATTTCGGAAAAACTTATGAAACGAACACCCAGGAACTCAAATCTGCATTTTCTTGGGTGTTCGTTTCATAAGGTTTTCCGAAACTGAATGCGTCTCGACCAACATTCCTACGTCGCAAGCTCATGATGAGCTTTTATATAAAACTTTGACCTTTTGTTCCTTATAACAAAGCTGCATTTTCATTTGAAGGCATGCCTTTGATTAAATTAACCTAATTACTATTCTAAATTACCATCACAAATAACCTATTTACTTATGTAGCAACTGGTTGTTGAGTAAATAAATGGACGTGACATAATTATGTGCTAATTTATGTCTTTATTTGGAGTTATGAGTAATTAAGTTAGTAATTAGGTTGGATTAGCAACAAATTTACGCTATCAACTTCGACGGAGAACTTAATTAAAGGCATGTCTTTAAATTCAGCCTTGTTCTGATGAACAAGTTATCAAAGTTATATGTATGGGTCATCAACTGCTTGTGACGTAGCAAATGTTGATCGTTGTGCATTTAGCATCCCAACCACTTATAAAACAAACACCCATGAAATCAAGATTGAGTTCTTGGGTGTACGTTTTATAAGTGGTTGGGATGCTAAATGCACAACGATCAATATTTGCTACCTCCCAACCACTTGATGACTCATGCATATAATTCCGACAACTTGTTGATTACAATAAGGCTGAATTTGCATTTAAAAACATACCTTTAATTAAGTTCACCAACGAAGTTGGCAGTTGCTTAAAATTGTTCCTAACCAAACATTATAACTAACTCACTTACTAATAACTACCAAAATCATCCAAACTCATCCTATTTTTATAACATACACATATAAACTACTTGGAAGAGTATACCAACTTATTCCTCAAAACTAACATCACAAATAACCTATATACTTGTTCCATGACGTAGTTTCAAATGATTTTGAAACGTGCTAAACAACATTTCAAAAGTTGAGGATGATATTCCCCAACTTTTCAATTTGTTGATTAGCGTCGAACTACAATGAATTTCATGGAAAAGGTACTTGGTGACATTGTGTTATTTTGTTTCAAGTTTAGGTAATATTCCCCATAATGTTGTTACACTACTTAAGTTTAATAATACCAAAAAATTTCTATGGCTTTTCACTCATACAAGGTTTTTATCAACCCTAAACCCTAACCATAAATAATAAACTTAACTAGTAACAAACATAATAAAAATTAACATAAAAAAATTAACAAACATAATATAATTAATGAAAAGTTTAACAATCATACACATTCTTAAGAATTATTTTAACTTAATCAGTCACAAAATCATAATTTATCATGTCTAACATAAACAAATTGACATAAATCATGACAAATACCATAAACGTTTCATTATGTACTTATTATTCAACAATTTTAAGCAACACTAACGCAAACATTAAAATAATTATTCACCACATTGCACATCATTAGTCACAAAATTCTATTTGTACAAAACTAATACATAAAAACCTAATTATTACCAAACATATACAAATGATTAACCCTAATCCTAACCCTAACCCATACAAACATATACAAACATAATATAATTAATTAAACTAATTATTCACAACCAAGACACTAAATTATACATAAAATAAACATGATTTTAACAAAACTAACTAAACAATTTTTTCACAAACATTACCCAAACCCATACTAATTTGTGCATGCTCATAATTTCTACCCATAAACAAACAATTGACCCAATTAAAACTAATCTAATCACAAAATCAACAATTTTCAAAGAAAATTACCCGGGAGGAGATGTCGCCGGCGACGGGGATACTGGCAGGCGGCGGCGGAACTGGCGGCTGCGGCGATGACGGAGGCGGTGGGAGGTGGCCATACTTCGGTGGTTGCCTTGTGAGAGGGAGGGTTTGTGTTGTTATAAACCACAAAAAATATAAAGAAAATGATAACGAGAGGAGAGGTACATATCGGCGGACGGCGATGGCAGCGGATGGCGAAAATCGGCAAAGGCAAGGCTCGGTCTTCAAATTCGCTCGGAGGTGGCAGTGATGTTTGAATGAACAATGGGAAGAAAATGGCATTCAATTGCCGATAAAACAAAGGACGCGACCGTTTATTTAAACAGTTGCAAATTTGAGACCGTTCAATTGAACGGTCGTTCCCAGGCACGACAGTTCAATTGAACGATCGCAAAAATTGCGACTGTTTGGTGAATGGTCGCAAATTATCGGTTGCCGGAAAAAAAATGCGACCGTTCATTGAACGATCGCAACGGACGGTCGCAACTGAGCGTCCATCTTATAGTGTAATCAAAGTAGAGTGTCATATATATAATGTTAATATTTACTTCCTTCATCAATGGACAACAAGTAATTTATTATCACTAAAACGTGTGTTGCTCTGGTGTCTACAGGACACATATCTATCAACTCATTTATTCATGATTCTAATCAAGTAAGTATCCATGAAATTCACTTAACGATAAATATAACATCAATGCATGTAAAGCACATAGTGGAAGTGCTTTAATCACTTATTTATATATAAAAAAAAACTCCACTTCAGAAGCACATACGTGACTCTTGGAAGTTAAATACTCCATAGTGAACATACATTAATCATGGATATTGAGATCATTGATTACTTTTAAAACACGTCTACGAGCATAATGAATAATTACATAAATATCAATAAATTCTCATAAAGATAGATTCCATCAATATGCTCATATAGTATCACAATCAAATATCTAAAAATGCCAACCGAAAACTCTCCAATTGGAAAGCAAATTCCTTATCTAAAGCTGGTAGAACGATTCTTATTCAGACTAATTTAGAATCTTTACCTGCGCATACTATGCAGTGTTTCCTAATGCCTAAGAAAACGGCTGAACAGTTAGATGGAATGAATAGGAACTTTTTTTTGGAAGATAGCTTGGGAAAAAAATTGCAGGCCAAAAGATCAGGGGGGTCTTGGTCTAAGGAAAACTCATTCCGTCAACCTAGTTTTTCAATGTAAATTAGTTTGGAAACTTTTTCATGATATAATCTTTCGGTAGAACAAATGAGACTAAAATATGCTAAGGATGGAAATCCTTTCAGCAACCAACCTAAACCATCAGATTCTTGGGTTTGGAAGAATTTACATAAGACTTTTATTTTTTATAAGACAAGTATAAGGTGGAAAATTAGTAATGGCACCAAGGTCAATTTTTGGACTGATAATTGGTGCCATCAAGATCCCCTTATTGACATTTGCAATAAGAATAGGGAAGATAATGATGATTCTCTTCGTGTAAGTGATTTCATAATTGATAAAAAGTAGGACATCCCCAAAGTTAGGGACATCCTCGCTCCTGATATTGCTAACCTTGTTTTTTCTACTCCCATCCCCTCTTCTCTTCAAGAGGACGAACCTTGTTGGGGGCTTACAAGTGATGGTATTTTTTCTGTTAAGTCAGCTACTTGGCTCTACCAAGGTATCAATAAAAGAGACAAATGGGAGGGTCGGTGGATTTAGAAATTGGATGTCCAGCCTAAGCTAAAAACTTTTCTCTGGCAAACCATTCACAATGGCCTTCCTCTTAAAGGCAACTTAGTCCGACGAGGTGTCAATATTGACCCAACATGTGCTATTTGTTTGGAACACATCAAGACTGATCAACATTTGATCAATCTGTGCCACTTTTCTGAGAAAGTATGGAAAATAGTCAGGGATCACAATTAGTTGGACTCCTCTATTGAATGGCCACTTGACTCTAGTGACAAGGATATCCTTTCAGCTCTTCATGCTTCTCTTTATTCAAGGGAGCTCAAAAGAGCTACCTACCTTCTTTGGAGTATTTGGAAGGAGTGGAATGACTGCTCCTACAACAACTCCATCTACAACCAAGTTAGAGTTATTATTCGGGCGAAGAAAAATTTTGTGGAGTGGCAAGCTAGAAGTTACTACAATGCTTCCCCTCCATCTCAGAAGTCGCGTTCTTCTACCTCTCGTTCCTACCAGATGCTGCATATTGGGTGGGATCGCCCTAACCCTGGGTGGGCTAAACTCAATTGTGATGGCTCAGTAAATCAACATGGGGCAGCTTCTGGGTACATCATCCGTGACTATCTAGGCAGGCTCCTCCAAGTGGGATCCTTCAAACTACACTCGGAGCCTATTCTCCTTGCTGAAGCTTTGGCGTTGAAAGGAGGGATTCAGCAGGCTCTTCAAGCAGGGTGCGAGAAAGTTTAGGTTGAAAGTGATAATTTGATCCTTATTTAGGCAATCCAAGGTATCTTCAAAGTTTCGTTGCAAATTGATACGACTATTAGAGATATTAAGATGTATTTACAAATGCTTGAGGATTATTCGATTAAACATATTTTTAGGGAAGCCAATATGGCGGCGGATTGGTTAGCTAATCGGGGGCACTCCACTGAAATCCTAGATGTTTGGAGTTTTAGCCCTTCTTCTGATCTTTCACTTATTTTATTTCATGATAACTTAGGTAGATGCCTTGCGAGGGTCTCCTAAGTTCCTTTGTACTCATCTTTTACCTGGATTCGAAAAAAAAAACTATAATTTGTATTATGCTTAGGAAACAATGTTCATGCATATTTCGTCAATCAACAACAATGCACTTTGTGATTAGGCATTACGAAACAAGTAGTCTTATTCATAATACGGAAAATACTTAATCATTTAATATGATCAACCGATTTCAATAAATCATTGATATCATAATAGTATTAGATAGATGAGAGCATATTACTCGCATTTTGTAGGCGTAACATTTTCAATAAGGTGTATACATATCAAATCATATGAATATCCATGAAATAATAGCATCACATGAGGACTCATATTAATCCATAATTATGTACATATCAACATGATAATATTTTCGTGAACCCAATAATCAATGCTATATTTAACCACTACGCGTATAATTAATTTTCCAGCAAGGATATTAAATTCATACTTTCCCGATCTAGTTTCCCTCAAACAGATCTTCACGATGAAATCAAGTTCACGGTTAACACTTAAGTTACCGAAGTTTAACTGTCTTAGACAAAGTTCAATGCCAATCAACAAAAGGGCTGAAGAATAATTAAAACACAATAATTGCTAAAGTCTTTGAACAATGTCAAAATGAGTAACTAAAAACAATGTGCATACTATAAATAATAAAATCACTTGCTATCAGAAGTTTATAAAATAATATAGGAAAATTCCAAATGGTAGGCACCAATTTTTTGGTATTCCAAATTGTAGACACCCTTTTTACCTTTTCCAAGTGGTAGGCTTAAAAACAAAAAAAATCCAAACTGTAGGTCTCCTCTGTAACTTCCGTTATCTATCATTAAAAAAAAATTAATAAAATTTGAGTTTTGAATTGCTCCGTGCCCAGAACAACGAACGATGAGTATTCTTCTTCTTTAATTCTCTGTCTCCTCCATTCTCTCTGCCTTCCTGCTCCTCCATTGCCCAAACGAACGATGAACGACTGTCGACTGTTGCTGCCTGCTCCTCCATCAACCAGACGAACGACCATTAAAGACGAACGACGGTTGAAGCAGATGCAGGCCTGACCCAGACGAGCCACCTTAAACAGCTCTTTCGCCAGCGGTCGCAACCTTCCCCGGCATGAATCTGTCTCCGGCGGTCGCAACCACTCCATCGCCGGCGCACGTAGATCTTAAATAGAGGTAAGTTGTGTAAAATTTTTAACTTTTGAATGGGTTTAGGGCTTAGGATTTTGATTGTACTGACCTGAGTAATGTACTGAATTTTCTAAGATACTAACTAAAATTGAGTGTTGGGTAATGTAAATTTTGATTATTGAGATGGTTGCTTGGTTGATTGAGGTCGATTGATGCTTAATTGTCATTGTGTCTTCTGAAGACGGGTTGGTTGCTTGGTTTGTTGTTCATTCTGTCTTTTTTCAACCAATTTTAATTGTTTTTTCTCCCTCTAAAATGATGAAACATGAATTCATGATTCTGCTGCTTGATAGTTGATCAAAGAGAGACACAACTTTAGTTCCCTTAATGAGAATGTTGGGTTGAATGTGGAGACCAATTTTGGGTTGGTCTCTGTCTCTTGGGGAGCAAGGTAGAAGAGTTTGAGTGGGAATCATGTTGTTGATTTGTTCCACTTCCTTTTTGGAATTCCTTTGCTGTAGGGACTTTATTAATCCTAAAATTGTGCCAGCCTTGTATTATAAATAGAGCCTAGGTGCTAGGTTTATTTGCATTGCAATTGAGAGTGTTTCATCTTATACCACAAGAGATTGACCTGATCTCTATGTTTCTGAGGGAGTTGTGTGAGGCTCAACTGTGAGTGTTGAGTTCTCAGGTTATAACTCTAGGAAGGTTGTGAAAGATTGTGGAGGTCTGGGAATCTCTGAAACACCGTTGTAATCCTCTGATAGTGCATCGTTCGTGGTTTTTTCCCGGTTTGAGTTTTTCCACGTTAATTCCTTGTGTCGAATCTTTATTTATTTTTCTGCCCTTATTATTGTTTGTCTACTAACTACGCCCTAAGAATCCTAACAAGTGGTATCAGAGCTTTGGTAGGAGCGTGGTTGATCTGCAGACTGAGAAGCAATGGCGGGAGCTATTGTGAAGATTCCGGAGTTCGATGGGAAAGATTACGCATGGTGGAGGATGCACGTTGAGGATGTGCTCCGCCAGCAAAGGTTGCATCTTGCAATGGGTGATAAGCCAAAAGAGATGGAACAGAAGGATTGGGAAGAGCTTGATGGTCAGGCATTCAGTACGGTCAGGCTGACTCTAGCTCGGAACATGGCTTTGAACATCAAAGATCAGAAAACGACGAAAGATCTGCTCGAGGCCTTGCAAATCACATATGAGAAACCTTCGGCGGTGAACAAGGTATATTTGTTACGTCGTTTGTTTGAATTTAAGATGCATGGGTCTGGTGATATGGATGATAGTATGAATGAGTTAAATATGATACTATCAAAATTAACCTCTGTGGGATTTAAGATCGACGATGAGATGAATGCTAATATATTATTGGCTACCCTACCTAAGTCTTGGAAAAATTTCGTGACTTCTGTAACTTCTTCAACTAAGAAGGATGAGAAACTGAAGTTTGGGGAAATTAGAGACTTGGTCCTGAATGAAAGTATTCGCAGGAAAGATTCCGATGTGTCTGAGTCTTCGGGGGATGCTTTGACTGTCAGGGGTAGGAGGAATAGTGGGAGTTCGGGTCGGGGTCGATCAAAATCTAGAGGTCGAAACATGGAGCAAGTGTTGTGTTGGAACTGTGGTGATAGAGGTCATTTTCGTAGGGATTGTCCCAAACCTAAGAAGAGCAGCCATAATGACCAGGATTCTGTATATTCTGTTGAGGATTTTGGTGATGCGCTAACTGTTAGTGTTGACAAGTCAGAAAGGGGTTGGGTGATAGATTCGGGTGCTTCGTTTCACTCTTCGTCTAGCAAGGAGGCCTTTAGCAATTTTGTGAGTGGGAGGTTTGGCAAGGTTAGGCTTGCAAACGGTCACAACCTAAAGGTGCTAGGAAGAGGTGATGTGAACATTAAAACTTGTAAGGATGGAACTTGGAGGTTGAAGAATGTTCGGTATGTCCCGGGTCTGACCAAGAACCTTGTATCTGTGAGTCAACTAGATGAGGAAGGGTTCACGACGAGATTTGAAGATGGTCATTGGAGGGTAACGAAAGGATCTCTGATAATTGCAAATGGCAAGAAAGAGGGGAAGCTATATTCTATCATTGATAACTCTAACATGCCAGTTCATGCTCGTCAAAGGCGTGTTAGCTTCTCTGATGAGAGAAGGGAACCAAAAACGAGGAGGTTTCAGGTCGAGGCTACGGGAATGGATGATCAACCGAGGAACGCATCTAACCTGCATGGGAATTCGACAAGTTCAACACGAGGTAAAATCTCAATCCAAAATTCCCCTAAGTTGTTGACAATGATGCGTATGTCGAAGTTGCAGGGGTGTGATCAGTTCAAGTGGGAGCCTGTTGCTAAAAGAGGAGTTGATGGGAGGTCAACTGGGACCTCTGTTGATCTTTGTTGAACAAGATCGAGATGGATGCACTAAAGGATTCGAGGAGGTGTTGAAGTGGTGATTGATGATAATCGACGAAGGTTGCGGTTATAATTGGTCTCCAAGTGGGAGATTGTTGGGTTGAATGTGGAGACCAATTTCGGGTTGGTCTCTGTCTCTTGGCGAGCAAGGTAGAAGAGTTTGAGTTGGAATCATGTTGTTGATTTGTTCCACTTCCTTTTTGAAATTCCTTTGCTGTAGGGACTCTATTAATCCTAAAATTGTGTCGGCCTTGTATTATAAATAGAGCCTAGGTGCTAGGTTTATTTGCATTGCAATTGAGAGTGTTTCATCTTATACCACAAGAGATTGACCTGTAATCTCTGTGTTTCTGAGGGAGTTGTGTGAGTCTCAACTGTGAGTGTTGAGTTCTCAGGTTGTAATTCTAGGAAGGTTGTGAGAGATTGTGGAGGTCTGGGAATCTCTGAAACACCGTTGTAATCCTCTGATAGTGCATCGTTCGTGGTTTTTTCCCGGTTTGAGTTTTTCCACGTTAATTCCTTGTGTCGAATCTTTATTTATTTTTCCGCCCTTATTATTGTTTGTCTGCTAACTACGCTCTGAGAATCCTAACAGAGAATAATTTTGGTAAATCAGTAAATGTGATTATTTAGTCATGTCAGTTTTGTCCTCCATCCTATCTTTTTGATGAATGGTTGTCTCCTTTATTTTCTTAAAACTAGACTATAGAAATTATTTCAGAAATTTCTTCTCACTATATTAAGTATGCGATAGGGATGCTTATTGTGTGGCAGAATAAAGTCTTCTGAAGCTAGCAAAATTTGAATTGGTGGGGTTATGGTAGCAAATTTTGATTCAGAAGGCAAGCTAGAAAAATTTGAGTATTTAATTTATAAACGTCAAATTTGAACAATCAGAAGACACTATCCTTCAGAAGACAAACTACCAAACAACTCAGAATGGAGGAGACAGAGAATTGAAGAAGAAGAATACGTCGTTCGTTGTTCTGGGCACAGAGCAATTCAAACCTCAAATTTTATTTATTTTTTCTTTTTTTAATGATAGATAACAGAAGTTATAGAGAAGGCCTACAGTTTGGATTTTTTTTTGTTTTTAAGCCTACCACTTGGAAAAGGTAAAAAGGGTGTCTACCATTTGGAATACCCAAAAATTGGTGCCTACCATTTGGAATTTCCCAATAATATATTATGCTTGATAGGGTTCAACAATATATTATGACGTACAACTGGTACGTGCATGCCATTTCCCTTAACTTGTTAATATTACCTTGCTCACTTTTGTATGAGTCATGCTTTTAGATTCTGTATTCCTACTCAATGTAGGCAGATTATCCTTTTGAATGATTAGCATGGCTAAGATCATAATTATGTCGTCTGTCACGGTTACTGGCATGACCTTTGTTTTGCTCATGGTTCTTGGATTTATATCCATCAACAATCTCTTGGGGGCCTAATAATTTAACAACTCATTATTTTGATATTAATTAAATCAGTCTCAAATATACTATAATTGTCTTTTGGCAATTCACATGACAACTATATACTTTGATTGGTAATAAAGTGAACTTCTGGTTTACTAATGAGATTGCAAACGTTTTGTTTTTCAATATCAGAGTGAACTTTTGGTTAATAATAAAACTAGATAAAATTTTTAACATTAGAGTGAACTTCAGGTTCAATAATGAAATAAAGACAAATTTTTTTATTATTGGGTAAAAGTTCTCGTTTATTAATAAAATTAAATAACGTATCAATATTAGAGCGAACTTCTAGTTCACTCATAAGATAAAACTTTCGACATACGAGTGAACTTCTGGTTTACTTAATGAAATAAGTTAAATTCTTACTATTCCGGTGAACTCCTAGTTCACTGATAAAATTAACTGAAATTTTCGTAACTAGAGTGAACTTCTGGTTCTCTAATAAATAAAATAAACTTTGTATTATTGGGATGAACTTTTGGTTCGCCAATGAAAATATACAACCTTTAACTGTGACTATGATATTTAATAAAAAGAACTTCAACTACATAAAGGTGATTAAAAGAACTTCTGGTTCACTAAAAATATTTACAGTTTATCATATTAGACAAAATCTTAATATCGTATGAACTACTGGTTTACTAATGAAAATTAGTCAATGACATGCACATATTGTTAATACCAATAAATTTAGAAGACTTATTATCCATACCAAAAGCTATGAACAAATAGAGACAAAGGAGAAGCAAACATGATGCTTCCAAGCAAAAAAGCGAAAGTATAATATTTTGTTGTAGTAATTCACAATTACAATCCAACAAGTTGTAGTCCTCTTGTTGATATCTTTGTGCTATGTATATAATATATTTTTACTTGTTTGTAGCATTCGTCTTCTTTGCTTCGTGATTCGATCCTCTGTTTTTACCTTGATTTTTCTTCCATCAAGATCATTATTTATGCTCATGACCAAATTAAAATAACAATGCTCCCCTGTCACGATAACACTGGCTCTGACAGGCATGAAAGTTTAGTATGCGATAACTCTGACCAAGAGACTATGGTGCTGATAATGTGTTATGAAACAATAAATATATGAACACAATATAGAGAGAATAATAGAGAAGAACAATAGAGACAAGAGAGATTAAGAGAGAATAGGATATCTTATTCATAACCCACATGGAGCATTTATACTAGTTACATAACAAGAATACTACACTTCGTATAGAAAAAAAATCCTCCTATATTATATCATCCTAATATATAAAGATACCAAAAAGATATCTGATTGGTATACGCACATTGACATGTATATTATTCCATAACAGGTTGATATGTTTTTAAACAATATGATAGTGAAATTCAAAAGACTTAAACTAGAAAGAGGTAGTTGTTCTATGATGTAAAACAAATCAACAATAAAAGCATAAGATAAGAAAATATAAACTAGAGAGAAACATTGGTTTAATCAAAGAAAAAAAAAAGTACAATAAAAATATAAGTTTAACAATTGTTAAATTAAAAGAGAATATTGTAAATGACAGGACAAATGAGATAGTAGTAGATGACGATTATTGTTTGTTTACTTGTGTGAGTAATATAGTACCATCTGAAATAAACTACTCCCTTCGTTCCATATTAATTGTCATTTTGTTGACTGTCACAGTCTCCAATGTCATTATTTGATTGATAATTTTTTATATAATATTTTATTAATAATTGCAATATTGTACTTTTACGATAGTATTTTTCATTACGAATATAATTATACTGATTTTATAAAACAAATCATTGTATATACTAAATAATTTATCATCAAAGTTTAACAATTAATATGGAATGGAAGGAGTATAAAATATCAATATACATGCTGAATAAGATGGATGTAGTTTCTGCGTTTACCTATAACACTAACGACCATATTGCATAGTTCATTGGAACCATACTTAATTTATATATGAGAAAAAAAATGCAAATACACATAAGCATATGAATAGTTGAAAATCATTGATTGTGACATGCATCTACGTTAATTAGCAATGCTAAATATTTCGTTGCAACCTATAAAAAAAGTTAGTGTAAATACTAAATAGTGAATATATATGACTCAGAATATCAAATTGATGTATTGCTAGCATTAATCTACTATGAATACCTTTTTCTTCAATTTGTGTAATGCAAAGATAAACAATAATATTTATTTTTTAAAAAAATAAATCACTATATGTATAACATAACATATTAAAACAACTCAGTGGAAGCCTTTTGTCATGTGCGACTGTCAAGAAATTTCTATTTAAAAAAGCGAATAGAAAATAAGACACATATTACATTCATAAATACTTAACTAATTTAATTGAACAATGTGACTTGCAATTTGCACCATTTTTATCATGAAGACACACATATGTGGTAATATTTTTAAAGGGATGTGTGAACATTTTTTGTGTCGTTTAGACTTTAAACATCCGCAGGATGAAGAATTTGCTGGGCTGAAACGTGTCGCGCTCATGACCCTTCATGTCACGATCGTGACGAATCTTAGACATGAGAGCGTCACGCCCGTGATCCAGCAGTCATGGCCGCAATAGGTTTTCCATGAGAGCGAAGTTGGGGAGACCCATCGCGATGTCACGACCGCGACTCCAGATGTTGCGCCCGCGACGCCAGGTGACCCTGTTCTCGAGCTATCAGCGTCACGCCCACGGCTGAAGTTGGTACGCCTGTGATGGGAACCGTCACGC
Organism: Portulaca oleracea; assembly: GCA_029582165.1. Taxonomy (NCBI): domain Eukaryota; kingdom Viridiplantae; phylum Streptophyta; class Magnoliopsida; order Caryophyllales; family Portulacaceae; genus Portulaca; species Portulaca oleracea. Next base: position 17,134,297 of record CM055881.1, read on the forward strand.
CCGCGACGATCACTGTGGAGAGTTGGCCCCTCGCAAAAAAATGGACGTCATGGCTGCGACGTCCCTAATCCGGCTTTATTTTTGTTCTAAAATCCCCTCCCTATAAATAGCTCTTGTTAATATTTTGTAAAGAACTTATGATGACTTTTAATGAACTTTTACAAAGCATTGCTTATGAATAAAATGGTGAAGCTAATGGATTTCATTCTCCTTTAAAATCTTGTTTACTTTATCTATTTGTTAATGGTGGTATTGCAAGTCATTCCTTTATTGATTAGTGATTAGAAATCCTTTATCTAATAATGGTGGGGTGCTAGGTCTTGGTAGTGGATTTTCCTTAATCCAAGATTATATCCAAATTCTTTGGGGTTCAAGTTCCTTGTTGATTTGTTCTTTGGGTTGTGACTATTGTTTTGTTGATCAAGATTAGAGAATTCATTTGAAAGTGTCCGTGTTGTGGACAATAAGTGATTTTCCAGCGTACGGTATGATTGATGGGTGGACAACTGCGGGTAAGTTAGCTTGTCCATATTGCATGGATAACACAAAATCACGGAGGCTGAAACATGGGAGGAAACATTCATGGTTTGATTGTCATCGACAGTTTCTCCCAATGGACCATCCTTATCGTACTAACAAGAGCACTTTTTCTAAAAACTAAGAGGAATATTCGCCTCCTCCCCCTCGCCTAACCAGGAGACATGTTTGGGAATAGGTGTCAAGGTTTCCAGCATCAACTCAACAACAAGGCAACGTTGACGGCTATCTTCAATCTCACAACCGGAATAAAAAGAACATCTTTTGGGAGCTACCATATTGGAAAGACATTCTAATTTGGCACAACTTAGATGTCATGCATGTTGAGAAAAATGTGTTTGATCAGGTGTTGAACACCATCATGGACATCAAAGGAAAGACCAAAAATGATGACAATTCTAGGAAGGACATAGTCGCTCATTGCAAGCGCCGCCAGGTTGATAAAGAAAGGACGGACGAAGCTATGGGTAAAGAGGAGTGCAAGGCATTATGTTAGTGGCTTAAAGATCTCAAACTTCCTGACGGATATGCAAGAAACCTAAGTAGATGTGTAGATGTTAACACATCAAGATTACATGGTCTGAAGAGTCATGATTGTCATGTTTTTATGGAGAGGTTGCTACCAATTGTCTTTTGGGAGTTGCTTCCTCATAATTTGTGGAAAGCCCTGACGAAATTAAGCCAATTTTTTAGAGACTTGTGTGCCTCTAAGGTGAGCGTCGATGATATGGTCCGGTTGGAGAGGAACATACCGGAAATCATATGCAAACTAGAGATAATTTTCCCTCCCACATTCTTCAATGTGATGGAGCAACTTCCAATACATCTTCATTATGAAGCAGCTAAAGGTGGACCGGTACATTATAGGTGGATGCACCCTTTCGAAAGGTAAGGAATATGTCTATTGTATTTGCAGTGTATTTTATTAAAGTTTAGGATCAGACTGTTTATTTGCAACACGTATTGGTTGTCAAATGCTATAGATTTCTACATCATTTGAAGAAGAAGGTTGGAAACAAGGCACACGTTGAAAGCTCCATATGTAATGCGTTCCTAACGGAAGAGATTTCCAACTTCTGTGTTGTATACTTTGCACCAGAAGTGCACACAAAGTCAAGGGAGCTTCCAAGGAACGCGTGACCCGATTTGGGTGATGCATCAGAAGTCAATGGAGCAATACCTGAGTTGTTTTCATCGAACATTGGGTACTCTCCAACTACAGGGAAGAAAAGATTCCTTGACTAACAAGAATATGAGGTTGCACATGAATATGTCCTTTCAAACTCCTATTTATTGAGTGAATATGAAAGGTATACACGTTAAATTAATTGAATTGGGAATTTAATTAACAATATTAACTTATCTTTTATCCAAACAAATCTTTACATATATTGACTATTTTCAGTCAATTCGAAGAAGAGATGACCCGCATGCATCCACGTACGCCGCATAGTGAATTATGGAACAAACATCGCAAATAATTCTCTATTTGGTTGGGAAGAAAGGTTAACATTTCAATTGGAGTTGTGAATTGTAAATTATTCGTTAACATAGGTTACACGTCATTAACCTCGTAAACATTGAACTTATGTAGGTTATATCCTCCGGTAAAGGAGACGAAGTTGTTAAAGCTTTAGCTAATGGCCCTAAAAAGGATGTTTTATCTTAGGCTCATTTCTACATTAACAACTTTAACTTTCATGCTTACCGTGCCGATAAACCAACGAATGCTAATTACGGGGTGTGTGTCAAAGGGGTGAATGGAACTGACTTCTACGGGGTTTTGAAAGAGGTTATCGAATTGGTTTACACTAGGTGTAAGAGGGAATACAAAGTCCACTTGTTCAAGGTTGAATGGTTCGACCCGGGTAAAGGTGGGGTAGTCGTACATGATCATAACAAGCTTGTTGATGTCCACCAAGCAAAGAGGTATAGGGTGTATGAGCTTTTTGTATTGGCATCTCAGGCTACACAAGTGGTGTACATCCGTTACCCAACTACCAAGAAAGATAGATCATCCTTGACTGCAACATTGACAATTAAGCCAAGGCAAGTAATAGATGGACTCGATGATGCAGCATTTTAGGAGGACAACAATGTAGATCCCCCTTCACTTGTTGAGTTCGACCTACTTGACGATCGTGATGGCTCGGGGGACAAACCATTTAGTGATGATGACGATGGACAAGATCAAGTTATTCTTGAGGGTGTGGAAGAAGATGAATTAGAAGGGAATGATGTATTGGAAAATGCAACATTTGTTGAGTTGCTTGGTGATGATGATGATGATGATGAGTAGGTAGCACGTGTACGATTAGTTTCTAGGTTTGGACAGTCATTTGTTTTTCTTACATTATGTTATAGTTTCCAAATTATTTTTTATTTTGTTGGGTTTTAAATGAATTCATTTTCATGATTGTTATTTGACTACTCACTGCATGCAACAAATTGAAATTGTTAAGAATTCAGTTTTTTGTGCGGTGAATTTTTGGTTATTATAGTGCAGTTTTACAATTAGACATGGGACCACCTCCTCCGTTATGGAAAATTGAGGCTGGTATGCCTCCTGACCCAGACAACCCGAGGATGAAGCTCATTAGAGGGGAAGATTGGTATGAGAACATTTAATATTGCAACGCTCTCTCTTGTTGCTCGTTTCTTGTAGGTTTTCCATGCCTGAGGTAACCAAAACTGTGTCGGAGAGTATACGGTCCCACTACAATGGGGAGGCTCTTTCCACCTAGGACATGGAAGATGACGACAAGATGATCTTTCGGCAGTATTTCTATGTAAGGATGCAACCATTAGGAATGAAATTCTTTTATTTGGAATTCGTTAGTATATATGGCACAGTAATTATGCTATTTTTTAAAAAAAATTGTTCTTGTACAAAACCGATTCGAGTATGAGATGGACCTGGCCGGGGACGTCTTCTTAATGTGGCACACAAAGTTCAGCGACATCCTTAAGGGCTTGGTCTACCAGGAGAAAAACACCCTGAGGTGGACCCCGATCCCCTATTTGAATGAGGACGCCCGGACAAAGATGTGGGAGAAACTACAGGAAGAGGCCTTCCTAGCTTAGGTCGAGGCATACACAAAGAACCGGAAGAAAGCCCCGTCCCTAAATGTGCACTACGGTGGCTCGATGTCCGCCGGTAAATACGTGCGTAAAATGGTAAGTATCCAACAATCTTTAACTTTCACGATTTTCATCATTACCTATTCCAATGTTTCTCGATAATGTTTCAAATTATATTCCTAGGCTGCTGAAGGGATCCATGTAAGTTCTGCGGACATGATAGAGCGTTATCATTGCAAGCAAGATGCCAAGGGCAACAAGCACTGGAATGACCCGAAATCGGCGCAAGTTTATGTAAGTCATTTCCTTCTAAAGTTTGTTGGTTATTTGTTGGAATTGTTGTTGAAAGTTGGAATGTTTAACTTATGTTTAGAAACGAGCGTGTGGCTTGATAGAATTAATCGGCGTGTGGTCGTATATGTTTTGTTGGTTATATGTTGGAACTGTTATTGAAGTTGGAATGTTTAACTTATGTTTAGAAACGAGTGTGTGGCTCCATAAGATTAATCGACGTGTGGTCGTATATGTTTTGTTGGTTATATGTTGGAATCGTTGTTGAAAGTTGGAATGTCTAACTTATGTTTAGATACGAGCATGTGGCTCAATAGGATTAATCGGCATATGGCCGTATATGTTTTGTTGGTTATATGTTGGAATTGTTGTTGAAAGTTGAAATGTTTAACTTATATTTAGAAATGAGTGTGTGGCTCGATAGGATTAATCGGCATGTGGTCGTATATGTTTTGTTGGTTATATATGTTGGAATTGTTGTTGAAAGTTGGAATGTTTAACTTATATTTAGATATGAGTGTGTGGCTAGGATTAAATGGCGTGTGGAATTGTTGTTGATTGTGGTAATGTGGGCGTGTGACCCCTTATTCTACCAGTTGAGTTTAGATTGTCATTTGTAGGTTTATATTAGGAATGTTTAAGTTGGGAAAGTCCATATTACAGAGGAAACTCTGCCGAAATTTCCTTGAGATATGGTCATAACAAGTATAACTCATGATAAACAACTCATAATATCAACACATTCTAGTTTGTGCTTGTGCAATTTGCTCCTTTGGTGGTTCGTTTAGCTATATGCATCTTGAATTGATAAGAAGCAACTTGATCATTTTGGTTTGCGCTAGTCAACTGAGCGCGAATACATAATATCACTTAATTCTACTGAGTCAACATGCCAGAAAATTAGAAGCATTTGCATTTATCGTTGTCTGTTGTGTCTTCATTTCTTCCCAATAGGAAATCGTTTTCTTTCCATAGGAGGAACATGGTTAGAAAATGAGAGGACAATGAGTTGTGAATTTGAGAAACTTATTTGGGCCGATCATACAGTTTTTGGTCTTTTGAATATCGATGAAGTTACTTCAGGTAAAATGAATGTGAAGTGCTCATAACAAGTCTTTTTTTTAATTGAAATAAAGGTGTGATTCTCAATGCCATGAGTTGCCTCTTGTTAGATGATACTATTTGGTGTTCTTGTTAGTAATGTTGGTCGAATATGCATGTAGGGATTTATATTGGATTATGTTGTTTTATGTTGTCGTTGTTCATTATCATAAATGTTGATCATTTGCAGAATGATTATCTCGAGCAAGTAGCTGCAGCGGGCGTGGAGCACAATTTTGTGGAAGCCAACGTTGTGTATTACAATGTTGTTGGTGGCTTCCACGTCAGAAACCAGTCTGTGTACGGCCTAGGATCATGATCATCCATGGGCATGTTCTATAAAAGGTCGGCTCGATATTCACGCCCAGAGGGCCAGGGGTGATCTTCCGTGTCCAACCCAACCCCAACTAATTATGCTTCCTTGGTGGCTGAACAGTAGACTTTGGAGACTCAAATCTCCCAATACCAGTAGCTGTTAAGCCAATTTTAAGGAAGATTCTCCCAAGTTGAACAAAACCAGCAACAGCATGGGACGCCCTCAAGCGATCAGTTCTCCCCTTCTAATTTTATAAACAACTCATCTCCCCATGACCCTTCTATCTAGTATTGTGAGGACATGTTTTATTTTAGACAGTAAACAACTAAAACAACTAACTTTTGGGATTTGTAATATATATGGCGACCATTTAGTATTGTGAATATATTAATGTTTGCGACAGTTTAAATTTCATTTTGTGGCCGTTTAATGCATCAACTTCAAAGACCAAAGCAGGGAACAAAAAAACAAAAAAAAAACTGACGACCGTCCAAATGAATGGTCGCTAATTTGTGACCGTTGATGAATGGTCGTAAAGTGGGGTGACCGTTCATATTAACGATCGTTCATTTGAACGGTCGCACGGTTTTGTGACTGTTGTGAACGGTCGCCCCAGTTTACGACCGTTCATGAACGGTCGCAAATTAGCGATCGTTTATTTGAACGATCGCCCGGCCCCCCAAACGACCCTTTAGACGCGACCGTCGTGAACGGTCGCAAATGAACAGTCGCGCGACCTCTGGGGCGACCGTTCAAGCCTAACTAAGACCGTTCACAATGGTCTTATTTTTCATACCTTCTTGTATTGTTAGAGGCTCCAAAAGAACGCATATAATACTACTTGGTGGAACTAACTTTCATATTGTAGACGTTTTTTTCTTCACCAAGCTAGTCACAAAGGAAGTTATTAATTAAGTTTCAAAGATGTTCATATGAATGAATACCATGTTGAGACAAATAGTATTCATATATTAGGAAAATTGCTCTGAGCAAAACATGTGTGTTGAAAAGGATATCATCCTTATTTTATGAGATATTCTACACAACTAACCCTATTGAAACACATACTCTAGTAAACCAGAAGTTTACTATTGATGAAGACTTTATCATAGTAGGAGCATGAGCATCTTCGATCAATCCTCTCAAGAAGAACTCATATGGATATATTTTGAAGGGTCAGAAGATCTTTAATCAAATGAGATATAATTAACTGCTTGTTGTCAAAGAAAATTAATTATAACTCCATCATTAGCAAAGATAGGGAGTTAAGGATCGAATCCCTTAGATTCCTGCGTTATGTACAAGTGATATTTGTGTTGGTTCGTTAGATCCATATGTAAACCATTTGAATATAGTATGGTTTTACTTGATGCACCAATGAGATAGTTACTTGTATGTTTACTATCAACTTGCAACTTAGCGCTTGCAAGATTGTTTGCTCAATTGATTTACGAGCACAATTCTAATTATCAATCAAGAAGATTCATCTTGATAATGATGGTGAAGGCTTTTGATAGTTTTTGTATGCCAATGGACATAGATGTTAAGTATCCTATATCAAATGTTTATATGTAACATGATCCTGCGGAATCATTAATATATGAGATATTGAGTATATAACAAATGTCAAACCTATTACTTTTGAGCGTAGAGCTTAGTACAACTGTTCAAGGACATGTCATATTGCATGCACCAACATTTATCCAAATAAGGCCAAGACGTTATCATGAATGTTTATTCCTCCCCTACAAATGATTTTTGATCATGAACCAAATATCTCCCACCTATGAATTTGAGCATATGCGATGTATGCTCCATGATAACGCATTAAGATGGGACCTCGAAGGCATTGGTAATATATGTTGGTATGAATACCAATTGATACTTAAATGTAATAGAACCATTCATTAGAGATATACTTATGGCATAGTTTGCCGATTATGATGACATAATCTTCCCAACATTAGGGGGTTCAAGTTGTTGGATAAGGAAATAAGTTGGAACGAATTATTATGATCCTCATACAATATAATGTGAACTGGAAGTTCAAAAATATAACTCGTCTATAAACTTGAGCGAATCTACAGCCAGAGATTCTACTGACCAACAAAGAGTTATTAAATCATATGTCCCAACTACTAATGCTCTTGTAAGAATTGATATCTCAGTAGGATAAATTAAATCGTTAATGAGTCTAAACCACATATGAAGCGTGGTGGGCTAGTTAGTTCCAAAGACAAAAGTTCTCGAAAAAAAGAAGGAACAAATAATTAATGATAACCAAAATGAGGAAATTTTTACTCCAGAAGAGCCATCAATCATGACAAATGTGGAAGTTACACCACAAACTCAGGCATCTGAAATTCACGAAAATGATGAGATCTCAATTAATTATGTCATGAATTGGATAAGGGGGAACTAAAATGAACTTGACATCAATATAGTATTTAATTATATAATATAGTACTCACTATTGTTAATTAGTAACCATGAGGATCATGAATTAAGGTCTATTAATGAATACAGACAAAAATGAGATTAACCAAGTGGAAAGATGCATTTAAGAATTTGATTCGCTTGTAAAATTGGAAATATCAGGACCTGTTATCCATGCACCAAATTGATGTAAAACTTGTGGGATACAGTTTCGTCTTTGTGTAAAAATAGAATGGGAAAAGAAGATTATGAAATACATAAGGCACAAGGAGCGACTTGTTGCATAGGTGCTTTCGCAAAGACTTGGTATCGAATATGAAGGAATATACTCCTATGTGGTTCATGTCACTCCATCACGATACCTTAAATTTGGCAGTACATGAAAAGCTAAGTATGCATCTTATAAATATCGTTATAGCTTATGAGAAATTTGGTAATGATATTTATATTTATATAAAACTCCCGAAAGGGTTCAAAATGTCGGAAGCACATAATAAAATTCTCGAGAATATTGGTTACTTAGTTGGTAGATATTTATGTGATTAAAGAAACTGTAACATCCCGGCCGTTCCCGGGCCACGAACATTACCGATAAATGCTTCAAGAATCACTTATTGGCCCCACAAATCACCACGAGTCTTTCCAGCGTGCTTCAGCAACATGGATGTATATTCCGTAATCAAAGGAAATGATTAAATGATCCAGATCATAATTATTTGTAAATGTTATTGATGGTTTGAACTCCCGATGAGCCTCCAAAGTTGTGGATTGCTTTACAAAAGCATTTGGAATGAAAGATTTTGGAAAAATTTGTTATTGCTTTACAAGTTGCACACTTTGAGATGCGTAAATCAATTTATGTAGCAAAGTGCTAAAATAATATAGCATGAGAAAAACACTCCCTTTTAAGTACCCTAGTAGTGGTAAGGTCGTTTGATATGAAAACAACTCCCCCTTTCAATCCTGAAAAGATGATGAGAAATTCATCGGTCTTGAAGTACCGTATTTGAGTCCTGAAGTATTGTATTTAGGTCTTGAAGTACCAATTTAAATGTTTTTGAAGCGCTGACATATCTTGCTAATCATACATGATATAACCTGTTTCAGTACCTCGAAGGTACTGGTGATATAGATATTTATTATCCTCATCGACAAAATTGGTTTGATTAGCTATGCTAATCTTGGATATTTACCTAAATCCTATGACACTTGATCTTGATCACGTACTAGTTATGTGCACATTGAAATAGATATTAAGTAAATTCGTTTTAGTGAGAATTAAGTTAATTCGTGTATCAAGCCACTTTCAATTGAAAATTTTAAAAAGTCAGTCATGAAGTTGAATTACATCAACTCAAAGATCTTAATTGATGTTCTCATCAGGGGAGTAATACGCGTTGTACTCTTTTTCCCTTATCTGAGGTTTTGTCCTATTGGTTTCCTTAGGAAGGTTTTTAATGAGGTAATATACGTTTGCGTATAAAGAAGTATGTATTCTTTTTCCTTCACTGGGTTTTTTCTACTAAGGTTTTAATGAGGCATATTCTTTTGGATAATGGACATTTAAAGGGGAGTATTATGGAATAATATATATGTAAATGTCCATATACCTATCAGATATCTTTTGGGTATTTTTATATATTAGGATGATATAATGCGGGAGGATTCTGTTCCAAATGAAGTACAGAGCTCTTACTATGTAACTAGTATAAATACCCCTTGTGGGTTATAAATACGATATCTTATTCTCCTTTCTCAATCTCTCTTGTCTCTAATGTTTTTTTTTCCTATTATTATCTTTATATTGTGTTGATATGTTTATTGTTTCATAACACAAATAATATTTTAATATTTTTTTAATTGTGGAACGTGCTGGTATTTGCTAATTTTCATTTCCTTTGAATGTTAATTCGCCATTAATAGTGCTAATTTTCATTTGATTTGAATGTTAACTCACCATTAATAGTGCTAATTTTCATTTAATTTGAATGTTAACTCACCATTAAGGTTTTTAACTCTGCTTTTGTTTGTAGAACCTGAGATGGTGAGATTCATTCACCCTTGTTAAAAGAAAATAGCTAGCGAAACAAAACCTACCCAAACATTGAATTATTTTTGTTGAACCCCAATTAATATATCCCCGGATTCAACCCATGATTTAATCACTCTCATCCAACAGAAATAAATAGGGGAGACCATTACATCAGACATTTACAGTGGCACCAGAGTGGCCACTTACCAGAAAGCAGCCCAACGATAAGGACTAGTTGAAGAAAAACAGAGGAAATCAAAGTTTTAAAATTTTACTAGCAATCAGTTACACGGTTAGGGAGTTACAACTCTGTATGTGTGTGTTATCAACCCAACCCAACCCAAAAATGACCCCACATTTACTCCCCTCTCTGTTGCTTGCTTCTATATAAACAGAGTTATCAACCCCCCCCCCCCTATTCTCACAACACCCCCAATCTCTGTTATTGAGTTTTCAGTCATTCAGAAATAAAAAAAGAGTAACACACAAACACCCTCTGTTTTCTGCTGTTGGATTTGATTCAGGAGACTAACAATGATTAATATTGCTCTTGCTCACACTGTCTTTGGAGTTTTCGGTATGTTTCTTTATGCTCCAATCACTATTCCTTCTTGTTTCATCTTGCATTTATAGCTTCCTCTTTATTCATGTAATTCCCTCTGTTCTGTTGCCACAGGAAATGCTACTGCTCTTTTCCTCTTCCTCGCACCACTGTAAGTCATCTTTTGTTTTCACACCCCGTTTCTTGTTTGTTTATTTTTTCTTCACCATTTTGGACTTTACTTTGGCCGATTAACCAAGAATTTACTTCTCTCTCTTTACGCCATTTTCTTCACTTCTTTTGGCTTCTTTTTTTTGGGGGAGGGGAGGCATAGAATCGAGAATTTTGGTTAATCTCTCACTCATGCGGTTCATATGGGGGGTTTCGTAGTTGAATCATGGTTTCTGTTTCGTCATTTTCTTGGGTGCACATGTTTCGTTCCGTCATTTTATAAACGTTACCGAGACATGCAAATTTTTGTGGCACAATAAAGGCACCTACAAATCCCCTTGTTTTTTTCTTGAAAATTAGATTTGCATATTATTCCCCTGGCTTTTTTATTTTTTTAGTTTTGTAATTTTGATTTTATTCACTCTTGAAGCTTTAAATTTATGAGTTATGGACTAGTTCAATTAAAACAAATGGAGTAGTTCAATATACTTATGATTAACGGCAGTGTGACATTCAAGAGGATCTTGAGGAACGAATCAACGGAGCAGTTTTCAGGCATTCCCTATGTCATGACCTTGCTGAACAACCTCCTTTCTGCTTGGTAACTCTTCCTTTCTGCCAGCTACTTACTTGATGATCACTACCTTTGTTGTTAAATGACATTTTGACATGATGATATTTGTTCATGTTATAAGAAATTAAAGATGGGTTTGCCAAACTCAATGTCTTACTTGAATCAAAATTCTCAAGGACTGAAATTGGAAGTTGCCCATATCATTTTGCGACTGCCTTTCATCTCCCCAACTGTCATTTTGGGAAATTAGTTGCCCAACTTTGTTATACAAAGGGTACCTTTTAGTGAGAAAGAAATGGTCAAAAACACCCCGTACGTCCCTCTGCCTATCAAGGTTGGACTTTCTTTTTCACATTCTTATGCTTTGGGGAATTTGGTTAGGTACGGGCTTCCTTTTGTGTCTCCAAACAACTTCGTAGTGACAACCATCAATGGAATTGGGGCCGTGATTGAGACCGTCTACGTGCTGGTTTTCATGGTGTATGCTCCTAAGAAGGAGAAACTTAAGATTGGAGGCCTCATCATCCTCATCCTATCCGTGTTTGCTTCAATAGCCCTTGTTTCCTTGTTTGCCCTTCATCATAATATGAGGAAGGTGTTCTGTGGAGTTGCTGCTAGTGTCTTCTCTATCATCATGTATGGCTCCCCTCTTTCCGTCATGGTAAGTTTTATCTTCATTTACCTTGAAAACAATCATCCTTATACATATATATTTGAGTTTCATGTGATGTTTTCATGTTTTCTTTTACCATGCTTCAAGTTTCACATGCACATACTCATTAGTAAAATTACCACCTTTGCTCTGGTTGCTCATGATCCCTGATTGTAAGATGGCTACTAACTAGGGATGCAACTCTGCAGTGGTTAAACTTTGCAAAAATAGCCTTTGTCTGCGTCATCAAATGCAACTTGATTATACAGCATTAGAATAGATCGACTTATCACCAAAAAAAAAGGTCTGCTTTTTAGTTTTTGCTGACCAAAATACAGGCTGAAATCAGAGAAGGTTCTTCCTTCAACCCATTTGAGCCACTTTCATAATTGACTGAAATGAGTTATTTATTTAAGTAAGACCCATCATAAGCATAGAAATTAGCTGGGCTACTGATAGTGTCCTCTTGTTATAGTGAAATTTTCCAAAACTAAATTCATTATGATGTGTATACTAAACTTGAAGTTTAAGATTTTAATTGAGAAGTAGAGATTTATGACAGACAATCCCATTAATAAGAAATTGTGATTAAAATTGATCTGCGCATGACGTTGACAACAGATTAAGCAGAATTCCTTGAATCATAGGGCACATTTATTCATCCAAGGTATAATCATAACTCATTGCACCATTATCATAAATCATTGCACCTAATAAGGTTACCTAATCTATATTGTACGTTTTATTTAGACTTGCCGTAATGATAGCATTGTAATGGCAGTCATTATCACCTGATTATGCTGATATGAAAGAGAAATTGTAAGGGTATTAATGGGGAGGCTAAACCCTACAAACTGCACTAAATATAATTAATTAGGTATGTTTCTAAATGAGGGGTTTTAATCAATGCAGCGGTTGGTGATCAAGACAAAGAGTGTGGAGTATATGCCATTTTTGCTATCTTTGTTCTGTTTCTTGTACGACACTTCCTGGTTTATCTTCGGATTGCTCGGACGTGATCCTTTTGTTGCAGTAAGTATTCACCTACAGACATTATCTGACTAATAGTCTTATTCATTGGTAAAAAAGGGTTGGGTAAAAGTTAAATTTTGGTAACTTTTGGTAAATTCCGATAACTTTTGGCAAATTTACGCCATTATATCAAAATTAATTTTTTTGTTTTTTAAGTTTTGTAGATTTTGGTAAATTTTAGCAAAAATTGATAAATTTTGATAAACTGGAGTTACCATGAACTTGACAGCCCTAACTGTGACTTGTTTCATGGATCACATCATGAAACAGCCTATGTTTGTTAACTCATATCTCTAGAAAGCATATGAAATGATTAGTAAGTTAGAATGCATTGAATAATTTGGGTGTGAGGACTGCAGGTGCCTAATGGGTTTGGATGTGGACTGGGGGCAATGCAACTCATTCTCTACTTCATCTACTACGATAAAAAAGCTGGGGAAGAGAAGGTCACATCAGCAGACCATGCAATGGAATTGGGCTGTGTAAGCCCAACTATCAATGGAAACGTCAAGGCCCATCAGGCAAAAACCAAGCCCACTGCTGAAAATGGGCTCAATTGATAACAATGTCATATTCCTAATACACACTATCCATGATATCATCTCTTATTACAGTTTCATGGCTGTTAATACTTGATACTCTGCTTCACCACCTCCCTTCCCCCTACCTCTTTATTCTCTTTCCCAAGCTTGTACTTAGTTATCTCTCCCATTTCATTTTTCTTCCATTGGTTTTTGTAAGAAATTGGGCCATCCATGATGGTCTTTGGGAGTTGCCAAAAAATGGTATTCTCATTTGTAATGAAATATCATACATATGACATATCCTTTGCTTGTTAACCACTTTTTTTTTCTATGCTTTTTAAACTTTTCCCTAAATTTTCAAAACAAGCAAATAACAGGTTTTTTCATGTTCAATAACAATTAAAACATCAATATTAGAATATCTATCCATTTTTTATACATTAAAATTCGATTTCCAAAGAAGAATCTAAAGCTAAGTGGTGAATTTGGATAGGTTCGGTTGCTCCAAGGTTAATTCCAAATGTAATATATTTATTGTAAACACAAATGTTATTTCGAAAAAAAAAATTCAAAGGTCTCATATAAATAGTTATAATTTTTTTTGAACATTGGAAGCCATTAAAATGTTAAAACTCATATCAGAGATGTTACAAAGAACAATAAAACAACTAAAAAGGAACATACTAAGCAAAACAACAAACCACAACAACTAAAAAGATATAAAGCAAGTATTTCGCAAAGAGCTACCAAAATTACAAAATCACTCCAAGAAGAAATCAAACTTTTTCTATTCTTTTCTTGATCGTAATTTTGATGTAATCCTCTATTTCAAGATGCTCACCAATGACATTGATACCACAAACCTTTTTCACAATTAACCTGCCGCATATAAGCACCGTGTCGATATCCTTGTAAGCACATCCTGTTGCAAACTCAGATTGGAAGAAATAAAACCAAGTGATCTATGGACATCTGAGGCAGCTTTTCGTTGACTCAAACCTGCACAGGTGAAATTTAAGGTGGCCTAATCTGAATCTAAAAAGTCGACAGAGTCACCGCCTAGAATAGCATTTGGAGACACAAAAGGTGGAGAATGGGCCACATCAGTCGACTTAGCCTTAGGTACTTAAATCAACTTAAAGTCTCTCCTCAAAGAAAGGAAAGACTTTTGTTTCTTACCAAATTTCGCCCATGCAACACTCAATAGAACATATTGTACTTCCAACCATTATGAGCATGTATAACACTAAACTCGCTTGTTTACTCTTGAAACCAACAAACCGGTATCTCTTACCATTCCTCTCCATATTTCTAGGAATGTAAGCATAAACAACAACGCCAAATTTCACAAATAAGTTCTTCAAACATACAAAATTAGTCCCAACAACCAAATTTTTCAAAAATAAAGAGGACCACCAATCCTTCTGCTAGAAAAAGAAGAGCGCAAAGCACATTCGGAGGTGGAGCAGGCGCACTAATTGATGGATTATGAGGGTTCCCCTAGGCCCAAATCAAATATGGGTCCTAAGGGTGGTAGGCCTAATCTAATTGGGTCCACCCGACTAGGGGTGGAAGAAGTCCTAACACTTAAGACTTCACCTAATCTACCCTAACCCAAAACAATAAATAACAGGAAAGAAAACAGATAGCTGAGACTGTGCTATTTCCCTTGTAGTCTCTCGAACAGACAAGCCTCGGTCGGTCTTCAAATCTTGAATGCATCTCTTCAACTCTTGAACGCGTCACTCCGGGACTCCGAGTGGAAAGTCTCCAAAATAGGAGACCTCCACAGCAGTCCACGTAGCACTTGAGACACTCGATGCTAGACCTCCCGATCTCGATCCAATCGAGACCGGATGAGTATGTGGACCGTATCGAATACAGTCGACCATTCCTACTCCCTGACCTCGAGGAATCACCCTTGTAGTCCTAAACCGGAAGCTATCTAAAAGATAGTTTTCCCGGTTTCCCAAAATCTCTAAAGGGAGATTACCCAAAGAGTCCTCATAGGATGGAAAGACTATCTTTGGCATCCCATGGGTCACAAATATATAGGGGAGAGAAAGGGGGATGAAGAGTTCCTCCACGATGTCGGACAAATGTATGGGGTTCACCACGGACCGTGGTGGACAGAAGAATCACATTCTGCTGAAACCAGGCCCACCACGAGTCTTGGTGGCGTAGCCACTAGTCGTGGTGGCTTGTTTTTCCCAAAAAAACAGCCTCGCGCTTCCCCCGGTCCAATCCCGTATTGTTCCGGACCTTTTTCACATACACATTTCCTTCAAGCCGCTGACTTGTGTGACCCTTTAGGACCAAATAACTCGGTTGTGAACGAACTTATTCGATCACTGATTAAGGGGACTTCTAGCAAAGTCATTAATCACCAAATTAACTTGGCTAGAGTACTCGGATGAAATTGAACATTGTTGGAACATTCCCAACAATCTCTCACTTGTCCCACAAGTGTTCAATTTTCAAAACTCCCTAGTCACTTAATGTCTCATATTTAAATAAGGTAAGATAATGTCATCCTTATTGAGTCTGAATGTTTCTCGACCTCCGAGTTAGACTTACAAACTGGATGATCAACTATTGATCCATCCACGTTTGGCCAGACATTTCCAAGTCCAAGCTCATCGAGTGGCCTATGAGACACTTACCCCTTAACAGAGGGAGGACAATGTCGTCTTGTTCATACAATGTCGTCTTGTTCAACTACAAATCACCACATGACCAAAAATAACCCAGACACTGCCCACTTCACCTCCTGATACGAGAAGTTTCGGACACGCTCCAAAGTTACAGCAAGTCATGCATGAAGTGTAACGAACTCAGGATTGAGGAATTTCTTGAGTTTAGCAGGAGCCACATATGGCATTCACAAACTTAAAGTGCTCCCTTTGTGGGTCAGTTCAGTAAGTGTTTCCCAACACCTTATCCATGTGATTGACCTTGACATCTAATGTCCCATGATCATGAAACTCGATCATCATGTCAACCCCACATTCTAATTGATAACAATCATCATTATCCTAACATGATGATCCAATTAGGAACTTAGTCGACATTCGACTAGGCTTAGGAATTTTAAGTTCACCAAATGGGGTTTCATAAGATCGGACAGCGATCTTCCCATTTTGGATATGTTAATCCTTTTGGACGTTCGTTTAATTCTAAACCAAAAATTGAACAGAACATATATATTATTAATGAATATCTTTACAACTCAAGAACAGTATAACCATGAGGAGTAATTAGGGGCATTCACCAATGCAATTACAACTCACTAACTGTTCTTCCATGAGAAGAAAATCATTATGCATTCTCTAATGCGTCAAAACCCTATGCCTTGACATAACTATTATGTTGCAGCTGTGCATTAACCCTTTATGCCCAGCATGCTATAGGGGTTTAATATACGACATTCACATCAGCAAGAACCTTGCACATCTTATTATCACTCACTTCGATTATAATTCGAACGATGTGATTTGCAAGGGACACGTATGTGGACTTGTTAGTGTGCCCTAGTTTGTTCAATTTGAGCAATGGCTCTGAAAAAGAATCCACACCTTTCGCTGCGCAACACTAGTCTTCAAGTCCTACGATGAACTCTTTCATCCACACAGTCACTAGGGCAGCTTTCTAAGCTGCGATATACTCAGGCATATATGTAGATTCCATAAAATATCTCACTTGGAACTCTTCCAAACAATAGTCTCTTCACATAGACATTAAAAGTGACCAAACTGACTTTGAAAACTTTCTCTGTCTTTTCTGAAATCAGCATTAGTGTAACCACTACACTTATCCACTCTTCACCTTTATGAAGTAAGGACACTTCCTTAGTTCAATTTATAATCTTGAGTATGTTTACCATAACAGTCTAGAGTTTCAAATTATTTAAAAGTCCGACTGTACGCACTCAAGATATCAGCCACATGCAGCTTAGTACATATTATGGCGTACATAACCGATCCTATTTCAATAGAATAGAATACGTTATTCGTCCGCTCTTGGTCTTCAGATGTCAACTATATTCTATTTTACCAAGTGATGAGCCATTGATGATAGGATCAAACCCTACTTGGAGTTTTGCTGAACCGTTTCAGCAACTTATCAACATAAGTAGTTTCATTCAACAAATCAAACGTCTCGATCTATCTCCATAGATCTAAACTCCTGGTATGGGCTGAGCCTTGTCGAGGTACTTCACATTTTAGAAATTCTTCCTAAGCCAAAAGTTTCACAAGACTCTAACAAGGGAATGTCTTTTCCAATTTAGAGTATGTTAACCACATACAGGACCATAAAGATAACTCTGTTCTGATAAGTGCTCATTATAACTAAGTTTTTAGAGTGTTTTGATGATAGATTAGGGACGTTTTGAGTCGATTAAGTATATACATACTCCCTTTTTCTCTTTTATGCTTAATGTTATTGTTTTAGATGAAAACTTGTAGATTAGGGAGCAAAACACCAGTTTTAGGAACATTTCAGGCCGAGCCCAAAGCACCACGGACCTCCCCCACGGGTGTATGAACCGTGGGACAAGTTTCACGAAGATCGAAGCTGAAACCAGGCAACGAGATGCCACCGCGGTCTGGCCGTGGCAAAGACCACGGACCGTGGTGGTTGCCTGCTGCGTCCAGTTGCGTTTTGTTTCGCGATAAAAAGAGGTTTTTGGCAGTTTTCAAGGGCAGTTCGTCTTTTAGCCGTCAAGGAGAGAGAGAGAGTGATAATCCTTCCAATCCTAATCATTTTCCCCATCCATCAAGATTCAAGATCGAATCGAGTCAAGAGAAGCAAGGATCAATATTCGAGAAAAGAGTAGCGGCGTTCGCGTAGAAAGTTCCACCCCGGGATCGAAAGACTCGATGGGAAGCTCTTCGCAGTTTGTTCTTTCTTTTCGTGTTCCTTCTATTGGAACTTATTTTGTGTTTTCTTTGAATATGAGTGAGTAGATTTCTTGAATTCTAGGGTTTTGCAACTCGAAACAATGTAGTTTGATTGAATGTTCTAGTTTATGCATGAATTTTTGTTTTGAATCAAAAGAAGGTTGTGTTCTTCATGTTCATGGGTGTTATTTAAGCACTTGAATACTTGTGATTTGAGATTAACCTGAGAAGTACTGAAAGGTGAATTAGGATAATCTGACTACCAACCTTTCTACCTAGTTTTGTGAAATTTGAGAAAAGAATAGCAAACTAGGGAACCTATTGATAACCAGAATATTTGAGAGCTTCAACTTTGATTAACTTCAAAAGCATACAAAAGTTGTAATTTAGGTTAATTGAGGTAATTCTATTAGCATCGAAAGAGTAGTAGAGTTCTTATGGTTATCGTTCTTGATTCATTCTTGAATGTATGATTGTGCAAGCTAGGCTTTAATGATCGAACTCGTTGCTAGGTTAGCACTTCCCTAGAATTCTTTCTCCCTTGATTGAACCATTCATTGATTTCCATGCTTTATTAGTTTAATTAGTTTCTAAGATCTTTCCAAACCCTAAAATTCGCTTGGCATAGCAATCATATAGAGAACTAGTTTACTACGTTGCTAATTGAGTCTCTATGGGATCGACCTTGACGTGCTACTCCGTACACTGTGCGCTTGCGGCCCTGTCAAGTTCCCACTGAATTTTTTTCAACTGCAAGAACTTTCCAGATTCTTTAGGAGATCAAACTCTTTAACCACCTGAGATCCCAACTCCTATAAGCCTGCGAGAGACCACAAAGGCCTCCTTGCAGCTTAAGGACCCTTCCCAACACATTTGGGAACTTCAAAACCTTAAGGTTGTGTCGCAAAGACAAAACCTTTCCTAGACCAATCTAGGAAATTAGGTTTGACGCCCAATCACCATCTCATGGTCATTCCATGAACTATGGTTAGGAGCATCCTAATGGACTTATGCATCGCAATTGGTGAACAGGTCTCTTCATTGTCACAATTATGAACCTGGTTCTTTAGCAACTAGTCGAGCATTGTAAACCTCAAGTTTACTATCCATGTTAATCTTTACTATAAAGATCTACTTGAACCTGATAGTTAGCAAAAACTTCTAAGTAAGTTCATGGAGTACATATTGGATTGCATGACTCTAAGACATTTGATGGAATTCGGTCTTTCAAAGTCCACTCGTAGGTTGATAAGTGTTATTTGTGACTATATTTTTAGGGGATTTCGATAGTAAATTAGGGATAACTTTAATTGTAAATCTTAATTTATATCCCAATTTCCCTATTATGCTTGGTGTAGTTGTTTTTTATGCAAATTTGTAGGTTTTGAGGCAAAAACACCAACAATTCCTCAACACTTGGTAAGAACGGACACACCACGGACCTCTACTCATTAAAACCAGACCGTGGCATGAATTTGACACGAAACGGAGCAAGACCTCCACGGCCAAAGGCCACCACGGTCAGCCCGTGGTGAGCCTCGGTTGAGTCGCGCCGTTCTGTTCTCGCGAATAGAAAAGGATAGGCTGCGGCGCTTATTTTCATTCATCTATCATTCTTCCTTCGTTTTAGAGCCGTCAAGGAGAGAGTGGAGCGTTATCGTACACGTGATGGAGATGAAGATTAACTTCAGTGAATGAATGTATTTGATAATCACCAAGAACAAAGCCTTGAACACCCAAATGTTGGATATGACCTTGAGCAAGGAGAGTCCACAACTCTAGGCAAACACCCCACCATGATTATCTAGGAAAATCCACCAATAATCACTAAAGGAATCACTTGAATCACCACCAAATTGATTGGATAAAGATAACAAAGTTTGAGAGAAAACAAGGGAAAAACCCTAACAATGCTTTAGCATCAACATTAGTCAGCAAAAACTATCTAGAAAATAAGCTAAGGGGGTGTTTATACTAATGGGGAAAAATTAAAACACAACATAGCATTTGGTGACAAAAGTCACGCGTCGCAGCAAGCCATCGCGGGTGCGACCCCGTACGTCGCGGGTGCGACGAACGTCTGGAAACGGGCGCTGACAACCTGGGCAGGCAGAGGGAGGTCGCGGGTGCGACATATGCTGTCGCAGGCGCGACAACCTTCTAGGTAGTTTTTCCTGCTGACTTCAAACGCGCATAACTTCTTTATCCGAGCTCCGTTTAGGCCCATAAGATATCGATGGAAAGCTTTCGGTGTGTTCTTTAAGCTCCAAAAATTTGAGACCTATTGGAGTTGTATTGAAGGAGTTATGACCCAAAGTGTGAAGGTACATCCATTCCAACAACCCACGTTGACCCCTTTGTGCTTATTCTTGCTGAAGGACTTCGAACCCTTTTAAAGGCCCGAAGTAGGTCCCAATGTGGACCCGTAGCTCCACTCCCATGGTCAGGGGTCCCACTTGAAGTAGTTACCACACCCAACGATGACCCAAATACGCCTCCAAGGTCCTGAGTCCACCTTAAAATGCACGCCGCACCCAACCTTGAAGTCGTTTTTCTCTTATTTTATGAAGGGGGTGCGGGAAGGCTTGGGGACCATGGATTTCGAGGTTTGGGCCTCAGCCCAATACGGTCCATACTCCCCTCCTTGAAAAAGAGTTGCCTTCAACTCTTGGGAGTAGAAACCATGGTGCTCTCCATAATTGTCACCATAGAGCTCCGAACATCTCGATCGCCACGAACAATCACACGAGGCACCCAACAAGCTTCGAACCCCACGATGTATCCATCATCCAAATAATAGAAGATGGTTGGAGGCTTGTTGTGTGGAGGTAGGGGATTAAGGGAAGGAACGGGAGTATTTTATGGAGTTTGGGAACACTCATTCTCACTTAGCTTGCTACAAGGTAAAGACAAAGCCATAAGTAGCATGTCCTCACTGAGAGCACACTCATCCCGTGTTTCGCTCGTTAAGAGGTTCCTCAACTCACTTCCCACCCAAGGTTTGATTTGATGTGGGGTAAGGGATTCAAGTAATCACGGTCAAGCAAATGATCTTCATTCAACATGCATTCCCACAAACATTGAATGCCAAATTTCCAATAGCACTTATTCATAGACAAATCCTCGAATAACCAATGTCGCCCAAATATCATGTATGGCATATTCACATAGTTCATATCACAACGACCAACATGCAAACAACATTCATTGGTGGACGACATAAACAACGAGCTCATTAACATTAGTTGAACTAGAATCAAGGTATCATCAAACCCAAATTTTTCACTAGGCTCCAAATGAACACCAAGATTCTTAGCAATCCACTTCAAGCATAGAGAATCATCAAACTTTGACACCAAATAATCATCATACAACTTATCATGCCAATAAACATTCTCAAACAACCAATGTCTCCCAAAGGTCATGCACGACTCATCCAAAGACTTTATGTCGCAACATCCAACATCCAAGCAAGTCTCAATGAATTTCATAGGTGAATTTGAAGTTACCTCATTCTTCTCATAGGGGAGATCATAAATGACTTGGCCATGGGATGATCATCGGAGCTTCTTGTTGGGATTCTTCAACAAGGATAAGAGGAAGGGCAAGATTGATGTTTTCATCCTCCTCTTAGCAAGAAGCTTCAACAATATCGTCAAGGGGCTCACAAGGATCAGGGGAAGGTCCATCATTAGGCATGAGATCGGCCTTTGCTTGCTTAATTCTTCTTTGCCCATCACGTGATGAAATGGGTTCATGGTTAACCTCTCGCTTGCAAGTGTTAGCCAAGAACTGTCAATCCATCAATCGCTTTAGCCTTGTCCATGAAAGGATTTCTAATCGACCCTCCATAGTCCTTTGCAATTTGACCATCTCAAACCAAAGAGATGCAGATTTAGTGAGTTCGATCTTGCAATTTTGAAGGCCTATTCATCGCTATACTCCTTTGATGTATGATAGGATCAAAAGTGATCAAATCACACAACAAGACTAGGATCTTTAAGTGGTTCTTTATGAATGAATGAATGAATGGATGAATGAATGAATGAATGAATGAATGAATGAATGAATGAATGAATGAATGAATGAATGAATGAATGAATGAATGAATGAATGAATGAATGAATGAATGAATGAATGAATGAATGAATGAATCAATCAATCAATCAATCAATCAATCAATCAATCAATCAATGAATGAATGAATGAAACGAATGAATGAATGAATGAATGTAACGTAAGTTTCTTGGATGTTTAGGATGAGATTCGAATGATATTGAGATTGAAACAATGTAGATGCAAAACAAAGATCAAACGAAACAAGAATAAAACTCACTAATGATAAAACGAATGATAATGGCTTTGGATTCTTCAAAGGAGATATAGGCACACCACTCCAATGTTTCCTCCAATTCTACCTTTCACCATCTAAGGATGCCAACCCTAGAATAGAAGTAGAGACGACGTATTCCTCCCTTAAGAGAACTACAATTCTAGTTTTGAAACTAGAGAGAAAAACAACATATGTGTTTTGATTTGTATTCTTTGTATATGGTTGAATGAATGAATACAAGGGCCTCCCAAGGGGTCTATTTATAGTAGATTAGAACCCCCCTAGGCATGTACAATCAAGAATATAATGATCTCCTAGCTTACATCATCTATTACAAGTATGACATCATAAAAGACTAAAAAGTACATAGCCAGAAAGAAACATTGATAACTTGCTCATTTCTTCTCCAAACTTCAAGATTCAAAAACCATTGGAAAGCTCTTTTGATGTAGAACATTCGGCTCTAGGGTGTCCTTTTCAATAGCTTTATGGTTCTTGAGATATAGAGCAAAGTATCCGATTGCCTTTGATGAAATCATCCACATGTGAGAGTGATGTGAGTGATTGAAGCTCCTTTTCAATGTAAGCTTGTATTTGGCTCCCATTATGTGTAATTGGGACCAAATATACATCATTCCCCTCTAGTTGAGAAGAGTTTTTCCTCAAACTAGGAAGTTCTTCTTCTCCTCCATAGTATGGCTTAAGATCACTCACATTAAAAGTACAACTACCTTCATAGTCTTCACCAAGTTATAGTTTGTAAGCATTATCACCAATCCTTTCCAAAACTTCATAAGGACCATCTCCTCTAGGTGCTAGCTTCCCTTTCCTTTTAGAAGGAAATCTTTCTTTCTTCAAGTGAATCCAAACAAGATCTCCCGGTTCAAATATAACCTTCTTCCTTGTTCTATTCACTCTACTTGCTACATCTTGTGTATACTTCAAGATTTTCTCGCGAACTTCTTCATGTAGCTTTTTAATCTCTTCCACCCTTTTGTTAGCTTCAAAGCTAAACTTTTTTGAGGTAGAAATAGGTGTGAGATCCATAGGTTGGAGAGGATTCCTTCCATAAACCACTTTGAATGGTGACAAACCCGTGGCTTTACTTGGACTTCGATTAAAAGCAAATTCAGCATGACATAGAAGAGTATCCCACCCTTTCTTGTCTTTACTAACCAATGCTCGAAGTAAAGCTCCCAAAGTATGATTTGTAACTTCTGTTTGTCCATCCGTTTGTGGATGACATGCGGTGCTAAACTTCAATTTTGTACCAAGCTTCTTCCATAATATTAGCCAAAAATGACTAAGGAACTTTGAATCTCTATCACTCACCATGGTCTTTGGAATACCATGTAACTTCACCACTTCTTCAAAGTATAGATTTGCAACTTTAGTAGCATCATAGGTTGTATGGCATGGAATAAAGTGTGCCATCTTTGAAAACCTATCAACGACAACCATGATTGAATCCTTGCCTCTTTGAGTTCTTGGTAGTCCCACGACAAAGTCTAAACTCATATCTTCCCATGGACTATGTGGAATAGGCAAAGGAGTGTACAAGCCTTGTGGTAATGCATGAGCTTTTAAAATATTACAAGTATTACACCTCTTGATCACATGCTCAACATCTTTGATCATGCTAGGCCAAAAGTAATGCTCTTTCATCATCAAATAAGTCTTCTCAATACCAAAATGACCCGCCAATGATCCTCCATGGACTTCCATAATCAACAATTCACGAATGCTACTCTTTGGAATGTATAGTTGATTTCCCTTGAAAAGAAATCCATGCTCAATATGAAAGAGTTGGTGGGGATGCTTCTTGCAAAGCTCATAAACCTCCTTGAAATCTTCATCATTCTCATATAACCCATTAATATGTTCAAAACCAAGGACTCTTGAATCAAGAATATGAGTGAGTAAGTACCTTCTTGATAAAGCATCCGCTCCTTTGTTAAGATGTCCCGCCTTATGCTTTATCATGAAATGAAATGCTTGCATGTACTCAACCCATTTGGCATGTCTTGTATTAAGCTTATGTTGCCCTTGAATGAGCTTTAGAGCTTCATGATCACTATGTAGAATGAATTCACCACTAAGAAGATAATGACGCCAATGCTCAAGATCTCTTATAATTGCATAGAACTCTTTATCATATGTGCCATACTTCCTTTTGGCTTCATTCAACTTCTCACTAAAGAAAGCAAGAGGTCGGCCTTCTTGAGATAGAAAGCAAGAGCTCCAATTCCAACTCCACTTGCATCAACTTCAACTTCAAAGACTGTGTCAAAACAAGGTAATGCAAGAATAGGTGTATGACATAATTTCTCCTTAATCAACACGAATGCTAAAATTCCTTATGAATCTTCTATAAAATGATGCTAAACCATGGAAACTCCGTACCTCATGAATAGATGTTGGTGTAGGCCACTCTTGAATAGCTTTCACTTTCTCCTTGTCGACTTGTATGCCTTCTCTTGAAAGAAAATATCTAAGGAACACGACCTTGGGTTAGAAAAAGTGGCACTTCTCCATGTTGGCGTAGAGTTGCTCCTTCTCCAAAATGTACATGACCAACTCTAGATGCTTTACATGTTCTTTCTCACTTTTGCAATACACAAGAATATCATCAAAGTAAACTACTACACACTTGCCAATAAGAGGCTTCAATACATGATTCATAAGACGCATAAAGGTAGATGGTGCATTAGTGAGGCCAAATGGCATGACAAGCCATTCATACAAGCCTTCTTTTGTTTTGAATGCCGTTTTCCACTCATCTCCTTCATGAATGCGAATTTGATGATACCCACTTCTCAAATCAACTTTATAGAACACAACACTCCCATGTAATTCATCAAGTATATCTTCAAGTCGAGGTATGGGAAACCTATACTTGATTGTGATCTTGTTTATGGCTCGGCAATCCATACACATTCGTTGAGATCCATCTTTCTTTGGTACAAGCAAAACGGGAACGGCACATGGACTCATACTTTCACGCACCAAGCCTTTGGACAAAAGATCATCGACTTGCCTTTGTACATCTTGTGCATCCTTTGGGTTCATTCGGTAGGTTGGTTTGTTGGGGAGCATTGAACCCGGAACTAGATCAATCTTGTGCTCAATTTCTCTTCTTAGGGGCAATCCCTTTGGCATCTCTTTTGGGAACAAATGTTTGAAACGTTCCAAAAGAGGTTGGAGACGTGAATGCTCAATTGTTGGGGACGCTTTCTCCTCTTCCAAGTTAGCTAAAATAAGACTTTTGTGCTCTTGGAATTCATGGTGCTCGGCCTTCTTAAAGGTCACAATATTGGTCTCCTTCTCTTGTTGTTGTTGTTGGGGACGAATGATAGAAGATGGTGGTAAAGGAGCCAATGTGATCTTCTTTTTGTTGAGAATAAACATGTAGGTGTTTGATCTCCCATCATGAGTAACATGCCTATCAAATAACCAAGGTCTTCCAAGCAATATATGACAAGCATCCATTGGAATTACATCACACCAAATACAATCTTTATAGTTTTTACCAATGGAAAGACTTACAAGCACACGGTGAACCACACGAATACCCTTCCCTTGACTTAGCCATTGAATTGTGTAAGGGGATGGGTGTGGACTAACCTCTAATTGTAGCTTATTCACCATGGTTGTTGAAGCGGCATTAGTGCAACTTCCTCCATCAATGATTAGGGAACAAACTTGCTTTGAATAGTACACCTTGTATGAAATATGTTCTCCCTTTGTTCTTGCTCGTTTGGTACACAAGCAACACTTAGAGCCCTTCTTACTACCAACATTTCTCCTTCATCCGCTTCCTCTACATTTTCCTCCTCATTTACGTCAATAGTCTCATTAACCTCCTCTTCATTCTCACTTTCATTATACTCCGGTTCAACATATAAAGCACTTTGATATTCAACCAAAGATACAACTCTTTTATTAGGACACTCCGAGGCATAGTGACCTAATCCTTGGCAACGAAAACATCTCCTTGGGGCTAATGATTTTGGTTCTTGGACGTGGGGTTTATGGATGGATGGGGGCTGATTTTGTGGAGCTTTGTTGTAGGGTTGTTTTGTGGGAAATGAGGGTTTTTGTTGTGGAGTGTATGGACGTGTAGGTTGGAATGGTTTGTAGGATGTTTGGTACTTTGTTATGGTCTCTTTTCCTCTTTCTTTTCTTTGCCTTTCTACTTTTAAGGCCAAAGAACTCAATTCATCCAAAGATTGGTAAGAATGTAATTCAACTATATTACGAATCCAA
Source organism: Portulaca oleracea (assembly GCA_029582165.1). NCBI lineage: Eukaryota > Viridiplantae > Streptophyta > Magnoliopsida > Caryophyllales > Portulacaceae > Portulaca > Portulaca oleracea. The sequence continues at coordinate 17,161,085 of CM055881.1, forward strand.
TCATTAAGACCAAACAAGTAACGTACCAAAGTTTGAGGTTCATTCTCTTGGAGATCACAACGCCAAAGTAGGTGCTCAAACTCTTTGGTGTACTCCTCCACACTTCTACTTCCTTGAACCAAACGTTGCAATTTGTAGTAGTTATCTTGGAGATAACTTGGTGGTAGAAACTTTCCTTGCAACTTGCTTTTCATCTAACTCCATGTCTTAATCTTGTCCATGCCCTTAGCTTGCCTCTTCTTTTGTAAATTTGTCCAATAAATGGACGCATGTTTGCGCAACTTTAGGGCCACATACTTCACTTTCTTTTCATCATGTACTTCTTTAAGATCAAAAAAAATTTCAATAGTTTGCATCCAATCTAGAAAGTTTTCAGGATCAAGATTACCATCAAATTCCGGAATCTCTACTTTGAAATCAAATCGTTCCTCCCTTCTTGGATGTCCACTCCTTTCACTTTGTGCGTCTTCCTCATCACCTTGAGGTTTCCCAACATAAGAATCATCACGCATCTCTCTATGTTGAAGATGCATATACTTCTTTAATTGGTCGGTGAGGTAAACAATCTTTTGCTTCATCAATTCTACATCATCTTGGGAAATCGTGGTTGGATCCGTTGGAGTACTTCCACTAGCCATCAATCTTGATACAAAGAGATCAAAAGGAACTCACGGTTTTGGGGCTAGGGTGTAGAGACGAGAGATTGGAATGTGTTTAGGCTAGATTGTGTTTGGGTTTTGGGGTTCTTTGTGGAGTTTATGGGGGACGTGAAATAGGAAATGGTGGGGGATGGATTTGTGATGGAAAGATTGTAAAAAGATGGTAACAAGAACCACAAGAATCAATCTCCTAGGCTCTGATACCAATTTTGATGTATGATAGGATCAAAAGTGATCAAATCATACAACAAGACTAGGATCTTTAAGTGGTTCTTTATGAATAAATGAATGAATGGATGAATGAATGAATGAAACGAATGAATGAATGAATGTAACGTAAGTTTCTTGGATGTTTAGGATGAGATTCGAATGATATTGAGATTGAAACAATGTAGATGCAAAACAAAGATCAAACGAAACAAGAATGAAACTCACTAATGATAGAACGAATGATAATGGCTTTAGATTCTTCAAAGGAGATATAGACACACCACTCCAATGTTTCCTCCAATTCTACCTTTCACCATCTAAGGATGCCAACCCTAGAATAGAAGTAGAGATGACGTATTCCTCCCTCAAGAGAACTACAATTCTAGTTTTGAAACTAGAGAGAAAAACAACATATGTGTTTTGATTTGTATTCTTTGTATATGATTGAACGAATGAATACAAGGGCCTCCCAAGGGGTCTATTTATAGTAGATTAGAACCCCCCCTAGGCGTGTACAATCAAGAATATAATGATCTCCTAGCTGACATCATCTATTACAAGTATGACATCATAAAAGACTAAAAAGTACATAGCTAGAAAGAAACATTGATAACTTGCTCAATTCTTCTCCAAACTTCAAGATTCAAAAACCATTGGAAAGCTCTTTTGATGTAGAACATTCGGCTCTGTGTCTTTTTCAATAGCTTTATGGTTCTTGAGATATAGAGCAAAGTATCTGATTGCCTTTGATGAAATCATCCACATGTGAGAGTGATGTGAGTGATTGAAGCTCCTTTTCAATGTAAGCTTATATTTGGCTCCCATGATGTGTATTTGGGACCAAATATACATCATCCTTAACTTCAAAAAATCTCTCCAAGATTTGTACCCATTCACGATAATCATCCGGGCCGGTGTAGCCATTGAATTCCGGAATTTTGTTCTTGATATCATGGGATTCATCCCGTGGGGGCTTCTCAACCGCTTCCTGTCGAAGATGGCGTCGAAATGAGCCTCTATCATCGTCACTCAACTCATAGGAGGGAGGAGGACGGATCGTACGGGCCTCCGACGTTCGTCTCGGGGTTGCCTTTGACACTCTTGGGCTAGGTTGTTCGCTTGGACCTTAAGGTTGTCAATTGTCCGCTCGATGGTGGAGAACCGATTCTCAAAGATAGTGGTGAGTCGGTTCTCGAGAGCTCGAATTTGAAGACTACGGTATCGGCTTGATTCCTTTCGATTTGAACTATGTTCATCATCCATATCGCAGGAAGGGTGAAGAACGGATTGTGTTTGGGATGTTTTTGTGGAGTTTGGGGGTTTTCTTGTAGTTGGCTAGTGTTTGGCTAAGGGTTCTTTGTGTTTTTCTCACTTTGACATTTCATCAAACACCTTCCGGGCACTATTTTCCAGCTTCACCTCCAAGCTCCAAATGACTTAAAATCCAACAAATACAAACACAATACAATATATTCCAACAATTTTGGATAGCACGTGGAATGGGGAACACCAATATTTGCAAGAAACACACCAAAAACCAACAATAGAAATCACTAATAGCAAGAACAAAAACCAAAACTCAAGCTAGAACAAACCGTAGCTCTAATACCAAATGGAGTGTTACCGTACACGTGATGGAGATGAAGATTAGCTTGAGTGAATGAATGGATTCGATAATCACCAAGAACAAAGCCTTGAACACCCAAATGTTAGATATGACCTTGAGCAAGGAGAATCCACAACTCTAGGCCTAACACCCCACCATGATTATCTAGGAAAATCCACCAACAATCACTAAAGGAATGACTTGAATCACCACCAAATTGATTGGTAAAGATAACAAGGTTTGAGAGAAAACAAGGAAAAAACCCTAACAATGCTTTAGCATCAACATTAATCAGCAAAAACTATCTAGAAAATAAGCTAAGGGGGTATTTATACTAATGGGGAAAAATTAAAACACAACATAGCATTTGGACACAAAAGTCACACATCGCAGCAAGCCGTCGCGAGTGACACCCCATACGTTGCGGGTGCGATGGACATCTGGAAACGGGCCCTGACAACCTGGGCGGCCAGAGGGAGGTCGCGAGTGCGACATATGCTGTCGCGAGCGCGACAACCTTCTGGGCAGTTTTTCCTCCCGACTTCAAATGCGCATAACTTCTTCATCCGAGCTTCATTTTAGATCCATAAGATATCGATGGAAAGCTCTCGGTGTGTACTTTAAGCTCCCAAAATTTTAGAGCCATCGGAGTTGTATTGAAGGAGTTATGATCCAAAGAGGGTTAGACACATCCATTCCAGCAACCCACGTTGACCCCTTTGCGCTTATTCTTGCCGAAGGACTCCGAACCTTTTTAAAGGCCCGAAGTAGGTCCCTACATGGACCCGTAGCTCCACTCCTGTGGTCCGAGATCCCACTTAAAGTTGATACCACACCCAACGATGACCCGAATACGCCTCCAAGGTCCCGGGTCCACCTTAAAATGCACACCGTACGCTTGCGGCCTTGTCATAGATGGTAGACTTATTACTTCCAAAAGTAATACACATGTGTCAGCAACTAGATAACCACATTTCTCCAAAAGATTCCCCGGCAACGGCGCCATTGCTCGGTTGTAATTTTTATAGTTTTTAGTAGGGGTTGTCGGTCGACGAGGATGGGTGTTAGGCTTGACAAGGTAATCGGTTTGCGTTGGGGTTTTCTCAATTGCGGAAAAGTGGTAAATTATGTAAAGAAGCAATTAAACTAACCTAGACATGGATAATAGAGAAAGCAATAAAAGCATGAATTCAAAGGAAGCAAGAAAAGCAATGAATGAAAACAATGAATAAACAATGAAATTTGGGACAAGAAATTATACCTTCAATGCACTAAATCTTCAATCTCGAATCCTTGACTTCGAATTTCCCCCGAACAAACAAGAAATTATGGATTGGATTACCAAGGATCCTCAAATTCTCACTAGAAAGTAGAATTGGTAATCCTTGACCCTCCTCCTCACTAAAAGTGGATTTGTGGTGAGATTATCACTAGAAAGCTTTGAAATCAAACATCAACGGAGACTAGAGAGAGAGAGAGAGAGAGAGAGAGAGAGAGAGCTTGTAAAACACTTCAATGGAAATTGCTTGAATTAAGAAAGCTTGAAGAAAGATTGCAAAGAAAGCTTGAAGAACAATTGAAAACTTGAAGAACAATTAAAGGTTTAAAGAAAAGCAATTAAATCTACTCTAATCCTACTCCTAAAACTACTAAAAGATAAAGACTAATATGATTAGAATGCTGAATTACGATGGGTATTTATAGAAGAAGGAAAAATGCAAGTAAAACCCTAGAATTAATGCCAGCTGTCGCGCGTCAGAATTCCGCAAAACTGGACAGGTCGTGGGCGCGACCCACATCTTCGCGGGCGCGACTTTGTTCTGTCCGCAGACACTTCCTTCTCCCAGCAACAGGTCGCAGGCGCGACGTTCACCGTAGCGGGCGCGACATTCGTCTGTTTCGGTTGCCCTGGGCTGATGTGTTGGCGCAGCAGAGAGTAATCTCGGGCACGAAGCATCTTGACTCGGGTATGACACCCGTCTGCCTTTTTCCCCTATTTTGCTTCGGTTCTTGACTCGAGACTCGAGTTGACTCGAGTTGGCTCGAGAAATGGCTCGGGACTCCCTAAAAAGCCTCAATTAAGCCTGACTTTCCTTCTAACGCTTTATTTTCCTACAAAACACAAAATCATCATATCTAATATATAAAACTGGGGCTAAAACAAGTAAAAATACCCTATAAAAGATATATAATTCGGCTCGGAATGAGACCGAACAACACTCCCACACAAGGGTTTGCTCGCCCCGAGCAAACTAAAAACAAAGATAAAGACAGAGAAAAAGAAACTAAAAACCCTAACTCACTTTCGCAAGAATCGCGGATGCATTTAGCGCATGCATCAAGCCCTTTAAACCCCTTGGCAGCCCAAGTGGGCGAGGTAGGTCTCGTGAGGGTTTCTAGAAGCTATACCCACAAAAGCCAAAGAAAAGGAGAGAGGAAAGGTGGAAAACAGAACAAGTTTGAAAGAAAGGAAAGAAAAGTTGCTTGCTTCAAGAATCACGCAATCGCCGTAAAGAAAACGATATTAATCAACCAAAAGGAACCATTATGAGCATACCAAGTCACCTAATTTAAGACATTGCCAATCTTTAAGGTATTCAATTACCAACATCTCCTACGAAACAAGATCCTATATGCTCAAGTACAAGTGTTATTCTACTCGATTCTAATCGATTCACAAGAAAAACTCACATCCAAGCTCGAATCAAAGCGAAAAGGATTTATTAAGCGATGTTTATCCCTTGTTTATGTCGCCCTTGGCTTGGTGAGGGCCGCAGGAAACGCAAGGTGATACAATTATTAACGATTCATTAATTAGTGTTGGCTTGAGAAAACTCAATGAGATTGGTGTTAGTTTTTTCGGGAGTCGAACGGCCCATAACGGGGTTTACCCTCCCAACATGGGCTACTCCATACGCTTCATCATTAAGAAAATGAAGTGCTTAAGGGGTAATAGCGTCGCACCGTAATACCAATCCATGTAGGTAGACTAACTTAAAACTATAGTTTCTGATTTAATTAATTTAATTAGCTTTCACTTTTTCAACAAGCTCGGATGTGGCCAACTAGAGTCTTACAGTTTCAGGAAGAACGTGAAAGAATCAAGGATCTTATTAAGCATTTGACGAAGGGAATCTATACAAATGAGTCATGACAAGACTTGAATTAAGGCTTGATAATGCTCATACAGGTTGCTTTCAAGGAGATTTACACTTATCCTAAAGACAAAGCAAAAACAAAAGAAAAAGAACGAAAAACGAAAAAGGTTTTTCACTCCCTTTTTTTTCCTTTTTCACACAAAGTTTTTCAGATTTTAGACAAAACTAAGAAAACAAAAACCAAAAAAAAAAAAAAAAAAACTAGGTTGTCTACCCATGAACATGGAAAATATCACCTCCACTCTAACACAAAACATCACAATATCTCCATCGTGAGAAGGGTGTCACAAGTAAGGTAGAAAACCGAAGAAAAGCATATATACGAAACACTTAACACATAAAAAGCGATGGCGACCCGAGCCCACACGGCTCCAACAACTAGATAATCCCAACATTCACACACAAGGGGTTCGTCCCCCAAAAGGAAAAATCAAGCATGCAACATGGATCAAGAATATATACACTCAAAAAGTGGGCGGAAGGAGATTACCTCAAAATCTTCAATTAAAGCATAACCAATCCACGATCCAAAGAAGATCACACAATAGGTTAGGAATAAACAAGAAAATCATACTATGTGTGAATGTTCGCGTGCAAGATCAAAAAGAGAAACAACTATACATGACACTAGCTAAGAACAAAACTAAAAAATTTAAAAAAAAAACTATTTACAATAAGAATCTCACTCTTTTTTTTCTTTTTCTTTTCTTAAAATCCAAAGCCGGAATGCATACTACCCTCCCACTCCCACACAAAGAAGTTGCCACATCCTCAAAGGAAGCAGAAGTAGGTAAGCAAGCACCCCAAAATAAAAGAAAAAGACACACACAAAAAGAAAATAAAAGAAGAAAAGAAAGAATACTTATTAACTGTACAAGAAAAGGTGAGGAAGGATATTACCTAGAAGGCTTCTTATCAATAGCAGCACTCTTTCTCACCTCAAGATACGGGGCACCAAATCAAAACCTGTAAAACCCCTGAAAATCCAAGTATAATTACCGTTACGTCGTTAGTATTATTTTACGTCCGTTAATTGTCTCTGTGTTTAAATTGTTAACACTTGAGCTCGTAGGATCGTCGTGGGGTTATTAAGGGTAATATTGTCTTTTCTACGTGCATGGATATGCATGGAAATAGGGGTATTTTGGTAAATTGGATGTTAATATTTGATGAGTATGTGTTAGTTTTATTTAAATAAATTATTGGACTATTGTTTTAGTATTATTATTAATACTATTATTATTATTATTATTATTATTATTATTATTATTATTATTAATATTACTATTCTTGCTACTATTATTATTATTAGTATTATTTAATCTTATTATTATTAATATTGTTTTTTTTAAAAAAAAAAATTTCCCCTAATTTTGTGCTAGTGGAGGGTTACATGAGTATTGCCCAAGTTTTATTTGTTTAATTAAGTAAATTAAGTTGTTTAATTTCTTAAACTACTCCTAATTAACCTAAACCTAAAAACCCTAAAACCCCACCCTCTTCTTCTCTCGTTCTTCTGCCGTGGATCCCAACAACCGCCCCGACCACCACCTGCAACCGTTGTCATCCCCTACTCGTCGGAAATCGCCCAGCAGCCACCCCGGCCACCGCTACGATCACCGCGCTCACTTTCTCTCTCTATTTCTCTCTCCTTCGTCCCCCTCTCTCTCACCGTCGTCCGCCTCGCGGTGCGCCACCACCGTTGCCGCCGATCGCCGTCATCGACTCCCGACCACCAGGCGACACCCCAGAACCACCGCAGGTTGTCGTCACCCAGAACGAGACGGAGACAAAAGCCCCCACTGATGCTGCTTTGTATCGAACCTGGAAACCGCCACCACCGACCATCTGCAACCACCACGACTCCACTGACGCCGCCTGAACGTCCGACGACCACCCCGACGTCGCCGCCGCCGACGTCCGCTGCCGCCTGCCTTGCCCAGTTCACGTAAACCCTAAACCCTTCTATTGTTTTGGCCTTTCACTGTTTTAATTGTCGTATTATTCTGATTACGATTATTCTCATTATGATGTCTTTAATTATTATTATTTTTCTTACATTCTGATTCTATGTGTATTCATGTAGTTATTTCATGTTTCAATTTTATTGTTTTAAATGTTCAAATTGGTAGTAAATTGGTAATCCTTGCCAATATATGTGAACTGTATTATTATGGTATGTAATTTCATGTTAGAGTTTGATTAGGTTATTACTATTCTGTTTTGAACTAGGATTAATTATGTATAGTTTGTTTCTAATTGTGTTATGCATGTCTATAATACATGTATTAAGCAAATTGTGTTAATCTGGTAGTAGCAAGCTTTAGTGCTCTGAGATTGAGATTAATAATCTTGGGTATAGTTGTGGTATATCATTATGGTATGTGGTTTTTTTTTTTAGAAGTTGATTAAGAGTGAGTCATATGAATTATTTTGAGTAAATTTGAGAGTTCGGAGTTAAAAATATTAGTTTATAATTATTATTAAATTATATTTTTTACAAAGGGTGTCTCCTAAATCTTCTTAGTTGTTTTTGCAAATTAAATTATGTTATGATAAATAAAGTTTTGAGTTAATATAGTGATCGTATTATTTTTGAATCGTTATCGTATGTTATATCGTTATGAAGAGGTTTATCGAGTTCTTTATATATATTTTTTTTAAAGGTTTAATTTGTTTATATTTTGGTAAAATAGTACCTTTGCTGGTTCCTTATGTATTTTGAAGTTTAGGGGTCGTGTTTCGCCTTTATTTCAATTATTAGTGTGAATTTTAGGTTTATGTGGTTGATTGAGAATTTATATGTTATTGTGGCAAATTATGTTAGTATATGTGTAAGTCAACCTTAGTTATGCTATGGAGGTGAAAGGGAAGTAGTAGACCCTAGTACGCTGTTTAGAATCTCAAATTGAAGTCCCGGGATAATGTGGTTAGAACTATAGTCGAAAATCCCGAAATAAGAACCGGTCAGTTGGGACAGAATTTATGAGTCATACGATATAGATCACCATTTATTTTGTAGTTAATATTTAGCCCTACTGTTTGATCAGGGAGTACCATAGGATGTTAGCTTTAATAGGAATTTTGCGGATCGGGATTTCGAGGTGCATATTTTGAGTTACGACCCAAATAGCGCACCTAGGTCAGAACTGGATAGGTTGTGTAATTGGCTGTTTTTGAGGACCTTAAGGAGTGTTTTAGGTCTCGAGGTCAACATAAGAGTTTTAGTAGACATCCTGAGGTTTAAAGAAAGTCCAAAACCATACCCATTGTATGTAAGCATGAATTCAAAGGAAGCAAGAAAAGCAATGAATGAAAACAATGAATAAACAATGAAATTGGGGACAAGAAATTATACCTTCAATGCACAAAATCTTCAATCTCGAATCCTTGACTTCGAATTTCCCCCGAACAAACAAGAAATTATGGATTGGATTACCAAGGATCCCCAAATTCTCACTAGAAAGTAGAATCGGTAATCCTTGACCCTCCTCCTAACTAAAAGTGGCTTTGTGGTGAGATTATCACTAGAAAGCTTTGAAATCAAACATCAATGGAGACTAAAGAGAGAGAGGGAGAGAGACCTTGTAAAACACTTCAATGGAAATTGCTTGAATTAAGAAAGCTTGAAGAAAGATTACAAGAAAGCTTGAAGAAACTTGAAGAACAATTGAAAACTTGAAGAACAATTAAAGGTTTAAAGAAAAGCAATTAAATCTACTCTAATCCTACTCCTAAAACTACTAAAAGATAAAGACTAATATGATTAGAATGCTGAATTACAATGGGTATTTATAGAAGAAGCAAAACTGGACAGGTCGCGAGCGCGACCCACATAGTCGCGGGCGCGACTTTGTTCTGTCCGCAGACACTTCCTTCTCCCAGCAACACGTTGCGGGTGCCACGTTCACCGTAGCGGGCGCGACATTCATCTGTTTCAGTTGCCCTGGGCTGATGAGTTGGCGCGGCAGAGAGCAGTCTCGGGCGCGAAGCATCTTGACTCGGGTGTGACACCCGTTTGCCTTTTTCCCCTGTTTTGCTTTGGTTCTTAACTCGGGACTCGAGTTGACTCGAGTTGGCTCGGGAAATGGCTCGGGACTCCCTAAAAAGCCTCAATTAAGCCCGATTTCCTTCTAACGCTTTATTTTCCTACAAAACACAAAATCATCATATCTAATATATAAAACCGGGGCTAAAACAAGCAAAAATATCCTATAAAAGATATAAAATTTGGCTCGAAACGAGACCGAACAAGTCTGGTCCTCAACACTTTTAACCCTCATCCATCTAAACCACAATTACTTAAACCTCAACTCACACTTGCTAAGTTTCAGGAAATGTTTTGAGTGAGAGTAGTAGGGTATTATGGATCGGAAGGGGAGAAGTAGTTTGTGACTCACGAACTGTAGTAAGTTCATAAAATCTCTCACACTCGTTCTCTTAGAGATACACCCTGTCTCTGAGGAGAAAGCTTTTGTGGCACAAACACTTTTTCATAAGAACAAGTGTACAAGAAGTACTTTTGCTTTCTTTTGGACAATCCACAAAGAAACATTCCTTAGATATAGGTGGAAGCTAGTCATTGGTCAAACCTCGACAAAGCCTTTACAACCCCTTAAGAAAAGATAAACCAGGAACTTTTCCTTTTCATATCTCATATGATGTCTAGAGCTGGCTAATAGGCTAGGTCGAGTCGGTTTCGTGTTCGTGTTCGTGTTCGTGTTCATATCAAACTTAAACTGGTTCAAAATCCTCCGACCTGAACCTAACCCATTTATTATACGGGTTTGAAATTGAAACTGTTTACCATTTAAATTTTAAACGGTTTGACCTTATTTTGACCCATTTACCAACTTAAGTAAACGTGTTAGAATAAAGTTACAAATTTACCCATTTAACCATTAACTCATTTATACAAAACAACCCATTGTAAGATCGAAATAATGACATATCATACTCAACAATTTGTTTGGTAATATAATTCGAGTTATATATAAGGAGATGTCTTTTAATTCATAGTCAAAGATAATTATAAGTTAAAATTAAGTCTTACGTAGATTTCAAATTGTATTAACTGTAACTTTCACCTAAGTTTATCGATAAACGGTATAATTGGGTAACAATTATCGATCAAATGACTTGACCCATTTAACATACCTAATTAAATGGGTTAAGCTGGTGTTTTTCGTGTCAAAAATTCTGACCTGAACCTAACTCATTTAATTAAACGGGTTTGTCGTGTCAACCCATTTAATTAAATGGGTTGAAAATTTCTACCTAAACTCGTTTAATATCGTGTCCGGTTCAGGTAACTTAGATGTCTTTTAATTCATAGTCAACCCATTTAATTAATTGGATTCGCATAGACAGACCCCAATAAATGCGATGAACGTGGCCCACCAAGAAATGACACTTCTTCCCGAGAAGTCATCCCAGGATTCACCATTCATGAGTTGGACAGATCACTTGGAAAGGTGAAAGACCCCAAAGTCAGGTAACTTACTTGCTGCCCTGCTGAAAGGACTTCATTACCCCTCAACTAGTTTTGCTGATGTGGCTCCTCTTGTTGAAGTTGTCGAATAGCTTCTCTGATAATATCTCCTTGATCCTCAGGCAGGCCCTCCGGAGAAAACGGGCTCCTATTTTGGCCCACAGTCCATCTTTCTCTCGCCCTTGGCCCCTCTCTTCATTAGGCCCATACGGGGCCCTCCCCGCCTTCTTCCCATGTATGTTGTTGCATGATTTGTAGTCTCCCCTTCATGCACCTTCCTTTACATGCGACGTCTTCCCCTTAATCTACCCAATTATGTCCCTCAATCCCCCCCCAGTCTCTCCACCTTCCATCCCTTCTAAAGGATCATAATTGCTTCCTGCTTCCTCAATCCCCTCCTGTGTATCCCTACCTCCTTTAGCTCTCTCCACCTTCACCTCATTATCCGCTTAATTGCCATCCTCGATCGTCCTGATGTCTCCCCCCCCCCTCCCGCGGTACTATCATCCCTAGTATCATCATCATCTCCAAACTCCCTGTCATGACTCTTATCATCATCATCCTCTCCCTCTGGATTGTCATCCTCCTCCCCTTCCTTCGTGTCTCCCCCTTCCGCCATTGGCTCATCATCCTCCATTTGTATGTCCGCCCCTCACTTACACGTCATCAACCTACATCTGCATCATACTCTCCACTCCCTGCTGGATCCCACCTCCACTCATTGTTGACACCCTCTGTCTCCTGCCTAGTGTTTGCACATTCCTCCCAGCACCATCGCCCCCCGCCTGGTCGTCTTCCTGCCCTAGTATCCTTCTAGGATTTGGTGCTTGATGGGGTTGCTGTGGCGACAGCAGAACAAGGGGCCCTGCCCCTCTAACTACTTCCTCATTTCTCAACGGGTGTTGTCGTCGCCCCATACTTAGCCGGGTCGTCAAATACCCCCTCTTGATTGGGAAAGCATGTATTTTCCCTGTATAGAGAGGGCCATCCCCCATAATGATGTGATGACCCATGGCTTCTGCTTCCCTGATACGCTACTTTACCTCGATCCTTACTTTAACCTCCTCATTTGCACACTCAAAGGAGTGTTGGCCTATTTGGCCACACCTCTAAAAAAATATGAAGACATTTTCATATCGGAACGTCACCCAAAAGGTGTGCCCTAATTCATCCCTGACGTAAACCCCCTGATGGAGACCATCATGAAGAACAGCAAGCAGCAGCAGCTTCATCAGTAAAGGAGGCATCTATAGGAACTTCACCAGCGCTTTCAGCAGCAGCACCAAGAAGAGACCATGTAGATTTACCAAACTCAGCAGCTAAGGAAGCATCTCCAGTAGAAACAGCAGGCTTCCTAATCCCAGCAGAGACAGTAGGTCATTCAGCATGTCATTCAGCAGTTCAGCCACCCAGCAGAAGGTTCACAGCTTCAACAGCAACCACCAACCCATCAACAACATCCAATCCAAGCTTGTTACACACTTGTGAAGCAAGTTTTGGCCCCTTTAGCCATTCAGCCCATCAGCATTGGTCATTCAGACCAAATCCAGTTCCCAACAACAACAGTCCAAACAGCAGTCTTTCTCAATGTCATATCTATTGATTGAGGAAGAATCAGCCAAGGTTCCCTAGGAGTTTTTTGTTCTATGTCATGCCATTTTCAAGTCTAAGCCAATCCCAGCATGTTCGAGCATGGCATCAGGAAGTTACAAGATTCAGAACAAGCAATCACAGCAGGGCTGTTTGTTATCAGTTTTTCCAGAACCTCGGTTCTGACGCTAAGTCTTTTGTTATCTGTCCATAGGGGTTATTTTGATCTTTCCTGCTCATTCTAACCTGTTGAGATTATATCCAGGTTAACTTTGGCGCGGGAATTACCTCAGTAACTTAAATTTTACCCCCTTAGGCAGGAAAGCCTATGATTGGTTCATTTTGCCACTCTTTTGGCATTTGGTCCAATCAGAGCTTTTCTTTCTATTTTCTTTTATTTTCTTACAAATTATAATTTGGATCATATTAGTTAGCTTAGGATGTAATCAGATGTTTATCTTAAGCATTGTAAGTTAGATTAAGTCAGGGAGATTAGGCAGATTAGCTTATGTTAAGCAGCTGCTAATCAAACTGCTCGTAGCCTTTATATTTTAAGTTTCCAGCAATGAAAGAGATCATCAGTGTTTGTTCAATAGTATTCTCGAGTGTCTTAGAACCTCTGTATGTTTGTGAGTATCAGATAACTCTCAAATCCTTGATTAAATCAGCTCCTGTAATTGGCAAGAATCCAGCAAGTGTTAGCTGTGCTTGATCATCCATGCTTTGGTGTGTCTGTAGGGGCATGAATGTGAGAGTCCTTTGCCCTTGATTGAAGTTGTGGTGTGTTTGTATCAGTTGTAAGCAAGCCTATCTTTTATTTTCCTCGTTGGGTTATCATCTATTCCAGCCAATTGTTTCCAATTAGCTATTGTTATTTCAAGCATCCAGCTCTGTGTGTGTGACTGTATGATGCATTCTAGTTCAATACTCTGATCATTGTGAGCTAGCATACATCACCCCCGCAAGCAAGGGCTTAGCCAAATTCACACGGACAAGTACACAAATATTATTCATGGAAAAGTCAGCAACTCCATGAATATCTGCGTCCACCACTTCCCCCACCAGCCTTGTTAACTTGATCCCGGCACTTGTCCAACGTTGTCTGAAGGGAAGGCTTTCCAGTTGCACCCATAAACAAGCACAATCAAAACGGACCTTAGCTGGAGTCATATCAGCAGTGATTTTCTTCAACACAAAGAGATAACCATCAAAGTTAACCCAACTTTGCACCATCATATCGAGACAATCTTCTAGGTGGAGAAACCAGAAAGAGAACTAGCGTTCACCCACCTTTCTAACCTCCACCCCTCACCTATTCCTCCAATAGGTATCAACTAGTCTTTTAAACACCTCTTCATCCCACTCTCTACTATTCGTTACATACCCAATGAACGTGTTATCAAACCGGATTTTTGCAGAAAGCGGGGGAGGGTTTAAATCAATAGAGGCCCCCATCCTCAGCACACCCGAAAAAGAGATGGTAGACTGGTTGCCTGCTCCACTGGCCATATTTTGGATGATCTATTTCCGAAAGCTAGAAAAACGAGAAGAAGGTTTTTTGTGTAGGGAACTCTCCCTGAGATGAGACACTCGATACCCTCTTTTAACCCTCAAAACCTGCTGCGTTTTAGCTACCCCATTTTTCCTTTTATAGGCAAACCAGGTATATTCTATTTCTCTACCTTTCCAATTGTTCCACCTTTTAAAAGGCGATACATATAAGGGCACCTCTGACTTTTCCCCTTTAATGCAATCTGATCCCTCCCCTTTTCCCCCTACGTCACCCATGCAATAAATACCAATCCACCAAATCTCCCTACTGATTAAATCTGCCGACTCCCCTCAGGCCTCGAGAAGCCCCCTTTGAACTCCCTCTCAACACACTCACCGAAGTCTGCAACTCCCTCAAACTATCTAAAGTCATAAATGAACTCCCATCACATTAAACGTCACTCTCACCTACCACTTTTTAAATACCCAACCACCTTACTCTTTCCAGTTTCCCTGCTACGATTCGCCCCCCGGACCAAAAGCATCAGCCCATGCTACAACATGGGCTAATGAGAGCTAAACTTATTGTAGCCCAAATAGCCATATATCACTTGAACAACTCTACCAAAAACCTTGGGCAAAACCGGTCGAATCAATTAGGAGAAAACTTCACGGCCCAGCCCAATTCACCCGGTCTAATCCCAAACACCCTTTAGCACCAACCACTACTAGCCAGGAACTTTGGCGAACCTTCTAGACCCCTTCCTCCTAGGGATGGACGTTGTACCTGTACCCTACCTAGTATCGTGTACCGTACAGGACTCCCTCCGCCTTAGCAACTCTGCTTTCCTTCGACCATCGCTACGACTGTAACTAACCATCATAGGATACCCGGACTAAATCTTCGAAACCAACTTTGACCCTCCACTTTCACCGCTATCCGGCCACCCAAACTCCTCAGGTACTACCCCCACTCAACTAACCTAAACAAACTTTAACTACCGGAACAGAAACAACTAAGATGTTGAAGGATTGCTACCTTTGCACTCATCATTGAACCCTACCTGCACTAAGCAAGCTAAACACTTGACCAGATAATAGAAGATTTGCGTACCTCAAGAGCGTTGGATATGGTATAATTGTATATAGTACCTACATCAAGATATTAATTGTTTGTCCCCTTTATACATATAACTATTAAGTATATATCACATTTTTCTCTTATTCACAAATCATAGCTTATATATATGTGATACAATTTTTTGAGTTAATAATATAACAAATTGGTACTCTATTATATAGTTATTTTGATAAAACTAAACCCTTTAATTATGTTTTAGTGCATTTGCAGCATAATGTTAATGTGTATCACAAATCAATGTGAAATCAATAATACTATTCATTTTAATGTTGGTTGATAAGATACACTATGATATGGAAAATGTCCAAACAAAATGTTTAATTTCTATAAATGAATTATATTATTTATAATTTATTTTAAATATATTTGAACATAGGTTTCGAAATAAGAGTTACAATTAATTTTTCATAATATTAGGAAAGTTCTGCCCAATATTGGAATATTAAACTTTACATTTATAATTGACGGTCCCTTGTCCCTAATCTAAATCATATACAGACACGTGCAGATAGTACTAGCGAGTATATGTAATGCAACGTTTAACTGATCATGGTTCGATCTTAACATACAACCACATTGTTGGTGTACTTGTAAGCCTAAACAAAGAGCAACTCTCGGTGCTTATGTAACCAAATCGAGATTTTGGCATTTTTTTAAAGTTGGTGTTACTCTCTCTCTCTCTCTCTCTCTCAAACACAAACACACACACACACTCATGTCACTAAAGCAAGTATGAGGAGCGCACCACAACCTCTCTATAAATAGATCAACACTAAAGAATCCCTTCATCACCACTGTTGATATGAGGAATTCAAAGGGTCTGAATTTAGTAAGGAGAGGTCGAGAATCAAGCATATATAGAGAAGATTTAAAGATTGAATCAAGTGTGGTTGGTTAGGTGAACAACCTCCCCCAAGTAATTTAAGGTTTAATGCTTTCATTTTAAGATTTAGATTAGAACTTAGGTAAAATTTTCACATGTTAATATAGCTTTTTGGTTGCATGTTTATTGATTTATGCCTTGTATTCAATTTTTTTAGATTTAGTTTTAGTTATAAGACTCTGCACATCTTGATTTGATTTTTCTCTTCTCTACTTAAATTTATGTTTGTTACCTTGAATTTATGGGTGTTAAACTCAATTTGTGCCTTATTTTTGGATTGTTGATTTTGTTGAGATTTGATGATGTGGTATATATGAGTTACTTTTATTTTCTAGTTCCTTTTGAATTTATTCATACTCTTTATTTTTATAGTTTTGCATTTTGGTTCTAGTTTGCAAAGTGGGTATTTCGAATTTCAGTTGAATGTTTAGGGCTTATTGGTTCATATTTCTGTTAATTTGGTTGATTTTGACGAATTCAGTGTGGTCCCTTGGAAGGTCGAGATTTAGAGAATGACAATTGTACATTTCTTTTCCCCCCTACTTGGATTCAATTACATAAGAAGCTCAAATTCGACTTCGATTATTTCATTGATATTGATTGCGTTTGATGTGGTTTAATTTTATTTGAATTTGTTGATCTATTTCTAGGTTTAATTCTTATTTCCCCTAATTTCTTATGTTTGCTATTTTCCCTATCTTTGCGTCATGCTTGCTTGTCACTCTGTCTCATTTTCCACATAGATGATTCCTAAATTTTGGAATAGTCTGTCGCCCTAAATTTAAGGTTATATTAGGGTTTCAATTTTGGTTTTAGGACATTCAATATTAGGGTTTATTTGATAAAGATTAGTTGTTGGCCTAGCTTTAATGACTCATTAAATTAATGAGTCAATTAATGAGTCTTTTATTGTTGTGTTTAAGTCCTATTATTTTATAATTTAGTTTAATTTTAGTTTTACAAGTTTGATTTATTTGTTAATAATAATTTTCATTTATAATGTTAGGTTTAATATGAATGTTTAGTTTCAAGTTCATTTGATTTTCTCTTGTTTATAATATTGGTTTCAATTTGGGAATATATATTTAGTTTATGAGTTTGGTTAGTTTCCTTTGTTAATAAATAAAAAGAACCAAGCTCAAATACTCTTTGTAAGTTTTAAATAGAAATCAACTCTTTTTCGATATAACACTCTAATACTCTTTTTAAAACTATTAAAAATATTTCAAACAGAAAGTGACGTCGCTGTCGGGTAGTTAGCACTTTTCAATTAAGCTTCCTTGACTGTTTGGCTGCGGTGCCACAACACACCGCACTATGCTAAAGCCCACCACAATTTACCACAACCCACCACAATCAACTTCTTCACATTTACCAATACAATTTACATCTATAAAAAACAAGACCCACCACAACTTACCAATAACTCACCACAATTCCATCACACCCGCCATAATTCCACCACACCGTACCGCGCCATACTGCAGCCAACCGTATAAAAGAACAGAGCCTAAAAGTTATAAAAAAAATTAAAATCCAAAAAGATTTCGCGTCCTTGATTTCTTGGTTATTTGAGATAAGTCTTTAATTATATTTCTCTTTTATCTTAGCTTCTTCTTTTTAAAGAAAATTTCAAAAAGATTTACGTTTTTTTATTTTACTTGAAATTTGGTATTAATATGTTTTTTGAAAATTAAAAAAAAATTGAAAAGCTTATAAAAGAATATTGGGGTTTAGTTTCCCATAATTTGAGTATGAGACTTTTCGACAATATATTGGGTGACTATGAGTAACATGTTAAATGGAATCACAATTTGGAAATATGGGAACATTTAGAGATCATGTTTTGGGTATTAAACCTAAAGTGAGAAATGACATTGAGTCTAAGTACTCCGATGGTCTAAATGGATTGTTAAGTACTAGATCAATTGATGAGTGATGGATTTCTTTGAATCTTCTTACATTCTATTTATACGGCTGGCAGGCTGCAGTGCCACACCGCATCGCAATTTTCCATATTCCAGCACAACCCACCACAATCTACCATAACCCCCATAATCTACTTTTTCTAATTTAATTTATCTTTTTATTAAAAGTTAAACTTTCCATATTCCACCACAACCCACCACAACTTTTCCCAACTCACCACAATCCACCACATTTCCTCTACATCACACCGCACCACAACCAGCCGTATAAAAGTTGATTATCTCGCAAATCTATGTTTATGTTTCTGATTATTTCTTCAAATGTAAAGTGCAAAAAAGGTGGTTTAAATGATTTTCAAGTAGATAATGACATAGATCAATGAATTGCGGTAATTAAAACAGTTGATTATTGTATGATCTTTCATTCGTTATGGTTTATGATAGCAAATATTTAGGATTTATCTATAAATTTTAAGGATCTTTTTAAAATTTCAATAAGAGAATGGAAGCTCTCAAGTCTCAACTTATGGATGTAAAGTATATGTATTTATATATAGCTCCTCCATCCTACAATATTTTTCCATTTGGCTACAGTTACAAAAACCAAGAAAATAAGTTAGGGTGTGTTTGGTGTAAAGGAAAACTTTTTTCTTGGAAAATGGTTTTTCGTGTAAAATAATTTTTTTAGAAAATGAATTTTCTTTTGATATTTTCATGTGTTTGGTACACAGAAAAACAAGAGAGAATATATTAAATTGGTATATGAGAGAGTGGTGGAGAGAGAGAAAAACGAGAGAGAGGGAATATTTAAATCGGTGTGTTAGAGAGAATGATGGAGAGAGAGAAAGAAGGGAGGGAGAACGAAAGAAGAGAGAGAGAAAATATTTTTCATTAGATTGGAGTCAAGAAAATAATTTACAAACGGGTGGGGGATTTTCTGCATTTACCGGTCATAGACACTGGAAAATGGGCATCCCAACCAAACACACCCTTAATTAAGTGCATGTTTGGCCTAATTTCTAAAAAAGTGTTTTAACTTGTTATAAAGAGTTTTTATAAAAACTATTTTTGGAGAGATTGTGAAGTGTTTCGCCTAACTTATGACATAAGTGATTTTACTAAAATTAAAGTTTTTGGCCTAATTTATAATATTGTGCTTTTATTAAATTTAATTGTTTAGCCTAACTTTTAAAAATTATCATGTGTTTTTTTGGAGTAAAATTATCATATGATTATTTAGATTTTTTTTTCTTTTTATTCATTTATAAACATATTATCAAATTTTAGTTTTAACAATAATTATAATCGTATAGTTATAATTATAGTTATAATAATTATTATTATTATAACTATATATTGTTCTATTTAACTATACAATTCTTTAAATTAAATATTTATATATAAAAAAATTTACTAATATCATATTTGCAAAGAAATTAGATAATAAAAATGTTCAACATAATATTAAAGGTTCTAACATAATATTAAAATATCTAAATAATATCTTTATAAGAATCAAAATATTTATTTGAAATTATGGAAAGTAATTATTAGAGAATCTCGTATATTGAGTAGTGATTAGTTTGTAAGAAGTAGAAACAACAATTTAAGCATTAAAATAAACAACAATTTCGCTCGCTTAAAGCATTAAAATAAGATTTTCAGCGGTTCACGAGTGAACCTTCTCGAACAGCTCTTTTCGAAATTGAATCAGCAGTTTCATAATAGACTAGGCTGTTAGCAGGATTCGTAGGCGAGACATCTATATCTATTTCTTTATCATGTTGAAAGAGAGGAGAGTGAACGCACCAAAGGTGAATAAGACCTTGAACTAGGATGAATCATACGCTGGTTGAACTAAAGACTGGCGTCGGTACATGAAGATTGATATTGGTTAGTTCTCCTCCCTTTTTGTCTGGTATCGCTTGAATGAAGGCTGCCTTTGACGAATGCCTGTAACCAACCCAAAGGTATCAATTGTAAATGTGCTTGACGTATCGAATCAATGATTAGACGGTATCGATTTTGACCTTTAGGAGAAGAACCCGCCCTATTACCTACGTCCCTTCCTCGAAGACTGAGATCGTAGTTCTCATGAAGGTTGATGAGGATTCCTGCCTTGCGAATACTTGGGAGAATGCTTAGAGATTTGCTCCATTCCTTGTGCTCGTTGGAGCTGGATAAAGACAAGATCAATCATTTAGTCTAGTCAAAAAGGATATCTATTATACGCGAATTCCTTGGCTTCTATAGAGATGCGCTATCGGTGACTCGATTCTTTTCTCTTTTTTTTCCTTGTACGAAATCCAATTTACAAGGATTCCTATAGGAAATATTACAAATAAAATACTCCCGAAGAAAGCGAAAGCATGGGTCCTCTTTTAATGATGTGCTCTGATCGCTCTCTATCAATATGTTCTTTGCCCAACATAGCCTGAAAAAATGCAACCAAGCTATTGGCCACAGCGTCCTTGCCAGTAACCTGATGCCCTTGAGCATCCTGAAGCTCATATATTGTGGCTGTTTGTCTTCTTTGCTTTAACTGTGCAAAAAAACACTAAACCATTGGCCAAATTAATCTAATCCATCTTTGATTGCAGTTTAAGGAGTAATAAAGAGGGAGTAAGGTATCAACATAATCTTTACTCAGCTCACTTTCCTGAATCTGTAACTCCATAATGTAGGGGTCTTGATGCAAAGCATCCTGCACTCTCTCTAGTTGTTGTCTTGCCAAGAGGACTTTGTGATGAATATGCCCAAATTGACTGCTTGAACTGAAGAAAGATCGGTGAGTGATCAGACCTCAGGATAGTATATAGCTCTCACATCCTCCCAAAGCAAAGACCCATGTATGATTCACCAGAACCCTATTTTGGAATCCATTCTGCTACCAGATTCATGCCTATTGGACCATGAGTAAAGATAGCCGTTTGTAGGCATTTCCAGCAGCTCACACTCCTCAACACAGGCTCTAAAGTCAACCATTTCCTGGAGAGTGACTGCATTTCCCCCAATTCTATCATCAACATGACGCACAACATTAAAATCTCCAAGTAAAGACCATAGGATGGTCATACCCCCAGCAATACTCCTCATGGCATCCCATAGCTCCTTCCTCTCAGTATCAGTATTGAGGCTATAGATGAATGTTAAATAATAAGAATCCCCCGTATCCAGTTGCCTTACCCAACAATGTACCATCTGACTAGTGACAAAGTGAACCTGAACATCAAACATCTGAGGTTTCCATACCACAAGTATATTAAATATATTAAGTCTAAATTTTAAACAAGTATATTTTGAAAAATATTTATTTTAAATTTTTTAAAACAAACTAAAATTTAAGAAAGGGTTTTTGGCCACAAATAATCCGTACTGAGGGGCTTGTGATTGAGAATAATCCGAAGTGGCTTTTCGGCTACTGGTATTCTGTACTTTTTCACTATTTTCTCATAGCAGTACAGAATCAATTCTCGGCACCGGAAAGCTGAGAAATGTCCTTTTTGAGGTATGAATAAACATACTTTTCGATCGCCATGTCAGCTTTCCGGTGCCGGAAATTGATTACGATTCTTATGAGAAAATAGTGAAAAATCTGATTGTCGATTAGAAAAGCTACTTTGAGTTATTCCCAATCACAAGCCCCTCAGTACGGATTATTTGTGGCCAAAAACCCTTTAAAAAATATATTTTATAATTTTATATTTAATAATTTTTTTGAGAAAAATTAAATTAGAAAAGTTTCTGATCAAATAAAATTTAATATATATATACAAATAAAATTTATTACCCTTTAAAAAATATATTTTATAATTTTATATTTAATAATTTTTTTTGAGAAAATTTAAATTAGAAAAGTTACTGATCCAAATAAAATTTAATATATATATACAAATAAAATTTATTTTACTTATAGCAATTGTAGTAATGGTAATAGTGGACGACGATTTTAATTTATAAATCAATAGCCTAATTTGACGTTCGCTAGGACACTTCCCCATTCTCTCTCCTCCCCTCAGGCCCATTCCAAAAGCATAGCAGACAAACAAGTGAAAGTTAATACCCAAAAAAAAATAGAAATCATTAATAAAAAAGGGTTACTGGGATACTCTTGCTTAGTCTTATTCTCTTCTTTCATTTGCTTTGGAGACTTCCATTCACAAAAACAAACAGTTTACCTACAGACAAATACCTTGAAGAGAAAAAGGGAAAATAAAAGACCCTAAACTCAACCCGCTTTCATTGGGGGAAGCTCGGCAAGCAGCAAATGCAGAAACCCAATTCTAGTTAAATTTTCAAAATCAAATCTCAATTATTTAGGAACTTTTTGGTTCTTCATCTGTATTTTTGCTGCCTGTCTTTAATCTTTGTTCTAGTTGTTTTGATTAGTTCTTTGCTCAGTACGACGTCGTTTCTAGTCAAAATTTCGTTTTCCAGTCTTCTACAGAACCTCTTCATTGAATTTTAGTTGATCAATTTTGTTGGTTTTCCGCACCTGTTTCTTCCTCCTGTATTTTTACTCTGTTTGAGTATCGTACACTTTTTATTTTTCCTCTTTTGGATCATAGTAAGCTGATAAGTTATATTTTTGTAGCGGAAAATTGTAATTTTTGAGCTTCAAAGTCGGTTAAAGTAACATTTTATGTATCGGGGTTTGAGTTCTCTGGGATTTTGCGACTGGGTGTTTGAAATATGGGGATTTGGAGTGTTTTTAGGGTTCCACCGAGCTGTTCATTGTACTTGTACTAAGGTGGGATTAATTTATGAGTGAAGAACTAGAGCTGGTGGGTCCGAAGATAGGGAAAGTTGCAGAGGATTCCATCGAAGTATCTTGTTGGCTTATTGGAGTTATTGGCATTGTAGAATGTTGAGCAGCAAATGTTTTGGTGTGGGTTGGGTTATACGGC
This sequence comes from Portulaca oleracea, assembly GCA_029582165.1. Taxonomy (NCBI): domain Eukaryota; kingdom Viridiplantae; phylum Streptophyta; class Magnoliopsida; order Caryophyllales; family Portulacaceae; genus Portulaca; species Portulaca oleracea. The sequence goes on from CM055881.1 coordinate 17,184,149, forward strand.
TACTGGGTATCTCATCTTCTGACTTCCAAGTTGTTATGGTCAAGCACAAATGTGGTTCCTGTTCTTTAGTATGCGATTGGTACTATGGAGTATCAGTATCATCTCTTGGATTCAATAGCAAATTGTTTAGTTTCCTTTGCTCAATTTTGAACTTTCTGTAGTGTAAAATTATTAGGTTTTAGGAGGATTCATGTTGTTTAGGTAATCAGTTTTGCATTGAAGCGACTTGAAGTGATAGTTTTGAGATCTTTGGAAGAAGAAGATGGTGCTTCCGGGGCCTCCCTCACCAGTTGGTGGTGCCCAATCTGTTAGTCCCTCACTTTTAAGGTCAAATTCAGGGATGTTAGGAGCTCAAGGCAGTGCAATGCCTTCACAAGGGGGTTTCCCATCCCTAGTCTCCCCAAGAACACAGTTTAATAATGTCAACTTGCTGGGAAATCTCCCCAATGTTTCACCACTCCTTAACCAGTCTTTCGGTAATGGTGGTCCGAATGGCCCAAGAACTGGGATTGATTCTGGGGCTGATTCTGATCCTCCTTCTGGAATAGGCAGTGGAATGGGGTTCAACCCTCCCTCTTCATTTTCAGCAGCTAACATGACAAATCCGGGTCCGTCCGGTCAGGTTCAGAGTCAGCAGTTTCCCAATTCTTCTGGCAACCAAATTATGCCTGATCAACCCCAATCACAACAGCTTGAACCACACAGCTTCCAGCATTCTCAGCAACAATTCCAATCTGTCAGGACTGGTGTTGTACCTGTGAAGATGGAGCCCCAGGGATGTACTGACCAACATGGGCCATCACAACAACAGCAGCAGCTTCAGTCTTTGAGGGGTATTAATCAAGTTAAGTTGGAACCACAACAGTTGCAGTCTATAAGAGGCATTGGCCCTGTGAAGATGGAGCCTCAGCATTCAGATCAGTCCATGCTCTTGCATCAGCAGCAACACCAACTTCTCCAACATATGTCCATGCCGAGGCAGTCTCCACAAGCTGCAGCTGCCCAGATTAGCATTCTCCAGCAGCAAAGGCTTCTTCAGTTACAGCAACAACAGCAGCAGCAGCAACAGCAGCTTCTTAGGGCTATTCCCCATCAGAGATCTCAATTGCAACACCAGTTGCCACTGCCACCCCAGAATTTTCCTCTCAGGTCACTGGTGAAACCTGTTTATGAACCTGGGATGTGTGCTCGACGCCTCACACAATATATGTACCAACAGCAACACAGACCGGAGGTCCGAGCTAGATTTTTTTGATCTTTTTCCCTGTGCTTGTAGTGCTATGACAGACTGATAATGGCTTCACAAGCTAATGCCTACACTTTTGTCCAGGATAATAGTATTGAGTTTTGGAGAAAGTTTGTTTCAGACTACTTTGCTCCGAATGCCAAGAAGAAGTGGTGCGTCTCAATGTATGGAAGTGGTAGACAGACAACCGGAGTCTTTCCTCAGGCAAGCTTCTACCATTTGTAGGGTTGGCTATCAATGTCTTAATGTGAAAATGCCTGTGTTAGTCTTCTCTTCCATTGATCATTTTTATCCGATTGCCTTTCTCTAATATCTTTTGGTAATTACAGTTTGTTTTGTGCTAGCCATCTTTGTTTTTTTGCTATGATTTGGCATATCACTTTAGGTGAAGGGAAAAAGTCAAACTTCAGTTCTTCATGAAGACCATATGTTTGTTATTTCATTTTTTGGTGTCATTTCTTGCAATTGTTTCTGTTTCTTTGTGAAACTCTTGCAATATACTGATCTGTTCCGTTCACTAACTACTAGGATGTATGGCACTGTGAAATATGCAAGCGCAAACCAGGCCGTGGCTTTGGTAAGTGATTTCTTATGATTTATTAATGTCCTTAATGGAAATATTTTGTTTTTCTGTCATAACACATCTGACACGTGAATGATTTTCTATTAATGCTGCTCCCAGAGGCTACTGTTGAGGTCTTGCCTAGACTTTTCAAGATCAAGTATGAAAGTGGCACACTGGAAGAACTTCTGTATGTTGATATGCCTCGTGAATATCAGAACTCTTCAGGGCAAATTGTCCTAGACTATGCCAAAGCAATCCAAGAAAGTGTTTTTGAGCAACTTCGTGTTGTTCGCGATGGCCAACTTCGGATAGTTTTCTCCCCAGACCTGAAGGTTTTGAATCAGTAAATTTTCTTTCTTGATTGTGAAACTAACATGCCCTAGTACTGTACTTGACTTTTCCCATCACTTGCAGATATGCTCTTGGGAATTTTGTGCCCGGCGACATGAAGAGCTTATTCCTAGACGATTGTTGATACCCCAGGTCATATATTATGTTGTCCTTTCAGTTGGCTCATCTGTTGCTTATTAGATCTTGTTAGAATTGTGAAAGGAATGCAGCTACCTACCTATTGTTTGTGGGTCTATTCGAATTGGTTTCTCCGCGGCTATTAATGCTTGCTGAGGTATACTGGGATTTTATAGCTTGCCAGCATATTTCCATGTGAAGAAGCTGGTTAATGATGGCCTCCAAAATATGTTTCTGTTGCTAGCTTGCCATGTATACTGGGATCTTATGGCCTGCCAAATTAAACCATTCACAAATGATAGCTTCATCTAATCACCTGGTTTAATAAGCAAAAAAGAAAGTAAAAAGAAAAGTCCCTGCAATCCTGGAAATGGAGGAAGAAACAAAACAGAAATTATTGTATTGATTCATCTTGATACTATTCTTTGTTGAATGTCGGGATCTTGTTTCATTTTTATTGCACCCTGAAAGGCTTGATATTCTTTGCTTTCTTCTAGTAATGGTGGTTACTTAAGTCTTTGTTTTCTTTGCTGAATGTGTTACATTAGAGTTCAATTTGAAAACTGTCAGACTTCTTTGAAAAATGTTATTTCCGCCATCCGTATTCATTTGGCACTTTGGGGGAGTGGGGAGATACCAAGATAACTAATAAAGTTAGGGAGAAAAATTATAAAATTACTTAAATTGGTAAAAATTAATTATGAGGGATGGAGACTATAGACCTGAATTGGTAAAAGTTACATAGTGAACTGTAAAATAACAAATAATTAAGGACGAGGAAAGTTAGTTAAGTGGACAAATAATTATGGACGGAGTGAGTACATTGTGTAGCAAATTGAAAGGTTATATAACTGCTTTCTAAGGACATTGCGTTTGAATTATGAGGTTTATCGTTTTACTTTTGATGGGCTTTATCGATGTGCAATACTCGAGCACTTTATATTGGATTATGTTGAAAGAAACATTTTGATGCATGATTTTCTCAATTACCTTGGTTTATGTTCACTGATGTGTTTATTCAGGTGTATCTGTTGTTTTCCCCATCAACTATTCTATAAAATATAGCAATGCTGCTTGCTGCATGAGATTGTTTGGACTTGTTTTTATAGGCTCACATAAACTCAGTTTAGGATCTAGGAAGCTACAATCTTTTATGGTTGATTCTTTCCCATCTACACAAGCATGAACACGAAGTTGCTTGAAGGCACCCATCCAGAATCCGTTATTTGGCAAATTAGCTATGATAATATGATTTTATTTATTTTTATTTTTTTTTTTTGGGGGGGGGAGGCTACAGAAACTTGTTGCTAAATTGGCTCTTTTTTGGCAGTAGATAGTTTCGTATTTGCATCTTATTATACCTCTGCTGGGTTCCAACAACATGACTAATCATACATGGAGTCCGATTTCTCCGGTAGATGCATGGAGATGGATGATATGGGATTTCACATAAACTGTGAAAGACTCTGGCTATGGACACAGCTTTGTACTGCCTGTGTTTATTTTGTTTCCATTTTATGTGATATGCTTCCATTTTGCCTCAATTTTTATATGACAATTGAAAACAATCCCAAAGTTGAGATACTCTTGTTATATCCTTCAAACATCTTAGGTTTGATATTTCTATAATTTGTTGAAGTTCTTGTGTGGTTTGTTTCTAAATGTATGTGAACTATGTTCAAATTGATTGGTTCCATACAAAGCAAGACAGAGGGGGTCACTTTCATTTTATGTGTTCAGTTGGGCCTAGTATTTGTTCTTTTTGCTGAGTCCTGCTCTAATATTTTCACAGGTTACTCAGCTTGGGGCAGCTGCACAGAAGTATCAGGCTGCTACTCAAAACTCGTTTGCCAATATGTCCACTTCTGATTTGCAGAGTAACTGTAATATGTAAGCTCTCTTTTTCTGGTCTCTCATTGGGTGACCCACAGAACTGTAATATGCAAAGCCTTAGCCTTAGAAGATTGATTTGGCTCTTTGGTTTGTTTGAAATGTATGACCTTTTTTCTTTTTTTTTTGTTTTGTGTCTGTTAGAGGTGACATTAGTTTCTGTTTTCATGAGGTGAGCAATGTTGATCTGTGATCGACTTAGGGATCATCTATCTAGCTTTCCATAGTTTGTTAGTTGTTACTTGACATACTTGTTCAACTTTTCAATTTATTTGTGGCATTTTTCTGGTGCTCGGCCATTGCAAGATTTACGATTATCAATCAGAATCGTTGATATAATTTTGATTCATGTAGCTGATACATAAAACGATACAAATTAGTGGTTAATTGTAACATTGCCAGCCAAATTTATTGTGATTATTTTCTTTAAAAAAAAGAAAAAGAAACATGTACTTCAGTCGAAATACATCAGTGCACCACATCATGCAAAACCAGTACGCTGAGCTGTATGTATTCAGTTCATATCTTTGATTGGAAGTGGGATATGAATTGCTTTTCAAATTCAGTATCCTGATGGATTATTCTAATTTTATGGTGGTAGAAGGTGTTTCGGCAATTGCATCTTACTTTTTATCAATTGCTTCTATTTTAGGTTTGTTGCTTCTGCTCGACAATTGGCAAAGGCATTGGAGGTCCCATTAGTGAATGATTTGGGATATACCAAAAGATATGTTCGCTGCCTTCAAGTAAGGAGATGCAATTTGTCGTCATTTTGAGATAGTTGTACTGAATTCTTGAATCATATTTTCAAACTTTGTATTGTGATGTTTTCACCCCATCTTTCTGACCAAGATCATTGCAACTTGCCATCCTAGGTTCATACCACTACATATATGATGTATTCCCTTTTTTTTTCATTCAAAATTCTGCAAGAAAGTTTGATTCACTAACATTATCTGTGCATGGCAGATATCTGAAGTGGTCAACAGTATGAAAGATTTAATTGATTATAGCCGGTTGACAGGGGCAGGACCGATGGGTAAATCCTGGAAGCTTTTTTTTTTTTTTTTTGGGCGTCTTCTTCATGCATGCTTTGCCGTTAACTAATTGTCTTTAGCAATGAAGGGCTGGTTATAAAGAGAAATTTAAGCATAAAGGAATATTTTGATGCTTGTCATTAAAGCTAAACTCTTGGGCATGTGTATATTCTTCCCTTTCCATCCAAGCCAAAAAGAAATACCATTACCATATCCACAGAGCCCTAGCTAGGCTGAGGGATTGGAGGGCTTATTGTTAGGAAATTACTTCTGCTAAACTCCTACCAAGAAGTACCATGTGAGGCATTTTGATTTAGTCTGTTAAAAGTAAAAATCAGCCTTGATGATTCTTTTGTTGTGTGGCAATTCTTTTAAGTTAGGGTAGATTGTGATTTCATTCTTTTGTTTGCAGAAAGTTTGGCAAAATTTCCTAGAAGAAGAAGTACGTCATCTGAGGTTCAAGGGCAAAACCAGCAACCAGAGGAACAACAAGAGCTGCAGCAATTGTCTCAGCAAACAATGATTCACAACCCAAACAATAATGAGCAGAATTCAGCCCAGTCAGGGCCCATGCAGGGGAGCAATGGGGCGCCCAGTGTAAATAACTCAATCAACCCGACTTCACATAGCACCATTGCAGGGCTTCTTCACCAAAACTCAATCAACTCCAGACCTCAAAACTCAGTGAGCAACGCCAATAGCCCGTATGGTGGAAGTTCACTTCAAATGCCATCACCTGGCTCGTCAACTGCTATGCAAAAAACTCAGCCAATTCCTTCTGCATTCCAATCTCCCACACCTAATGACATCCCCCAAACATCACATGGTGCATTGACTGCACATTCTCCGGCCATCTCCAACGTCCAACAGCCTGCTGTCTCAGGTGAAGGAGATACAACCGATACCCAAAGCTCAGTCCAGAAGATCATCCAAGAGATGATGATGAGTAGCCAATTGAACACTGGAGCAAGTATGATGGGCATTGGTGGTTCTCTGGGCAGCGACATGAAAAATATGAGCCCCACCCTGAATGTTGCTGTGGGAAATGGACCTGCAAGCAGCAATTCGAGCATTGGTGGTGCACCTTTTGGTGGCATGGCTCAAGCTTCCATGATCAATGGCATGAGAGCTTCCATGGGTCATAATAACCCCATGGGGATGAACGGAAGAGTTGGCATCCCATCAATCATGCGAGATCAAAGTATGAGCCATCGACAAGACTTGGGTAACCAGATGTTAAGCGGGCTTGGAGTAGTCAATGGCTTCAATAATCTCCAATTTGATTGGAAGCCATCACCGTAAAAGCAAAAAAGAACAAAAATGGGGTGTTGACAACAATTGGTTGGCATGGATTGTTGGAAAGAAAGCACAGCTGCTGCATTGTGCAGCATGAGAGCAACAGGACTGGAAATGGTGAATGATCTGCAACTCAATGTGCCCTGGGGGAAAGAAAGAACCAACGTCAAGACGGGGTTTGGGTTGTTGAGGCTACAGCTACACCACTTTGTACTAATTTCTGAAGAGAGAATGAGAGAACATACAGCATAGAGTTTTCTTGCTATTAAAAGAATGTCACATCCCTTTGGAAAATGGCACGGCTCTCCTTTCTCCCGTGTGATTTTCCGCCTAAAATAGACCCATATATGAGAACCAGCAGCGTATGAATGGGACATTTGGCTGATTAGCGATGCAAAAGCGATGAGATTAACTTACGGATGAAAACAAGGGGTGAATCGCTGAATCTCACATCTCTAAGCCCAGTTAACTGTTCGAGATTGGTTAATTCATGTTGTATACACTTTTGGTCTCTTGTAAGCACAAATTTTGAGTTCAAGAAAATGTAATCTATATTTATATCCAAGTATTATCTTAAAACTTGACTTTATTCAGGGTGTATATGATAGAGCGAAAACACTTTTTAGAAAAATATTTTCTCAATTTTCTAGTATTTGGTACAAAAAAGTTTTAAAATCATTTTCAAAGAAAATGATTTTCCCCTAAAGGAAGGAAATTGACTTCCATTTTTCAAGATTAAAAAAAAATTCCCCCTTAATTGTAGGATCAATTTTCACTACTAAATGAAATTTGAGGGTGAAACTCAACATTAACGGTTTAATTGGAAATTGTGTAATACGATATAATTGAATTAAAAAAGCACAAATATAAATTTTTATCTTAAAATATTTTTATCTGATAACATTTATCGCCACATATACCGGAATTTTTTTTGTCACTAAAACTAACTGAAACTTTAAAAAATTCAAACTTAAGTGATTGAATCGAAACTTTATGACTTGATAATATGAACTAAAAAAATAAAGTTTGAGCTCCAAATATTTTCATTTGTACATATATTGCTAACTTTGACGACATTTTTTTGCTGTTAAATATGACTGAAACTTAAGAGCAACATTTAATTTAATCTATTTGTCTCGAAACTTTATAATACGATAGAAATGATTAAATAAAAGGCTCAGATATGATTTTTGAGCTCCAAATATTTCATTTGTAACATAAATCGCTACTTATGTCGACATATATGACCATTTTCCAAAAAAATGATTTGTCTCCTACCAAACAAAGGAAAATTTAACATAGAAAACCATTTTCTTTGGAAAATCATTTTTCCTAGAAAATGATTTCCAACCAAACATAACCTAAATAAAGGTCACGCCGGTAATCGTGACAGTGGACATAGTTGTGATTGATTGTAGTAATTTTTAAAGAGGATGATCTTCCCACCAGAAGTGGTACATCAAAAATAATAAAGGCAAAAGTATTGTTGTGGAAAGTCCATGCTATCACTGTGGAGGAAAGAGGTATCGGTTGCATATCTGTCGTAAGCCAAAATAACTTGATTTCTATCCAGAATCATTAAAGAACAAAGGAAAATAGATAGAGACAAATTTTTGTGCAAGAAGATGCTAATGTTGATCATGACCATCCATTGATGAACTGGTTGAAACCGACTGCTTTTGCAACCTTTCACTTAGCTAGGTTAGAGAAGCTTATGTCGATTCCTTAGGAAGGAGTGGTGGCACATCTTCATTAAATTCATCATAGTGATACACGACAGTCTCTCCTTCTGCATGAACAGAAACAAGTATTTCTAGCTTGCCTTGTACATTTCTCACCAAGTAGTCACACTTATGGAATAGACCTGGATCCAATTCACATCCCTGCGACAGGAAATAATGGATTATGTGATCCTTGTGCAATGTAAGTAATCATACAGCTAACACGATCAATCAGATAATTCAGATTGTTATTGAGGCCTGACAGAGCAATCCACAGACATCAATATTCCTTCTTTCCCAGTACTGCATATATTTCTTAATTCAAAATATTATTTAGAACGGAACAGGTCCCAAAACAGAAGAAAACAAATGGGGTTCTAACAAATTGTGTTACCAATTAATTGGCTCATGATTCTTATTCCATTGTTCAACTCAGAACTCCATGGAAGAGCAATTCCTTCATTCAAATTTAAAAGCTCATATAAAATGCTAAGATAACCTAAATTACAGTAACAAAGTCGAGAACAACCAGCCAGAAAATGTCATAAAATGTTAAGATAGTTGTGAAAATTAGTAATTGAGTTTCCGAATTCTTGGGGGCTAAAATATCCAAATAATACAAGGAACCAAGATTAAGTATATTAATAAATTTCCTTAATTTGTACATTACTTACGACATTTTATTGTGGTTGCTGATAGGTTGTCTAAAGATATGGACATCACTTTCTGTATAATATCAAATGGAATAGTAACTCACACTGAAAGGATAAATTATAGTAACAGACATGCCTAAGTAAAATATTATGAATAACGAAAGATTTTCCCTATGGATTCGAAAATATAAAAATTTGAGAAGGAAAGATGGATCTACACATATTGTGCATATATGCTAGAATAACAAAGGATATTATTCCCAACAAGTAATGAAGCAAAAGAATTAAAATAAAAATAAAAACAACCAAGTGACAAAATTACAAGTGTATGGCAATTAAATTGCCAAGTACAAAAAATTTAGGGATGGGTAAATTTGTATCAATTATGATAAGACAATGTAATTATCCGACAAAGAAAAAAAATGGAAAAATCTTATTATATAAGGGGATAGAAGCCATCATTTTAGAAGAAAAATGGAAAGTCATGTCATCGAATTTCAAGTACTCAACCCAAGTTCAAACTCAAAACACACATTCTTATATGTGCTCCACCACCACTTTTCACTGCTACTATGGCTGATGCATGCCATCAGCCATAGTAGCAGTGCAAAGTGGTGGTGGAGCACATATAAGAATGTGTGTTTTGAGTTTGAACTTGGGTTGAGTACTTGAAATTCGATGACATGACTTTCCATTTTTCTTCTAAAATGATGGCTTCTATCCCCTTATATAATAAGATTTTTGAGTTTGAATTTGGATTGATGCATGCCATCCATGCTGCCACACCTAAATCCGACCACCAAAATAAGTCATAACCATTTACCATCCAAGTTCGCCTATAGTTCTAACTAGGTACATCTTCTTAAACTCGTCTTCAATTAGATTTAAAATTCACAAATTGCATCTTATATAACATAGAGAAGTGAAGGAAACTTATTATTGATTAATTTGATGAAAATTTGATAGAATGATTATGGGGACATAAACTAGAGGAAGATGAAAGCATTGTGTTTCAATATTATTGTGCATTTGAATGAAATGCCTTTTGTTAGGATTAAATCAAATGATTAATAAATTTGATGGAATTATATAAGGTTAAATTAATTATTGAGACAATTATGTTAGAAGTAGAGTGACAATCGTTAAATGTGCGATTTCTTGTGGATTATGTAAATGAGAAGTAGTAAAATTATGTACGTTGATTTTGAGCATATATGGGTTGGCCCAAACTAATCGATAATCTATAAGTGCAATAATCATTATCTTGTGGGTAATGATAGGTCCTCAATCGGTTTTAAAACTACTCAATTTTGTCATGTATAATGCAAGTTATGACCACTCTAGTGAATATATGGAGTTTTCATAAGTTTGGAATAGTCATGTTCAAGGTATAACTCAAGCAACTTTTTAGTGTTCAATTCAATAATTTGATGAATATTGTAGAGCGTATCTTAACCTTTAAAATCTGTGCTTTTATGTCTCAATTAGGGCTTGGGAAGAAAATGCCTTCAAATCCCACCTTCAAGCCAATATAATCTTTCCCAAGAAAAGAGTTGACAAGGGAAAACTCACCCATGTAAAAAGGACAAAAGGACATTGGTCGCTCGATTATCAAGCTATTGAATCGTTGTTCATTTTGATGTGAATATGAAAGACTTTCGCTGTTGGTTAGTTCCATTAGGACAAGGGTGAAACAAAATTAATGCTAACATGAGTAATGGAAACTTTAAAGAGGCAAGGTGATTTCAGAACAACTTTTGTTATGAATGAGAGCTTGATAACATAAAGATAAAATTTTGCATTATATTAAACTATATAGGATGTTATGTTCAAGTTCTATAATAGAGTTCAAATGATAGAGATTATAATGGAGATCGACCTTAAATGTTGTTATATAGATAAATACAAGGGTTACTGGAATCTAATAAATCAATCTTTAGGAGTCATTGGATCTAACGAACCAACCTAAAGGTTTTGTTTTCGACGAATTGACGTAAACACTTTATTTTTTTCCAACGAACCGCCATCGAGTCCAACTCGTCAGAGGTATGACATGGCTGCGACTATCGCTTATCTGGAGGGTGTTTTAGCCAAAAAAAAAGGAAAAAGAAACCAGGCATGTGTTTATTTACCTATTAAGTATTGTTCATTTTTTTAATTTCCACCTCACCCTCTCACCCTCTCTCACCCCCTCACTCTCGGGCCGACCACCCTCCCCTCTTTTTGCCAACCAACCTCTCTCCTATCAGTTTCTCTCTCACAAATCACGCTCCAACCCCTCACCACCACCGCCGCCACAACCTCCACCCCCATCGCTGCCAGCTTGCCATCGCCGCCACAACCTCCACCTCACATCACTTATCTCTCTCTCTTTCTCTCTTAGGCCGAACCCCCCAACCTCTCTCCTCTCACCTCTCACTTTTTCTCTCACACTCAACCCTTCCTCTCCTACGCTACCACCACCGCCACCGCCACCACGACCTCCGCCCGCCACCCAGACCAAACAAAAGCCACGAATCCCCCCATTTCTATTCTATTCTCTCTCTACACACCACTCTAGATTCTCACCAAAGTTTATCCTAGAACAGATCATGAACCCAGAAAAATTCGATCTGAAACCCAGAAAAACTTGAATAGAGCATATGAAGATTAAATCCAAAAATTGTAAATAATGTGTCACTAATCAAACCCATAATCAAGAAAAATCAGCACCCAAAAAATCAAACATTGTGAACCCAGGTAGAAACCTAGAAGAAGGTCAGCAATTGAGAATCAGATCCAAACCAAAGCATATCTAAATCACTTTCAACATGCGACAAAATCAAATTTCGGATCAAAATATCCGATGACAACGATTTCTCCGGCCAAGGATCGTAGACGTACGCGTGACCGTCGCCGGAGGCAAGGATGGAGGCAGTGCGTGATCCGACGGCAGCCCGACGACGGCTTTGAGGAAGGCCGCATGGATGGAGTTTGGAAGTAGAAATGAAAGGGGGATGGGGATGGGGATGGTTTGAGAGGAGGAAGAAGAAGAAGAAGAAGAAGAAGAAGAAGAAGAAGAAGAAGAAGAAGAAGAAGAAGAAAGGCGTGGGATTACATGTTAACTGGAAATAGAAATGAGAGGGGGATGGCGATGGTTTTGGTGGGGTTCCGAGGTAGAGAAACAAAACAAAGGAGAGAGAGAGAGAGAAGGGTGAGATGGATTTTTTTAAAAGACATACCCACTTTGTTTTACCTTTTTTTTAAGCTAAAATACCCTCCACATAAGCAATCGTTGCCGCCACATCATACCTCCGACGAGTTGGATTCAGTGGCGGTTCGTTGGAAAAAAAAGGTATTCAGGTCAGTTCGTCGAAAACAAAAGCTTTGGGTTGGTTCGTAGATCCAACGACACCTAAAGGTTGGTTTATTAGATTCCAATAACCCTAAATACAATGAAGAAAATTCATGATATTATCTTGGCTTAAAAGAATTAAGTAGTTAAGTTAAACATATTGGATCTAAATTAAAATATATGATATAATTCTATTGAATAGATGATGGAGACTAAGGATCTTATGATGGTGTAAAGAAAGTAGTTTCTCGATGCACATAAATCATAGAGATGGCTATTAGGTTTAGGGTTATGTTGGATCAGGTTCGTGTTCGTGTTCGTGTTGAACTTAAACAAGTTTAAAATCCTCCGACCTTAACCAAACCCATTTGTTAAATAGGTTGGAAGTTTAAGCCGTTTTCGTTTAAATTTTAAATGGGCCGACCTTATTTTGACTCATTCACCCATTTAAATAAATAATCTAAATCAACTTACCTATTTACCTGTTAACATATTTATGCAAAACAACTCATTATGGAATCTAAATAATAGCTTACTATGCTTAACATTGTGCTTAGTACTGAACTTGAGTATCTATAAGGAGAGGCCATAATTCTTAACCAAAAAAAAGAACATAACTTAAAATTACAAGTCTCACATATATATATTCCAAAAAGTATAGCCAAGAACACATTATTTTTTGACATCATCTTATAAGTAAACGGTTCAACTGGGTATTACTTATCGGGTGAGTGATTTGATCCATCTCACCCGTTTGACTAAATGGATTAAATAGGTGTCTTTTCGAATAGAAAATCCTGACATGAACCTAACTCATTTAATTAAACGGATTTACCTTGTTAACCCGTTTAATTAAATAAATGAGTTGAAAAACCACGAAGAATCATTTAATATCGTGCTCAGTTTGAGTGAGTAATTGTGTCAGATCAACTTTTTTCTAGCTATAAGAAATCTCAAGGATGATATGACGATGAGAATCATGGTAGAATGTGTCAACAAAAGAGCTTAAGATCGAAAGTATTTTATCATAAAATAATTTAAACTAAACTCATTACTTTAAGAACATAAGATTATATATTAAAGTTTAAAAATTGGTAATGCACAAACTAATAATATCTATAGAAAATTATACGCTTATGAAGCCCTGCGTAGACATTATCAATCCAAGCTGCTACAAAAATAAAGGACAAACTTACGAAATTCAAGAAAGATCACAGACAGGGCGGCAAGCGCACAGTGTACGTAGTAGCACGTCATGGTCGATCCCACAAGGACTCAATTAACATCACAGAAAACTAATCTCTATCACGATTGCTAAGCTAATCAGGTTTTTGGATTTTTGAAAGGTTTCACAATTAATCAAACTAATAAAGCAGGAAAATTCAATAAGAGATTCTATCAAGAGAGAGAGAATTCTAGGGAGATGCTAACCTAACAATGAGTTCGACTACTAAAACCTAGCATGCACAATCATACATTCAAGAACGAATCAAGAACGACAACTATAAGAATTCTACTGCTCTTTCGATGTTAATAGAATTACCCCAATCAACCTAAATTACAACTTTCGTATGCTTTTCAAGTTAATCAAAGCTGAAGGTCTAAAATATTCTGGTTATCAAAAGGTTCCCTAGTCTCCTACTCCTTTCTCAAATTTCGCAAGCCTATGTAGACATGTTGGGAGTCAGAATATCCTAATTCACCTTTCAGTATTTCTTAGGTTAATCTCAAATTACAAGCATTCCAGGCCTAAAGAACACTCATAAGCATGGAAAACACAACCTTCTATTGATTCAAAACAAGAATTCATGCACAAACTAATAATATTAAATCAAACTACATTTTTTCGGGTTGTAAAATCCTAGAATTCAAAGAAACTACTCACTAATGTTCAAGAAAAGTACGACACAAGTTCCAAACATCGTGATTAATTCTTAAAACAAAGAAAGAAAATCGAAAAGAAAAAATATATGCAAGGAATTACAATCGTCGAGTCTTTTGATCCCGGGGTAGAGTCTTCCTCGCAAGTATTGATGTTTTCTTCCCGAGTCTGGAACTTCGCTTCTCTTCGAATCAATCCCAATCTTGAATCTTGATGGAGTAATTGATGAATAATGGGATTATTAGGGTTTTCTCTTTTTTGAAGGACAAATGATAGAATGGTAGAATGATAAATGATGGCTGATGAACGAATCAATGGAATCCTAGATAACCGTCACTTGTTGCTCACTTTCTTGCGACACACGGCCAACCGCAGCACGCCATGGACCGTGGCAGTCACCACGGCCAGGCCGTGGTACTAATTGCCTCGGGTCCTCTTCATTCTCCAACTGTGCTGGGCAAATGCATGGTTGACCGAATGAGTCCAATGGCCCTCTATTCTCTCTTGCTTTGATTGGGCCGCATGAAGGAAAAAGTGGAATGAAATAGGCTAAATGAATCTTCTCAATTTCCTCCACTTCCCACTCTTCTAATTGGACCGAATGAAGGAATGAGTGGGCTGAATCAATCAAATGAATTGCTTCCTCTCTCTTTTGTCTTGGACGGATGAATGGTTGGCCCAATCAAATTAATTGCCTCCACTTATATCTTTCTTGATTGGGCCCAGTGAAGGCTGAATAAATGAAGCAAATTCATGGCCTCCACCTCTTTTTGTATTGGCCGAATGAGTGAATGCCCCTAAACACTGCTGCTGCTACCGTTTCTCCACGCGAAACTCAGCAAGCAGCTAGGAAGTTGTTGCCACGGACCGTGGTGGCCTCTAACCGGGCCTTCCTTAATCCTTTCCGCCCTAAATTTATACCACAGTCTAGGTTTGTCATTTGGAGAACCTTGGTGTATTCACTCTTGCTTTGAAGTTGAGAGAAAGTTGATGTTTTGGCCTCAAAACCTATAAATTCACATCAAAAACAACACCACCAAGTGTAGTAGGGAAATTAGAATAAAAATCAAAATTTACACTCAAAACTATCCCTAATTCACTATCGAAAACCCCTAAAAACATAGTCATAAAACGCAGTTATCAAATCCCCCCATGCTTACTCTTTTCTTGTCCCCAAGCAAGTACAAGACTCAAAACACAATGAAAGTACTTAAAAAGAAAAAGAAACCTACTCATACCTCCTCTAATAAAAGGCAATGTAAGAATATCAAAGCAAGCATACACTCAAGGATTCCCTAGCGAGATTAGGATTCAAATTGAGACAAAAATTGTTGTTCATAATAGAATCACAAGTCAAGAAGCAACATAGCCAATCCATCACAACTCAAATGCAATCAAATTCCATTCACATGCTTGGCGAACTAGTTGAGATCGGTAGGACCTCACTCTAGGGTATGTGAATTACTCCCCTCATGTGTTTAAAATAGATATGGCGGTTCACTCAAAACCTTTAACCAATGTAAACAACCTACCATAAGCTTGACAAGAATCTCAATTCTCTACCGCTATAGACAACATGCAGAAAAGTTAATCATGAGGACTTTCGAGGGTTGTAATAGGGCTTAGGTGTAGGGTAATGAAGGAAATTATTTAGGAAATGTGGAGCTAAATAGCCAAGAACCTATAGAGCAACATTCTCAAAACATAAAGCACAACAACTTTTACATCACACCACGTTTAAGCTCAAATATACATCCCGCATTGAAGGAAAAGCAAGGGAAGAGTCAATATAAGCAAGAAAGCGACCATGCTATTCACCTTATTCTTAAAGGCTTCTCTTTTTTTTTTTCTTTTTTTTTTCTTTTCAATCATTATCTCTTTTTTTCTCATTTAGTGAATAACATAGTGTAGACAATGGAATTTGTACTGGTATAATCCCAACTCATAAAATTCAGCAAAACATTTGGGCCAAATAATAAACGGGTCATTGGGCCCTGAAAAGTCAACTCAAGCCCAAAAAGTCAAACAGGCTGCATGTTTTTACTAAAACCCAGTGGGGTTTTAATTTTAAGTGAGTAGGCCCACACAGAAGCAGGCCCAGACGCATGCCCTGGCCTAGAGAGCTCAAAACCCGCCTAGGTTTTGAGCGGAGTAGCGGACGACGTCGTTTCACTCCACGTCATCAATCCGTGTGTTGATAATTGTTATAACCCGCCTAGGTTTTAAGGATTTTAGCGCCAAAATTTGCATGCATGCATGATCCCTTAATCTTTGCCCCACGTGTTTGACTTCCCCTTGACCACCCAAAACCCGCCTAGGTTTTGGACTCTGATGGCTTGATTTGTGGGATATGATCCCTCCATTTCCCTCCAAATCTGTCACTCCCTCACCTATAAATACCCCCTCTATTTCACCTTCATTCCATCAATAATTCTTATCATCAACAATTCTTATCAACAATCACCCTCTACTATCCTTACTCTACTCTCATTCATCATTTATTATTCCCATACTATACTCCCATTCTCTTAAAATTTCATCATCCATATCCATTTCTAATCCCCTCATAATCACATTCATCACAATCACATAACCATCCATATACCACTATTTCAAGCCATCCACGATACCTCATTCAAGCTTCTAGTCAAAGGCAACAAAGGATCAAATCCGTTATCATTACACCTTAAGCAAGGTTCAATTTCGTTGTTTACTTTGCTATAATTATTCATGTAATTCATTCTTTAATTCCATTATTTGTGCGCATTTTGTAAAGTAAAAACCGCATTTTTTTATATTGCATGTTCGAATAATAATTCCGTGAAATTAATCCAAACTTCTCCCTGCTCTCATTCTTTCAATGTCGATTTTAGTAGAGTTTGTTTTATAACAGGCGGATTCGAGAGTTCTTATAACTCTCGAATTCGTAACCTTACCCTCGAATCTAGAAATCGGGTTCGTAGACCAGAGTCTTTCTTTTATCATTTTATGGTTTGTCGATTTCCTTAAATCAGCTGGCGACTCTTTTACATTTTATAAATTCGTTTAATTATTTAAAATGTTCGGTTTTTTGCATAAAAGTAATTTAGAAAAATGATTTAATTCATACCCACCACCAATGCAAGGCTAGGCCCCGGGAGATGGGAACAGAAATTAATGAAACCCAGTGGGGTTTTACTGATTTCAATCCATCCCTCTCTGGGCTGAGGAAGGAAAAGGCCCTGCCCAGAATTTGTTAAAACCCAGTGGGGTTTTAACGAATTCTGGCGGCCCACTTTTCCTTCTTGGGCCTGAATTTAGCATTTTGGGTCGGGATTAAATTATTATTAACTTATTTTATGCAATTCCGAATAATTTAAATAATAAAAAACGTGTTTGTAAATAAATAAAACTTCATCACCCTGAAAATGAATTTCGAAAATAAAAATATCCTTATTTAAGGATTAAGCAACCTTAATCAACTCCCGATCACCTAAGTAGTGCATCACGGGGAAAAGTGGTCGCTCTTTCCACGGGGTGTACCTACAGATAGGTGACTCCACTGGGGACTTAAAACTTAAAAAGAGGGTAAAACTTGAAAAAATCGAATTGATTTGAAAGTGTAAAAGGGAGAAGTTAATTTATTTCGCGACTTTATTATTCTTTTAGGCATCCCTTGCATACCGGGCCACTAATCGGGTCTTTTGACACGTTAGTACAAAGGCGACGGTTTAGGATAACTAGGATTTCCCTTGAGAGCGGGAGGCCACTACTATGGGGATGAACTCTACATCGCTAAGCATTTGGTCCCTCATCTCCCAGTGTCCCACTCAAAGAGCTTCCTGGAAGTTCTTTGATCAATACCCCAACTTCTTACCTTATGGTATGATGAACCGGGGCGAAGGCATGCGGTAGGCCATGTAACCCAACCATAAAAGTCCATGAATTTAGAGCCTTGGTTTAGGGTACCCCTTCATGTGTATGCTATGTGCTATGTGTATCCCATCCCCTTTTCTTTTCTTTTTGTAAAGAGTCGACCCTAGTTTGGAGGTTTTGTTCTAGTCCATATGAAATTCGTCGGGTTGAAAAAATGATTATTTATTAATTGATATAATTAACCCAAAAGCGTTATGGTTAGCCCAAGTGGAAGGGCCCATTAATGTTTGGAAGTCAATTATCTTAATTAATAAATAAAAATTGACTCACCTTTGATGATATTATATGGCCCTTTATGAAATTCTCTTAACAAAGGTCCAAAAAAAAATTAAAGTCCAACAAAGTTAATGGATAGCGTCTTAGACTGCATAATAGTCACTAGGCTTGAGTAAATTAATTTATCGATTTAATTAATAAATCCATCATATTTATGGTCGACCCTTGTTAGGCCCAACCATATAGGATTTGTCAATTAAGCCCATAAATTAATTATGACTCGCTTATTGTTGACTTTATCCAGTCCTTTACAATATCCATTTTCCTCGAGTAAAAAGTAAAAAAATAAAATGGAAGGTTTTAAAAAAAAAGTGGGTCGTCAGTCCTGTCGAGCATCATTCTAGTCCGCATAATAGCCAATATGGTTTGAGTTGTCTGGGTTGTTGGGCCAAGTTACGGATTCTCCTTAAAACGGTCAGCCTGTGGGTTGGGCCCATCCGAATTGAGAAACACTGACTAAGCCTGTCAACTCATGATCCGCTCGCCATGTTTGACTTTATTCGGCCCTTTCTAATGCTCTGTTTTTTAGATCCATATAGAGTTAGGTCATGCACTCCCGAAAAGTGGGTGAGTTCTTTGTGTCAGCATATATGTGTCGAGTCAGTTAGGATCATGTAGGTCATCTAGGTCAAGCATGCATCGAGTAGAACGTGTTGAAGTATGTCATTGAGTGTCCTAACTTTGAATTTCCATGCAGACATCATTGGTGATCGACTCCGAGCTCGCATTCGAGATCCACGAACCGGCCGTTTGGTTCCAAACCCTCGCTACGATCCGTCTGCAACCAGTGACTGCATCATGTCCGGAGAACAGTTCCAAGAGGCCCCAATTCAGAGTGCTGAGGCCAATATCATGAAGCATTTGGATGACCTTTACACCAAAATTCAAGGTCTGGTATTCGCCAATACCTTAGAACAGGAGCAGAAGATGAGCAAGAGGCTGAATGAACAGCAACAAGTGATGGATGGTATGCTGCAAGCCATCACTAAGATTAATACCAAGTTGGGGTTGAATGTCGAAGAAGACGATGAAGAGATGCAGGGATATGAATCCGAACCTAAAATCATTAAGACATCCTCAGACTCTGGAGGAATTGGGATATCCAAGTCAAAGATTAGTACCCCAAAATGATGGAGACCATCATGAAGAACAGCATGCAGAAGCAGCTTCATCAGCAAAGAAGGCATCCATAGGAACTTCACCAGCACTTTCAGCAGCAGCACAAGGAGGAGACCATGTTGAATTACCAAACTCAGCAGCTAAGGAAGCATTTCCAGCAGAAACAGCATGCTTCCCAATCCCAGCAAGGACAACAGGTCATTCAGCATGTCACTCAGCAGTTCAGCTACCCAGCAGGAGGTTCACAACTTCACCAGCATCCACCAACCCACCAACAGAATCCATCCAAGCTTGTTACACACTTGTGAGGAAAGTCTTGGCACCTACAACCATCCAGCCCAGCAGCATTGGTCATTCAGACCAAATCCAGTTTCCAGCAACAACAGTCTAAGCATCAGTCTTTCTCAATGTCATATCTGTTGATTGAGGAAGATTCAGCCAAGGTTCCCTTGGGGTTTTTTGTTCTTTGTCATGCCATTTTCAAGTCCAAACCAAGTCCCAGCATGTTCGAGCATGGAAAAAGCAAGTTTCAAGTGCCAGAACAAACAATCCCAGCAGGGTTGTTTGTTATCAGTTTTTCCAGAACCCCAGTTCTGTGGCTAAGTCTTGTGCCTTCTATCCATAGGGGTTATTCTGGTCCTTTCCAGCCTAATTCTATCCTGTTGAATTACTTCCAGGTTAGCAATTGCGCGGGAATTACCTCAGTAACATTATTTTTACCCCCTTAGGCAGGAAAGCCTCTCATTGGTCCATTTTGCCACTCTTTTGGCATTTGGTCCAATCAGAGCTTAACTAGCATTTTCCCTTTTATTTTTCCTTCAAATTGTACTCGAGATTATTAGGATGCAATCAGTTGTACTTGTTTTAAAGCTTTGTAGATTAGATTAAATCAGGGAGATTAAGCAGATTAGCTTATGTTAAGCAACTGCTAATCAAACTGTAGGTAGTCTTTATATTATGAAGTTTCCAGCAATGAAAGGATATCAGTGTTTATTCAATAGTATTCTCAAGTGTCTTAGAACCTCTGAAAGTTTGTGAGTGTCCTACAACTCTCAGTCTTGGTTAAATGAGCTCCTGTCACTGAATATTGGCAAGAATCCAGCAAGTGTCAGCTGTGCTTGATCATCCATGCTTTGGTGCGTCTGTAGAGGCATGAATGTGATAGTCCTTTGCCCTTGATTACAGTTGTGGTGTGTCTGTATCAACTGTAAGCAAGCCTATCCTTTATTTTCCTCGTTGGGTTGTCTTCTATTCCAGCCAATTGTTTCCAATTAGCTATTGTTATTACAGTCATTCTGGTGTGTATATGAGTTGTATGGTGCATTCTAGTTCAATATTCTGATCTTTGTGAGCTAGCATACATCATCTTGGTATAAGAGCATTGTGTTCTACCTTGGAGTGTGTTGTTTGTATAGTTTGAAATGGCCGGAACTAGCAAAACACCACAGGAAGTCTTAGAACAGACCTTAAAAGAAAAAGAAGAAGTAGAGCAGAAAATGAAATTCTTAAGTGAGCAATTGCAGTATTATATGAGATTGCATATAAATGAGTTAAATAGGGAGACTGATGAAGAGATGGATGAAGGAGAAGGTGAGAATCCTTTTAGTAGGACAGGGAGAGGAGGTCGAGGTCCTAGGCCCACACACAGAAGGAGGAGAAGAGTTAGAAGATCACCTAGGATTAGTGAACCAGAAGAAAACAGCGAGATGGAAGAAAGGAGGGAAGACAGGAGGATAGAGAAGTTAGATTTCAAGATTGATATACCTGAGTATGCAGGGGAGTTAGATCCTGATGTTTTCCTAGATTGGTTGCAGATAGTAGAAAGGGTTTTTGACCTAAAGGAGGTTTCAGAAGAGAATAAGATGAAGCTAGTAGCCTTGAAACTAAAAAGATATGCTTCTACTTGGTGGACTAATCTGCTGTAATAACCCACCCCAAAATCATGTTTAATTATCTATTAATCACAGTAATTATTCAAATCGCGTTATAAATTTTTCGCGTTTACCTTTATTTATCTATTTATTTATTTATTGATATCGGTGTCAAGTCTCGTGCAGGAGATGGCTAAGGTGCCGAACTATCGGCTTAAAAGTTTACTTTACACATTTATTCAATGAGTTAAAGTATTTCAGGTTATACGTTTTACGTTATAAATTTATTTTATCCGCCTCGATTTCTATATATATTTTACCGTTCCAATTTTAGTTTATTTAATTTCATTCCCTTTATATTGTTTCAAGTGGTAATTTTACTCATTTTATCCTATTTAATCCAAGTCCTAGTTTATTTTAACCAAAGTGTTACCAATTAATTTTCTTAAGTACAAACTAATTACTTTTAGTCTAGTACATTTACAATTACCTTATTTTAATTAAAGTTTCAGATTTAATTAGGCCCCTAATTGTCCTAAGCTAATTAACTAGAGGGAGTATATAGTAGTAGTTTTAGTGGAAGGGTCATAGCTATTCTAATTCAAACACCCAACACCCTCAATCTCTCTCTACTCTCTCTTCTCCCTGCTCTGCCGTGCAACAGCCCAGCCACCACCACTTTTTCCGGCCAGCCGGCGCCGGAAACCGCCAGCCGCCAGTGGCCGCCGCCCTCTTCTTCCTCCCTCTTGTGTTTTCATCCATTTTTAACTCCAAGGGTAATCTCTCAAACCCCAATTTCAATTTCTCTAAACCCTAATCTGAAAATACATGTTATATATATGTTTCTTTTATAAATTCTATCTCTTTTATTCTCTAATTTCATGAATTCAAGTGTATAATTGGATTGGTTAAGTTAGGGTTTGAGTTTGGAGTATGTGCATGTGTATTTGGATGAGTTCTTGAGGTTTTCTTGTTAAATTCTTGATGGATGTTGTTATAATCTTGATGCATGTGAATTTCTTGATAAGTTTCTGAGTATTAAGGGCTGGTTATATATGTTAAGAGTATTATTTAAGTGTTGTCATGTTTAATTTGGGTGAATTAGTGAGGTTTTGGTGCAAGAGTTCAAGAACAAGTCCTTTATGTTGAGTTTATGTTTAATCCATGGTTGCATGTGGGATTTGAGCTCTTTGGTGAGTTAACTTTCAAGGTTTAATTCTGGAAATATAGTGGATTATAGCCAAAGTGAAGTTTGGTTGAGAATTAGTATGAATTAAGGGCTAAAAGTATCATTAGAGCTGAAATTAAGAGCAAATTAGTCTCTGTTTCAATTCTGGAAATTTACAGTAATATAAAAGTGGGATTTTTGCCCAGAATTCTACTCCATTTGATAGCTTAAGGTGTTAGCAAACCATAAGCTTTGGAATTTCTAATTTCCGACGTGTATAGCCCGAGTTATGACCAAAACCGTGAAGGTACAATTTTATATACGAATTCTGAGTCAGTGTTTTGGGGGCTGTTTTTCATCCCTTTGGAGACCTCTTTGGTTTTTATGGTAAACATGAAAGTTTTAGGCCTCGTTGCAAGCTTTTCGGAAAGGTATGGTTCGTCGTCATACGATATCGGGAGTATGAGTTACGAGCCCGGGAAGTAGGGCTGTCCAGAACAACGTTTCTGCCCAATTTAGCTTATGTAAATTAATATCTTTTGGGCCTCAAATCAACCCAATAAGAGGTTCTAAGCATAAATGTGTCATGGTTATAAGTTGTCATTTCGGAGATATGGGTTTAAGGCTAAGAGTACCATTTTGGAGTCTTAAGTGAGTCTTAAAAATAGCTTCCAAAAGCTAGTAAGTTGGCAAAGTACCTTTTTCCCCATCTTCCTTTAGCATAATGTTCAATATCTTTACTCTACTTAAGAGTTCCTTCTAGCTTGGTAGCATTCAATGTCTAATTCAATTCATTCCTCATTTCATTCCTCATCCCATAATTCATTAATCCAAGCTTGTTTTTATTCACATTCGGATGTGTACGTCTTACTTCGTTTCGTCATTCTTTTGCTATCACATCATCAAACCATTTTGGACTCGTTATCTCGCGTCCTAGCTTCCAATTTATAATTACCCTATTCATCATCAATTCAAGCTAATTGTCCTAAGTTCAAGCCCTTTTATTCGAATCATCTTCTACGTCATTATTCTCATGTTTTTCCGACCCGGAAATTCTAAGGTTTTATATGCACAGCTTCTGTCCGGGCCCATTTTGGAGTCCTTCCACTCATTTTTAGCTTCTGGTGTTGTTAACAAATTTGTAGATTATGTTTTTCCCTATTCCGGGATGTACTCTTTCACTTCGTTTCGATTTTCCTAACTCAAGTTATGCTATAAACTCTATTTTCTAGACAACCTGAAATTTTATTCCTAAAGTTATTTCATTAATATTACTAAGTTTCTAAACTTGTGAATCTAATTTAGAACCTTATTCGGTTCTTCATTTCTATTTATTCTTATCTTAGTTGACAAGTTTCAAAAGCCATCTCCAAACCGAGCTGCGCCGCCAAGATCTCTAGCGTCTCAAGGTACGCGAATTGTCCAGCTTTTACGATCTAAATTATAGTCATAATTCATTCAATTTATGCCATGTCAAGTTTTATGGTTTACAATGACTTTATATTTAACAGTGGACCCGCATTCTATGCTTATTCTTACATTCATGTTTTAGCACTCCTGATCAGAGTGCCTTGATCTGGCCAGTGTCGACTGCATAGCAGTCACCCATTCCAAGTTTAGATCAACTTGGGCATACGCGTGTGTGAGGTGCTTGCACCGATCGTAAGGGTTCCACCTAATTTCTATCTTCATTGATTTATGTTATGCATACGTTTATGTTCATGTCATGCAAGTCCTATTTTAATATCCTTCCCTTGTTTTCAAAATGAATTTTAAATGTCGGCACCAAAACCGTTTTCGAACGGTTTACGTGCTGGAGGTTTGCGTACTGAGTGTTTCCCCACTCACTTTTTGCAATGTTTTAATGTTTTGTTTTAGAAGGTTCGAGCTCCCAGGGCAAGGACAAGTCGGTTCCAAAGTAATTCAAGGCTCTTGAGGTAGTTTTCTAAGGAATTCATCGGTCAGCAAGGGCGAGCTGGATTTTGGAAGTTGTTCTAGTTTTTAAGCTATGTTTAAGTTTATATACTTTATCCAGGGGTTGTATAAGTTTTATATGTGAAGGTTCTCAAGTTAGTAAGTTATCTTGTGGTTCTGGAAGTTTCTTTTGTGTTGTTGCCTTGTCTCTTTTGGGAGACGGCGGTAATGCCTCGACCTAAGGTGTTCCGCTGCGCTAATCACAGGTTTGAGTTTCTAAGTGTAGTCTTAATCTTGTGAATAAGGTTGGGGTGTTACGGTTGTGGTATCAGAGCCGAGGTTTGATTAAGTATTTGGAGATTATAGAATTTTTTTTTTTTAAGTCATGGATCCTAATTTAGGGAGAAAGATAGGCATGTGAGTACAAGCCTCTTTATGATAAGTATAAGTATGACAAGTGGTATGTTGGGAATTGTTGATGAGCATGAAGCTCTAAATATTGGTTTAGTATGTAAATTGTTCTTCCTTGCAGGTTTCTAAGATTATGTAAATTTGGGAATAGCTCTAATTATAGGGGAAGTGCTGCCGAATTTTTTTTCCAGGGTTATAAGAAGGTTTTAGTCAAAATCTTTAAGGAGAGGATTTAGGTGAATTGAGTTAAGTCTAGTAATTTATGCAATTGAAGTTAATAAGTATAACGGAAAATTATGAAGTTTGCCAAAGCACCTCATCAAAAGTCTTTGAAAGTTAATATATTATAAAGCGAGTCCCAAGCGGGATTGGCATATGATGAAATGAGCTTTAAAACGTTAGTGTGGATTAAAAGTTTTTAAGGAAGCCCGAAACATGGAATACATTATGAGGTCTAGAATTGTTAAATCGCTCATAAGAGGTTAACTTGGTTGAGTCTCGAACCTCGTCACAAATTTGTTTCTTTTATTACAAATAGCTCGTTCATTTTGGCCATGATAAGCTTTTAAAATCTTGCATTGTACTTTGTGTATGGTATATAGATGGACAACGACGGTAACCCCCTCCCAAATCCGTTCGCGATGTTCATGGACCCCTCCACCAACGTTCAAGCCCATCTTAAGGCTTTACAAGATGTCCTCGACGCACATTGCGCTGCAAATCCCAAATCCGAATATCGTGACGACATTTGCCGAGCCCGGTGCCTTCTAGCGACTCTTCCCCACGAGAGTCCGTGGGATGATATCCGGATGAGTGCCAATCGCTTATACGTGGAGAACCCGGACGCCACGCATGGTGCCTCAACTATGTGGGGGCTTGGAATCAGATCACGATGGAGGTAATGATCACTCAAGTTGCACAATCTTTAGGTTTTCATGTCAGTAAGTTAGGACCCTATCTTCATGAGGTGCTAGGATTACCGGCGCCTGCCAACGCGGGAAAAGCACCGGCTCACGTGTTCGCACCCCCGGCAGAGGAAATCCGTCTACACTTCTCACCGTACCTCACAGGACGTCCAATTGTTCCGAATCTATCGTCTCATGAGGAGACTACGCCTACCGCCCGAATAGCGGGAAAAGAAGAAGAAGATCCTAGCATGGATCTAGACCAAGACGAGGTGCGCCCCGAGCCAAAATAAATCAACGAGTGCGAGGCAGGGACGTCTACACCTGTCGCCCCGGTGGAGAACGACTTGGATTGGACCGCTTTGGGGCCCAGGATTCGGTACACCAAACGCAAGAGCGTTTGTCCTCTACGACTTCGACGCGTGGAAGAGGATAGGGATCAAGAACAAGAAGGGTCTAACTCTCATGTTTAGCAATAGTCGTCGGTATTTGACTTTTGTGCAGGTTTAGCAAGGGGTTGACCATAAGTGTAGGCTAGATGACTACAAGTACATCTCGGGTGACTAGGTTTTTGCTTTTGGGTCACCAATGTAATTAGCCAGACTATGCTTATTTTTGTAACTTCCCTTATGATTATTTTGTGGAAGGGAGTGTGGGTTTATAATTCAAGGGGGAATGGAGAACATGATGTTTTGGTTTTCTCATGTATTGGGATTGGAAATGGAGATGAAAACTCTATGACAATCAAAAGGGGAATCGCTATCTTTATTTATGAAAATGGATGGATGTTATGGAAATTGTGGATTTATAATTATATGTATTGTGGATTCTGCAAATTACAATATATTGGAATTGTGAAAATTCTTTTGAGATTTTAATTATGTATAAATATATGTATGTGAATGATACCTAAGACTTGACCAAGGAATCAAGGTTCTACGCGGGAGCATTTGACTAAAATCTGAGTTTTACGAAAAAGGGGCTATAAAATGAGGGAATAATGTTAAGCTATGTGGGTAATAATATATTTTGTTGTAATATTGTAGTATGTCGCAAAATTCAAGAAGCACGCCATCACAAGAAGAGCCTGGAAATGGGACATCCGAGGGAAATCTACTAGAATTGCAAGGACCTCAGCTTAACCCGGGGATGGTTAATCCTCCTGAGTCTTCTTTAGGATCTGTTCCTTTTGATCCACCTCAATACCCTGACCCCTTTGGGATGCTAGTGCAAGAATTGTTTAGGCGTATACCCCTTCCATCTACGGGTCAAGTAAGTCAGTCAAAAGAGGGAAATTTCGCAGATAGAGTGGCCCGAAGGAACCCAACCTTTTACAAAGGGGGCTACGACCCTGTAGTGCTAGAGGATTGGATTCGTGAAATAGAGAAAATATTTGAGGTGGTCGAGGTACCAGAAGATAAGAAATTAGCCATAGGCACCTACTATTTGAAGGGAGAAGCGGATATTTGGTGGAGGACCATCAAGGACAAATATCAAGGGACCGCGAAGTCTTGGAATGACTTCCTAGGTGATTCTGAGCTCATTTTACCCTACCTCCCTTGGCGCGAAAGAGAAAGAGTTTTTAGAGTGGAGTATGCTCAACAAAGATATTTGATGAGTACAATACACCGCCAAGTTTAATGAAATGCTCGTTCGCCCGGAGTATGTTGCATCGGAGAGGCTGAAGTTAACCCGATATGAGGGAGGCCTAACGCCGTATATCCGTAGTCAGTTATCATCCCATGACTTCCGAACAATGCAAGAAATGTATGAGAGGGCTGCGGAGGTAGAACGAGTAAAGAAGGAGCTAAAAGCTCTAAACCCCGGAAACTAGGGGACTACCAAGAGGAAGTGGAACGACAAAGGGATGACAAGTGCCTCAAATGTAGGGAATAGTCCAGTCAAGAGGCCAGTACCTTCAGCCCCAAGGAATCAAGCAACTTCTGTCAATGTCAAGGAACCCTGCAGGAAATGTGGCAGGACCAATCACACTACCTCCCAATGTCGGGTAGGTACGGGGAATTGTTTATGGTGTGGAGCCCCGGATCATAAAGCTGCAGAGTGCCCAAGGAGAGCCCGAAGGTCAGAACCAGGCCCCACACGTCCAGCACCGCCAACGAAGGCACCGCAACAAGGCTCAATGAGTCAAGCATACGGAGCAAAGCAGAGGCAGAAAATCGTATAGTTATTCGCACGCTTTATATATATATGCAACCTTTGACTGCATTATTTGATTCTGGAGCGACGCACTCTTTTATTTCGACCAAAGTTGCCTCAAAGTTAAAGTTCCAAAATTTAGCCAGAAAAGTAAATTATTCTATCAGTTTACCTAATGGTCAAACCATACCTTGCACGACTAGTTTTGTGGGTGTCCCACTCATGTTAAAATCAGAGATATTTCCTGCTAACCTTATCCAGCTAGACCTAAAAGAGTTTGATATCATTCTGGGTATGGATTGGTTGATTTCGACGCAAGCCCAAATCAAGTGTGATAAGGGGATAGTCATTCTTAAGAACGCCTCAGGCACAGAAGTCCACTTCGTTGGGGACTTAGGAGCTAACCCGTGCCCCATCATAACTTATGTAAAGGCTCGAAGGATGCTTAATCATGGGTGCGAGGGTTATCTATGTTTAGTAAGTGAAGATTTGAAGACTTCGCTCAAGATAGAGGAAATCCCCGTAGTATGTAATTTTCTAGATGTCTTCCCAGAAGAAATTATGGAATTACCCCCGAGGAGGGAAATTGATTTTGAGATTGAGCTAATTCCGGGAACAAGACCTATATCTAAGGCACCGTATAGAATGGCACCTGCAGAGCTTAAGGAGTTAAAAGAGCAATTGGATGATCTATTGATTAAAGGATTCATCAGACCTAGCACATCACCCTGGGGAGCTCCAGTGTTGTTTGTAAGGAAGAAGGACGGTAGCTTAAGGCTATGTATTGATTACCGCGAGCTGAACAAAGTTACCATCAAGAACAAGTACCCTCTACCAAGGATTGATGACCTGTTTGACCAGCTTCAAGGAGCCGGGATGTTTTCTAAGATAGATTTGAGATCAGGATACCACCAGCTCAGAGTTAGAGCTGAGGATATACCTAAGACCGCTTTCAGGACAAGATACGGGCATTATGAGTTTACAGTGATGCCGTTTGGGCTTACCAATGCACCGACAGTATTTATGGATCTGATGAACAGGGTATTCAAACCCTATTTGGATAAGTTTGTAGTAGTATTTATAGATGATATTCTAGTCTATTCGAAAAGTCAAGAGGAGCATGAGAACCATTTGAGGATTGTCCTTCAGACTTCAAGAGAGCGACATTGCTCGCCAAGTTTTCAAAATGTGAGTTTTGGTTGAAAGAAGTAGCATTTTTGGGTCACATAATCACGAAAGGGATCCAGGTGGATCCTAGCAAAGTTTCTGCCGTTCAAAGCTGGGCAAGACCTTCTACAGTTAGTGAAGTGCGAAGTTTCTTAGGCATGGCAGGATATTATAGGAGATTCGTACCGAATTTCTCTAAGTTAGCTTTACCATTGACCAACCTTCTCAAGAAATCGACTCGTTTCGAATGGTCTGACGAGTGTGAAGAAGCCTTCCAAGTGCTCAAGGAGAAGTTAACGACCGCACCGGTGTTATCCCTTCCCGAGGAAGGAAGAGAATATGTGGTATATAGTGATGCGTCCCATCAAGGATTAGGATGTGTACTGATGCAGGATGATAAGGTGATTGCATATGCATCACGGCAGTTAAAGCCTTACGAGAAAAATTACCCCACTCATGACCTAGAGCTCATGGCGATGGTGTTTGCCTTGAAGATTTGGAGGCATTACCTATATGGGGTTAAATGCGACTATCTTTACGGATCATAAAAGTCTCAAGTACATATTCACTCAGAAGGAGTTAAATTTAAGGCAGCGAAGATGGCTAGAACTTATCAAGGATTATGATTTAGATATCCAATATCATCCCGGCAAAGCAAATGTAGTGGCCGATGCCCTAAGTAGGAAGACTCGGCATGGAAAGTCGACCTGTCTAGAGGTTCGCCCAAAGCTGCAACAAGAGCTATGGAAAGAAAACATTGAACTAGTTAAGCAGGGAGAAGTGACAAGGAAGTTAGCCACCTTATCTCTACAGCCATCTATTATTGAAGAAATCAAGACAGAACAGGTGAATGATCCTGAACTCAAGAGAATCATGGATAGTCTTATCTTAAAAGGGATGCCGGGATTCCTAATTCAAGATGATGGAACCTTAAGATTTCAGAATAGGTTATATGTGCCTAACAGAGGAGACTTAAGGCTGAAGCTTATGGAAGAAAGCCACAACTCATTATATTCAGTGCACCTTGGAGGTACCAAAATGTATAGGGATTTAAAGGAAAATTTCTGGTGGCCAAACATGAAAAAGGACATAGCCAATTATGTGAATAGGTGCCTAACCTGTCAAAGGATCAAGGCTGAACATCAACGACCATCAGGAGAACTCCGACCTTTGGAAATTCCCACATGGAAATGGGAATCAATTTCTATGGATTTCATCATGGGTTTACCCCTCACCATGTCCAGGAAGAATGCCATTTGGGTGATTGTGGACCGCTTAACCAAGTCGGCCCATTTTGTCCCTATCCACGAAGGGTGGAAGGTAGATAAGCTAGCAGATATATACATTCAAGAAGTTGTCCGTTTGCACGGAATTCCAAGAGAAATAGTATCCGACCGGGATACCAGGTTCCAGTCGAGGTTTTGGAGCGCGCTGCAAAAAGCCTTCGGTACACGACTCAATTTTAGTAGCTCATACCATCCGGAGAGCGATGGTCAAACCGAAAGGGTTAATCAGATTGTAGAAGATATGTTGCGTGCATGTGTTCTGGATTTTCAAGGGAATTGGGATGAGTTCCTCCCACTGGTAGAATTTTCATATAATAATAGCTACCAGGCCACTATTAAAATGGCCCCGTTTGAAGCACTTTATGGCAGGAGATGTCGTACCCCGTTGTGCTGGGGAGAATTAGATGAAGCGTTAGTCATAGGTCCGGAACTAATCCAAGACACGACCGATAAGATACGAGTCATCCAAAGAAGACATCAAGATCGCCAAAGTCGGCAAAAGAGTTATGCAGACAGGAGGCGAAAACCTCTCGAATTTCAAGTGGGTGATCAAGTTTTTCTTAAGATTTCTCCAACGAAAGGAGTTCGAAGATTTAACATCAAAGGAAAATTAAGCCCACGTTTTATTGGGCCATATCCGGTGATAGAAAAGATCAACCCGGTAGCACACCGAATAGAGTTACCTTCTAGTTTAGGAAGGATCCACGACGTTTTTCACGTATCGCAACTCCGAAAGTATGTGCCGGACCCGAAGCATGTTCTAGTTGAAGAGCCGCCGCTTTTGGCCGAAGATCTAACCTTCGACCAGCAACCGATTCGAATTTTGGATCGACGAATCAAGCAGCTACGCACGAAAGAAGTCCCATTAGTCAAAGTGCTGTGGGCAAATCAAGATACCTCGGAGGCCACTTGGGAAACCGAGGAGAGCATGAAAGAACGATACCCTCATCTCTTTTGAGGTAACCAATCACGTTTTAACCACCATCAAGTTTCGGGGACGAAACTTTTTTTAGGGGGGGAGGATGTAATAACCCACCCCAAAATCATGTTTAATTATCTATTAATCACAGTAATTATTCAAATCGCGTTATAAATTTTTCGCGTTTACCTTTATTTATCTATTTATTTATTTATTGATATCGGTGTCAAGTCTCGCAAGCGGGAGATGGCTAAGGTGCCGAACTATCGGCTTAAAAGTTTACTTTACACATTTATTCAATGAGTTAAAGTATTTCAGGTTATACGTTTTACGTTATAAATTTATTTTATCCGCCTCGATTTCTATATATATTTTACCGTTCCAATTTTAGTTTATTTAATTTCATTCCCTTTATATTGTTTCAAGTGGTAATTTTACTCATTTTATCCTATTTAATCCAAGTCCTAGTTTATTTTAACCAAAGTGTTACCAATTAATTTTCTTAAGTACAAACTAATTACTTTTAGTCTAGTACATTTACAATTACCTTATTTTAATTAACGTTTCAGATTTAATTAGGCCCCTAATTGTCCTAAGCTAATTAACTAGAGGGAGTATATAGTAGTAGTTTTAGTGGAAGGGTCATAGCTATTCTAATTCAAACACCCAACACCCTCAATCTCTCTCTACTCTCTTCTCCCGCTGCTCTGCAACGTGACCACCACCACTTTTTCCGGCCACCGGCTGAAAAACCGCCACCGCTTGATGGCGCCGCCCTCTTCTTCCTCCCTCTTGTGTTTTCATCCATTTTTAACTCCAAGGGTAATCTCTCAAACCCCAATTTCAATTTCTCTAAACCCTAATCTGAAAATACATGTTATATATATGTTTCTTTTATAAATTCTATCTCTTTTATTCTCTAATTTCATGAATTCAAGTGTATAATTGGATTGGTTAAGTTAGGGTTTGAGTTTGAGTATGTGTATTTGGATGAGTTCTTGAGGTTTTCTTGTTAAATTCTTGATGGATGTTGTTATAATCTTGATGCATGTGAATTTCTTGATAAGTTTCTGAGTATTAAGGGCTGGTTATATATGTTAAGAGTATTATTTAAGTGTTGTCATGTTTAATTTGGGTGAATTAGTGAGGTTTTGGTGCAAGAGTTCAAGAACAAGTCCTTTATGTTGAGTTTATGTTTAATCCATGGTTGCATGTGGGATTTGAGCTCTTTGGTGAGTTACCTTTCAAGGTTTAATTCTGGAAATATAGTGGATTATAGCCAAAGTGAAGTTTGGTTGAGAATTAGTATGAATTAAGGGCTAAAAGTATCATTAGAGCTGAAATTAAGAGCAAATTAGTCTCTGTTTCAATTCTGGAAATTTACAGTAATATAAAAGTGGGATTTTTGCCCAGAATTCTACTCCATTTGATAGCTTAAGGTGTTAGCAAACCATAGGCTTTGGAATTTCTAATTTCCGACATGTATAGCCCGAGTTATGACCAAAACCGTGAAGGTACAATTTTATATACGAATTCTGAGTCAGTGTTTTGGGGGCTGTTTTTCATCCCTTTGGAGACCTCTTTGGTTTTTATGGTAAACATGAAAGTTTTAGGCCTCGTTGCAAGATTTTCGGAAAGGTATGGTTCGTCGTCATACGATATCGGGAGTATGAGTTACGAGCCCGGGAAGTAGGGCTGTCCAGAACAACATTTCTGCCCAATTTAGCTTATGTAAATTAATATCTTTTGGGCCTCAAATCAACCCAATAAGAGGTTCTAAGCATAAATGTGTCATGGTTATAAGTTGTCATTTCAGAGATATGGGTTTAAGGCTAAGAGTACCATTTTGGAGTCTTAAGTGAGTCTTAAAAATAGCTTCCAAAAGCTAGTAAGTTGGCAAAGTACCTTTTTCCCCATCTTCCTTTAGCATAATGTTCAATATCTTTACTCTACTTAAGAGTTCCTTCTAGCTTGGTAGCATTCAATGTCTAATTCAATTCATTCCTCATTTCATTCCTCATCCCATAATTCATTAATCCAAGCTTGTTTTTATTCACATTCGGATGTGTACGTCTTACTCCGTTTCGTCATTCTTTTGCTATCATATCATCAAACCATTTTGGACTCGTTATCTCGCGTCCTAGCTTCCAATTTATAATTACCCTATTCATCATCAATTCAAGCTAATTTTCCTAAGTTCAAGCCCTTTTATTCGAATCATCTTCTACGTCATTATTCTCATGTTTTTCCGACCCGGAAATTCTAAGGTTTTATATGCACAGCTTCTGTCCGGGCCCATTTTGGAGTCCTTCCACTCATTTTTAGCTTCTGGTGTTGTTAACAAATTTGTAGATTATGTTTTTCCCTATTCCGGGATGTACTCTTTCACTTCGTTTCGATTTTCCTAACTCAAGTTATGCTATAAACTCTATTTTCTAGACAACCTGAAATTTTATTCCTAAAGTTATTTCATTAATATTACTAAGTTTCTAAACTTGTGAATCTAATTTAGAACCTTATTCGGTTCTTCATTTCTATTTATTCTTATCTTAGTTGACAAGTTTCAAAAGCCATCTCCAAACCGAGCTGCGCCGCCAAGATCTCTAGCGTCTCAAGGTACGCGAATTGTCCAGCTTTTACGATCTAAATTATAGTCATAATTCATTCAATTTATGCCATGTCAAGTTTTATGGTTTACAATGACTTTATATTTAACAGTGGACCCGCATTCTATGCTTATTCTTACATTCATGTTTTAGCACTCCTGATCAGAGTGCCTTGATCTGGCCAGTGTCGACTGCATAGCAGTCACCCATTCCAAGTTTAGATCAACTTGGCATACGCGTGTGTGAGGTGCTTGCACCGATCGTAAGGGTTCCACCTAATTTCTATCTTCATTGATTTATGTTATGCATACGTTTATGTTCATGTCATGCAAGTCCTATTTTAATATCCTTCCCTTGTTTTCAAAATGAATTTTAAATGTCGGCACCAAAACCGTTTTCGAACGGTTTACGTGCTGGAGGTTTGCGTACTGAGTGTTTCCCCACTCACTTTTTGCAATGTTTTAATGTTTTGTTTTAGGAGGTTCGAGCTCCCAGGGCAAGGACAAGTCGGTTCCAAAGTAATTCAAGGCTCTTGAGGTAGTTTTCTAAGGAATTCATCGGTCAGCAAGGGCGAGCTGGATTTTGGAAGTTGTTCTAGTTTTTAAGCTATGTTTAAGTTTATATACTTTATCCAGGGGTTGTATAAGTTTTATATGTGAAGGTTCTCAAGTTAGTAAGTTATCTTGTGGTTCTGGAAGTTTCTTTTGTGTTGTTGCCTTGTCTCTTTTGGGAGACGGCGGTAATGCCTCGACCTAAGGTGTTCCGCTGCGCTAATCACAGGTTTGGGTTTCTTAGTGTAGTCTTAATCTTGTGATTAAGGTTGGGGTGTTACATCTGCAGAGAAGGAGAATGGAGATTGGAGAAGACAGGGTGAACACTTGGAATGAGATGAGGCAGAAACTGAAAGAGAAGTTCCTTCCAGATAACTATATGAAGGAAAACTACTTCAAGCTACAACATTTAGTGTGGGGAAACAAATCTGTGGAAGACTAGCTTTCCATGTGGTTTTAATGAATGGTAATCTATGCATTTTTCCCATTATGCAGCCCTCACATATATTCCTTTTGTTTTCTATTATGGGCAAACCAATAACCATGTTATTTCGCTTCAAGACTTTAAGACTGTCAAAGTTTAGATGACCATACCTTTGATGCCATAAGGTTGTGGCATCCGTGATGGAGCTAAGGGCCACCTTCTCCTTCGTTGGCATTGATAAGGGGAAAATCCTGTTGGGCTCCATTGCGATGGTTGCTATTACTTGGTGCATCTTCTTGTCAATTATAATGCATATATCGTCATCAAAGTTCACCTGATAGCCTTTTTGAAGGAGTTGGCCCACACTTAGGAGATTATGAGCTAGCCCAGGTACGTATAGTACGTCTTGAATATACTTGGTCGAGCCATTTTTTTCCTTTACTGCGATTGTTCCCTTGCCGGCGGCTTCACGTGTTCTCCTGTCACCAAGCGTGATGTTGGATTTTATGTCTTCATTCAGCTCCACGAAGGAATCTCGATTTCCCGTCATATGGTTGGAACAACCGCTATCCACGTACCATGAGTCTTGTGCTTCTTGCGTGGTGTTCAGACATGAGTAGAATACGTTTTCACTTGGGTCACCTTTCTCTGTGAAGTTGGCCTCATCCCGTTGTCGGTTCCTACAATCTCCTACATGATGTATGTGCCATGTACATTTCTTGCATTTGAACCTACAATCCGTTGTATCATGGTTAGACATCTTGCATATCTTATAGTATGGCCCTGGTTTTCGATCTCCATGACTTCCTTGATTCTTGTGACTTCCTCTCCCCCAGCTACGATTATTGGATAGTGGCTTCCTACCATGGCTATTCTCCTTTTTGTTCTCATGGTTGGAGAATTTTAATTTGGCTTGAAAACCTGCTCTAGTGGCTGGTGTGTGAATCTACGCATTCTCTCCTCATGTGCTTGGAGAGACCCTGCTAACTCGGTGAGGGTGAGCGCAGACAGATCTTTATATTCTTCTATTGCAGCCACTATATGATCAAACTTTGGTGGAAGGCTCCTTAGTACCTTTTGTATCACCTTCCTATCTTCAATCATGTCATCATATATTCTAATTTTATTTACTGTGCTAGTGACACGATCGAAGTATGCTTGAATTGTTTCATCCTCCTTCCTCACTAAGGTATCGAAATCCTTTCACAAAGTTTAAAGTTTAATGAATATTACCTTGTCAGTGTCATGGTATGCTTCCTTCAATATTGTCCAAGCCTCCTTGGCCGTTGTAGCAGCCGTAATCCGAGGGAAGATTGTTGGAGTGATTGATTGATAGATGTGATGAAGGGCCGTAATATCCCTCTTGTAATTCTCTTGATATTGTGTCTCCTTACTTTCATCCCATGATGATTTTCCTTCTTCCCCTGTCTTTCCTTCTCCATACTTCTTCTCTTTTGAATCCTTCTCGTTCTCGTTCTCGTTCTCCTTAGATGGTTTATCATATCCCTTTTCTACCACATCCCATAAACATTGCGCCATGAAGAATGTTTTCATTTAAATACTCCACATTTGATAATTCTCCCCATCAAATATGGGCGACCTCAAATTTGGGAGATAATTGAAAGTTGTGGTTGGGGTTTGAAGGGAGGTCATGTTTAATTTTTGTGGAGTTGGATTTGATGGATGGTTTATTTGAGAGTTGGGATGTGGCTTGAAAGTTGACGATTAATTTTTGAAAGATGTAAGTTTGATAGGAGGACTTGGGTTAATGTCGCTCTGATACAATTGTTAGGTTTTTGGGTGTTTGAAGGTAAAAGTGTTTTGTAGAAATGGAGGAAAGATTGTATTAAGGAGAAACTTTTCTTATTGATAGAGGGATAATTGCTTACAACTCTTGTTGATAATTGATACAAATGAAAGCCCCAACACCTATATTTATATTTGTAGAAAGGAGGTAGTGGTAGGAAAAATTTAGAGAAAAAAAATTTAAAAAGAAAAAATCTAGAGTATACTACAATATTATCTCTAGAATTTTCTAGGGATTTTTCTAAAGCGTCTCTTCATTATTTTTCTAGATTATTCTTAATTTTTAACATTACTTGCATGTTTATCCGACTCTCGGCTGTTCATACATATACTTGATACTACAGTCTTGATTGCTCCTGTAGGTTCCTACCCTCCCAGTACCTTTCTTTGTGTCGTTTTCGTGTTCCTCTTCAAGCTGAGAAAAGGGAGCAGTATGAGTTGCAGAGAACCTCCAAATGAAACCCTAGCTACCACTTCCGACGATTCCACCAATCCCGACGACACTTGTTCCAACTCTTACTTTGATATCTATGGCCCTCAGGTCTTCCTCTCTCCGTCTGTTTATATGTGTAATCCTATGCATCGTTTCATGCTTTAACTTGTCTCATAATAGGCGACAGCTGAGGTTCAGTTCAAGACACCAGAGGCTAATTCCACTTTGAGTTTGCAAGTAGGTTTTCTATGCAATTCTTTCAAATTATGTGTTTTCTTTTGCTCCTTGATTCTTTGCTCGGCTCCCTACTCATCCTCAGGGGTTTTGGAAAATGTGAATGAATGCAGGATGTTCAGGGGCTGGTTACATGGGTACTTGCTGATGGTTATATGCCCTCTTGGGTTTTCATTAAGGTTTGTATTGCTGTCTCCCTTTTGCTGCCTGTCTCCCTGTCCTCCTCTCCCCATACAAAACAACAGAGGAAAGAAACCTCATATTGTTCTAATGTTTTGTATCCTAGCGGGTGCAATTGTTCTGACCATTGTATGGGTAGAAACTGAGGAAATGTTTTGTATAGAGTGTGTAGATTTCTGTGCTTATGCTGCAATTTATGGCGTGAAAAACAATTTGGCGGTGATTGATATTGAAGAGTACTAATGTTGGCATTGCAAGTCCATGTACTTTTGTTGTGAATATAGCAACCAACACTCCTGACAAGAAATCAGATGTAGTGTTTGGACATAAGTCACAAGCACTCTTGGTAACCTTGAGCTGTTTTGAGTTTGTGCTGCTCTCTTGCGCACATAGTGGCACTTTGAATCATTCATTCCTTGGATTGGATGTGTTTGGGACACCACCTTTACCACACAGGGCCTTAGTTTAAAAGAGACTGATGCCAACAAAAGCGCAAAGGGGCCTGGGTCTGGGGCATTAGTTTTGATTCAAAAATTCAAAAATTTGATTATGTGCTTGGGTTCAGAGCAGAAATCGTGTTGCTGAAGATGGATGTTGCAGGTTGTAATATGATATGTCAATTGTGCATTCTTTTTGCATTCTTTTACTTATTTATTTCATACTGGGGTTGGTGACTTGGTGTTGTAGGTGGTGTAGTTTTCCAAGTCAGCTGGGATTTTATTAGGATTGTCATCTCAATTGTTGATTGTGCGATGCTTGTGTGGTGCAGAACAAGCCTCTTATACCAAAAGTGGTTCTTCTCTATGTTCCAGGCCTTGATGCAGCACTATACTTGTCACATCTAAAGTTGCTTTCTAGTTTGAAAAAGTATTGTGGCAACCCAAGGGCGGTTCAGGCATTAAGGTAGGTGGTGAGTGTGGTTCCTCTTATGTTGTTCTGATGTGTGATGAGTTTTTGCTTACTCATTGCTTTTGTATGCCAGTTGCGTAGTAGATGGTATTCAAACAATTGACGCCCTTTTGACATGCAAGTTGAAACGAAAAAGGAATGAGCCACACGTAGATTCGTTAGCTGGGAAAGGTATGCAAATCCTTCTCTCTAATTTGGCTACATCTAGTTATCAATATCATGTGAAGCGTGCCTCTCTCCTTTATTCTTCCATGCTTTCAGTCTTTTCTGCATTGTTATTTGTCCCCTAGTTCTCAATATGTGGTTTTACTTCTATGCCATAGTGCATGTTTTACTTCATTTACGAGGTTTTTTCGAACATTACAAGCTGTTTTAATAGGTACTGCCGTTTGTTTTGACTGTTGGACTATAGCTAATATGTTGATTGCTTAAATTAATTGGCAGAGCTGTATATTGAGTACTTTGCAAGCAAGTTTTCAATATTGAGGATCTTGTATTGGAACAAATTCCTAATCATCTCAAGATGCAGGAAGCTAACAAGCCATTTGTATATTCAAAATCTATATAAGTTCTAAGCATTATCCAAAAAGCTTCTTTTATTGAACCTAAGCCTTTTGCCTAGTAGTGGACAGTAGTATGAACATGGTTTGGGATAGAATTGTGAAGAATAAGGACCCATTGAGCACACGTCTCTTGGAACTAATAGTTTAGGAACTCATCGTAAAGAGGTCTAAAAAGAGACCTCTAGGTTGGAAGTTGAAAGTGTTGTTTGAAGGAGAAAACTCTGTATGGAGCAAGTCAAAGATGACCAAAGGACGAAGGTTGACTCTATTGCATAACACTTTTGAGTGTTTGTTACATGTTGCATGTTCTGCTTTATAAATCTGGTTAGCATCGCTAGTTAATTGGAGATGAGGGACTTCCTCTGGGCTTAAGATTGATCAGTTGTGATAATGGTCTCCATTGACATGGTTGGGACTGATTTTTCATGATGGTGGGTTAGTAGGTGAGGGACTAAGGTGGTTCCATTAAACAAATGAAGCTATCAAGACCAAATGGTTCTGTAGGTGTAGGAATGCCATGGTGCTTTGTGGAGAAAAGTGAGTGAAGCGGAATATGCAATAATTAGTTCAGGATGGTGGAGTAAGAGGAGTCCATATGCACATGGATTGGGTGGATGGAAATCAATACTTCCAAATCTTTGTAGGTATCTAGTTAATTTTGAGGCATAAAATGGTGAATGTGGTATTTTGGCATGATATTTTTATTGTGTGGTGTGTGTGTGTGAAAGGGGGGGGGGGGATGTAGGATGCTCAAGGTTCAATTCCCACATTGAGAGAAAATCATAATTTTGTCAAAACTTAATTTAATTCGATTTGATAACCATCCAAGTTTGCCTTATCCCTAATTCACGAGGGATTTATATAGCTAAGATTCCTAACACAATAAGGAAACTAGAATTTATCAAATGCTATAAAATGAAAATAGTAACCTAATATTATCCTAATAACATAGGAAACTAAATATCACTAATATATGTCTAATTTTGCTAATCCTAAAATATTGCTAAAATGCCTGTGAAAATATAATATCAAAATACAAATGATCTCTAAATATATGGAAAGATATTGTTATCTTAACCCATCCTTTACTCTTATCCTGCATCATTCTCCCCCAATTGGAAAAACTCGACCTCAAGTTTTAGAATGCAAAGGGGTCGGAAACAATACTAGTAAAAGGGACCTGATTGCCTTGCACATATTAAGAAACTCCATGCTTAATATCTTCTCCAAGAGTAGGCACCATGCATATAGTGGATGTAGGGTGTTTTCTCAAAATAATGACATCGGCTCCCGTTCTTAGCCACCCAAATTTCACAAGGTTTTTGAAGTTGCTTGTGATGCGTCGGAGTATGGGATTGGTGGGTTATTGATTCGGGATGGTCATCCCATAACTTTCTTTACTGAGAAGCTCAATGGTTCCGATAGAACCAAGTACACCACCTTTGAGAACGAGTTGTATGCGCTG
Organism: Portulaca oleracea; assembly: GCA_029582165.1. Classification (NCBI taxonomy): domain Eukaryota; kingdom Viridiplantae; phylum Streptophyta; class Magnoliopsida; order Caryophyllales; family Portulacaceae; genus Portulaca; species Portulaca oleracea. The sequence goes on from CM055881.1 coordinate 17,224,520, forward strand.
GTCTAATCCCTTCCACACTGGCGATATTACCTTCTTCCTCGGGAGTTTGTGCTATATTCTGATCATGAAGCTCTTAAGTATTGGAAATCCTAAACTCATGTCAACCCCAAGCATGCTAGGTGGGTAGAGTACATCAGTGACAACTCGTTTGCTCTCCAGCGTAAGTCAGGTGTTGAAAGTAAGGTGGCAGATGCTCTTTGTCCTGTCGGGTACTTGTTGCACACAACGTAAGCTATGTTACTCCGACTCGGGTACGAGTGTCGGACATGGACATATATCCATGGGTCGGATACAATTTTTTTGATTGTGAAGGACTTGGGAACAGGGTCGTGAACTGGGACACGGGTGTGAGGACGAGGCAAAATTTTTTATCAGCTGGAAACTTAAATAAAGTTCATGATTATCCATAAACTAATAATAAAAACTGAAACAAAGTCTAACATAATTGCAAACTTATAGAGTTCAATCATAAAACAATTAAAATTCGCCTAGTTAGCAAGAGCCTCTTCATCATCTTCCAAAATAACAGCTTCAAGCTCTGGATCATCCAACAACAACTCAACAATCCTTGTACAAGGGCCATCAACATCACAATTATCTCCTCCTAAACATTAAAAAAAAAATGCAAACAAATAGCTAGTTAAGTACTTGAGTCTAAAGTTGCAAAAACATACGATAACAAAAATGGGCTTTAAAAAGAAAAATTTAACTATATCCCAGTATCTTGAGGGTCCTGCGGTGTATGATGCTTCCTTTCTAGAAAGTAGACAAAGATTTGAATGTACATACACCAAATCCTTTACCCTTGATGATGCCAATTTGTTTCTCTTCACAATCTGTATGGTGGAGTATGTACTCCGATTTCTCACAACAAGAAGTAGATGCTGGTTGTGATAGCAATTTGAATGCTAGGGCTTGAAGCAATGGTGTTGAAGAACCAAAATTAAACCACTAGATTAGTGGTTCTACATAATCTCTTGCCTTTAGAATATGAGGTTGATTGAAGTATCCCAATCCAATAGAAAGAGCCCATATTCAGTGGTTGCCTGCTCAAACTCTTCTTCCAAGTTCAACAACTCATGGTTTATGTAGAACCACTCATCTGGTGGTCTAATTTTGGTTCTTCGACACCATTGCTTTGAGCCCTAGCATTCAAATTGCTATCACAACGAGCATCTGCTTCTTGTTGTGAGAGAAGTTGGAGTACATTCTCCACTATACAAGCTGTGAAGAGAAACAAATTGGCATTATCAAGGGTAAAGGATTTGGTGTATGTGCATTCAAATCCTCATCTACTTTCTAGAAAGGAAGTATCATACACCACAGGACCCTCAAGATACTGGGACATAGGAAAATGTTTCTTTCTAACACATTTTTTGTTACTATATGTTTTTGCATTTTAGACTCAAGTACTCAACTAGCTACTTTGTTTGCATTTTTTTTAATGTTTAGAAGGAGATAATTGTTATGCTGATGGCTCTTGTACAAGTATTGTTGAGTTGTCCTTGGATGATCCAGAGCTTGAAGCGTTTACTTTGGAAGATGATGAAGAGACTCCTGCTAACTAGGCGAATTTTTAATTGTTTTATGATTGAACTCTATAAGTTTGCAATTATGTTAGACTTTATTTAAGTTGTTATTATTAGTTTATGAATAATCATGAACTTTATTTAAGTTTCAACTTATAAATTTTTTTTGCCTCGTATCCGCACCCGTGTCCCAGTTCACAACCCTGTCCCCGAATCCTTCACAATAAAAAAAATTGTGTCCGACCCACGGATATGCGTCCATGTCCGACACCCGTACCCGAGTCAGAGTAGCATAGGCTGTACTGTCATAGACTGTACGAGCCTTACTGGTAAAGGGCTGCCAGGAATGAAAGGACCTCGATGCCGTGTATATTCCCACATATATGTAGGAATATGACGCATACAAACATAGAAAAAGTTTACTAGCCAAGTAACTAACTAATTCACAGCAAAAATTCCTGATAAATTTGACGGCCTTGAAGCTTGCAAAAGTCATTTCGAGCATCTTCTTTGGAGAAAAAAATTAACTCTAGCATAGAAATCACCTGTGGTTCGAATGTAGCAATTGTGTTTACATCCCCATAAAGAGAGAAAACTCGGTAGAGAACATCTTTTGAAACAGGCCATGTGTCTGTCTTGAATTTCACAAAAAGGGCACAATGGTGTTTATCGCACCAACTCATTGTCACTGCACATAAAACTGAACCAAGCCAGATATTAGCAACTTCATGTGTAGATCTAAAAGGCCACAAACGAGAAATCGTGAATCAAAATACAGCACTAACAGCAGCAATGGCAAATCAGGCAGTGGTAACCAAACAGAGTACTAACAGTGGTGATGATGTACTAGACCAGGGGTTCAGCTTTCTCAAAATTGGGACAGAAGCCAGAAGGTTCTGTACTGGCAGCAGAACACCAGAGACACGAACTAGGGTTTTGGGACGGAAAGGTTGATCAATTGAAAGTCGAGATGAAGCTGTTTCCTTCAATTAGGTTGGGGATTTGGAGTGAAACGGACTGAACAGGGAAGGGATTGGACCAGTTTCGAGTGAAATTGTCAGGCTGACGGTGCATTCAAGATTTAAGGTTTGATTTGGACGAATTCACAAATTAGGGTTTGCGAATTGGGGCTTTGGCTATTCCGGCAGGTGGGTGGCAGCGGTGGGGTGGTGGTCTATGGGGGTGGAGGTGGCTCTCTGGTGGTCGGGTGGTGATGGGTGGCAGCGGCGGCGGTGGCAGGGGGCTGTGTTGCGCGGCTAGGTTTAGGCAGTTTTTATTTTTTATTTTTTTATTTTTATTTTTTATTTAAATGAAGGGAGTGCTAGACAGGAAAAGTGATTGGAAAAAAGAAAAATTGAGAGCTTGATATGAAGGCTCTAATACCAAGTTGATGTAGGACGCTCCAAGATCAATTACCACATTCAGAGAAAATCACAGTTTTCTCAAAATTCAATTCAATTCAATAATAATCAAAGTCTGCCTTCTCCTAATACACGAGGGATTTTTATAGCTAAGAATCCTAACACAATGAGGAAATTAGAATTTATCAAATACTATAAAATGAAAGCACTAACCTAATATTATCCTAATATCTTAGGAAACTAAATATCACTAACGCAAAAAGTGGCTAGATATCCTTATTTTGCTAATCCTGAAATATGCTTAAAAGATACCTATGAAAATATAATATTGAAATACGAAAGATGTCTAAACATATGAAAAGATATTGATATCTTAACCCATCTTTTACTCTTATCCTTCACTACTCATCAAAGTGGGTGGACTAACGTTATTTCAAAGCAACTTATGGAGTCTTCCTATTTATTTTACGTCCTTATTTACCATGTTGCTATCATGACTCCAAGTATAGAAAATTACCATGGATTGCCTGTGGTCAAATGCTGGTACCAACAAGTGCATTCATTGGTTTGAAGGGGAAGAAGTGTGACATACTAAAAATGAGGGAGGTCTTCTTATTAGCCTTCTGCATCAGATGAATGAGCTCTTAAAGCTAGGTGGTATTGGAGCAAAGGAAGGAAGGCGGTGCAGTGAAATGTAGGGCTGTCAAAAGCTGTCCGACCCAAAAACCGGTTCAGTCCGACCTGGAGAATATCGGGTATGGTCATTGGTTTTTCGTCCAAATTTTGACCTTGATCGATTTTGTCTGGGTTGCGAACACAATATTTTTCTCATTTCTGTTGTCTGAACCTGATTTTATGTTCATTTGAATTTGTCTGACCCCAAATAAACTTGAAAAGTATGGATATCGTTTGATGTCTAAGTTGTCCGAACCCAAAATGACCCAACCCGGATTATTGACAGCCTAGCGAAAGGTGATTGACACCAAGTATAGGTTTGGTCATTATGGTTGGTGGAGTAAGAAGTCTTATTTAGTCCACGGGGTAAAGTTGTAAATCTATCATGATTCATGGAGTGGTCTTGACAAGTGAACTTTAATTTAGGGAATGAGGCTTGGGTTTTGTTTTGCACAATCTGCTAAGTTCAATTCCCACTCAAGGTTTCGATCTTTTTAGGATGGCTCATTTGAAACAGCGAATAATAGAAGATGTGGTCTAATTGAATTAGTTAGAAAACCATTAGAACATAACTTTCTTAAGAAGTTCAAATGGCTGGGAAGAGGAAAGCATGCTGAATTTTTGGCTTAGGTCGTTGATTTAAGGTTGACTTTGAAGGCCATGCTGACATTCTTTTGTTAGTTTACAGTTTTTGTGAAGAGATGTAAGGAGTTTACTCAATATGAGTTAGTAGGGGTTCTGTGTTCTGGAAAAGAAGAGACTGTGAACCATTTACCCATTGTTGCTGGATATCTGCTTTCTGGCATTTGTTGTGTTATTTGATGGGGTTAGTAGGTGTAATCTTAAGGGTTAAGAGATGCTCTGGTGGCTTGGAAAGAAGATTGAAGAAGAGTTAGAATCTAGCTTTGTAGGGATTGATAAGCGATATAGCGGTACACACTTGGAGGGAGAGGAATGTTGGGAATTTTGAGGTTAAGGCTAGAATTTTAACTGATTTTAAACTTCATTTGTTGAGAACTTTGTTTAGTTGGTGTCAAGTTTTTGATATGGTACAAAGGTCAGTCTTTTAGATTTTGTTGATAAGATTATGTAGAGAGTTTATGCTTTTTGGATTTTTGAGATTGCCTTATTACGTAAATGGGTGACATCCCTTTGGTGTCCTTTAATACATCTTTTAATCACTTGTCAAATAAAAAAAGGAAAAAAAGGAAAGTAATTATCTTAAATAAAAAAAGTATTTGTGGCAAATCTCGGTATGCCAGGGCTATGCCTAAAAGAGCATAAGCATGGGACAAAGATCCAGAATCCACAACTTGTTTAAATCAAGCATAGGACTTGCACTTGTTTCATGGGGTGGGGTGTAAATTCTGTCAAAGGCTTATGCAGCACATACCCTTAGTGAGTTAGTGTATTGTTGAACTTTGGTGTCAATGCTGATTCAACCTTGAAATGGCCAAATCTTGTTGTATGAAGTTGGTCTATATGAATGCTTTTTGTAGATTCGTGGTGTCTGATATGAACATCTCTTTGAATAGAAACCTGATGGCATTGGCATTTCCTGCATTCTTTATACCATAGCATCATTTACCAATACAATGTTGACTGTTGATAATTGACTGTGATTGCGTGGATTTGTAGAATCTGATTCTGCTTCAACTGGTTTAACTGCAAGTGAGCTTCTGAAGGATTTACAGTTTCCTGTCACGTATTACACCCTTACCGCGAAGCAGCTGGAAGATAATGGATATTGCCTCAACCAGCCAGGTGTGAAGCTTTTGTCTTTCTTCTTTTTCTTACTTGCCTGAACATTGGAGTTTTTTTTTGTCCTTAATTTTGTACATCTGATGCAGGCTTTATTTCTACCCAGCCAGCACCTTCTGGATCTCCCCGTTGTGAAATGTTGGCTCTCGACTGTGAGATGGTAAGACTGGACATAGTTACTTTATGCTCTGTAAAAACCTCCATTTGACTTTTCATTCAGTCAAATGCTTCAGCATTCTTTTCATTTGAATTGGCGCTGACTATTTGCTGCTCCTTTGTCTTTCTTTCTTGCTTTTTTTTTTTGCTTTTCTGAATTGCTACATGGTTAACATTCAGGGAATGTAGAGGTGAAGAAGTTTTTTGGGTTTAATCGCATCGTTGCTTCCAAATTATGGTCTTTGCACCAATTACCCCCTTTTGATCACGTGGACCTATGATGCTTGGCGCCCTTGGGCTTAGAAATGCCCAAAGCCCGCACCATTGCGCCTCGATACGAAAAGCCCGTACTTTTTTTTATAATTTAAACCAAAACCAAAAACTTTTCTCTAATAGTGACATCAACCCCTTAAATTTTTCTCTATTTCTTTTTGAATATTTCTCTTCCTTTCTCTGTATCTCTTTTTCTCTTTTATTCCTCTTTGTGTCCCTCCTAGCGCAAAATGATGCAAAGTGTGCGCTATTTTTCATAGTTATAATAAAGTCCTTCTTTGATGTCGTATTTAACTTATTTCCAAAAATATTATGGTATGGGAATGGTTTTAAGCATTCATATAACTATGCCTCAGGTCCAAAATCCTGTGCCTTTGCCTTGAAGCCCGCCCCCTAGGCTCCATGACCGTATGCAGTTTTGTGCACCTCGAGCTTTTTTACATTAAGGTTTAGGGCATACTTGTGCAAGTTTTCCATCCCAAAGGGATCAATGGGGTGTATTTGATCTGGTTGTTTGAGAGTTGGTCATCTTAGACTGACTATTCTTGGTACACAGAAGAAGATGATTAATGAAGTGATGATGTCACTTGAAGGAGAGAATCACGAGGGGAGGAGTATTGGACTACACACACCCCTCTATCTCTCTAGAGATGAATGGGGTGTATTTTAGTTCTCTCTCTCTCTCTCTCTCTCTATGTGTGTGTGTATATATATATATATACATATATTTATATATATATATATATATATATATATATATATATATATATAAGAGAGAGAATCATGAGGGGAGGAGTATCGTACTACACACACACTTCTCTCTCTCTCTCTCTCTCTCTCTCTAGAGATGAGTGGGGTGTATTTTAATACTTGATATATATGTTTATATGTGTGTGTGTGTGTGCGTGTGTGTGTGTGTGTGTGTGTGTGTGTGTGTGTGAGAGAGAGAGAGAGAGAGAGCGTGTATGTATCATGTGTGTATCTGCACACACACACACACACACACACATGGTAACGAATCCGATGAGCATTGCCTTAATGTGAGCATGGCATGATGGGGTGCATTTAAGGTGAGCATGGCTGTTTGGACATATTTGGTGTGCCCCCTACATGTTTTCCTTTTTTTTTTTTTGTGTTTTTGTGTGTGTGTGTGTGTTCTTTGGGTGTAATAGGATGTGCCATATTATAAGGGGCATCCCCAACATCAGATATGGCCCCTGAATTGAAAACTGTGCGCATAAGATTGTTTGTACTTCCCTGGGGAGGGGGCATACCAAACGTTGAGCATGCCTTCCATCGTATGGTACATGCCCTCGACAAGTTGGATGCCTCCCTCCCTCTCTCCCTCCCTCTCTCCCTCCCCCCCACACACACAGACAACAAAAAATGCCCCCCAACATGGGAATATGCCATGCTCACGAATGCTCACATTAAGCCAATACATCATATTGAAGGTATAGCTATGAAGTGTTCATCCTCTATGAAGGGCCTATGTAATAGGCTTCTGCCTTGGTCAGTTTGTCCTAATTTTCTTTTTCAGGCTATTTGGTAAGTCTAAAGTTCCAACTTGTATTTAAAGCCTGTATTCGTACTTGGACTGCTACACTTAGATTCCCGTTGAGAACATGGTTGAGAGATCAAATGGCAAATTAGCCACTAGCAAGTGGGTGTTCTATGTGCCTACATGAGGCAGAATTGGCTGACCACTTTTTTGTACATTGCCAATGGGTGTCATCACTATGGTTTAGTTTGTTGGGACTGCTTTTAACTTTGTGATCATGTTGCGAATTTCAGTGCATCACATGCGAGGGGTTTGAGCTGACGCGGGTGACCCTCGTCGATGTTAAAGGTCAGGTATGTTTTTTGTTGCATTTGTAATCTCTATTGCCAGTTTGAAATTTTACAAGTCATAACAAGTATGAATATCTTTATTGTTTTTTCGTAGAGGTGATTTTCAGTTCCATACTTTCTGCATGTATATAGATATTATGCTACTTGGGTGCTGTTGTTGGTATCGTCAAATCTTGCTCATAGCTATGATGATGACTTGTTTGAGTTGTTCATATATACATGTGTGTGTGTAGATACATGTATCTATTTCTCAAATTCTGAGTTGCTTAGTTTAACTTCCAAAATTCGTTGTTTGACCATTAACTATTGGAAAATAGATGGTCTTCTGTTATGTTTGTTAGAGATTATTGTTCTTTCTCCTGGCTGATGTGGTTGGACCATCAAATCATCTTCTTTTTCAGGTTGTGTTGGACAAACTGGTGAAGCCTTCAAACCCTATCATTGATTACAACACCAGGTGTCAATCTTGAGAATAACCATCTATTTATTTTATTTGTTCTTGCCTTCAGATAGTATATTTTCTGTGCCCCATAGTTGCCAGGGTCTGGGACCAGTGTGGGTCGAGGATTGCACTCGGGATTGAAATTGTGAAATTTTAAAGACCTAGGTCGACGGGGTAGACTTGAGAGCAACGGTAGTTTGGATTTTAAATCATCGGTAAATACTTTTTGGATCGATAATTTTTCTTCCCTTTATATGATCATAAAAAAAAATGATTACGTTAAAGGAAAAATTGCTCATGATTAATTAATTGGGCCTCAAGGCCCTCAACGTAATCCTACCCAAGCCTTCCTTATTAATTTGAATTCTATTAAATTAAAAGAAAAATTTTGTTTAAATTATGTAAAATTTAATCTCATCATCTAAAATGTACGACAGCCGTAGAAAAATGCAGTAATTGATGTTACGACTCTCCATATAGAAAACCTAGGAAAGTAAGCAACCAACGCCAGGACTTGTCTAGTTGTCTACCTTGATATCTCAAACAGTCACACACACAGATAAAGAAACACACATATGCTTCTTTTTCTCTAGTCATCCATGGCGATTCTCTGTAGCAGGCACCACCAACCTTCTTTCTCAGTCATCCATGGGGTTGGTCATTTTTAGCGATCTGCATCGCGATCCTTGCCAAACTGGTGCATCGCGATCCTAGAACGCGAATCCTGGGTTTGGGCGGGGTTTGTGTGTGTGACTGACCTAGGTAACTATGTTGTGCCCCTCAGGGGTTGTTTTTATTAGCTGACCTATTCTGCAGCCCTTGCGGTGAGTTTCCTTCAAGTGTCACTTCAATTGAATGTTAAGATCAATTAACTCATCCTCTTATGAAATTCATCTAATTGCGTGATCTAAGTCTTTGTGTTGTTGGTTCCGGACAAATGACACACAGGCCAAAATAATCACAATGTGCTGTCACGATGTTTGGCCGTCTAGGAGCTGCTGTGATCATAGTTACCTAAATCGGTCACCCCCCTCCGATCCCCGTTCCGGGGTCATCGATCCCAATCGGCAATCGATACCGCCCTAGGTCGGCGAGGATCGCGACCTGGATCGCCAAATTTGAGTGATCCGATTGTCACTAACACCAGTGGCCATTTGTAGTGGAAGTTGAGGGCTTTTTGGTTGACGGAAGCTGTGAAACCAAGGGTGGCTTTTGCCGAACACCAGTCACCATTTCCGACCACCGACACTTGAGTTTGAAAAAGACGAAGGAAAAGTCGAAAACCCTAGGTCTGAAAATTGAATAACCAATTGATGAGTATTCGAGGTAGAGATTAGGGCTTTTGATGGAGAAGGTGTAGCGATTCCACCGGCAGGGATATCTCCGGCCATTGGTCGCCGGATTCCGGCCGGGGATAGGCTGAGAAGCTGCAGTAGAGAGAAATTTGGGGGATATGGCTGTGGGACTTACGGTTAGGGTTTCAGGATAGAGTTATGAAAGCTTCTTGCACACATAACTGCAGAAATAAAAGAGCCCAAGAGCCCATTGGGCCCAACAGCACTGCTAAGTGCTGCTATAGCCTATAAATATGGAAAGTAATAAATACTAGTATTTTAAAAGTACAATTGAAACTAATAAATAATTTTAAAACAACTTATAATTAGAGGATGTTTTTATTTATCGATCCAAAAAAAATTATCGGCGAATTCCTATCCCAAATACCGTTCCTAGTGATCCTACCCCCGACCGATTTGGGATTTTAAAATTTACCGATTTCGATCCTCGACCGCTACCGATCCCCGACCCTAGTAACTATGGCTGTGATGCCTCAATATTGTCCAATGTCATATTAGTTAATCCGTTGGATACATTTTTTTCATAGGAAAATAAGATATACTAGTAATAGGATGAAAAGATCAGATGCTTGTTAAGCATCCTATGAAGTTATGTACAACCGAAATATAGGCTATCCACAAAATCCGCTACATCACAAGGCGATGAGCTTAACTTGCCAGTAAGCCAAAAGTAGAGAGAGTTCATAAAATTACCTTTCAAGCGCGGAAGAGGAGTTTCAACTCCCTTAAAAACCTTTTGGTTCCTTTCTCTTCAAATAGTCTAAAAGATAACACGAGGAATAACCATGGTTCTCTTCTTCTTCGGTTTCCTACCAAAGATACCCTCCCAAGTAAGAAGATGACTTCTAACAGGATGGGAAGCGACCTAAGCAGCACCTAAGGCTAAATCCCAAAGAGACCTAGCAAAGGCACAATGTAGCCATAAATGATCTGGCGATTGAAGATCCCAGTTGCACATAAACGCCTATTAACCAAAATTCTCCCCCTTTTTTGTAAATTATCACAAGTGATAATGCTCCCATGCATTGATTCCCAAACGAAGAACGCAACTTTTAAAGGTAGCAAAGTCTTTCGAATAATGGTGGAAGGGAAAACACCAGTCTCAGAAGGATACAACCGGAAGAATGCGAAATAAGAAGATTGAAGTAATAGGAGCTAATCGAAAAGCTCCCTTTCTTTCACGTCCCATCTCAACATGTCTTGTGAAGAGACTCCTAAAGTGGCCTCATTAAGGATGTTGAAGAAAGTAACCAAAGATACTTCATCAACAAAACCATCTCGAATAAAAGTGGGAGACCAAACATTAGAGCCTAAAAGTTGCTCCCGATGCTCGGCAATGGAAGCATTTCTATCCATTGCAAGAACATAAATAGAAGGAAAGAGATCTTTCAAACAAGCCTCTTTGCACCAGCGATCATGTGAAAAGGAAATGGTAGAACCATCACCCACAACAAAAGAAATGTGTGGGGAGAAAAGATCCCATCCCTTGGCAATGAATTTCCATATACTACACCCGTAAGAGCCACTAAGTTAAGAAGGAGCCCTCCCAAAACCTACTTTGGGCTTAGAACCCTTAGCCTCACTACCTTGGCAGCTAGAGAAGAGCTAAGCGCCGAGAAGCCAAGAAGAAACCGTGATCAAGGCCATCAACCAAGACATTCACACCTTGACTAAGTTCTACACTCGGTTTGGGCCTATTGATCATGGTTAGACTTGTCAAATTGGTCGAGCGGGCGGGTTTCAGGTCGGGCATATATTGGATTCAGGTAAATTCGGGTCGGGTGTATTTCGGGTTCGGGTAAATACAGGCGTGTTTCGGGTCAACCCAACGGGTTATGATTGCGACCTTTTTCTGTTTTTTCTTTTAAAAAAATGGTATCTAAGTACTACTTTTTGTACAATATACATAATAAAATATGATTATTCTGTAGTAATAATAGATTATTGTAACTATGTTAACTTAAATTAGAGAAATAACAAATAAATGAGTTGCGTTTATAGTTTAATAGTTAAAATACCAATGAACAGTCACAAATTCTGATAAAGTTGAACTTAAATTTTTTTTTTTGGGTCAAACGGGCGGGTCAGGTTTGACCCACTAATTTTCTAGTTCGATGTATTTCGGGTTTAGTTGAGAAAATCGTGTTCAAACCCAGAAATTTCCAGGTCTAATCATGGTTCTTAATTCACTCTTGTGAGCTATTGGGGTACTCCCGAGGCCCACTAGGGTTTCTTGGGAGCTGAGTTCAGAAGACACAGTTTTGTTTGGGTTTGACACGTTTGTGACACCCTTTCTAGAAGGGTGGTCACGACTGTGTCGACTCATGACATGCCTGTGGCCCCTGCTAAGGTCGCGGCCCCTTCCCCAAGCAAAGAGGGGTGACCATGTCACTACTTGACACTATTGTGACCCCCCATCCAGAGGGGAGGACGCGATCGTCACTGGCTGACACGGTCGTGTCATAGGGAATAATAATCAGGAATAAAACTCCTCGCTTAAGTTCTTCTCCAGCAGTAGGTACCATGCAAATAGTGGATGCAAGGTGTTCTCAAAATAATAATCAGGAATAAAACTTCCAGTAGGTATACTGGCTGCTTGGTGCATGTTGAAATCTTCACTAGCAAATTGGAATTCACAAAGACGGTTAGAGGAGGAGCTGTTTGTCAGCTACAACTCTTTGTGACCTTGAACTAATTCTTGGCCCTGGGTATTACCCTCTACAGCTCCTTTCATAACATCTTCAACAATGTCAATTGGACTGAACTTCCTCATAACTTAATATATTGTTGTCCATACCATGATGTTCTTCACCATGTGCAAGCTCCTTGTTATGAGCCTTCAAAGCTTCAGTTTCATCTGTGATAACCCCCTCAATGTTGTGTGCAAATTCACGTGCGAGTCAACAACATCGTGGTCCATTTCCCTTGCTACATGGATCTCCTTCGAGGCAGATTTTCTTCAAAGAATGTCACCTTTAGATGCCTTGGCTCTACTGTCATAGACTGTACGAGCCTTGCTTGTAAAGGAGCTCGTTGGTTTCATCTAGAACTTTGAAGATCAAAACATATGATCTTCAGAGCTATGCTGCCAAGGAATCAGGGAACTTGAGGCAGTGTATATTTATAACGTCTACAATCACAGAAAAGTTCACTGGCCAAAAAGAGATCCAACTCACAACAATCCTCATAAATTTGGCGGCCTTGAAACTTCCAAAAGGCATTTAGAGCATCTTCTTCGTAGAAAAAAACTAACTCTGGCATAGAAATCACCCATGGTTCGAAATATAGCAATGGTGTTTACATCCCCATAAGGAGAGAAAACTCGGTAGAGAACATCCATCGAAGCAGGCCATGGTCTCTTATGAATTTTCACAAAAAGGGAACAATTGTGTTTATCGCACCAACCCATTGTCACAGATGGGAGAGGCATGCCCTTCTGTGATTGGGGACAGAAGCCAGAAGGATATGTACTCGGCAGTAGAACACAAGAAAAGCAAACTAGGGTTTCACATGGGAAAGGCTGACCGATTGAAGAAGCAAAGTTATTCCCTTCGATTGGGTAGGGGATTTGGGCCGAAATGGGTCAAACAAGACAGTGGTACGGTCAATTTCGAATGAAATTGCTGGGTTAATGGTGAATTGGTGATTTAGGGTTCGAAATTGGTGGAATTTGCAAATTAGGGTTTGCGAATTGGGGCTTTCAGGTTTCCAGCAGTTGGGTGGCAGCATTGGCGGCTGATGGTAGTCGACTGGTGGAGGGTCGTCGACAGTTGGTGCTCCGGTTGCAGCGGCTGGCGGTTAGGCTAGGTTGAGCTGGGCTAGGGTGTATGTTTCTGGGTTTCTTTTTTCATTTTTACAGGTAAGTTTTTTTCTTTTTGGGTATTTTCTGGGCAGAAAAAAAAGTGGGAAAATTTGTGTGCGTTTGTTGGGGGGGGGGGGGGAACTATAGATCGATTTGGCTCTGATGCCATTTTGATGTAGAATGCTTGGAGAGCAATTCTTACAAAGGGTTGGGTAGGGCGCTCGGCGAGCAATTCCTACAGAAAAGGGTTCTCACACAGAGAAACGATTCACTCAAATCAATGATATTCAAATTAATCATTCAAGTCTGACTTATATGAGGGATTCATATAGCTAAGAGTCCTAACAAACTAAGGAAACTAGAATATATCAAATACTATAAAATGAAAATATTGACCTAATATTATCCTAATATCTTAGGAAACTAAATATCACAAATATATGGCTAAATCTCCTTTGCTAATCCTAAGATATTTCTAAAGATACCTATGAAAATATAATAATATTATAATACAAAAGATCTCTAAAAGATATTGATATCTTAACCCATCCTTTACTGTTATCCTACATCAGTTAGCCATTGGCTTGTAATAGGGTTATTAATGCCCCTTGATTTGGTGCCTTTTCCTTTGGGATTACCCTAACAATTGCCTATTTATATCAAGGCTTTTGAAGGGAAAAGGTGAACCAGTTTATGACCAATGATGGTATTTCTGAGACCCAATCTCAGAATTCTCTCTCAAAGCTTCATCCATCGTTTGTGCTGCTTTTCATACTGTCTTTAGAAATAGTTGGTGTTTGCTTTAGACTATTTTGGTGGAGTATTCGATGCTTTCTTGGAAGTTTGATGGTGATCATTATCTTTATTCAATCATCCTTGTAAGCATCTAGATCACTTTGGTGATTACTCTTTCCAAATGATCATATCATTGATTTTTGATTGTTTGATATAGTTCTTGGCGATGTTGAGATACTCAGCTGGGTTGGCTGTTTCAAGTGGTGTTTTGCTATTAGTTTCATGCTAAAATCAGTAGGATTGAATAGTCTTAATGAGTTTTGATGATATATGATGCAAAAATGATCCTTGGGCTTATTTTTCAGTCATAAAGATGAGTCTTTAGCTTGCTAGCATGCATCAACCATGCTCTGCTTTAAAAAGAGGTGCATGCCTCTGTGAAATTTACGATCCCTGTTCACTGTCACTTCCTATTCCTGAGCATGGCGAGTCGTAGTCATGTTAACATTTGACAGGACTGTTGGAATGCTAGAGGATTCCATATTGTTATGCAAGCTGCCCTAGTGGCTGAAATGGGGAATGGGTGGGTTACATGAGTTTAGGTGTATCCCAAGTTCTTATCTGTCCAAAATGACAGATACATGTCAAAATTGTGGAGAAGTTTGATGTTAATTTGCTAAATTATTTTGGGAATATTCTTTTCAGATACAGTGGGATCACACCTGAAATGCTGAATGATGTGACCACTAATCTTAAAGACGTTCAGGTTTTGACGTCTCCTCTTGTCATGTGATTACTTATCGGTTATATGTATATAATTCTAGTATTAAAGCTCTTGTATGTGATCCTAACGCAGGAAGAATTTTTGAAGCTGGTTTACAAAGAAACCATTCTCATTGGACATTCACTAGAAAATGACTTACTGGCTTTAAAAATATCACATGATTTAGTTGTCGATACTGCAGTGCTGTACAAGCATCCCCGTGGTGGATCATATAAGACAGCTCTTAGAGCACTTGCCAAGCGATTTCTTTCTAAGGAGATACAAGATTCTGGAAGTGGCCACGACAGCATAGAAGATGCGCGGACAGCTATGGAGCTGGCTCTGCTGAAGTTTAAAAATGGTAACTGAGCTTATCTCCCTTCATTGGCACATAACAGCATTTAAGAGGTTAAAGACATTGTTGGAGTGGCGGGTTTCGCTATAGAGTTTGGATTCTGTCTTGTTTTCTGCACTTGCATTGTCTCGGCTGTATCTGCGGGTTGTTGTTTATTCATCCAGAAACTGTTATATCCTTTACGGGCTTTCTTGGAGAACTAGGTGAAGAGTCTTGATAAACGTTCTGCGAAAACTACAGGGTTTAACCACCTCTTGTATCGGTCTATCAGATATACACATAATTATCAGGAATGCTTCCTGGATCGGTCAATCTGGAACATGGGTCGGTACTTTTTGGACAAAGTTTCTTTAATTTGAGCTCTGGGTTGCTTGTTTGCATGATGCGGGTCATGGGGAACTATGGATATAAATTAATGACATAATTAAGAACAAAACCCCTGAGGTTAGTATAAATTAAGAGAGTGGATAATGTTCCTGGTACAGGGGCGCAGGCTTTATCCTAGAGATGTTCCAAGCAGACAGTCAGTTGTGTTCATAATTAAGGTGGAGGAAAAGATAGTTATGTGACATCTCCTATGGAGGACATATATATCAAACATGGGAAGACGAGTATTTTGAGTCTTTCACTTGGTTTTGAGGGGAGAATGTTTGGTGTACATGTGCAGTATGCATGATTCTAGTTGTTTCTATGTCCAAGCTGCTTAAATGTACACGCGCAGCTGTATTTTCTTCTTGTTTAAGCAATCTTTGATATCTTTGTCTTTGACGTTTGCATTCTATTCTCTCTGGATTAGGGCCTGATTTTGGCTCACCACAGGGGCAATTTATGCGGAAGAAGCTTGTTAATGTGTTAAGTGATTTTGGAAAGACATCATCATTCATTGATGACGTCTCCATTGTGAAGAGGTATGCTTCTGGAACGTGTCATGCATTGCCAGTTTCATCTGATGAGGAAGCCCTATTGAAGGCATCCAAAGAGGTACTCATTTAAGTATATACCCCCTGCCTTCTTATTTATGAAGGTTGTGCAATTGCTATCTTAACCTTCTTCTTTAACTTGTGCCTCCAGGCAAAAAACGACAAGGTGCAATTTGTATGGACTCATTTTTCAGAAATAAGTTCTTATTTTAAGAAACAAGTTGATGATGAAGAGAAATTTAATGCACGGGTTGCAGAGTTGATGTCACTGGTGACATGCCAAAAGGGTTCATCTGCTCGAAAGGACATCAAATGTTGTGTTTCATCAAGGCTAAAAGAGATCCTAACTCGCATGAATTCCAGAATTCATACTCTATACTCAAGCTTACCCACAAATGCTATGCTTATTGTATTTACGGGTCAGGGAGACACAGCAACTATCCAGAGGTAAACCTACTATAAGCTGGTTACTCCCCTTTTATCTCCCCCTCCCCCAATCAAAAAAAGAAATTTAGAAAGATAACAGAGAGCCATGGGTTGTGAACTGTGGCACTGGATAAGATGAGAAGCTAATTTTCTATCAAAAGTTTAAAATAATGATTGGCTAGTTTTCCATAAAAAGGTAAGTAGCCTGGAAGAAATTAGAGGACATTTAGAAATGCTGACTACAAGTTAACAGCTGGACCCGTTGCCAAAAGTGGCTTTTGGCTGTCAGAAAGTGGACATAAGAGGAAGCAAAGAAATCAATTATGTAAAAGAGTCAGACAGACAGATCTAACTGGGTTCATCTTCTTAAATGAGTACCTGGCGACAAGGAAATGCTAATTTGATCAGCTTTCTTTGGAGGATACCATATTTGAAAAAACAAGTTTGTCAAAATTTCACATCCTAGAAAGCTAGAATTTGTTTCCGATAAATGGTAAATATATAGCTCCATCCGTTCATCCCGAAATCTCCTTTAGACGATCATGATTGCTTGTGAAGCAAAAGTAATCCTGCATCTCAGTTAATCTAAGGTATAGGGGTCACACATCATAGTGATCTGAGTTTGTCCACACAAGTTATGTGACAGACATCAAGCAATCCATCATTAAATAAGTTGGTTTTATGGGTTAACTGAGCTTATAATTTTTTTGAAAATTGGTCTAATGATTTTGCCATTTGGCAACAAATCCCTACCCCTCTCATCCTGTGCCCGCAAAATTCTTCCCTTGCCGGACACAACCTTGATGTGTAAGTTCACTGAAGTTACTCCATGTCATATATATGTGTATATATATATATATATATATATATATATATATATATATATTCATATATATATATATATATATATATATATATATATATATATATGAAACATATCCAGTAGGAAGAGAGTTTAGCTAGGAAAGTGGGAAGAGCAAATCATAGCCCTTGATTTTACATATGACGGTGTGTAGTCATGGATATATTAGGGATTGCGGTCATGGATTTCGTGACCACAATTCCTTAAATCCATGACCACACTACCTCATATCCATGATCACACATTGTCAGATGCAAAATTAAGGGCTGTGATTTGCTCCTCACCTTCCTACCTAAACTCTCTTCCCTCTGATCCGTTTCCATATATATATATATATATATATATATATATATATATATATATATATATATATATATATATATATATATGAAAATTGGATTGTAATAAACCCTACTTTCACCTTTTGTGTGCCGATAATTCTTACTTTGTTTTTGGATTCTAGATATATATATATATATATATATATATATATATATATATATATATATATATATATGAAAATTGGATTGTAATAAACCCTACTTTCACCTTTTGTGTGCCGATAATTCTTACTTTGTTTTTGGATTCTAGTGGTTCAACAAAAATAAAAATTATATTCTTCTGGGACACCATAGAGTGTATGCCATAAGTATCATAAATTTTCATTTGCATTTGATTCAAAACTTAGCACAACACTTCCGCATGATTTTTAATGAATTTACAATGTTTGTCCTAATTTTGTTCCATTTTTTCACTTTTATTCCTTTAAAAGAATCATAATAATTGCTCGAATTCTCAAAAAAATAATTTAAATTTTTTTAGTAACTACACTATATTACCTTTCTGGGGATATGAATGAAAAAAATAAAAACAATATAGGGTAGGAATGAAAAAAAAAGTGAAGGTAGATGTTGTACCACTAAAATGCAATTTTTATTTTGTTTTGACCATCAAATACAAAAAAAAAAGAGAGTAGGGATTATTGCCAATCTAAAGTTTAGGGTAGTGATTATTCTTTAATTAGAGTTCTATATATATTTTGCTGGAGTAAAGATTTGTCCGTGATATGTTATGTCAACATTCGTGTTGTTATGGCAATGGCAGATTGCGGAAGATGTTGAGAGAGGAAAACGAGAGCAATGTTTGCCGCAAGAAAATGTTAGAAGTGTTGGAAGAGCTACAGGCCCAAGCGGAAGTGGGTTTGTGTTTTGTGGGCATAAAGCATTGAATGAAGTTAATCTGAAAACGAAACAATCGTCATGATGTTCTGCACTAATTGTGACTTTGATTCTACACCATTTTCAACTGGAAAAAAGATGATACATACTGACTGATGGGCATAACAGTAGTAAAAGAATACAACGCGGAAGCAGTTTCTTAGAAAGTCATTTTTGTATGGTTGTATCTGTCTGGTGTCCGATGATGGAAGAGAACGACAGCTTTTCACAATGACGCATGGAAAATGATATTTTCTTTATCTTGTGCCTGTCACCTGAGGCTGAATTAATGAAGCTATACCAATAATGTGCACTAATTGTGTACTGCAATTTATTAGGTGTATCCAGATTATATATTCCAGATTTTACAATTGTTCACTCATATATATTGGATGGTTATAATTGTTCACTCTGGTTTAATTTGATTGTTATGATTATTCACTCTGATTATTATAATTGTTCACGCATAATTTTTTCAGTATTAGCTTAAAAATCTTTAGAGCATGAACCAGGTTAAAAATCTAGAATGGTGAATATATAATTCATTGGTGGTCTAATCAAGATACTATATAGTATATTTTCAATATCTGCCTGTCAATGTCATCTTCAAGCATCAGGGAAAGACCTTTAGCAGTAGATGAGGCATTTCATAGTTTGCTGTTCCCTTGCCTAGGCATCATCCACTCACATTCTTCAACTTCTTGCAATATATGCTTCCAAGTTGCAACAATATTTGAGTTGGCTTTCTAATCCAACATTGTAATATCTTTCCTACGTAAAAGTGTTCTTTTGGTTATACAGAATGAGGAGTGAGTTGTGAAAACTCCTGGGAAGAGAGAAGTCAATTGTGGACTTCAAATTAATTTACCTTTTAGTACTTATTTTCCTTATTTTTTTTTGTTTTACAGGCTAGTTGGCTGATTTTGGATAAAGTACAATATTTTTAAGTATGAAGTTCACGATCAAGTTTAAGTTTAACGGCTGGTTACAATATATGCTTCCAAGTTGCAATAATATTTGAGTTCGCTTTCTGATCCAACATTACAATATCTTTCCTACCTAAAAGTGTTCTTTTAGTTATACAGAATCAGCAGTGAGTTGTGAAAAATCCTGGAAAGAAGTAACTCATTTGTGGACTTTAAATTGATTTGTCTTTTTATTACTTATTTTCCTTTTTTTTTTTGCTTTACAGGTTAGTTGGCTACTTTTGGATAAAGTATGATATTTTGGGTATGAAGTTCACGATCAAGTTTAAGTTTAAAGATTGGTTACATGCATGCCTTTTTGTTGTCCATATTTTGCAAACACAACCTTTTTTGATACACTTTTGCATAAGGAAGAACATATTGTTCAATTGTAAAGGCTAACTATTTTTTGTATTTTTGGTGAATGTTGAAAATGTTGTATAGTGAATCATTTGAGTGAATCTATAATTGTCATTGTACTAAATTTCAAAGCTAGTGTAATGGAATTTATTTTTATATGTCAATGATGATTTATTATATTTTGGCAATTTTTTAGAAGAATAGGTCAAAACAACAAATTGTTGCTACAGGGCAAGAAAATTGTGTTATATTAAACAAAACTCAAAGATCACACAAATCATAAAGAGTTGCTTTAGATGCATCAAAATCGTTGCTTTTGGAAATACCTAAGGCAATGCTTTTATTTGTATGTGTTGCAATAGTCTAAATACATAAGGTAACATTTATCTTTGCAAATGTTGCAATAACTTAAATGCCTATGGTAATGTTTTTTTATTTCCTTTTTTTTACAAGTGTACGCGTTGTAGTAGCCTAAAGAGTGTTACAAAAGCCTATTGCAACAGACATCTAATGTAACACCATGTAAAGGTTGCCATAAACATTAGATAACACTACTTGAGTCTCTAGTAATAGTTTTTATACGTTACTAAAGCCACACTTTGTTGTAGTACAAAGTGCGTGGGGGCCTTCTATTTATAGTGGAGGAGGTAGGGAACAACTTTTACAAAAGCAAGCACTTCTAAGGGTTGAACACAACCGTGTCTGAAAGAAGGGTCTGCCCATGTCGGCCTACATGCCTGTGCTAAGGAAAATTGGTGCCCATGTTGCGCAAGTTTCACAGGATCCCTTATTTTTCTCCTGTGAATTGGCTATTTTTAGCATCCATATCTATTTCCGTGAAATTAATCACAACCACATATATTTTACTATTATTGGGGGTTAAGTTTTAGCTAAAATTAAAAAAGCTCGTTTTAGGAAATTCAATAATTAAGATCATAAAAGCTCAATAAAAATAGTTTTCTTACATAAGTAATTACTAAGCCAATTTTGGACATACTTTCATTTTATAAATTTTTTTATAAGAATTGTTGCATTTTAAGCTAAATTAGTCAATTGTAACTTATTTATGTCGATTTTGTACAATCATGCAAAAAATTAACATTTTATAATAAAAGTAAGCATATTATATATCACATTCAAAGTAAATAAGACTATATTTTGGCGATAGATCTAATCACATCATGTGTTTGGTCTTGAATCAAGCTTATTTGATTCACTTAAATTAAGAATTTTACTTGTTTTATCTCTAGATTTTAGTTATTTTATTATTGTATTATGTATTTCGTAGGTTTTATAGTCGAAATAAATGAAATGATGCCAAAAGAACAAGTATGAACGCATTTTGGATTGTAGACACCAAAGTATTCCCGATTTTGTATATTATAACTTTTTAATTATTTTAGATTATGTTAGGTCTCGAATTGGTCAATCATGTAATAGCACACATCCCCTAATATCCATAAATTATCCTTTCCCTTCCATTTCCTAGCCTTTCTCAAATAGCCTCTCATTTTCCATCGTTACCACTACAAAAGCCTTCAGTTTCCATCCTTCCTATATACATAGGTCTACTCTTTCGAATGCCGTCCTTTCCACAGATCTTTGATGTCCATAAGATTTGGGGAACTTAAATTAAACTCTAAAATATTACCAAAGCCTCCTGAATCGCATCAATCAGATTTCGGATGAGAGAGTTATGGTTGTTTGAAGTTGAGTTGCCTATATAATAAATTGACATGATAGTCGCACGGCCTGGGCTCATTTCAGCTTCAAGGCCGCGTGACCTTAGTAGCATTCTCGGATGCTTCAACTGCTGCCAATGTGGCAATTCGCGTAGACCGAGAGCTGATAAGTGCTCTTTATATATATGTGAACTTCGGATATTTGATGTGAATTTGGGGAGTATTTAATATGAATATGTCATTTTATACCCAAAATTCCTATATTATGTTTGGTTTGGAGTTTGGAGTTTGGTTGATCTTTTCAGAGACTTTTGAACATTTGGTTGAAAATCGAATATGAAAACCAAAGTCATCATCCTCAGAGAACAAGAAAGATTAGTTGGATCCTTCCCAAGCCCAAAAGCTGACGCCCAAGTCTTGCTAGGCCTGGAAAGTGCGACCACGAATGTAAATTTGAGCTCAACGAACCGTGGAGCAGACCAGAGAGCAAGATTTTGTTGTCTAGGTAGACCATAGATCGTGAGGTATATGCCACGGGTCGTGTTGACTAGAACACAAATCGTGTTGTTCTACCACGATCCGTGGTGGTCACAAATGTTCTTTTTTTGTCGTTTCTTTGCCTATTAATGTTATGAAATGAACTCATTAAGTTGTTTCAAGAATCATTCCTCACTATCCATCACCAACAATCATCTCCTACCTTCAACCATAATCATCATTGAAGAGTTGAGAGTGAATCGAAGAAGTGAAGAATTTCAAGAACAATTTGTCAATCGGAGGAGCAAAAGTCCATGATTTTCAATTTGTTTCAAGAACTCTTTTCATTGATTGATTTACATGCTTTTGTAGTTTAATTATGAATAGTGAGTAGTTTTTCTTTAGTTTGGGGGGATGAACTCTAGAAGTTGTGTCATGAATTGATTTTAGTTGGATTGAACAAACGTGAATTTATTTTGATTATATTCTATTTAGCCTTTGATTATATTTGTCATTGCTTTCGGTTGATCACTAAAAGTATGGAATTGGATTGTTGAATGAAGTTTTGAAAGGATCAGAGAAATTCGATAAGAGGATCTCCTAGGTTAAACTAACTAAAAATGAACTAGACATAGAGATTTTAGTTATGGTTCACTTGATAATTAGATGTCTAACCTAGTTAAAATCATAATAACCACGAAAGTAGGTGATTGGTTTTGCTAGGCAATTCGCTTCTTTGCCAAAATCTCGTTGTGAAAGAATTTACGAAATTATCGAACCTAGATTGTATCAATCTAGTGAAATGCATGTTCAGTTCACTTAGTTGATTCGTTGAGTGACTTTGGTTTGTTCCCTTACCGTTTTAATTCATTGATTTAATCCTAGACATTGTGTGCTTTGATATTAGAAATAGTTGATAAAAAAAAAACCCCGATTGATTTAGCAATCAAGTAGCAGGCTAGTTAGGTGCATTGTTGAGCAAGTCCATCTGGGAACGACCTTGATTCATGCTATATTATGTTGGGAAAATGATGTTTCACCGGCTTGAATCTTCATCATCTTCACTTGACTTGGCTTCTTGATATTCTTGCAGTATGTATGACAAGATGGAGATATGACTTAATAACCAAATGGGTAACTTTTTGGATATCGCTAAGAGTCATGGACAAATACATTTTCCTTAAGAACTATTTACTATACCGTAAATATTCAATGGGATAAAACTTAGCTCTTGTCGCACTCAAGACATAGGTTTCTCACTTGATTCTTTCAAGTATAGCTGCAATCTATACTTGAGAGGATGTGATTATAGAAAGAAGAATTGATGCTTGTGTTCCTCTCAAATGGCTTGGGAATGTCTCCTATTTATAGGAGAATTCCACCCTAATCCAACCCTAATCATACCCCTTAGTTAAAGGTGTAATTAAGGTACTTAATGGAGAATCAAGACCTTGACTTGGTCATGATAATATAGTTGTTGGATCTTAATACCGAGATTAATATTGATATTATAAACTTAATACTCAAGATTATATAGCCGTTAGCATTAAAAACAGATTCTGGCATTCAACACGGTCCGTGTTGGATCAACACGGTCCGTGTTGGGAGCAACATAGTCCGTGTTGCCTCAACACGATCCGTGTTGAGCCCATAATGGTTTTTCTTGCTCTCTGGAGTCCAGCACGACCCGTGCTGGTATCTTATAGACTCGTGTTGATCATATTTTCAATCTTTATCTTATATATGATCTTTATACTTGTTCCACATGATTCCTCATGCTATATAATCTTCTTATACTCTTGAACATGGTGGTTAAAATCCGATCCAAAAATAACCAAACGATCCAACTCATTCCTGGATCGCTACCTTGTTAGGATCGTACCAGGATCAGTCAGGATCGTTCAGGATCGTTAGGATCGGCTCGATCCTAGCTATAGCCTATTTTTGTTAGAATGGTCATAATCTCCCTAGAATCGGTTAGGATCGTACCAGACTCGGTTAGGATCGTTTAGGATCGTATTAGGATTGGTGAAAATCATGGCTTTTTGTACAATTTTTGAAAAAAAAATGTTTTTTTTCTAGGGAAACTTCAAGTCACTTATAACAATTTTACTTGTAGAATCTTACGATCCTCGATCCTCGATCCGATCCTACGATCCCGATTCTAAGGACCCCTATCGATCCTAACTAGAATCCCGATCCTGACAACCTTGCTCTTGAAATATTTCCAACAATCCCCCGCTATTTCAAGAGTATGTAAAACCCTTGAAATAACTTTACTTAAGGAGTTAACACCCCCGCCATTTGAGATATACCTTAACTTGTAATCACCCGAGAAACCCACAAACATATGCAGAATGAAAAGTAGATTGCTCCTTGAACTTTTCACTTAGTATATACAAGACAAAATTGAATCCAAATCACAAAGTAGACATGTCTTTGAACTTTGGATTTATATTAATCAACTATACTCGTAATACACATACGTTTGTTTTTAAATCTTAAGTGCTAAAACTTTGACAATGTTATCCGGCCTTGTTTCCTTATCCTTAGTTAGTGTTTCAGAACTTTAGCCCTAAGTTCCTTTCAGTGGCCACACATCACACTTACATAGGTAGTCTTTGGAATTTACCTCCTCTGTAATTAGGCTCCCCAAAGTCTATTAAGAGTGTCACCACTCAACCTCTTGTCATTACAGATATTAAGCATCACTTAACCTGAGACGTATAAAATCAATGCTTCCTACTACTTTAGACAACTCCGTACTCATTTGAATTTTAGAAATTGGTGGTATTCCAATTCGTAAAGTTGAGTCATTGTTGTGAAATAGTAGATATTTAGGCTACTTAACCCATCTCTAACAACAAGGTCCACTAGATATATAATTATATCTTTACCATGGCCTTAATAAGAATATCCTCACCATAATATGAATAAAGTGTCATATTATTTTTGGATATAAACACATTATACCTTGTGTATACTTGATATGGATCCTCTTGTATGCTTATCATCCAAAGAACCATGGATACAAACTTGTGAATAAAATAACCTTGCACTTGATAAACCACTTAACCTTTGATTTATATATATATATGAAAATTGAATTTCCAACTTATATGTAATTAAACCATTACATATCAATCCTTTGCTACATACTTGAACTTATAACTTTAACTTATTGAATAAACAATGATTCATAATCATGAATGATTATCTTGTAGAGTTGTAGAGCATACTACCAAGTATATGATTAAACTATCACATTACCATGGTTGTATGCTCTCCTTTTATGTTTAAGTCCACCCTTCATAGCATAAAGCTATGAAGACTTAAGCATAATATTTAGACTTTTATCATTACTAAATCCATTGATAAAGATATATCATCATGAATTAGAATGATCAAATGTATAAAAATTATACATTTCTTATGTAGCAAATAAACTTGATATATGCAAACTCAACTTATGCAAACAACATAGACCATTCTCAATCATAATTATCCGGAAACCTTGATCATAAATTAAACTTTATGAACTTGTAAAACCTCAAAGAATAACCATTTCCATAATCATGAATTATAGTCTATCACAAGTATGCATAATTCCTTATGAAACCTTCCTTATATCCTACTACATGCTCTTATAAACTTGAAAAAATTAACAAGGACAAACATGTATTCAACTTATATTTATGAATACACTAAAACACATAAGTAATCATGTTCAATCTTATACTTATCTAATCATGTTTGATGTTTCATATGCCATTACTCAATGAATACATATATGTAAATATATACATATTGACACATAAACCATACAAAAGTATGAATTTTCTCATATATCTTATGCAATCAATTCAGTTATTTCATAAAGAAATTTATCTTATAAACTTGCATAAAATCTTAATAAACTTTTATCATATTAAAATATGATTGAATAATATGAGAAGCTTACAACAATCAAACATGTAGATAAACTTATGTTCATATCACTTATGAATAACTTGCATTACTTGAGAACATAGTTGCAAGTACATGACTTACAACTACTTAACATGTAGTAAAATAGGCAATACTTAAGCAGTTAAGCTTACTAGCATGATCAAACTTATAGACACAATATTGGTGAAGAAAACTTCACTCATATTTTCATGTCAAGAATAAAGCATGTTCTTGTCTACTTATATTTTCATGAATAAATATCAACTTATGATTCTATACACTCATATAATCACATGAATCAATTTTGCATTTAGAAAAATCAAGCAAAATTGCCTTGAACACTTATAGGATCAAATGATTATTCTTAAACTTGTCATGTCATTAACAACATAGAGTCTATACTTATTTTAATCAAACAAACCAAAACTTAAGTCCTCTTGGCATGCTTGAATAAATTATAAAACTCTATAAACATTCATAAATATGAATCACATGACAAGATACTTGTAAATATGCATGAAAGTCAACACTTAAATAAATTTCATACTCGACTTAAACTTAGTACAAAGACAAAACATATGAAATTTCCTTTGCATAATTATCTAAGAAAATTAGCCAAATAATCTTATAGGTTCAACTTGTTTGAAATAAACATGAGTCCTTACTTATGCAACATCTTATAAGCATAGAAAGCTTCCTTATCAAATTTATTATGAATTCACATACTTGAATCCATATTATGTATACTTAATAATGTTTTAAAAATAGTCAAGACAACTTGTGTATATGTACCTTATACTTATACATACCATTAATCATTTAAACATGATTAATCCTTTGTCTTTCTTATTAACTTGTGTACTTTTATATTTCCAATAGCTAGGAAATTATATTAGCCATTTACAAACTTGTACAAAATAAATCACATATGATTGCTCATATATATAATTCCTTATATGATTGCTCATATATAATTCCTTATATGGCTTCTTGTACACAAACTTGCTATTTCATCTTAATAACCACATAATGTTGCCAAGTAACTCATCAACATATATAATCACATATATATGTACTTGTAAAATAATAACAATAATAACTTATTATGCTTTCCTTATTACAATACTTATAAGCATAATAAAAATATACTCATGATAATAATAGAAATTTGAACCTTAATGTACACATAACTTATAGTGGATTTCTCAAAAAACTTGAATCAATAAACAAGCCACTTGTATGCATTCAAATAATTCTCATAAAAATTATACTCATATGTAAAGCTTATCTTAATAGCAAATTCATATTTGACTTTTAATTGCATAAACTAATTTTAATAATCAAGAATAGAATCATAACTTGAGATAACCAAATAGAATTTCTTGGCAACTTATAAATTAACTTGTTAATCATGCTATTAAATAACACTTGAATAACAATAGGCAAAATAATAAGCATGAAATCACTCATACCTATCACTTATAAACATGGAACAAATTTCCAAACATGATATCAATAAAAAGTTTAATAAACTTGTACTCATCCTTCATATTAACATCAAAAAACATTAGACGGAATAAACTTAATGATACTTGCACATCTGAATAAACATGGAAAAAAAATTCAGATTATAAGAAGCAAAATATAATCTTATCACAATGAATTTTCACATTAAACACCTTAAAAAACTTGTAACTTAAAATATCCAACAAATGAATATTTTAATGACAATAACATCATCCTTATTACTAGTATGGAACTTCCATGTAACTTAATATCATAGCCAACTTAAAACATATGGCTAAAATAAACTTGTAACTTATGTAGGTGTTCAATGGTGCACTGAATAATATATAAATAAATAAATAAATATTTATTTTTGACTTTTTCTTACATCATCCTTCCACAACTACCTTAACATGGAATTTCAATAATCTTATCCTTAATGGCAATTCTTATAAACTAATCAAACATGTCAAAGGTAATAAAACACATTCATGCCATTGGTATTAACTTGATAATAATAAGAGGCAACTTAAACATAGTCAATGCACATGCATATAACCCCCAAATAATAACAACTTAAATACCTTTGACCTCCTTGTAAATGATTTGTTGTTACCTTACCCTTAATCCATGTAAACCTCATTGCATAATCACACAACAATTCCCATCATAAACATCAAGATCTTGTACTTGTATTGCCATTCTTATGTATCAATTTCTCATCTATACAAAACACATATAGATAAACAAATGATTAATAAACTTTTAATCATTAAACTTCAATAAAACTTAATAAACTTATATGAAAAATTGATACTAATAAACTTGTAAAATATAAACTTATCTTTGTAATCCCTCTTGAATCTTGGATGTCCAATGTACTCTTAGCCTCCTCCAATCTTGTCTCGTAAGATAGTTCTTAAGATTGTTGGGAAAATGATGTTTGACCGACTTGAATCTTCATCATCTTCACTTGACTTGGCTTCTTGATATTCTTGTGGTATGTATGACAAGATGAAGATATGACTTAATAACCAAATGGTTAACTTGTTTGGATATCGCTAAGAGTCATGGACAAATACATTTTCCTTAAGAACTATTTACTATACCGTAAATGTTCAATGGGATAAAACTTAGTTCTTTTCGCACTCAAGACATAGGTTTCTCACTTGATTCTCTCAAGTATAGCTGCAGTCTATACTTGAGAGGATGTGATTATAGAAAGAAGAATTGATGCTTGTGTTCCTCTCAAATGGCTTGGGAATGTCTCCTATTTATAGGAAAATTCCACCCTAATCCAACCCTAATCATACCCCTTAGTCAAAGGTGTAATTAAGGTACTTAATGGAGAATCAAGACCTTGACTTGGTCATGATAATATAGTTGTTGGATCTTAATACCGAGATTAATATTGATATTATAAACTTAATACTCAAGATTATATAGCCGTTAGCATCAAAAACACATTCAGGCATTCAATACGATCCGTGTTGGATCAACACGGTCCGTGTTGGGAGCAACATAGTCCGTGTTGCCTCAACACGATCTGTGTTGAGCCCAGAATGGTTTTTCTTGCTCTCTTGAGTCCAGCACGACCTGTGCTGGTATTTTATACACTTATGTTGATCATATTTTAAATCTTTATCTTATATATGATCTTTATACTTGTTCCACATGATTTCTCATGCTATATAATTTTCTTATACTCTTGAAATATTTCCAACACAATACACACCATACACTTGCGGCACATAAAGAGTATAGGTCGCCCAACCTATTTGGCAATCCTTGTGAGATATCCTTTTGCATCCCTTTATTCATGCCATCACAATCCTCCCTCATTTATGAAGTCAAAGTCGAACTACCCGGGGGGGGGGGGGCATTATGATAATTTTTAACATGAATCATGCACCCTCGGCGATCCCCTTCCCATTTCATCAACCTCTCTTTCTCCTATAAATATCCGTTCTCCACCTCCATGGAAAAGGATACTGAAACTTCTTGACATATTGACCTTGAGAAGTTTTCTCTTTATTCCCCCTCTATACTTTTCTCGTTTTTTGATACTTGGTACGGGGTTAGAAAATCCTTCTTTTCTTCATCATTACTTGTAAAATCATGTAAATCCGGTTCATGTTAACTTTGCATAATTTGTCAGCAATGTTCATTAAATCACATGATATAATAGTATTATTGTGAAATTCATACAAATTTCTCCTCGCTCTCTTTCACTTTAAATTGATTCTAGTAAAGTGTACTTTTGATTCAAGTGAGTCTGACAGTTTTCTAACTCCCCAACTCATAGCTTTACTCCCGAACTTAGATTTCAGATTCGTAGGGTGAACACTCTCTCTCTCTCTCTCTCTCTCTCTCTCTCTCTCTCTCTCTCTCTCTCTCTCTCTCTCTCTCTCTCTCTCTCTTATTTTTTTTTATAGTTTGTTAACTTAGATTTCAGATTCCTAGGGTAGACTTTTTTTTATTTTTTATTTTTTTTTATAGTTTGTTAGTTTTCTTAAAACTAACTAGCGACTCTTTCAATTATAATTTGCATAATTTGGTATGTCTTTTTTCTATACATTCAGGTTTATGATTTATCAATGGTTGGGTCTTGTATGCAAAACACAAGAAAAAAAGATGAGTCTGCCACAGACACCAATGTCGCACGACCTTGGCTATATTCCTAGGCCATCTTTCTGATCCGTTGACCAGACAAACTAGTGGTTTGATTCAAGGGAGGCCAACCGTCCTTATGAGCCAACCCATTGATTTGTTTCGGTTTGGATCATCTGTCTTCCATGTTAATTCTCGAATCATTAGTTTAATCATACTTTCAAATTAATAAAAATGCCAAGTTAAATTTAAAAATTTGTAATTCCTAAGATTTGTTAACCTTTTCTAAGTAATGTCCTTATTTAAAGATTAAGCCACATCACGTACTCCACTCCATAGTTATTAAAATCTCGATCCTGATTTACGATCCTACGATTTTATGGTCCAAAATCCTCGATACGATTTTACTATTTACACACGATCCTCGATCTTACATGGGCTAATTTTCGATCCTGACTTCCCCATAGTTTCGAGTTAGGATCCCGATTTTAACAACCTTGCTCCACTCCAAATTCAAGTAGCACTATGAAATAAATTACCATGTCGGGGCTCTTTCAGGGTCTATAAGGATGCATTTTGGAGTTAAGGACCTAAGCTGGAACTTCAAGAGCAATCTCGAGCGAGATCTAGACTAAAGAACTGAAGAACGAGTCAAAAAGTGAAGGCAAACAAAGGTCACGACCGTGGCAATTGAAGCAGATCAAACACCTACTTTGATGAAAAGGAGAATTAAAGTTTCTCTAAATCTCCTCTTAAGTGAGATTTAGGTAAACCTAGAAATTCAAATCACACTTTCTTCGTTTGCTTGGAAAAATTTATCATTCAAGTGCAAGGTTTGAAGTTGTAAGGGCTAAGATCATGTCTTGAGGTGTAACGTTCTCGCTATACTTAGTCTTTTAATTTAAGTTAATAGTTATTAGTGATTGATACGCATGGATCTAGCCAAGTATCACAATGATTATAGGCCTAGGATCACTGATCATCTAATGTCAAACCAACATCCAACAATTGATCTTCGAAGTGGATATCATCATATTCGAATGAGGGAAGGTGATTAATGGAAGACCGCCTTCAAAACTAATGGTTGACTTTATGAATGGTTGGTCATGCCATTTTGTTTATTTAATACCCCTAGTACGTTCTTGCGGCTTATGAACGAAGTTCTTCGCCCTTACATTGGGAAGTTTGTAGTGGTCTGCTTCGATGACATCCTTGTATGTTCCAAGAATGAGAGCGAATAATTGATGCACTTGGAAGCGGCGTTAAGCTCTTCAGACAATAAAAGCTATATGGGAAGAACGAGAAGTATGAGTGTTGCACCCCCCCAAGTTACCTTCTTGGGGTACATAGTCTCGAAAGAAGGTATCTCAATGGATCCTTCAAAGGTTGAAGCCATCCAGTCTTGGCCTTCCCCATCCTCAATCACTGAAGTGCAGAGTTTTCATGGTTTAACATCGTTTTATCGGTGATTCATTTGAGGATTTAGTACGCTCATAGACTCGATCAAGGAGTGCACTAAGAAGGGAATGTAAGTTTTTGAAGTTGATTGTAACGTGAACAAGGTGGATATAAGAGTTGTTCTTATATGTAAAATAAGCGCCCCACTGCCTATTTTAACGAGAAGCTTAACGACTCATGGAATAATTATTTGACTTATAACAAGGAAATTTATGCTTTGGTTCAAGCCTTGGATTATTGGTCTCATTCACTCCGTTTGTGTCAGTTTGTGCTACATTTCGATCATGAGTCTTGGAATACTTGAATGGCCAACACAAGCTCAATTGTAGGCACGCAAAGTGGGTAGAGTTCTTTCAAAGTTTTAACTTTGTTGCGAAGCACAAGAAGAAGAGAATGAGTGTGGTAATGGATACGCTCTCAAGGCGTCATTCCTTGTTGTCTATTGTGGAAGCTCAAATTCTTGGATTTCAACACAGTAAAGAGCTTTACAACGAAGATGAAGATTTTCAACCTTATATTCTTAACGGAGATGATGGTCCGTATACAAAGCAAGAGGGTTTCATTTTTTAAGGGGAACAAATTATATATACCATGGTGTACATTGAGGAAGTTGCTTGTCCAGGAGGTTCATGGTGGAGGTGATGGGCACTTCCATATCAACAAGACCCTTGACATGCTCAAGGAACACTTCTATTGGCCTAAAATACGTGGTGATGTTCAAGATGTGATCTCAAGGGGTGCTACATGTCAACGAACCAACAATCAATTTCACTAAGGGCTTCACACGTCTTTACCGGTTCCTTAAGGTCCTTAGAAGAACTTGAGTATGGACTTCATCGTGGATAGGTTCTAAAAGATACATAGGACTCCAAGGGGAAAAGATGCCGCTATGGTGGTTGTGCATAGGTTCTAAAAAATGGCGCACTTATAGCTTGTGAGAAGACCCATGATGCATCATTCATTCCCTCTCTCTTTTTCAAAGCGATTGTGAGGCTTCACGACATTCCAAGGTGCACTGTTTCAGACTAGGACACAAAATTCCTTAGCCATTTTCGGAGGTCTTTGTGGAAGTTGATCAGAATCAAACTGCTTTTTAGTACTTTGCATCACCCATAGATGGATGGACAAACTGAGGTAACCAGAAAAAACCCTTTTCGCTTTACATTGGGGGTTAGTTGAAAAAAGTCTACTATATTTGTGTATAACTGAGCCCCATCCTTTTCTAGGAGGTCGTAAAGGCAAATCCTTTGGATCAATGACAATGAGTACACTTTTTGCCCCTCTTGAACCCCCTTACCCCTCTTAAACTCCTTCCTACACTTATGGAGTCAAGGGTGAGTGTGCAAGCTAGTGAAAAGGTAAAGGAGGTAAAGAAACTTCATGAGAAAATCTGTGCGAAGATTGAAATGGTGAATGAGATATACAAAGCTTAGATGAACACTCAACGGAGGAACATAATCTTCAAGGCGGGGGACTTAGTATGGCTTCGCCTAAGGAAGGAGCGGTTTCCTTTAAGGAGGAAGATCAAGTTAATGCCTCGGAGAGGATCAATGACAATGACTACACTTTGGAGTTGTCAAGGAATATGGTTGTATCCTTCATGTTCAATGTCAGTGAGTTGTCTCCTTACATTGAGGAGGAGGAGACCGATGTAGATTTGAGGGAAAATCCTCTTCAAGAAGGAGAGGATGAAGTGGATCAAGGGCCTTACTCCAACCTTCACACGAGGGCAAAACAACTTACATCCGGGGGTCCGATAGAGCTTCAATTTTCCTTAGACCCAGAATTGGGAAGGACCCTCACGACCATCCTTTGGATTGACCAAGAGTCCTTCTAAGGGGCCTTTTCCCTACATTGATACGCAAAAATGAAAGGCTTGGAAAATGGTCGTCTGGGGTTAAGGAGTGAGCTTAGTCTGGAAGGACAGACCAAGGTCACGGGCGTGACTACACTGGTCGCGACCATGACCCTTTGCTAATCCATGGTTATGAGTTGGAGGCTTTGAGGCCTGAACTCAAGATAGGAGTCACGGGCGTGACCTCACTGGTCACGATCGTGACCCTCTTCTAGGCCTCGCTGTCTTAGTGAATTTCTACCGTTTTGAAGAGATTCCAGAGGAACTTCACCGTCGTGACTTGCCTAGGTCACACCCGTGATCCATATCAGTTTCAAAAACCTACGTCCGCGACCTTAGCAGCAATACTCCTGACCTCCTTCTTCCGAAGGCAGTCATGGTCGTGACTATCCTAGTCACGAACATGACCTCAAGAGGTCAAGTCCGTGACGAGGAATCTTCATGCCTCTAAGTAGGTGGCCCCTTCCTCGATTTTCTGGTGTCATGGCTGTGACTCTCTTGGTTACGATCGTGACCATCCGCGGAAAAGATTGCCCCTCGCGCAACATAAGAGTTCACGGCTGTGACCTTCCCGGTCACGCCCATGACCCCCTAATTTGCGACAGTTTTATCTCTTTTTATTAAGGAATTTTTAGTCATTAATCGTCTGTAATGCCTTTTTATTGACCAGCTTTAGTCCTCTCTATGAGAATTATTTTGGTAATTTAAGTTGGAGTTATTTTGGTCATTTAAGTTATAATCAATTTTGGATTAATTAGGCTCATTTTTAGTTAACTCTTCTTGAAGTTTTAGATCCATTATCCTTATCTATATAAGGGTAATGGGAAAAGGGAGGATATTAAATTTTGGATGATTAATATATGCTATTTTTGAGACCACTCTCAAACTCTCCTCCATGCCTTTATTTTCTTTAGGAAAATTGGATTCTGGTTAGGGATGGCAACTGGCAGTCGTGGGCGGGGATATACTCCCGCATTCGCCGCACTCGCCTCCCCATCCGTCCCCGTCCTCGCGTGCGGGAAATTGGCCGCGTTCCCATCCTCGCGGGTTCCCTATTCCAGACGGGTATCCAACACGTATTTAAATTATTGTTATGTTTTTAGATTAAATTCACCACTAATTATATCTTCTCCTCGTCCACTCAGTAGCATTAGTATGCGAAAGCCTCAAGTTCGTGGAATCAAATTGGGTTCTTTAACTCCATAGAAAATTAAAGCATTTTAGCCACTCGGTAGTATTAGATTTTAAATTTGAATAAACATATTATCACTCTTTTTACGTACTCTACCATTAAATAGATACGTACCCTTCAAATTATGAATATAAAATTAATAATTTTATAGGTAAATATGTAACTTTAATGTATAGCGGGGACAAATATACGTGTATGTAGGCGAGTGATTTTCCCCGACGAGTAAGTAGGGACGAGACGGGGAAAATTTTCCCCATCCCGCCCCGTCCCCGCGCAGGTATTTGATATCCGTCCACTACTAAAAATATGTGTATTACCAACCACATTTTCCAACCAATTTAAAATGGTTGGAAAAACCAACCATTTTAGCAACTATTTAATATTCCAACTATTTTTCAAAAAATGTTGTGGGAAAAATGGTTGGAAATTCCAACCAATTTTGCTAAAATGGTTGGAAAATTTTCCTACCACCCTTTTTCCTACTATTTGAAGATGGTTGGAATAATGGTTGGATTACTAATTATTTTTCCAACCAATTTCAAATAGTAGGAAAAAGGATGGTAGGAAAATTTTCCAACCAATTTTAGCAAAATTGTTTGGAATTTCCAACCATTTTTCCCACTAAATTTTTTGAAAAATAGTTGGAATATCAAATGGTTGCTAAAATAGTTGGTTTTTCCAACCAATTTAAAATGGTTGGAAAAAAGTGGTTGGTAATACACATATTTTTAGTAGTGGTCCCCATACCCTCCCCCATCTCCATTGGGTGCAGGGATTTTTCCCCAAAGAAGGGTAGGCCCCAAGCGAGGATGGGAAATCCCCACCCAACTGTTATCCCTAATTCTGGTGGTCTCTACTTTTAACTTTGTATGCTAATAATCCTTTATTTATTTATATTTATTTTTTGTATTTTGGTGGTCCCAAAAACTGGACAACTGTATACTAGTGGTTCGTTCATATATTTTTTATGGGCATTCTTCTAGCATATATTATTTGTGAAAGAATGAAAATAAAGATAAATAAAAAGTTATTGTGGGAGAATACAATAATAAACATATTTTGGGAACTTTTTTGTAAAATTATAAAAATATGGATAAAATAAATTTTATATAATTTATACTATAGTTATAGAAGTCAACAAATATCATTTCTTTTCAATTTAATAGGTAGATACATAAATTTATATTCAAAACAATACATTTAAAAAGTATCTAGTTCCAAAATTCGTATCATTCTTATTTTTAAAATAAAGAAAACCCATAGGACTAACAATGGTTATATGGTGTACCTTGGAATACCTACCAAGGTTCACCAAAGTATTAAATCTTTTTAAAAAATCATCAATATTTATTATAAAATTGAGTTTTTGGATGCTAATACATTGTACTTTGGGGTGTTTGACAATAATTAATGCATCGAACTTTTTCTTGAACAATAATATATTGAACTTTGGGGATGTTGGATAATAATGCACCTGAAACGATTCTGGCAGTGGCTAACTCGGTGATGGTATTATGTGATGGGTTGAGAAGCAAACGAAATTAACATCTTTACTTAATTAATGCCATATCAGACATTGTCAGCAAGTACAAATGAAATTTAATAATTTTTCTCCAAATAACACCTTAGCACACCAAATTTTCGCTAAAGAAAACGACGTTTTTTGTTTGCAAAAAAATAGAACTTATCTTTGCTTATTTGGACTTGCTTACATGACATTAATTTAGTAAAGATTTTAATTTCTTTTGCTCCTCTACCCACGACGTAAGACCGTCACCGAGTTAGCCACCGTCAGAATCGTTTTAGGTGCATTATTGTCTAGCACCCCTATAGTTCAGTATATTATTGTCCAAAAAAAGTTAAGTTTATTATTGTCCAACATCCCAAAGTACAGTATATTAACGTTCAAAAACCTTATAAAATTTATCATAAGTTTATTAATATTATTACAAAATTTATTAATATTTTAAGTTCATCATTTTTTTAATGCAAATTCATCACATATTTCGATCTATTTTCCGGTGAACCAAGCATTAATTATAGTATTTATTGTTGATTAGGATTATATATCTTTGACCAGCCCTAAATATTAAGGCCTAAAATGATAGTTGACTTCAATTAAAACTACCTTAACTACAAAAATCATTGTTTCGCATATTTTTAGACCAGAAAATTGGTCGGAATGTTCCCAAATAAATAATTACCGCAAAGATAATATCACCCCATAATAATTTTTAAAAATACAGGGCCTTAAAATAATTGAATCAAAATAAATATATGTAATTTAATATATACTTTCAGACTTAAATAGGTGGACCACATTGTACCTAATAATTTACAATAGACTGATGGTCACAAGCACTAATCCAGACACCCCACTAGTCCACTAAGGAGCACCAAGTTGCCAAGATGAGATCCTTCCCACTCAACTTTCCTCAATCCCCAACAAACACCAAAAAGAAAAGAAAAAAGGAAATGAAAAGAAGAAGAAAAAACCCACAATTTATAATGGGCAAAGGCATTACCTCTGTCTCCTAGAGAACCTGAAGCACAATCACATTTCCTTCCTCCAACTTAAAAGCATCATCAACACAACATTATCCAGAGAATCTGAAACTAAGCTTGCTGGGTCCTTCTTACATCTCCTAGCTAGAAAAAAAGAAAAAAGAAAAAGAGATGATGTTGGGAAGAATAGCAGGTTTTAGGCAGCAAATTGGGAGGAAAAGGAAGAGCCCCAAGGTTGCAGATGAGAGCATGCTACAGTTGGCAATGAAGTAGAATATGCAGTTGCAGTATATGGGCATGACATGAACAGAGGAAGCAGGCAACCAAGGAACAAGGGCTTTTTGGTCATTTTGAGTATTGCTAGCATCCCCTTGTCCCTCCTCTCATGCTTCTCCTACCATCATGGGCATGGGATCAGTGGCTCTGATGGGATTTGGGTCACTGGAGAAATGAGCAGAACAGCTGAGATTGACCATCTTATGGTAACTGACACCATGCCCTATGCCTTTTTGATGTAGAATTCTCCATCAACCTTCTTCCAGTAATCATAGATAGTAGTAGTACTACTCACAGCTTGTTGCATTTTTTTTTTTTTTTTTTTGGGGTTACCTGCTGGTAACAATTCACAGTTCACATGTTTATGTATATTCTACTCATCACTTATTTTGGGGGTATCAGAAAAGTTTCTGAATCCTCTCTCAGTTTTTTCACTGTCAAGTACAGTTTCCTTCTTCCACAAAAACATATTTCCACAAATGAGCAGAACAGTTTCCTTACTAGCTCATAGGACCATTGAACTGGATGGATATATATATGCCAACAGCTACTGAAT
The DNA here is from genome assembly GCA_029582165.1 of Portulaca oleracea. Taxonomy (NCBI): domain Eukaryota; kingdom Viridiplantae; phylum Streptophyta; class Magnoliopsida; order Caryophyllales; family Portulacaceae; genus Portulaca; species Portulaca oleracea. Next base: position 17,262,393 of record CM055881.1, read on the forward strand.
GATGAAATTCTATTGTTTATTATCTTGATATGAGTAAAGACAAAATGATTAAGAAAACATAGGTGAAAAACCCTTGTTTATGATATTGACATGAGTAAGAGATGTAAAATCAGGGTTGAATTGGCAGCCATAGGGTAAACAAATTGAAAGCAAAGATAAGGCAGTCAGTTCCAAATGTCTTTCAATACGCTATTGCGAAATGCAAATTATTGAGATATTTGTCTGGGACAGATCAATGTTGAAAGGAGTATCATACGCTCAAATAATTTCATTTGTGGCTGACAAATGGGAGCTAATATGCAAAAACTTCAGCTTCAGCTTCAGCTTCAATTAAGCAAATTTCAACTCCCATCTCAACATAAAAAAATAAAAAAAAAAGAAAAATAAAAAAAATGTTAGTGCTTGCTAGCGAAGAAAGTATTTGTTGCGAGGTGGGCCCAGTCGACTTACCTCAATTATATGAGAATCTTGTTGCCTATTGCCGTATGGGAACTTGTCTTGCCATGCGCTTCAATTTCTTCATTTCGCCTTCCATATTCTGAGTTACAGTATTGAATCATTCTTTGGTCTTCAATCATCAGTACCATCATTATATGGTTTTTAGTTGGGATTGTTCCATGTATTATTAGAGCATCCGCAACAGTGAGTTTGAGTTTGACTAATTGGATGGTGTGGAATATGTTGACCCCGAACAAAAGAGTAAAAATTTATCTTTTTATTTTACTAGCTTTCCAATGGTGACCATGAATTTGACTCATGTTAATTAAAAAAGTAAGTGGGTCCTACTAAATAATATAATTAATTTGGTTATATTGATAAAAAAATAATGTAGACGAGGAGAGAGCGAAAAAATATGATTAAAATATTAGTGCGTTAAACTCGCTTTCAAACTCATCTTACGGGACTGACGGCGAGATTCTCGCAACACGCGTCACATTCTCACCACTGAAATGTCCAACACGACATCATTTCATTCTCATCTCATGCCACGTTAGCAGTGATTCGAATTTAAACTCACCATTGCGGATGGCCTTAGAGCTAGACAGAGTAAGAGTTCACAAATTTGAATCTCCATAACGTGATGTATTATTTGCACGAGGTTAAGAGGCCTTTGTAATATCCATATTTCAAACTCAAACCACATTCACATGAGGGAGAATATTAGAATATTGAATCATTATTGAGTCATCAACCACCAACTTCTAATATGATGTTTCATATCCCTTTTAGAATGAGTTTTTCCTATGTCAGCTGGTTTTCATTTGGATAGTGGTTCGATTAATGCTATAGCACCCAAATATCTACTAAAAGTGATATGAAACATCATAGGAAAAAAACAAGCACCATCGTCCAAAAGTTCCGCTTCCTTGTATTAGACAAAAGGATAGAAGACGAAATTCCATTTGGAAGGCGAGATTCCATTGTTATGGAACGTTTCAACAGGACGTAAAAGAATGTATAAAATGCTTACATACAAGTCATTGTGGACATTTTTTTCGTCGTTCAGACTTCTAAACGCCACAGGACGGGGAATTTGTGCTGGAGTTTACTTTTAAAAATTCTTTAAGGATTATTCACATATTTCATGAATAATAGTTGTAAAATCACTTTCCCTTTACTTGATATATCCCATGAATCATTAAAACTAAACTTTAGGAGTGAACATCCACTTGTTCCAACTCTTTTAAGATTAGTCCAATTTATTCACAAGATATTAGGCTCGGAAGAAAGTAATTTATGCAACCATTATTTAGAAATACACAAAATCACCTTAAAGTTGCATTGCTATGTTGTAAAACCATGTTAGACACAGTTTAGACAATCCCGATGTGTTTTGATTTGAAAAGGCATCGCCACCTGACTTTTTTAAGGGAAAAGCCAAGAAAAACCAAAGAGAAAACAAAGAAAGACTCCGCCTATGAAACCAAGAAGTGGATTCGAGGGTAAGGCTACGAACTCGAAAGGTAGGAACCTTTTGAGTTCGCCTCTCACAAAAGGAAAGACTCTACTAAAAGTTATAAATGTGCTTTTAACAAAGTTTGGAAGGAAATTAAATTGAAACTTTACATAATTATTTTATTAACATGCAAAAGGATTGAAAGAATTACAACATATACAATTTACATGAAAAGAAACACACATACGCACATGATTCTTTTTTGAAGAAGCCTTGCCTAGCCTTTCTTGAAGTGCTTAAGACTCATTCTTGAAGTATCTTTCTTGGATGCCTTGAATACTCCTCTTAAAGATGCCAAATAGAACCAAAAGTCTTGGTAGAAAAGTGGATGAAAAGGGGGGGGGGGGGGAGAGAGTAGGAAATAAGGATAGAAAAAGGGCTCTTTTGTAGGGCTTTTTGGGTTTTTTGTGGTGGTTTTTGGATAGTATAAGGTTAGGCTTTTTGTGGGATTTTGGATGGATATGTGTTTAGGCTTTAGGGGATTAAAGGAATAGAGAGAATGATTATAAGAATGACGTAGAGATTAGGAGTATAAAGTAGTAGAGTTGAAGGAGATTAGAAATGAAAAGAGAGAATGGAATGAGTGAATGAGTTGGGGAAGAATAAAATGAATGAGTTGGTGTAGATGGAATAGAAGGATGTAGTGTTTAGGGTTTAAGAGGGTATGAAAATGGAGATAACGGTAGCAGAATAGAGTAGAGATTAGAGAAGAAAGATAGTAGATTGGAGATTAAAAGAGAGAGTGAAGTGAGTGAAAGAATGAAGAGTGCAGAGAGGATATGAGAGGGAATGATGTTGTGCCTGGCTTCGATCTTAAGGAGGTATTTATAGGATTTAGGGTGCTTCAAGAGGGATGTATGTGCATGAACTAGCTTGCCTTGGAGTCATCGAATTAATGGTCGATCGGCCTTAAGGGGGGAAGAACCATGAAACTGTTGGTTGGCAATGGTGTGAACGATGGACCTTGGTGTGAACCCATTTAATGGTCGATCGGCCTTGGACCAGGGGAGGGATGTATCTAACTTCGTTCATGTATTCTTGGATGGTGGAAGTATGAACAATGTATGTACTAATCCCTCCATTCATACTTGGACGGTGCAATGTGAATGGGTTGAAGTTTGATGCAATTTTTGGCTTAAAATCCTTGGATAATAATGCTTGGATGAAGGCTTGAAATTGGGACCTCTTGGACGTTTATACATGTCAACTTTACGTAGTCATGCACGACATGCATGGCTAGGGTTTGATCATGATTTTTACATAAAAGTTGTGCATGCTTAGGCTATTGGATAATTTAGATAATAATTAATTTATGTATAAAACCGACTATATATCCATGTATAAAACTTATGAAAGCATGCTTAAATTATCCATGTATTAAACCGACTAAATATTATCAAAGTTACCTCCTTATTGGGTAACATATATCTGTGTTACCCTTAATAGGGCTATTAGGTCTCGAAAAGTCTACCCGACTTTTCCTTGTACCCAATAGCCCATCTTATGAGTTAACTAAGATAAAATCGAGCTACTAAACTTATCATACACTTGAAATTATCCAACAATCCCTCTCCATTTCAAGTGTATGGAATGACTAACCAATCTTCCAACACCTCTGCCATTTGTGACATATCATAAACACACAACTTGAATCACCAAGAGAGTAAGGAATTGTTATGTATCATGGATAGTGTCTTGCCACTTGAACTTCCATGTAGTGAATGAATATAATTCATTAGGTTTTTTTGTTTTGTGGCTTAGAAAAAAAGAGGATACCTCCAGTGAAAATCCCTAAAAAGCTTTTCTTTTTCTTTGTTTTTTATGCTTTCTTTTATGCCTTAGCTATTTCGATAGCTGAGTTGGTCCCATCCTTTTACAACGACTTCTGTTGCTCAACTTTTCTTTGAGCACATTTTCAGGTTGAATGGACTCCCTAAGTCTATAGTGAGTGATCAAGACCGGATTTTTATAATGGCAGGAGTTGTTTGCTTTACAAAGGGTGGATTTACATGTCAAATTCTTACCACCCTCAGAGTGATGGCAGACAGAGGTTGTAAACAGGTTTTAGAGGGCTATCTCAGATGCGTGATGGGGGAACGATCGGGTGAGTGGGTTTTATGGCTACCTTGGCTAAGTGGTGGTATAACACCAACTGGCACCCATCCGCTAATATTACTCCATTTGAACTTGTTTATGGCCAACCTCTGGGCATTCATATTCCATACATTTTGGGAGATAGTAAGGTGGAAGCAGCTGTTCAGTCGCAACACAGTGCGAGTGTAATTGTCGTATACACAGGGAGTTGGGGCTTCTGAACCTAAGAACCTATCGAGCTCTCACCTCTAGGCTTAAAGTTTGAGGCTTTGGTTGTTTGGTTGACACATAGACTAAAAAAAATAAAAGGAAAGCTACAATAAAAAGGGAAAAGAGCTCAGGGGTATTATCGGGCCTCCTAACAAGAGAAAACGGATCGGTGAAGAGGTTTAGGAATGATTCATGAGTAGCTTATTTGACACAGAAATTAAGCAAATAAATTAGCATCAAATCCCTCTCGCTAGAGTTAAGATTCAATGTTTACTCTCTAGATTCCACCACTATTCCCATAGGAATAGTTTCTAGATAGCATGAATGCCTAATTCTCCTAATCGAACACTGATCACACACTAATGTATCATAATATTTAACTAGTGTTCGTACCCATTAATTTGTCTTATTTGTCATTTTTGTATTTTTTTTGCAAGTTTGATTCTCTTTTGTTATTCATTATTCGATTGAATGAGTGATATGAAATTTGCATATGTTTTTCATTATAATGTCTACAAATTATATTGTTCATAGGTTGTTTTCTATAGATTGCAGTAAGTATCACTTTAACTATGACATTTATCTTTTTATAATTTTTTGTCTCTATTGTCATCGTGCTTCACATTATAGAAAAGAAAAGTTACTAATATTTGGATAATATTTCAAGGTAGGTGAGATTTTTTTTAAAAATATATATATATATATATATATATATATATATATATATATATATATATATATATATTGATGGGCTAATTTACTATTTTTTGATTTTTTTTGTAGTTTTGTTAGTTTTTGCCAATTATTTTGTTAAAATTGTAATTTATTATATGAAATTAATCACAACCTCTATTAATTAATGTTAAATAGAATTCAAAACTTCAAATAAATTATATTGTATCTATAGTGGAGTTCATAGGTAACAATACCATCTCACGTATTTCATCCCACATAAAATATATGGCATACTAATGTTTTAAATTATATGTGTAAGGTCTTTCTAGTTTGTATTAGTCAAAGTAGCATTTAATGACTTGAATAAAATTTTCTTTTTAAAATAGCTTTCTCTTGGTAAGTGACACATGGCAACAACACATTGATTTAGGTTTTGTTTTAATATATGTAATAGATTAATCCATCCATAACCCTCCAATCCGATGTTGAGATGATACTCTATATGTGAAATAATGGACTTGAGCCCAATTCAACCCCAAAAGCTAGCTTAGGAGGTTGAGGCACCCAAGCCATTATAAACACCACAATATGGGTGTCAAAGACCGATGTGGGACAACTCAACACGCCCCCCTTACCACGAGGCGTAGACAACTGTGGGCGCGGCCCCAACATCAATGACCCTGGCTCTGATACCATGTGAAATAATGGACTTGAGCCCAATTCAACCCCAAAAGCTAGCTTAGGAGGTTGAGGCACCCAAGCCATTATAAACACCATAATATGGGTGTCAAAGGCCGATGTGGGACAACTCAACAATATAACCTCCCGACACCAAGAGTATCGACATATAATGTAGAGGTATGGTAAGACGTGCTAAACAATCCACTGAATCAACCGAAACCACTCAACCTAACCTAAGCATGGATTTCATAGTTTTAGGAATAATCGGTATTCGGTTATCAGGTGTGAGGATTGCACGGATATGATGGACCTTGAGTGGTAAATCGATGTATACTTCCCAAAGCTCGTCATCACTCTCGCATATGACGGACGTTGATAGTATTTGAACGCAATCCCGACTAATCAGATCCAAAATCCCCCTCTCGAGTGGATTAGGAACTTACTCCACCCTAGATTCCCAACTCAATTTCTGGGAAAGGATTCATAACCTCCCGGCACCAAAATCCTCCGACATTGAGTGGAAATCTAAGGAGGAACACTTAATTACCTCATTAATCACCCTAATCCCACTAATCCAAGCCTAATCCCCCATTAAGGACCCTAATTATCCCCTAACCCTAGAGAAACTAGCAACACATAATTAAGACGAACATTACTTCAACAAGAACAATCAACTCAACATTTAATAAAATTCTAGCAAAGGCTAACATAGCAATACTAATCAAAACAATTAAGAAACAACAATGGTAAATTCAATTGCAAGGATAAACCCTAATTTAATTACAAAGATAAACACTAATTAAACCCTACCTAAAACTCTAACCTAAAAACTAAAATCTATAACTAAAGACTAAAACCTAGTAATGTAAGCTTCCCTAAGGAAAAACTCAGAGTTTACATTATATACTTGGGGGAAAAAAGGCTAAAATGAAATCATTTTGCTTTAGAAATAAGTCGGCAGACTGGGGCGTCAGGGCGTGATCTAGTACATCACGGCCGTGATGCCTGGGGATTTCCGAAAAACTTCTGCTAGGTTCGACTCCCTCACAGGCGTGACTTGTAGACGTCACAAGCGTGAGGGGGTCTTCTGGTCAAAGGTGTTCTCTGAATGTCACAGTCGTGACAATGTGTGTCACAACCGTGAAGCCTAGAATCTGTTGGAGACCTCCGACTCCCTCTTGGGCGTGACACAGGATCATCAATGTCGGGCTTTTTTCCAGGATTTCTCTTGACCGTGAGACCTAGGGTCACAAACGTGAGACTGCTTTCTCACGAACTCAAGCCGCTTCTTGGGGCGCCACGGCCGTGAGGAATGGTGTCACGACCGTGACGCCTATTCTGCCTCGAGCCTCTTTTTCCTCTCTTTTAACAGCCAAGGTGTGAAGGGGGTCACGACTATGAGGTCCTGTGTCCCGCCCGTGACACCCCTACTGGCGACTTTTGTCTTCTTGGTTTTTTCCAAGATCAAGGCTCAAGGTTTTCTTTAGATTTGTATTGGGGTCCCGACCTTTCTATAGATGGGCCCAGTTTGGCCTCGTTTTGTGCAGTTTTCCTCCACAAGCACATAGATAGCTGAGAAACCTACAAAGGAAGGAAAATAGCAAAAAAAACACTAATATTTACACATGAAACTGAGGAAAATGCCAAGGAAAAAGGAGGCATTTAGGCTCAAAACCGAGCCTAAACACCCCCTCCCCCACACTTAGCCTTTTGCTCGTCCCGAGCAAAATAAAATAAAAACTAGATAAGGCAAGAAAAACACCTAACTCACTTTGGCAGGAATCGCGGATGCATTTAGCGTATGCAACAAGCCCTTTAAACCCCCCGGCAGCCAGGGTGGACGAGGCCTCATGAGGGCTTGTAGAAGCTATACTCACAAAAGCCGAAAGAAAAGAAAAAGGAAAGGGAAAAGAAAAGTGAAACTCAAAACTTTACAAAAAGGAAGGAGAATTCATGATCGTCTTTTTTTTTAAAACCAAACATAACGATTTCATTAATAACAAGTCATACGACACTTACAATGAAAATCGTGATTGAACAATTGTAGATCTAAAACATAGATATGAAATTCAACTTCTAAAAAACTAATATTAATCTTACTGATGTTCGGCTCCGATTTCTTCGATGACTCTGCATCTTTCTTCAATGATTCTGCATCTTTAACATTGATGGAGAACCTCACAACCCGTGCTATAGCGATTTGAAAGTTGATCTTCATCCAACATATTAGACCACACCAACTGAACAGAAACTCTAGAAAGAGACTAAAAACCCTAAATAAGGGTACAAAAAACTCTTACAAAAGAAGAGACTAACTTTCTTTACGAAAACGTAAAACCAAATTAATAATTGGGGTAAAAATCAATCAAATTCATGATCGTCTTTATACAAAAGCTACTTAAACAATATCGTTAATCAACCAAAAGCAGTTAGTACGTACATGGCAAGATACTAGACTCGGGTGATATAATCTTTCAGATTTTCCTCTTCAACCTTGCCTAACGGGTTCCTTGTGCACGGTGCAAGTGTCTCTAGTATATTCTCGGTCAAAACCCAGCAAAGGCGGTAAAGTCTCGGCTAGCCACACATCCATCTTCAATCTTATATTATTAACTCGATATACGTCACCCCCAACCTAGTAGGTATCTCCCTTGGCATGGAGAGGACCGCAGGTTACATAGTAGGGGGTTTCGAACTTTATTCACTTATTTACTCTCTTTTTTTTCTAGTTGGCTTGTTTCGAGATGAATGCGGCCCATGAGCGGGTTTACTCTGTTAGGTTTTAGGTTATCTATTTCCTAAACAAATACAGATTAATTGGCGGAACATTCATAACGATTACAAAACAATTATCACAACAATTGCAGAGACTTTAGTAATTATACCTGATCCCTAATCCGACTGATGAAGAGGTTGACCTTTGAGATTCCAATGTTGAAATCCTCTATTGAAAGTCCACGCAGCACTCCGGGAACTCGACTGCTAGATCGACCCGATCGAGACGAATCTCAATCTAAGATGTATGTATTTGGTATATGAGAATGTTTTAGGAAACAAGAAATGCAAACTAAAAGAGAGAGGAACTCAGGAAATCACCCTGGTATCTCTCTAAGAGTCTCAGGCAGCTCCCTCGATAAATCTCTCAGAGAGATTCCTATTTATAGGGTTTGAATGACTTGGGGAAAGGGTTACTAAAACCCTAATGGCCGACTTACTTAACGGCGCATTATGAGGCCCAACACGGTCTGTGTTGGCCTCCTGAATGTCCTTTAAGTCGACCCATTGTCACCACGGTCCGTGGCAGATCACAACGGTCCGTGTTGACACCAACACGGACCGTACGGATCAACACGGTCCGGGTTGAGTCCAATTTGGTCCGTGTTGGACTGATTTCTCATAGAAAACAGTTCCCAACATTCCTAAACATAATACAATATTACTTAGGTTACATACATTGTTCCAGGGCACTGACTTGTGTGACCCAATAGGACCAAATAATATAGTTGTAATTAAACACATTCAATTACTAATTATAGAGGTCTCTAGAAAGACATATAATTACTATATTACTTTGCTTTAATCTCCGTGTATATCGAACATTGTCGGGACATTCCCAACATACTCTCCCTACGTGGTTTTTCTCCATACATAAATAAAGTACTTAAGGGGCGAGGGGCTGCTAACCACCCACACCAAACCACGTTGGGGAACCAACAAACAAGTGTATGCTTTTTTTTCTTTTTATTTTCTTACCAGATTTTTTTGGGAATTTGCACGGCCCTCCCAAATGGGGTTACCCTCTCAACTTGGGTTGCTCCATACGTATTTGAAGTACTTAAGGGGTGTGAGCGTCGTCCACTCACACCAACACTTGTTGGTTTCACCGGTTTATTGAGGGCATGAAAGTTATGAATAGCCAAAACTAAGACTTTCCATGTCGAGAAAACTCTGAAAACGAATTTGAGGTGATTTAATGTAAGGGTGCCACTCTGCAAAGTTGAAGCGGATATCCAATTTCAAGGTCAGACCTAAAGAATAGGTTTGGCACGCACATAATGACTGTTTTTGGCTAAGTAACTCAGCTATTTAAACAGCTAAAGCATAAAGATAAGCATAAACTACTCCTAAAAGATGGGAAGAAAAAAAAAGAAAATTTTTAGGGATTTTCGCTTGGATTTTTTTTCTTTTTTTTCAAACAAACAAAAAATAGAGCTGCACAAGCCTAAGACTACCCGAACAAGAATACTTCCCCCTGCCCTCCCTCCCCCCCCCCCCCCAAACATAAATATCACAATGTCATCATTGCGAGGGTATGTGTCTCAAGCGGGTGAAAAACAAATACCTAATAACAAGCAAATATAGAAAAAGGGTTGCGGCCTGAGCCTACACAGCTCCAACGTCCAAGTATCCAATATGTGCACACAATGGGGCGCACCACCGAAAGTGAAAAATAAGCATGTAAGAATAAACTAAACAAGCAAATGAAATGAAATAATTACAAAAAGAAGGGTGTAACGAGGTTACCAAAAGGTCTTCAATAGAAGTAGGAAATGCAAATAGGTGAACCTCGCCCACGAAAGAAACATCAGTCAGTCCTTATTCTTTAAGACTCGGGTCATCGATCTCGAAGCAAGTCAAAGCCCACAGTAGAAGATCATGCATCCTCGAATACATTTCAGAATCATGGATGTAAGAGAACACACAAAACAATGAATCAGTAAAAGTAAGTGCTCTCTTCATCTTATCGAATGCCTCAGAAAAATCACAATAATGAAAGATGTGGATGATCAGGATTTTTTTAGGCGAGTCCTCTAAGTAAGAATGATAAGGGTCAAAGAGGGGATCGTACCCTCTAAGGAAACTTAGGGACTCAAGGCATGTGTGGACGAGTGAGGGAGAGGTGATCATTAGAAACAATGGGATCACATGATTGGGCGAGGAGGATACATCATCAACACACTCAGTACACATAAAAGAGTTCTCAACCTCCTCCTCAATCTCATCAAAAACATGTCCCAACCCAAAATCATCATCTAATTCATCAATATCATCTAATATGTGCGAAGAAAGAGCAGGATTATACCCTATGGCAACATTCTCAGCATCAATGAATTAGCATCATCATCAACAATCACGAATTCAGCAGGTGTCTCGACACACGAAGAAGGGGACGGGATTGCTAACGATAAAGATGCATCATTTTGAACATCCAAGGGCAAAGTGTAGCATTCAGGTTCATGATCCATGGCAAACGATTCAGAATCACACACATAGGCATGACGAGAATTAATTTATACATTATGAGATGGTGGCACACAAGTCAAAGAATGAGCAAAAGAGTCATCATCATCATTTTCCCAATCACAGAAAGGAGGATTTGCATGAATGTTAGCAGAAAAAGGGGAAGAAGACTATTATATTCAAATCACACTCCTCGGGGTAGGATGGTCCTACTATCCATATCCACCCTATTAAAGTATCTCTTCATGGCTTATAAATAGGGTGGATATGATGTCATTTCAAGGGAATGTCTAATGGTGACAAGTCTAAGAATTTCATTTGTAAGTTGGTGACATAGGTGATAGGACCCATCATTCTTATTCCAACGAGAATCTCACCTCCTTGGTTTTTGGTGGCCACAATCTCTAAGGTTGACATAAGAGTTTGAATCTAAGTTCCTACAAAGCAAGTGTTTTATCCTGCAGACTATATACGACAATTATATAAGTCGAAGGAGGGAAGGTATACCTTCGACTCACTTGAATACCCGAGTAAATTTCCATCCTACACCGATATTATTTCAACAAGAACTAGCTTTTGCCAAAATAATTTTTGGACAATAGTTGTGAACGTCTTAATACAGTAGCAATTGACTTTGTTTGTATTTCTCTATGTCATCAGACCCAGACCGATCCTAAACTAGTTGACCTGGGTCAATGGATCAATATGTCGGACCGTTTGATCAGGTTAAACCAATTGACCCGGGCCACTTGCTGAATCAATTAAAACTGGAATGACCCGGTCATAAGTAAAAAGAATTTTAATATTAGTTTTGAAAAAATAATTATTGAATTTTCTTCATTAACTTCACTAATTTGAGTCCAAGCGTAAGTAATGGTATAAGTTTATCATCTCCATTCAAGTTGATAACCAAAAACAAAATTTTAAAGATGAAACAAAAATTTAGGTTGAACAACGAAATTTAAAATTTATAAATTAATAAGGTTAAAAAAATGACATTTAAAAATTAAATAAAAATGCCATGAGACTCTCCGCCCGTATGGCTCGATAGGGATTTGTGAATATATATTACATGCTTCCGCATCTTGTGCTCCAAAATATTGCAAGTGAACAATTATAATAATAAAAGTGAACAATCATAATAACAAGAGTGAACAATCGTAATATTTGGCAAACAATCATAATAACAAAAGTGAATAATTATAATAACAAAAGTGAACAATCATAATAACAAGAGTGAACAATTATAATATTTGGAGCACATGCTCCAGGTGCAACCAATAAATTGGGTTCATATTACACGTACCTAAAGCATGTGCTGCACATATTTGTGAGTGAACAATCACAATAATAACTGTGAACAATACTAATATAAGAATAAACAACTTAGTATCCGTGGATGAACAATCATAGTATCTAGAACATATGCTCCGAGGTGCATCTAATAAATTGCAAGTATTTGTCAGTTGTTCTATGAAGCAAAAGGCCCATTTATATATGGTTAGAAAAACGAAGTTTTAAAAATTAAACAAAGCTTGTCTGGGTCGTGACTTACGCGAGTGCACAGTCTAGGGCAAAGGTATAGTAACAAGGCTAGTCTGTAGTCTCTAATCTAAGTCTCGGGCTTATCAGATTCGTGGATAAAAAGCAGTTGTGTAAAAGTTAAATTTTAGTAACTTTTGGTAATTTTTGATAATTTTTGTAAATTCTGATAACTTTTGGCAAATTTACGCCAATATAACAAAATTATTATTATTTTTTTAAGTTTGATAATTTTTGGTAAATTTAGGTAAATTTAGGTAAAAACTGATAAATTCTGGTAAATTAGAGTTACCCATGAATTTGACAGGCCCCCTATCTCTACATCTTCCCCTAAAAATGAGATCCAATTGAGAGAATTTAGGGCATGTTTGTTTAGGCTTTTAGAAGGGCTTTTTTTTATGGAAACTATTAAGAACAATTTTATTCCAAACCAGAAACAGTGGACACTCGGTCCTTTACTACAAGATCGGAGACTAGTTGGCAGCCCGATTCACCCCACGATCTAACATTAAACTCAATGGGTTGATAGTGAGCCAAGGCATGAGCAACTTGGTTTCCAGTTCTTCTAATATGCGAAAATAAACAAATCTCAAACTTACTAGCTATTAATAGAATACTACTAATAAAAAGACCATTTTTCGACCTAATGACATTGCCTCTCTTCAGCTTCATAATAAGACTCAAAGAATCGCTTTCAAGGATTATCTTGGAATATCTCATCTCGTGTGCCATTTTGATGGCGAATAATGCTGCTCGAGCCTCCTCCATCTCCGGACCACCGAATCCCCAACCTTGACAAACTTCTGCCCTAATGAGCTTCCCAGTCTCGTCTCTAATTACCGCCCCCCAACCATGTAAATTCTCTAATAGTTTACCCCCGTTTGCATTAATTTTTACCATACCCATTGGAGGAGCCTGCCAATTAACTCGTGTCTCATCAGTACACCCCTGCATTCTTTTTGTTGTTGTTTGGAACTCCTCAACAAATTCCAATGCTTGCCTAAATTCAGAGAAAGGATTACCTACTCTTGCTTTGTGGACCACTTTGTTTCTCACGTTCCAGCAAGTCCACAAGGTAGTCATTACCCTTTCAAAATTCATCGACTCAGTTTTCAGTTGTTCTTCCAATAAATCAATCAACGATCTGACCCGAATCACGTTGTTCATCATATTGATATTTGAAGCTATCCAGATATCTAGACAATAGACAGTGGCATGTATAGTCGTTTCTACCTCCAAATTGCAAAGAGGACACATTGCATCAGCACCTCGAACCCTCTTTGCCATTGCTTCCCTTGTCGATAGTGCATTAAGAGCGGCTCTCCAGATAAAAGACTTTATTCTTGGGGGAAGGTTTAATTTGCGCTCCATATTTTAATCCATATAGTTCCTGATTCTCTTAAGCTTCTCTATGGATTTGTAGCTGTCCTATCTGACATAATAGCGTGATAAGCCGACCTTACCGTCAATTCCCCATCCTTCGTATAGTGCCAAATGGGTCTGTCATCCGGCTACTCGGAGCATAAAGGAATTTCATTAATTACCTTTGTATCCGCTGGAACGAATATACTGTCAATCATGTCTTCCTTCTACTTGACCCTTTCTTGATCAATTAAATCATTCACTGTAATCCAGCGAGCTTCTGGTTTTAGCGGAGTGATTGGCCTGAAAGATGTAGGTCGGGGTATTCATTTTTCTTCCCATACATTCAATATCCTACCATCTCCAACAACCCATCTCAAACCCTTTTTTACCACTGAAATCGCTTCGTGCAGACCCTGCCAAGTGAAGCTTGGTCTATAACCAATCTTGGCTTCAGACATGGCATCATCCGGAAAATACCTAGCTTTTAGGACTTTGAACACCAACGACTCATCCGAGTGTGCAATTCTCCATACTTGCTAGGCTAATAGCGCCATGTTAAAGGCTTCCAACTCTCTGAATCCGAGACCCCCAATGTTCTTCTATTGACATAATTTATCTCTTGAGATCCAGTGCACCTTTTTCTTTCCCTTTTCATAACCCCACTAGAAACTCATAATATGCGCTTGCAAATCATCAATGAATCCAATTGGAAGTTTGAAAACACTCATGGTGTAGGTCGGGATAGCCTGAGCGTCTGCCTTCATTAGCGCCTCTCGACCCGCCCATGATAGATTTCTATTTAACCAGCCCCGAACTCTCTTCACTACTCTGTCTTTGATTGGATTAAAAGCTCTTTTTGTTGCTCGGCCAATCCTTGTAGGAAGTCATAAATATTTATCGTGTGCTAGAACTTCTCTAATATCCAGGGTCATTGATATCTCATCTCTTCTCTATTGCTCTACCTTGCTCCCGAATGCCACTTGCAATTTATTCAGGTTGATCTTCTGCCCGATGCCTTCTCGTATTGATGCAGAATTCTCCTAACTTCCGTAGCGTCCGCCATTGTTGCTTCACTGAAGATGATTGACTCATCAACAAAAAGAAAATGCGAAATAGTAGGAACCAATCTACATATCTTTAGACCATTAAGTCCGTTATGTTGCACCGCATCCGTCAGCATGTATGAGAGACCTTCCGTGCAAAAGAGAAATAAGTAGGGAGAAATGGGATCCCCCTTACGAATAACCCGAGATGGTTTTAGAAAGCCTCTTGGATCTCCATTCAGCACAAAGGACAGAGTGATTGTCTCTACAAATCCCATAATCAGATTGATCCAATTTTCCTGGAAACCCAACTTGGACATTATCTCTCTCAGGAAATGTCATTCCACACGTTCATAAGCCTTCGCCATATCAAGTTTTAGAGCCAAAGAATTTTTGCTAAGGTTCTCGAATTGAATTGCATGAAAAAGCTCGAAGGCCACAAAGATATTGTCTGTAATTTGTCTTCCCGGTGTAAAAGCACTTTGGTTAACTAAAATTATTTGGGGCAAAATCTCCTGGAGATGTCTTTTCACCACTTTCGTGGCCAACTTATATACAACATTACACAGACCTATAGATCTAAAGTCACTCACTTCCTCTGGATGCTGTTTCTTTGGCATTAAAACAACATGTGTATGATCAGGGGAGGATATATAGCTAAGGTAGGGGTGTCCATGGACGCCCCTAGTCAAAGAAAAATTTGTGATTCTCTAATATTATTCGGAAGAAATTTTCTTAAATGGAGCAAGTGGACACCGTAAAAAAAGTCCCAAAAAATATAATAGGGGTGTCCAATTTAGTAGCAACCCAAAAACTCTAAAATAGTACTCCCTTCGTCCCAAATAAATCGTCCAAGTTTGATTAGTTAGGTCAAAATTTTAAATTTTGACCGTTAATTTATCAAATTGTATGTTGGGTTATTATAAAAGACTACACAGTACCACTATTAGATTTGTGATGAAAAATATTTTTATGCCTGAATATAATAGTCTTGTTAAGATAAAATGTGAAAAATTAGCGGTCAAAATGTTGCATCGAAGACAGTTAATAATTAGGACGGAGGGGTACCAATTTTTTTTTTAAAATAAACAAAAAGTTTAAGTTAATGAATTGGGTAATCGGGTATGACTAAGACAATGAATTGGCAATTGAGTATTAGTAATAACAAATATATTGGACACCCCTAAATTTAATGTCGAGATCTTCCACTGTGTATGATTCAGCATATCCGGCATTGGATTCCTGTTTAGAATATTTAATATTGCCTCTGTTACATCTCTCCACCGACCAGTATTTTTGATAAAAAAAAATGGATTGAACCCGTCTGGTCCGGGTGCTTTGTTTGGCTTGATAGAGTTTAGAGCTTGGAGAACTTCCTCAGGACCATAAGGGCGAGTAAGCCTCGCATTCATTTCTTCAGTCACCTTCCGCGGGACACATTCAAGAACATGTTCCAAACCTGTGCAGCCACCGCTCTGGAACAACTTCAAAAAATAGTGAAGAACAATATGTTCCATCTTGTCACTGTCTACTGTCAATAAGTCGTCTACGTCCCTCAGTGTTTCAATATTGTTGTTTCTCCTTTTGGCATTGGCATGGTTGTGGAACCATCCAGTGTTCATATCTCCCAACTTAACATAATCGACTCTTGATCTTTGCCACTATAGCACTTCTTCCTGTCTCCGGAGCTCACCTAGCTTTTTAAACAATAAATTCCTTTGATGAATGTCTGCTGTCATAGTGAGCTCCTCTAGGATATTCTTTATGTTTCTTTGAATGTTACCAAAATGTACCCTATTCCATCCTTCCAGATGTGACATACATATTTTCAGTTTCTCTGTGCAATTAAGAGGGGTATTTCCACTTGTTTCTTCCTGCCACGATTCTTTGATTACTCGCGCAGTCTTCATCTAGAGCCCACATATTCTCAAAGCGGTTTCTTCGAATTCTCCTCCTATTTGTTTGGGTTGTGAACCAATTAAGCAAAATCGGAAGATGATCAGACAAATGTTCATCAATGTTACGCACAATAGCCAGGGGGAATTTTAGTCTCCAATATGAATTTGCCAGATAACGATCTAATCTTTCCTCAATTGCTTAATCTCCCTCCCGTCTGTTACACCAATTATAATTGTTCCCACTATATCCTAAGTCCATCCGCTCACATTCCTCGAGCATGATTTGAAATTCTTCTAAAACGCCTTGTGGTTTGGGAGTTCCTCCTCTCTTCTCAAAATTATAAAAGATTTCATTTAAATCTCCCCAATTAGCCATAGAAGATCACTATGAGTGTTTAAGTCTTTAATAAGCAGGTTGGTTTTCACTTTCTCCTGACTGTCAGGGTAACCGTAGATGCCCGTGAATCTCCATCTTCCTCCTTCACTCGTCCACTACAGATGAGCATCTGTGTGATGTGTTGACCATGTTATGATTTCTACATCCAGCCCCGTTCTCCATACCAAACCTAAACCTCCAGCTCTCTCCACACAATCAACTCCAAAAGAGTCAAAATCCCTTAAAGTCTGAACTGGTGCAGTGAATTCATGTTTCAACTGCTTGGTCTCCGACAAGAAAATCAAATCCGGCTTGTAAGTTCTCAGAATTCTTCTGAGACCTTTAACTTCCCGAGGGTTGCCAAGCCCTCGGCAGTTAATGCATAAAGTACTCATTGTTCTAGGCGGGATTGGTCTTTGCCATTCGCCACCCCTGGTTCACTTGTGTTTGTTTGCTCCTCCATTAATCTTATCTTCCGTTCTCCATGATCAGCCCCTCTGATATCTCCAATTCTACGCTTGTTGTTCACGTCAATATCCATAATATCTTTTTCCCCCATGTGATCAATAGTCATCCGCTGTTTTGGTTTTCCTTCAATCCCTCTTTCTATTTCTATGCTCTATTTCAACCTCCTAGCACTGCTCCCTCCTTGAAGTTCAAAAAGTTTCTTTCGATCCTCCATCCAGTCCTCTTCCCCACCTACCATCTTTCTCCTTCTTTTCAGCGAAGATCCCTTCAACCACGAGCTATACGGCATATTTGCTTCCTCCATATCCTCACAGTAACCACTGCAACCCTTGAATATATGCCCGATAATTCCACAAATATAGCAATAGTCCGGTATCCGGACATACTTCAGGGGTATCCATTTGGGTATTCCGTCCAATTTTACCTTGATTCCTCGTCGGATTAGCTTTGAGATATCTATGTCAACCTTTGTCTTTAAGTATTTGGAGTGAGCCAAGATATCTTCTTCATCTACATCCATAAACGTCCCAATTTTATTTCCTACAAACTATGCGAATGCATGGGTCTTTTTCTTCAAGGGAAGATCAAGAATCTTGATCCAAAATCCGGCCTTGTCAAATTTCACTTCCGAAGGTCTCTCATTCCCATCGAGTTGTTTAAGCAAGAGTATGTACTTGTCAAAAGTCCATGGTCCCTCATTCAGCACAAAATCTCTGTCTGCCTCAGTAAAGAATTGAAAAGAAAATAAATTCTTTCCCAGTTCTTTGGTGACGACCCCTTTTCCTGGTCTCCAAACATTCTTCATCGTCGTCATGAAAGCCTCAGGATTGAATTTTGATTGAGTGTGCAATTTTTCAATCAAGCATAATGTTGCCTGTTTCTCAATCTGCTTTTCCTTTGGGTTTTCAAATTCTAGGGTTTCCTCTTCTTCCTTTGTCAGATTCAAGTTTTGTAGCGCTTCTTCAATGTTTTGTGTCATAGTTCCTCCAGCCGTTTCGAATTAGAATGCATTAGATTGTTGCAGCCACCAAAAATCTTCACCACCCACTTCTCACAAGGGACGACTCTAATCACACCCTTCCTGTTGAAGGGATGAAGCTCTGCACAATCAGAGGCGATTGCTAGAGTTTTTCAACGCTAAATCGCCAGAGAGAGGAGAGAAAAGTCCAAGGTGTTTTTTTCAATGTTTAGAGGGCTTTTTAATATAAAAGTTGAAATTTAACCAAACACCAAATTTCTTAAAATTTGTAAACTATTTCTAAAAAGCTAAAAATTGCTTCTAAATAGGCTAGAAGCAAAAGCTACAAAACCTCGCTTCTCATCTACAACTTCTCGGGGAGTTATTCTCACTTTAATGAAAGATAACTATTTTCCATAAATAACCCTATTATTTTTTTTTTTATCATAACCCTATTATTTTTGGCTGCTCACTCCTCTGTTCCATTGCCCATGTCTCACCATCTTCCACTCCTCTTTAGATGAATGTCAAAAATCAAAAACTGAAAATAACCAGCCACATTGACAAAATCATCGAGTATTACATGTCCCACTTAATTTAGCAGCCATGAGATTCACCTATAACTACAATTAACTTAGGGTTCTTCCCTATCTGTAATTTTTGGGATTCGTTCATAGAAGCTTCATATATATCCATCCATTGAATGGTTTCTGTGATTAATTGAAATTGAAACTATAATTATGAAATCAATTTTCTACATGTCCCACTTAATGGCGTCGATTTTGAGCTTTCTCCCGCTAAAATGTGCTCTAGATCCGATTTTCCAGCTACTCTAGATCTGACTTTCCGGCGATAATTCACAAACTGGGGAAAGATGTATTTTATGTGCCTCAATGAAAAGTTTAAGATTGTTGATGGCATTAGTAGATTGGAAGGGGATAAGAGAAAGCTAAGGAGTTCACAGTAAAGGGTGAAGAAAATGGGTATACAGAAGAACAAAACTCAAAACGATAAGGGTTGGAAAGAGCACAATATATTGTCATGGTTTTCTTCTTTTTCTTTTTTTCTTTTTTTTTTTTTTTTGCCAACAGAGACAACAACAACACAAAACACAAAACGAAAACCACACAAACAAACCAACACCTAAAACTACACAAGCGAACACCTAGGTAACAGCGCCTCCACGAACCGCCTGTCTTGCCACCCGGTGTGCAGGTTGAACTATCAGGCGCGGCACCTTTAAGACTTGCATTGTCAATTTTGCGATCTCCAACTTACATGCCCACACTTACAGACTCAACAGAGCCCGATGCGTCGCCAACTGGTGCAATTGCCACAGCCGAATCCGTCCAGATAACAATAGAACTCAACCCTCTTCTATTCCCTTCTTGCAAAGCCAACCGAAGCACCAGCAGCTCACTAACCAAAGTCGACTCCCCCATTCACGTGTAGACCTCGCTTTGGCCTGCGCCTCCCCCACCATTACCCATGTTGCTGCTAACTTTCCATCATCCTTTCTATAGGCTCCATCCACCAAAAAAACACCATCCTCCTCCCGAACATCCTGATTCCCCCACTTGTATGAGCAAGGCGCCCTGTTCACACTCCTGGATCTTTTAATCCTCTTGTTACACTCTTGGACCCTTCTCCACCATCCCATTTCCTTCTCCTCCTTCCCCGGGGTCTCACTTAAAAGCCAAGATAAAACCCTCTCATCATTTAAGCTCTCCCTATTCCTTGTTTTCCATATAGCCCACATTGTGCTGCAGAAGTCACTAACCTTCTCCCTCCCATCCTCCTTTCCTTTCGCGAGATACATCACCCAATCCTTTATCCACTGCCACCAGCCTACATGTTGATTAACCTCCGAACAGATCCCTAATCGTGCTCCTCTCCACATGTGTTTAGCAATCGTATAAAACCTAAACAGATGCCCCAAATCCTCCACTGCCCCTCCACACCAACATCCCTCCTCCTCCACCAGTTTCCTTTTTTTTTTCTATTAACCCCAGTCGGGAGAGCATCAACAGCTGCCAACCAGACGAAGGTTCTTATTCTAGGAGGAGCATCACAATGCCGAATATTTTTCCAGAATCTAGTCTCCTCCTCTTTCGATTTTTGCATATACTTCCCCTGCATAAGGAATTCAAAATAACCACTCTTTACAAAATAGATTGAGGAATTCTTACCGGGCCATCCATGCAAGTCCTGGATTCCTTGCTGAGGCGGATACACTTTAGCAATCCTGTACTGCTTCAAAGAAGAAACATATTATGTAACATATCCCATTTCCAGATGCCATTTCCCTTGTCCCCCCACTCCACTAAATCATGCACACTCAGATTCGATAGGTCCCCAACCTCCATTTCCTCCCTAAGTCTAACAGCCCCTCCAGGAAGCCATCTCTGATCTAGCACAGGTATCCTTCTTCCATCTCTCACACTCCACCGCAAGCGTCCCTTTGCTCCAGCAACCACTGAACTCAACCCTCTCCAAACTGTCGAGGAAGTCCCTTTGACCTTAGTCCCTTCCTGGTAATCAATAGTAGAAGAAACGCCGTATCTAGCCTTCCACAATCTGGAAATCAGCAAGTCCTGATTGTGGTAAGTGTGCCATGCCTGCTTTAGTAATAACGCCTTATTATACGCCCCCACATGCCTAACTCCCAGCCCTCCCGCTCCTTTCGGTTTGAACACCGTATGCTTATCCTTCCAGTGTATAGAGCGACTCCCATCCACCTTCCCCCATAAAAATCTAAGGATGATAGAGTTAATCTTGTTGACCACGGCCTGAGAAATTAGGTAAACACTCAAAACATGTTGATGAAGAGCTACCAAGACAACATTAATGAGGATCACCTTCCCCGCCATTGACAACATGTGAAATCTCCAAGAATCAAGTCGTCGACGAATCTCATCCACCGTAAACCCAAAATGATCAGTACGTTTCCTCCTAACAGTAGAAGGTACCCCAGATATTTTTCAAAATACCCTCCCTCCGAGTACCCAAAAACCACTTTCATCCCCTCTTTTTCCTCTTGCCCAGCCCCTTTAGAGAAACACATAGATGACTTCTGTAAATTAATAACTTGGCCTGAAGCCAGGCTATACTTATCGATAACACTCTTCAGAACCAGGCAGGAACCACCTCGATTCGATAAAAAACAACGATCATCAAGAAAAAAGCAGTTCGTGTCGGCGGAGCCCCCCGGGCAATCTTAACTCCTCTTACCCTCCCATTTCGAGCCTCCTCCTCAATCGTGGCAGACAAAGCCTCCATACACAGGAGGAAAAGGTAAGGCGAAAGAGGATCCCCTTGTCTTAGCCCGGCGGTTGGTATAATTGGGTAAGAGCGAATGCCATTCACAAGCACAGAATATCGGACAGTAGTTACGCACCTCATAAGGATGAAGACCCACCTATCCGGAAACCCCATTTTCCTCAGAACGGCTTCGAGGAAATCCCATTGGATCCTATCATAAGCCTTACTCATATCCACTTTTAAAGCGACGTATATGGAAAACTCACCTATCCGGAAATCCACCTATTCGGAAAATGGTGGTTATTCACTCTTGGATCCTATCACAATGAAAACCATGACTTCTTTTATATGAAAATCATTAAAGCGTCTTCGAGGAATTTGATAATTATTAATCAGTGAATACTCTAGTTAGGCCCCGTTCTTTTATATGGTTGGTTGCGGTGCGGCGTGGTGGAAATTTAAAAATTGTGGTGGGTTGGGGAAATTATGGTGAAATGTGAAAGGTTGTGTAAATAATCGTAATTGGGTTGGTAGATCGTGGTGGGTAATGGTGAATTGTGATGGGTTGCAGTGGAATATGGAAAGTTGTGGTGCAGTGTGGAACCGCAACCAACTAGCCATGTAACAGAAACGGGCCTTAGTGTGCGGTGAAGCATACTTTGGAGGTGCTTTGTTATTTTTATTAATTAATAAAAGAAAATGGATATTAACAAAATTTTAAAATTATAAAATTAACTATGTGAATGTAGAAGCTGGGAAAAATAACTATCAAACACTCTAGAAAAAATTCTACTACTTAAAAGTCCTCCTTAAAAAGAGTTAACCAAACCCCTCAACTTTTCAAAAATGGTTTCTTAAAAACTGTTTTAAATAAAGTTAGTTTTTAGAAGTTGAAGCTTAGCCAAACATACCCTAACCTAAGAAAGTTTAAGATTGAAGTTGTGGGTTTCCTTAAATTCATTGTCTAATTCCTTTGCATTCAAGGACTTCAAACTTTCTCAACTTTAGTACAAGTAATTCTCTCAGTCCCTACAGAGCTTGCCTAGGAAGTGGATAGCATAGTAACATAGGAAGGAAGAAAGAGAGAAGGCAGCCACACGTGAACGATTCGGGGTTTACAATGAAAAAAATCAACAAAATTATCCTAAACCGGCCAAATTGCCAGTTTTGAGTTAAACCCGGTTGACCGGTCACCCCGGTATTGGATCGTGGAACGTCATGAACCAATTATATATTGGACCGACTTGGTCATACCGTTCAGCCGATTGCGCCGCTACAGGCAGGTCTGTTTTAACAACAAACGTATTTCTCAACTCAAAAACCATTGTTAAAAGCTACGCCCCGCTCTTGTTAAATATATGTTGACCATCAAACCACAAATATAAATTCATTATATATTATTTCTCTACATTAAATATGATTATAAATATTAATATTTATTTATTGTCAAGAAGTATTAATATCATGGATGGGGGGTGATTTTCAGGAACGATCTAGGGGAGATGGAACTTGCAATCACTCAGCAAGGCGCCGGATATGGAGGCCCTGAACTTGAAGAAGCACGGGCTGGTTCGTGACCGGATCAAGCTAGAAGAAGGGCTTCACAAAGGTGATTCGGAAGGGACTCAGATCTCTCTTTTCAAAGCTAAAAACAAGCTTCAAAGCAAACTCAAATAGGTCTTTTGTTTCGATGTGTCTTGATTTAGCTAAACTTTTTGATAGTTGTATGTTTTCTCATGTTAAAAGAGGGGGCGATAGAGTTGCTCATGCTCTAGCCCATTTACAACCTATAACCTTAAACATGAGGGCATGGGATGAAGTGGGGCCTCCGAAATTAGTGAACTTTTAGTGATGACGCATGTAATGCCACTTAGTTTGATGCAATAAAGGTTGCTTGTATTTCCCATCAAAAAAAAGAAGTATTAAATGCTTAATTGTTAAAACAAATTATAGTTTTATATATCTTTTTTGGAAAATTGGATTCTAATAATCCTTACTTTTGCAAAATTGGATGATGGTGATCCCTACTTTCACTTTGTATTCTAGTGGTCAAAAAATAAAATAAAATTGGATTGTAGTAGGAAATTTTCGAGAGTATACCCTAAATATCATAGATTTTGTGTTGCATTTGAATCAAAACTTAGTATAACACTTTGCCATGATTTTTAATGAATTTACAGCGTTTTTCCCAATTTTTTTCATAATTTTTACTATTTTTTTACGATTTTTTTACTTTTACTATTTTTAAAAAATCATAATAATTACTCGGAGTCTTAAAAAATAATTTAAAAAATGGTTCAGAAACTACAATTCATTAACTTTCTAAAGGCAAGAACGAAAAAAACAAAAACAATATAGGGTAAGAATGAAAAAAATAAGAAGAATGTGAAGGTGGATTTGGTACCACTACAATCCAATTTTATTTTTTTTTTTTGGACCACCAGAATTCAAAGTAAAAATAGGGATCACCATCATCCAATTTACTTATCCAATTTACAAAAGTAAGGATTATTATAATCCAATTTTCCTATCTTTTTTTAACAAAAAATAATTAAGTTATAATCACAACCATAAATCAGAACCAAACCACCTGCCACCCAAAACCAAATTACATCACCACTCATATTTACTAGAAATCGAAATATACCTAACAAGTATTTAACCTGTCCGGATGTCTAACCAAGAATCCTATATATATATATATATATATATATATATATATATATATATATATATAGGAAAATTGGATTCTAATAATCTCTACTTTCACCAATTGGACAATGGTGAATCGTACTTTTACTTTGTATTCTGGTGGTCCAAAAAAAAAATAAAATTAGATTGTAGTGGGATATTTTCGAGAAAATCATAAATTTTGTGTTGCATTTGATTCAAAACTTAGTATAACACTTTTTAGAAACTAAAATTTTTTCATTTTTTTACTATTTTTTATGATTTTTTCACTTTTATTATTTTTAACTTAGGGTTCTTCCCTATCTGTAATTTTTGGGATTCGTTCATAGAAGCTTCATATATATCCATCCATTGAATGGTTTCTGTGATTAATTGAAATTGAAACTATAATTATGAAATCAATTTTCTACATGTCCCACTTAATGGCGTCGATTTTGAGCTTTCTCCCGCTAAAATGTGCTCTAGATCCGATTTTCCAGCTACTCTAGATCTGACTTTCCGGCGATAATTCACAAACTGGGGAAAGATGTATTTTATGTGCCTCAATGAAAAGTTTAAGATTGTTGATGGCATTAGTAGATTGGAAGGGGATAAGAGAAAGCTAAGGAGTTCACAGTAAAGGGTGAAGAAAATGGGTATACAGAAGAACAAAACTCAAAACGATAAGGGTTGGAAAGAGCACAATATATTGTCATGGTTTTCTTCTTTTTCTTTTTTTCTTTTTTTTTTTTTTTTTGCCAACAGAGACAACAACAACACAAAACACAAAACGAAAACCACACAAACAAACCAACACCTAAAATTACACAAGCGAACACCTAGGTAACAGCGCCTCCACGAACCGCCTGTCTTGCCACCCGGTGTGCAGGTTGAACTATCAGGCGCGGCACCTTTAAGACTTGCCCGCTGTCAATTTTGCTGATCTCCAACTTACATGCCCACACCAGACTTCTGCACTCAACAGGAGCCCGATGCACGTCAACCAGGGCTGCAATTGCCACAGCCGAATCCGTCCAGATAACAATAGAACTCAACCCTCTTCTATTCCCTTCTTGCAAAGCCAACCGAAGCACCAGCAGCTCACTAACCAAAGTCGACTCCCCCATTCCCGTGTAGACCTCGCTTTGGCCCTACGCCTCCGACCCCACCATTACCCATGTTGCTGCTAACTTTCCATCATCCTTTCTATAGGCTCCATCCACCAAAAAAACACCATCCTCCTCCCGAACATCCTGATTCCCCCACTTGTATGAGCAAGGCGCCCTGTTCACACTCCTGGATCTTTTAATCCTCTTGTTACACTCTTGGACCCTTCTCCACCATCCCATTTCCTTCTCCTCCTTCCCCGGGGTCTCACTTAAAAGCCAAGATAAAACCCTCTCATCATTTAAGCTCTCCCTATTCCTTGTTTTCCATATAGCCCACATTGTGCTGCAGAAGTCACTAACCTTCTCCCTCCCATCCTCCTTTCCTTTCGCGAGATACATCACCCAATCCTTTATCCACTGCCACCAGCCTACATGTTGATTAACCTCCGAACAGATCCCTAATCGTGCTCCTCTCCACATGTGTTTAGCAATCATACAGAACCTAAACAGATGCCCCAAATCCTCCACCGCCCCTCCACACCAACATCCCTCCTCCTCCACCAGTTTCCTTTTTTTTCTACTAACCCCATTCGGGAGAGCATCAACAGCTGCCCTCCACACGAAGGTTCTTATTCTAGGAGGAGCATCACAATGCCAAATATTTTTCCAGAATCTAGTCTCCTCCTCTGTCGGATTTTGCATATATTTCCCCTGCATAAGGAATTCAAAATAACCACTCTTTACAGAATAGATTGAGGAATTCTTACCAGGCCATCCAAGCAAGTCCTGGATTCCTTGCTGAGGCAAATACACTTTAGCAATCCTGTCTACCGTTTCAGCAGTAAACATATTATGTAACATATCCCATTTCCAGATGCCATTTCCCTTGTCCCCCCTACTCCACTAAATCATGCACACTCAGATTCGATAGGTCCCCAACCTCCATTTCCTCCCTAAGTCTAACAGCCCCTCCAGGAAGCCATCTCTGATCTAGCACAGGTATCCTTCTTCCATCTCTCACACTCCACCGCAAGCGTCCCTTTGCTCCAGCAACCACTGAACTCAACCCTCTCCAAACTGTCGAGGAAGTCCCTTTGACCTTAGTCCCTTCCTGGTAATCAATAGTAGAAGAAACGCCGTATCTAGCCTTCCACAATCTGGAAATCAGCAAGTCCTGATTGTGGTAAGTGTGCCATGCCTGCTTTAGTAATAACGCCTTATTATACGCCCCCACATGCCTAACTCCCAGCCCTCCCGCTCCTTTCGGTTTGAACACCGTATGCTTATCCTTCCAGTGTATAGAGCGACTCCCATCCACCTTCCCCCATAAAAATCTAAGGATGATAGAGTTAATCTTGTTGACCACGGCCTGAGAAATTAGGTAAACACTCAAAACATGTTGATGAAGAGCTACCAAGACAACATTAATGAGGATCACCTTCCCCGCCATTGACAACATGTGAAATCTCCAAGAATCAAGTCGTCGACGAATCTCATCCACCGTAAACCCAAAATGATCAGTACGTTTCCTCCTAACAGTAGAAGGTACCCCAGATATTTTTCAAAATACCCTCCCTCCGAGTACCCAAAAACCACTTTCATCCCTCTTTTTCCTCTTGCCCCTTTAGAGAAACGCATAGATGACTTCTGTAAATTAATAACTTGGCCTGAAGCCAGGCTATACTTATCGATAACACTCTTCGTAACTGTGCAGAACCACCTCCGTTCAAGAAAAACAACGCATCATCAAGAAAAAAGATTCAGATCATGAGCCCCCGGCAATCTTAACTCCTCTTACCCTCCCATTTCGAGCCTCCTCCTCAATCGTGGCAGACAAAGCCTCCATACACAGGAGGAAAAGGTAAGGCGAAAGAGGATCCCCTTGTCTTAGCCCGGCGGTTGGTATAATTGGGTAAGAGCGAATGCCATTCACAAGCACAGAATATCGGACAGTAGTTACGCACCTCATAAGGATGAAGACCCACCTATCCGGAAACCCCATTTTCCTCAGAACGGCTTCGAGGAAATCCCATTGGATCCTATCATAAGCCTTACTCATATCCACTTTTAAAGCGACGTATATGGAAAACTCACCTATCCGGAAATCCACCTATTCGGAAAATGGTGGTTATTCACTCTTGGATCCTATCACAATGAAAACCATGACTTCTTTTATATGAAAATCATTAAAGCGGCTTCGAGGAATTTGATAATTATTAATCAGTGAATACTCTAGTTAGGCCCCGTTCTTTTATATGGTTGGTTGCGGTGCGGCGTGGTGGAAATTTAAAAATTGTGGTGGGTTGGGGAAATTATGGTGAAATGTGAAAGGTTGTGTAAATAATCGTAATTGGGTTGGTAGATCGTGGTGGGTAATGGTGAATTGTGATGGGTTGCAGTGGAATATGGAAAGTTGTGGTGCAGTGTGGAACCGCAACCAACTAGCCATGTAACAGAAACGGGCCTTAGTGTGCGGTGAAGCATACTTTGGAGGTGCTTTGTTATTTTTATTAATTAATAAAAGAAAATGGATATTAACAAAATTTTAAAATTATAAAATTAACTATGTGAATGTAGAAGCTGGGAAAAATAACTATCAAACACTCTAGAAAAAATTCTACTACTTAAAAGTCCTCCTTAAAAAGAGTTAACCAAACCCCTCAACTTTTCAAAAATGGTTTCTTAAAAACTGTTTTAAATAAAGTTAGTTTTTAGAAGTTGAAGCTTAGCCAAACATACCCTAACCTAAGAAAGTTTAAGATTGAAGTTGTGGGTTTCCTTAAATTCATTGTCTAATTCCTTTGCATTCAAGGACTTCAAACTTTCTCAACTTTAGTACAAGTAATTCTCTCAGTCCCTACAGAGCTTGCCTAGGAAGTGGATAGCATAGTAACATAGGAAGGAAGAAAGAGAGAAGGCAGCCACACGTGAACGATTCGGGGTTTACAATGAAAAAAATCAACAAAATTATCCTAAACCGGCCAAATTGCCAGTTTTGAGTTAAACCCGGTTGACCGGTCACCCCGGTATTGGATCGTGGAACGTCATGAACCAATTATATATTGGACCGACTTGGTCATACCGCTCGATCATTGCGCCACAGTGTGTCTGTTTTAACAACAAACGTATTTCTCAACTCAAAAACCATTGTTAAAAGCTACGCCCCGCTCTTGTTAAATATATGTTGACCATCAAACCACAAATATAAATTCATTATATATTATTTCTCTACATTAAATATGATTATAAATATTAATATTTATTTATTGTCAAGAAGTATTAATATCATGGATGGGGGGTGATTTTCAGGAACGATCTAGGGGAGATGGAACTTGCAATCACTCAGCAAGGCGCCGGATATGGAGGCCCTGAACTTGAAGAAGCACGGGCTGCCTGGTTCGCACTGGATCAAGCTAGAAGAAGGGGCTTCACAAAGGTGATTCTGGAAGGGGACTCAGTATCTCTCTTTTCAAAGCTAAAAACAAGCTTCAAAGCAAACTCTGAAATAGGTCTTTTTGTTTCGATGTGTCTTGATTTAGCTAAACTTTTTGATAGTTGTATGTTTTCTCATGTTAAAAGAGGGGGCGATAGAGTTGCTCATGCTCTAGCCCATTTACAACCTATAACCTTAAACATGAGGGCATGGGATGAAGTGGGGCCTCCGGAAATTAGTGAACTTTTAGCTGATGACGCATGTAATGCCAGCTTAGTTTGATGCAATAAAGGTTGCTTGTATTTCCCATCAAAAAAAAAGAAGTATTAAATGCTTAATTGTTAAAACAAATTATAGTTTTATATATCTTTTTTGGAAAATTGGATTCTAATAATCCTTACTTTTGCAAAATTGGATGATGGTGATCCCTACTTTCACTTTGTATTCTAGTGGTCAAAAAATAAAATAAAATTGGATTGTAGTAGGAAATTTTCGAGAGTATACCCTAAATATCATAGATTTTGTGTTGCATTTGAATCAAAACTTAGTATAACACTTTGCCATGATTTTTAATGAATTTACAGCGTTTTTCCCAATTTTTTTCATAATTTTTACTATTTTTTTACGATTTTTTTACTTTTACTATTTTTAAAAAATCATAATAATTACTCGGAGTCTTAAAAAATAATTTAAAAAATGGTTCAGAAACTACAATTCATTAACTTTCTAAAGGCAAGAACGAAAAAAACAAAAACAATATAGGGTAAGAATGAAAAAAATAAGAAGAATGTGAAGGTGGATTTGGTACCACTACAATCCAATTTTATTTTATTTTTTTGGACCACCAGAATTCAAAGTAAAAATAGGGATCACCATCATCCAATTTACTTATCCAATTTACAAAAGTAAGGATTATTATAATCCAATTTTCCTATCTTTTTTTAACAAAAAATAATTAAGTTATAATCACAACCATAAATCAGAACCAAACCACCTGCCACCCAAAACCAAATTACATCACCACTCATATTTACTAGAAATCGAAATATACCTAACAAGTATTTAACCTGTCCGGATGTCTAACCAAGAATCCTATATATATATATATATATATATATAGGAAAATTGGATTCTAATAATCTCTACTTTCACCAATTGGACAATGGTGAATCGTACTTTTACTTTGTATTCTGGTGGTCCAAAAAAAAAATAAAATTAGATTGTAGTGGGATATTTTCGAGAAAATCATAAATTTTGTGTTGCATTTGATTCAAAACTTAGTATAACACTTTTTAGAAACTAAAATTTTTTCATTTTTTTACTATTTTTTATGATTTTTTCACTTTTATTATTTTTAAAAAATCATAATAATTATTCGGAGTCTCAAAAAAAATAATTTAAAAAATGTTTTAGAAACTAAAATTCATTAACTTTCTAGGGGCAGGAACGAAAAACACAAAAACAATAGTGTAGGAATGAAAAAAATAAGAAGAATGTGAAGATGAATTTGGTACCACTACAATCCAATTTTATTTTTTTTGAACCAGCAGAATACAAAGTGAAAGTACGGTCCACCATTGTCCAATTGGTGAAAATAAGGATTATTAGAATCCAATTATCCTATATATATATATATATATATATATATATATATATATGGTGGCGTAGACATAGTACCAATATATGACTATGACCAAACACCTATTAATGCTAACAATAATGAGTCACGAGCAGTGAATCAATGTAACAACGTATTGGTGAAATAAAAATGTTGATAGAAATATTAAAAATAAACTTGATGAAATCAAAATTTGATAAAATAGATTGCAACACATAATAAAGTATTACAAAGGGGAAAAGGAGGAAAAAGTCGCTCTTGGAAGGTCAAAACTGAAGTTGGTCCTCCATTCTGAACAGAGAGATTAGACAGACTACAACAATGTAAGGCTCGTAACAGCTTTTATCATTTATCAAACAAGCTACCCAATAATGACTTTCTACAGTTCTACTTGCCCTTTCCTCTTTTCTTGGCATTTTTACCAAATTTACCTCCCTTGTTCGATTTGCTGGTGACATATGATTGCCGCGCAGCCTTCTTCTGCCTCTCCTTGCGCACCTGCTCGAGGTTCTTTATTTCTGATGGCACATGCGCATTTGGAATTGATCGTTGTTGCCTGCCCCCTTTGAATCTCCGGTTAAACCGACCACCTACATCAAATAAATTTGTGTACATGTTAGAGTCCTCGAAATTGGGATCAGGCTCACAACTCGCTGATAATTAACAAAAATATCCATCTATTCAGCTCTTCCCAGGCAATGGGATCCCCCAACTTCTGATAGCATTAGGTAGTAATGTATAGGATAGTACTATTTTGAATCTAGGTAAAGGGTCCCCAAATTCTAACACTGCCCAACAAAAAGATTTTAAATAAACAAATGAGAAGCAGCATAACTATGCAAGGTATGATTCAGGATTTCCTAATAGTAGGTCATTTCATCCACCTCAAAACCATCAAGAGTCCTACAATTCTCCTTTCCCTCATTCTGAGATTGAACCATCCCTACTCATACTAAATGAAAGTAGATCTAGAAATCACAAAGACTCCCAATAAAGGGCAATCCTAACACTTGAAAATTAACATGTCAATAATCGATAACTCCAAAGCAAAAATTCAGCGTATAGGTTTCTAAATGAAAGGATGCCATGGCTCCAATAGGGAGTGAGCCATCCTGTAAGCCGAAATAGTGAAACACAGGGTTGGAAAGGTCAACCATCAGTGAAGGCAAAGCATCACATGTACAGAGGGCAAATGTAAGACAGGAACTGGTACAGTAGCAGGATCCACTCCTTTTCCTTTTCTTCTTTTCTTAGGGTACATATGGTAGACTACGAAGCGAATGTGAGTGGACGGTAGCACCCGCCAAATTTTTACAGGAAAGTAGCTACTTTGTCACATTGACAAATGTACCGCTATTCTTACAGATACACCTTTTTCATAGGTCTATGGCTCTCAACTGTAGTAAAAGTGGCAAGAAGGATATAAGAGCCCACATGAGAAGCTTAATACAAGACAAGGGATTAAGGACTCTACCTGAAACACTAGTCTCTCCAATACCTACATCATTGTCACCTTTCAACGCAATTTTACTGTGTGTATTTGCTTTCCACTTCTGGTAAATACCAGTCTTTTGAGCCTTCACTTTTTTCCCGCCTTCAGTCTTAACCTGTTTGAGAGCAAACATGTGAATGAGAACAAATGGTCTAGCCAAGAAAAACTCAGCATATACCATTTACATATCATATAAACTCCCAAAATTTTACGACAAATGTGAAAACAAGATACCATTGACAGATTAAAATCAGCATTCCACAGCAGTGGGGAAGGAGGGCTGATGTGAACAATGCAAGGGAGAGGCCAAGATACACTATATATATATATATGAAGAGAAAGATCAGGGAAATCATTCAATTGTTAAACTGGTAGCTATATATGTGTGTGTGTGTGTATATATATATATAAGTAAGAAGAGAGAAAGAGAGAAAGAGAGAGATCAAGGAAATCATTCAATTGTTAAACTGGTAACTTATCAACAATATTTGGTAAGGTGTTAGACCTCCCTTCAACCAAGGTTGTTAGAATCGGGATTCTAGTTAGGATCGATGAGTGTAGTTAGAATCGGAATCGTAGAATCGGATTGAGGATTGTAAGATTCTAATGCAATAGGAAAATAACGAAAAACATTCTATAATAGTTAAAATGTTAACAAATGTTCACTAGTAATGAAGCAATATATTAAATTGTATATTCAGTGGATAACATTAATACAAAATTTATATTGTTATAACAAAATTTTAAAGATGATAATGTGCGCAAATAGTATTAAACTTATGCAGGATCGAGGATCGAATCGTAGGATCGTAGAATCATATTACGATTCTAACACATAATATTCAGGTTAAACCAGGATCGTAAGATCCTTACTTTAAGATCCTAATAAGAGTTGGATCGATGGAAGGCTTTTGGATCGTAAACTGTACAATCGTTGATTCGGATCAGGATTTTAATAACTATGCCTTCAACATAAAATACATGTAAGCAGCAGGAATGAAAATAGGATCAAACATCTAGGTGTACAATACTTTGTACACCCAGGTTATATATATTTGCTAATTTTATAAACACACAGGTATAATGTATGAGCAGACATATTTTTAGGGAAATTCCATGGGGTGCACACCTATTTTTGAATATTCCAGATGGTATTCTTATTAAAATTCAATTTCAAATGGTACCACTCTATGTTTAACAATTCCATCATGTGACCTAGGGTTCATTAAAGGTTAGCTTCTAAAAATACAAAAGAAAAAAAAGTTCAGACCTTTACCCTATCTCAGATCTGTATCGACATCCCAATTACCCAGCAAAGGACGTCGCTCAGTCACAGGTGAACCAGAGAGAGGCAGGCACTATGCGTTTGCCAGCAGCTTATCTGATTGATATCCAATCACCCAGAGCAACAATAGTAACAGGTCCTGGCAGTAAGGACTCAGGTTGCCAGCAGGGTGGACTGAGGCTGACATAGCCGACCAAAGAGAGACAGTGAGGAGAACTCTCAGTTAAGGGAATCTGGAAGTGCTAATCCATTTGACAAAGTGGTTGACGAGAGAGACTTGTTTCAATTATTTTTTATTTTTGTTTTGTTTAAGTTACCATCCAATTGAAGTGAGGGTCACAGTTTGGAATCATTAACATAGGGTGGTACCATTTGGAATTGTATCTAAAAAAATGCACCATTTGGAATATGTAAATATAGGGGTGCACCCCATGGAATTTCCCATATTTTTATGAACATATGGTTTTTGTTCTTTGATCACAAATATATTTGTAACTTGAGTTCAAAATATATTTGTAACTTGAGTTCAAATTACACTTTATGAGTTTACAATGGCCACTTAATGGGTATGTGTACACTTATTAATTTTATGAGCACAGATGTATTATCCTATGAGAACACATGTATACTTTTATCAGCATACAATTTTCGCTCTTCTATCAAAAATATATTTATAAATTTTTTATAAATAACATATGAGCACACATGTTACATGTATAATCCTACGAGTATAATTTTTTACTTTTATAAGCATGTATACACACTTGCTAATTTTAATTATGAGCACATACACATGTAACTTTTAAGAGCGTTTTTTTTTTTTTTTGTTCTTTAATCATAAATATAACAATATTTGAGTTCACAAATTATGTATGTGTATATTATGGTTGATGTTTATAAGCATAAGTTACAGTGGTTTGATATTTAGACTATAAGTATATTAGCACTAAGATACTTCAATGAGAAGAGTTAACAAAACCGAAACCAATACTCAGCAGTAAATTAGAAGGGTGTATGAGGCATTAAATAAGTGCGATCAAATCACTAAATACAAAACTAAAAAAATTTACAAAAACAGTTAAATAATGGTTTGGGAGCACAAGGCATTGGGCTCCAGGGTGTGTAATCCAGGTACTTGAACAGAAAAATTCTTTAACTCTTCAAAGAGTTCTCCAATTGCTGATAGGAACGGTAAAATATTTGACAGGAATACTTAACAGTTACAGAAGATTCAACATGAGAAGCGAAATTGAAAGTTTGAAACAGATGAAATATCTGAAGAGCTCAAACTAGAGGATAACATCAGCTATCAAATAACTTTTTGGTGGCATCCACCAAAATGTAATCAGGACAAGAAATGGATATGACAGGCATTCTCACCAGTAGCAGCATACCCAAATTGATTAATGAAATATGGAATAAAGCAGAATACCTTTCCACTGGCAGTCACGCGTTCACCGTTATTGAGTTTGATGTACTTCTTACTTTTCTGTAACATAAAATTATCAAAAATTATGTATCTATAAGAACTTCCAGGAAACAGAAACAGTACAAATTCAACCTAAGAAAAACTTTTACTATATACCTTGTCCCAATGGTACACGCTTCTCTGTTTCTGTATACCTGCACTATCATCTGCTACCAGATCCATAACTGCTGATTCCAACCTACAAAAGAGGGTTTGATATCAGACATGACTCATGAGACACATGAAACTTATTAATATGGCAGATTTGACCAAATCCTTTTCAATAATTTCCCTGCAAGATAATTCTGGGTACAATTTTCTTATAGACACAATTCCTGGTTGATCTATCATATTGTCTCATCAGCACATACAAACAACGCACCTGTCCTATCAGATAAACAATCAAATATGTTAAATCTTTTGTATGTGGGAATTTTTTTCATAAGTTGACAGTGTCAATCTCCAATTTAAATTTAAATGAAAACAACAATCCAGAGGGTTGCAGTTATCCCTCCTTCCTCAACATACATGTTACTTTCTCACCATCCATTTTTCTACAGCTTTGCGCCTCTCACTTTGGAATGTAACAGACGGGCTTTTGTTCTCTTCCACACTGTTGCTTTTCTATATTACTTTCTATTCTTTCTTTTTACTTCTCTTCTTTTGTTCAGTGAAAGAAGGGGGGGAGTACCTTCAAGGTCAATCTCTTTGCTAGTAATGAGTTAGTGTTTGGCTCTACTACAGCTTAAGTTCCTCTACTTTGCATAAATCAGCTTTGGTGATAGTAATTGTAAGCAAGAGGAGGTCAACCTCTTTGATAGTAATGAGTTAGTGTTTGGCTCTACA
The DNA here is from genome assembly GCA_029582165.1 of Portulaca oleracea. Classification (NCBI taxonomy): domain Eukaryota; kingdom Viridiplantae; phylum Streptophyta; class Magnoliopsida; order Caryophyllales; family Portulacaceae; genus Portulaca; species Portulaca oleracea. The sequence continues at coordinate 17,298,083 of CM055881.1, forward strand.
CAGCTTAAGTTACTCTACTTTGCATAAATCAGCTTTGGTAATAGTAATTGTCAGCAAGAGGCTAACGTGACATAAACAAAGCAAATAATATTCTCCGACCGAGGGAGAGGTTGCGTGGAAGGATTCCAATCCAACTTATGTGAATGAAGCACGAGGTTCAAAACCAGTTGAAAATTGGATAAAAGGATATTTCCTCGCCATCCCCACACGCACCAAACCTTGACCAAGGGATCATATCCATGAGAAAGGGTGGTGCTTGGACTTTGGACAATCTAAAAATTGTTTTTTCCAGAAAAGGAGCATGACATGGCTAGATGCATTTAAGAACCAAATATGGACCAAAGGGATCAACAATAAAAATAAGCTATGCATCATAAAGGATGCAGCAGGCAATGTCGTCAACTCATGACGTGACACCAAGCACAGCATTAACATAGTGCACAAATAATCGATGAGGAACATCATAAGTATTTGCTTAACGTCATTTCTCAGCTATCAGTGAGAATTAACAGCAGCATGACTGCATAAAAAAGAAACATAAAGCAGGAAGAGATCTCCAAATATTAATCAGGTATACCTGTTTGATCCAAAGCCTTGGTCACCTCGCACTGAGAGTCCTTCCTCCAAATGCTACAATTCAAACATAACAAAATGACACTATAAGAAGACTCGCTAAATGTGTCAAAAAGAAAGGCATACACTATCAAAAGTCAAAACTTTCACTGTGTAGCCTATGTAGTAATTGATGAAAAACCTACCTTGTTTGTGGGCACTGGACTAATGAAATACTCCTCATCTCTGAAACTCTGTGCTTTCCTTTTTGTACCAGAAGGTTCTAATACAAAGGATAGGGAATAAAGAATGAGACCATCAGTCCAAAAAGCTTAATAAGGGCAACTGAGAGTAAAAACAAGCAACACTCATAAAGGTGGAGTGAAAGCAGTTCTGGAGAAGACCACCTAATAAGGCTACAACAAGAGGGAATTCTTCACCTTTTTTCTTCTTTTAAATGAGTAATCAAAAGTTTTCTGAACAGGATTCCACTCAAATGTCACACTTGTAATGTAAAATAGCATTCTTCTTCCTTTTTTTCATTTTGGCACTAACTACAAACAAGATATATGAACCTATCAAACTTAACACCTCATCTCTTCAATAGGTTTCTGTCTACCAACTAGAACAAGCATTTTAGTTTCATTCATTTCATATTCAAAAGGTCAAAAACTAAGCAGATCGCTAAAGACAAGCATGATGTTTTCATACATCAGACCTGCTACATATTGTTGATGGGAAAAGACAAAGTTCTGGGAAATTAGAAAACAAGCACAAAACAGTCATGCAAAACTGTCTGCATCACAAGAGACATTCCATCCTATAATGCATTCCTGCCTGTAACTGAGCAGCTGATACAAAATGTTTTTTGTACAAATGAAGAATAGATTTGTCTAGAGCAAGGATCTATGGGAGTAGTTAGAATCGAAACTGTAGAATCAGATCGAGGATTGTAAGATTCTAATACATTAGGCAAATAGGAAAAAAAAAAGAAAAAAAGAAGGTTCTCTAATAGTCAAAATCTTAACAAATATTCCTAAAATTAATCAGTATGTTAAATTGTATTTCAGTGGATAACTTTATATTGTTACAACAAAATTTCAATGCTGACGATGAGCACAAACATTTTGAAAGTCGCGTAGGATCGTGGATCGGAGTGTAGGATCTTAGAATCGTATGAAGGGTTTTTGGATCTTAAAATCATAAGATCATAGATCCAGATCAGGATCATAATAACCATGGACTAGAGTACCATCCCAACATACTAAATACAAGGGGGGAAAAAAAAACTACCAAGTTCATAACTAGCACAAATAGATTAGACTAACAGTCTACAAGAAAAGGTGCTGACGAAAGCAGCCATGTTTGCTGTATTTCAATTTAGCCCTTTAGATCATGTGCAGCGCAGCCCTAAACTGAAGTAATTTTACATTCGTGGCCACGGAAATACTGCAGCGTGGAATGGAAAATAATTGGAACAAGAAAAAGAACGGAATAGAGTTCTGGAATTCGGTGGGTATAATACAATTTTTTATTGAACTTTAAAATTAAAAAAGGAAAAGCACATGTTTCCCTGGATGACTATTTGACCTTTGTATGTTGTAATTTTAATATATAGTTGCATATCATCATCTTTTGTATCTTTTAGTATTCTTTTTTCTGAAGTGTACCATATTGTTTATTTAAATTTTAGAGTGTCAACTTTAACGTTTATAAAATAAAAAATATATACGTCCAGTCTTTTTTTATTTTTTTAAGTTGATTCTTTTTTTATTTTTTTAAGTTGATTCTTTTTTTATTTATTAAAGAAACATGTTGAATAATAATCATATTAAACCTTACAAGATATTACTATAAATGAATCTATCAGTGATAAGAGAAAGAGGGGTCCACATTGAATATTTAAATTAAAGTAAAAAGGTGAAATGAGTTCTTAATGGTTGTAGGAAAGATGGAATGAAGTTCCAAAAGATAGGAATTTTATGTGATGTGGAAGGGTGAGCCCCCACTAAAATTCCAAAATTTAGGAATTAGCATTAAATATGCTCTTAGTTACCATGAATTCTTACTAGATTCCTTAGTCCAGAATGCAAATCACTAATTTCATAGATTCAGTTTAACTTAGGCTTCAGAACAGAGATCATGGAGGTATAGAGGGATCTTGGTAAATATGATTCAACACTAACAGCATCGAAGTGCAGAATTTAGCTTCATCTCACTCAATCAACACACACAACAAACATAACCCCCCCCCCCCCCCCCCCCCCAACAACACCCAAGGGTGGGCCCAACTGTACAACTAAACCAACATGCTTGGATGAACATAGCCATCAAAAATGCATATTTTGTTTAACACTAACAGAATGACAAGAGTTACACATAAAGGATAGAACCTTTTTTCTCCTTTGCTTTGGCAGAAACAAAATCAGGCTCAATTTCCTGCATAAATGCAAAAGATTTCTCAGACTTCACAATTTTCGAGTATTTGAATTCTGAACTCACAAAACTTTTCAACATGTTCGTGTATTTGAATTCTGAACTCACAACATAACTTTTCAACATCAAGGTTAAATTAAATACTGTATATATACATCAACCCCAAGTCTACCAGTAGAAAGGCAGTCCAGCATATCTCACATTTCAAATAGAATAAAATAATTACTCCATCCCATAAAAATTTTCGCTTTTAAAATTAAGAGCCCTCTTGTTGTGAGATATAAGTGAGGCTGTTTGTTTAAATAGTAATAATTCTGGTGGGGAGGGAGTACTATAAACAACCCAATGCATCTCAAGGACAAGTCATAGTTTGTCCCATTCCTAGTACTATAAGCTCAGTGTGCTTTTGAACAAAGGAGCGCAGCACGTTCCTCTTTCTTTTTTTTCTTTTTTTTTCTTTTTTTTTTTTACCCACATCCCGGCCCCATGGACCATTGCGCTTCGCGGTTTTAATTTAACCCAACATGATAAGATCAGCATGTCACATAAATAAAACTGGCCCGTGAAAAAATCGGCGCAAAGCAATTAAGATATCAGTCCCCCAACCCTAAAAAAACAAAAACAAAGAATAAAATAACCTATTAGGACATTTAATCAAGGGCCAGAAGGAAAAGAGGGGATAGAAATAGGAAACAACATGAGAATACTGATGAAGCTTAACAGCTATCATGAGCACAGTATTCATTATTCATCAAAAGCACCCAATAGAACATTCTACCTTGATTGCATCACCACTTGAGCGTTGTTGCTGCACATTGTTAATGATCTGCTCGTGAACAGCTCTCTTCATCTTCATTATATCTACCCATTTACTGGAGGGACCCTACAGTCAAGAAAATGGTGAGAAGGAATTTGCAAGTTTGCAACAGCCCAGTGTGGATTTGCACATTACAATGTTAATGCATAACAAACATTGTTAAATGAGTTGTACGAAACTGAGGTAGATTGGTACTTAAGCAAGATATTTATTGATGGTCAGCAAGGAATTTGTTTTATCCAATTGTAAACAATATGTAGCAGTAAAGATGTCATGCAACAAGGAACAACTAAGTGATGGTGGTGTGGTAGTGGTGGCTGTGGTGGCTGTGGTTTTGCTGTGATAATGAATGATACAGGAATCATAGTTTAACAAATGTCCTAATTATCAATAGCATGATGAGGACAGGTAACCAAGTAATTAAACTTCATGTAGCTTTATCACGAGCACTTTTTTTCAGACATCAACACTGACAGACTTCCTAGCATTCTGAAAACCACTGTTATTAGTGAATTTAGCAATTAATCCTAGTCTCCTGTCTGCTTTGTTTCATGGAGATGAATCATAAATTGGGTTAGTGGCCAGTAAATTCCTGGCACAACTGAATTATAGTGTTGAAGGCTTCAAAGCAGCTTTCAAATACAGCTGCTCCCGCACAATTATTCATTAATTCAGAGATAACTCAGCTAATGCAGATCAAAAGACAAAATAACTGTTAACCCTCTATTACAAACATTAAGCTTATTGACCTATTTATCCACACATTCATAAAAATGACTTCTAGGGGGGACACGTTCAAAAATTAAGCTTATTGACCTATTTATCCACACATCATAAAACAGCCCTTGGCAGATCTAGACAATTTTGTTAGGGGTGTCCCACTAAGATTGACTAAGATTCCTTAGGGAGTGATATCATTTGATTATTTTCTTCACAATTTTTTGATTTGTTTCAAAATAGTTGGCAAAATTAATAAGTTAGACCAAAAAGACGGAAAAAGAATAGCGAATAAAAAAATTTATTAAAAAAAAGAAAAATTAGTAAGAAACTAGCTTTAAAAAGTAATTTAAAAGGTAAGTTCAAAAACAAATCTCCTAATATCTTATAAGAATTCAGTCTAGACTCAATAAAGAACTAAATGTCTGGATTTCAATGAGTATTAGACTCTAATGAGAATGACAAACATCAAGCAAATATTGTAAGTGTCCACAATTTTACATAAGCAATAACATCAACTTTTAAAAGTTAGTATAAACCTCATAATTAACATGAATTTTAGTTCCCTCATATAAAATGATCCTTTTTTTTCTCTAATTAGTTTGCCCTCTTGAATTGCCCTTTCTCATTAACATCATCGGCATCTTTCAATAAAGTTACCTCTTTAAATCATAACATGACATTCTTATGCCAAAACTTTCAAAAAAAAAGAGATTTTTTGCCTGTTAATTAGGTGGGTAAGTTGTGGGTATGTTAAAAGTACATATATTTATCTAAAATTACCGAACTTACCTAAATTTATCTATACCTACATTTATTAAATTTATCTAAATATACCCCTTACCCGAACTTATAAAAGTTTACCAAAATTTAACTTTACATTAACTTACCTTACCTACAAATTTGACAGACCCTTTGTTTAAAACAATGGAGTTGCCAACAAAAACATAAACATTATTTGGACTGTAAGTTGTTTAACCAAGTGAATACATTTTTTTATGGAAAAATAAAAAGTTAGAGGTAACTTCTGGATTGGAGAGGTATCCATAATTTTTTGAACCATTGTATGGGGTGTCCGATTATACCATTAGTATCAAATTCAACCCCTTTCAAAATTATTTTTTAAAGATCTTTTTAGGTTAGGGGTGTCTGTGGACACCCTTGGACAATTAGTATATTCGCCCATGCCTTTCAATCTTAGTTTAAAATATCGAGGCACACAGAAGCACACAGGATCTTGGGCCCGAGGTGTGGGGTTGTTGGATGTGAGCGCACCTATACTAATGTTTAAAAGTCATTCCCAAACCATAACTCTTTGGAAATAAGTTACACAACATCAAATTAGTGATAAGGCTTAATTATAACTATGGAAAATAGCACATATTTTGCATTCTTTTGGGCTAAGAGGAGCACACATAAGAATAAAAGGTAGAAAGAGAGAGATAGAGAGGAAAGAAGAAAGAAATACTACAAAACAAAGAAAAAACATGAAAAATAAGAGCGGATAATGTCAATATGGCATTATAAGACAAAAGTTTTTGACCTAGGTTTAAAGTACCGGAAAGCACGGGCTTTTCCTATCAAGGCGCAACGGTTTTGGGTTCAGACTATTATGAGCCTAGGTGCTCCTGAGCGCATTCTTTAACTAACCGTACAACAAAGTAAAGAATTGACTCACACAAACCAACTCAGGTGAAAAACCCCCAAAAAAAAAACAAAAAAAAAATCTCCAGTGACTGTTATTTTGCTGAAAAGAATAAACAAACAAGGAAACAAAGAATAGAAGCTATGCACAGTAACAACCAGGGTAAGTTTACACCAAGTTTAGAAATTACATGTAAATGTTTCGCCTTTGCAACTTCACCTTCAGTTTCCAAAACCGTTTGCTTTGGTCTACCACACATTATAATTAAAGATGTTAGTTATCAGCAACAATAATATGAAGGGGACAGAAAACAGGTACTTCATCAAATGATTAAATACTCGCCTAAAAGACTTCAGCCGTTCAGAGAATGCCAATGCAGTCAACTCATTGCCTTCTATAACATTGGCAAACATGGGGTGCAACCCTTCACGAGGTAAATCTTTTACTCTCCGGATGGACTCCTTTGATGGCATGGGTTTTGATTTTATATACAAGTTAAATGCATTCATGCATGCTTTCTGTAGAGCACTTAAATCTGAAGAGGAATCAATTATTTCCCGAACCTTATCTAGAACAAGATCTAGAACAGTTTGAGGGAAACGTCCATAAACTGTTACTCCATCAGCAATAGATTGATTGGCTTTAGCCATAACACCTTTGGGATCCTTTAAAACATCCTCCTCAGTAGGAGCGGCTCTTATGGGTTTGGAGAGAAACAGATGAAGGTCCAAAAAATAAGCCATATCATCAGATGTAACAAATGAATACGCAGTACCAGTTCGGCCAGCCCTCGCAACTCTTCCCACACGATGCACAAAAATTTTTGGTTTTGGAGGGAAGTCCCAATTAATAACATTATCAAGCAAGGGTATATCAATTCCTCTAGATGCAACATCAGTGACAATTAGTAGCATTGTTTTTCTTGACCGAAACCTTGAAATGTTGATCTTACGAGCATCCTGATCCATGTCACCATAACAAATAGAGGACTGAACACCGTCCAGCTCAAACAACAATTTCAGGAATTCTACATGGTGCTTAGTAGAAACAAAAATCAAAGTTTGCTCATCAGAACTGATTTGTTCCCTTATCAAATACAGAAGAGCAGCACATTTCTCTTCATGCCTCATGGTGAAAAACACAAGCTTCAAATCAGGACTGATTCTACTCTCCACATCTAGCCTTATAAGCTGCGGATCTCGAAGGCCAGCCTTAGCAAACTCAGCCAAAGCACTGGGTAAAGTTGCACTAAAAAGTAAAGTCTGCCTACTCTCACTCAGCTGAGCCAAAATCTTATGCAACTGCTCAGCAAAACCCATGCCAAATAAAGAATCTGCTTCATCAAAAACAACATATTCCACTGTCCGTAGTGACATATCATCAACCTCAGTCAAATGATGCATCAATCTACCAGGTGTGGCAATAATAATGTCTGGATTCTGCGCCAACTCTTCAAATTGACTTTCCATGCTATCTCCCCCAACTAGGAGACTTGTTCGAAGATCTACAAAAACAAAGTACAGGTCATTTAGCTTCCTGATCCCATATTCATACAAGAATCAAGAACATCCCATTCCTCATGACTGTTGTATATATAATAAACTAGCCCGTCAACTCCAAATATGTGTTGTACATTACAAGAAAAGGCACAAACAGATGAGATTCCAATTCCAAACACAAGACATAGAAAAGAAAGAGGTGAGGAAACCTGTATAGCGGCCCAATTCCTTGGTAAATTTCAAAGTCTGAAGAGCCAAATCCCTAGTGGGGGACAAAATCAAAGCCCTAACACCAGCTTGAGGGACGTGCTGCTTCAATTTCTCAATCATAGGGATAAGAAAGGCCGCAGTTTTACCAGAGCCAGTACGGGCCATGGCAACAACATCTGCACCATGGAGTATGATGGGCATGGTTTTACGCTGAATAGGGGTGGGTACTCTGTAACCCTTTCTTTTGATTGCTCTGAACACATTAGGGCTTAATCCAAGCGACTCAAATCCTCCTGATTTTGCAGCCTTCTTCGCCTTCTCCTTTCGCTTCAGCTCTGCTTTGGAGCTTACTAGGAAGCCCCCCATGTCTATCCTTGAAAGAGAACGAAATGCAGTGGCGAAGGAGAGGAGGGTTTAGAAGAGGACGAGGGGACACCCAAACAGGAAAAGGGTTTAAGGTTGAACCTAATAAGGCTCTTTAAACCTAAGGCTCTTTAGAATTTAATCAACCGCCAAATTGGACGGCAAACTGGAAAAAAACCGACCATAAATCGAACTGGTTTAATTATGCCGTACACCGAACTGTAAAAACTGAATACTATGTATCTAAGATTCATGGGTAAAGAATAATTGGATAAAAGTTAAATTTTAATAACTTTTGGTAATTTTTGGCAAATCTACACTAATATATTTTGGAAGCACGTATAGTGATTTTCAGCTTTTGGCAATTATGGTAATTACGATAATTCCCATTATGTGTACTGTACATGTGACATGATCAAATTCCATCCATCGATTTTATTTATTTTCAAATTCTGAAAAAAATTAAAACTATGAGATTCGAATTTGCAACCTTTCTTATAGTAAATAGTTCCTTCCCATTTAACCATGTGTCTTTCACAAATTATTTTTGCAATATTTTGGTATCAACATATCTTAGAATTTAAGTTTTAAAACCCTTCTGCATTCCACGATTGACGATGCCCCTGGTAATTGCCTCCGCCGTTTGACGCAGCCTGACTTCTCACCACCACTGCCGACCAGTTTTCTAGTACCAATTTTCGAACGGCCGGATGTCACTAGTGCCGGAGAACAACAATGTTCTCAAACACCGGCCATGCAGAGTGCGATTTCATTTTGTTTTTTTCCACAATCGGTTTTGGATGGCGGCGAGGGTAGCAGATCGGGAGTGCCTGGTCTCGGGATTGCATCCGAGCGAGGAGACTTGGCCATGGGAATACTTCTTGCAGTAGTTGTATCTCCAGCGAAAGGTCGTCGAAAACAATGGAGGTCGGTCGAGTTGTTTCAATTTTTTCATCCGATATCCATCATAATCTATTAAATATATTAAAACACAAGCTCCTAACTCCTAAGGAAAATCTAAACCTAAAAGAAATAATTTAGAAGGTTTGGTGAATTTCAAAGCAAATTCCAAACCTACATAATTTATTATTACATTCATAAATATAATATTAATAAAAATGAAAAAGAAATACCTAGAGTCATTCATAAGTTACCAATATTTAATGCATAGAAAATTAGAACATTTTAAATTTTTCAAAAAAAAAAAGAAATACAAAAGATCATACATACATAAATTACAAATATCTAATACAAAATTAGAGCAATTTTTACTTTTCCTTTCATTAATTCACAATTATAATATTATGACCAGAACCTTAGAAATAAAATATAATAATAAATACTAAAATAAAATATTCATGAAAAAATTGTTTCGTATTCTTTTTAATTACTATCTTAGAAAATAAAATTTTTTATTGAAACTACTATATATACTTTTAACAATAAAAAAAATTCAAATTATATGCAAGCTACCAAAACAAGAATAAGAAATTGGAATAAGTATAGATTAAAAAGTTGAATAAGAGGTTAAAAGCCACGTAATATATAATGGAAAATAATAAGAAAATAGAATTGTCACGTAGTTGTTGTCGTAACAGTTTTTTTTTTAAAAAAAAGCATCATTCTTAAGACGAAAAAAATTAAAGTATTTATCCATAATTGTTATGGTCATGAATTAAAATAAACTCAAATGATAGTTTAATCCATAAACAATAATATTTTTATAAGATTCGATTAATAATTATTATAAAATTACTCTAGAAATAAATAACGTAAAATTATTGAAATATTATCCGTGCATTGCACGGGATATTATAGACTAGTTCATAGTTAACAAATAAATCCTTGAAAAAATTAATTTTTAATTAATTATACATAATTTTCACAATTTAAAAATCAAAATTTAATATTTTTGAAAATAAATAAAATCGATGTATGAGATTCAATCATGCCACATGTACGGTACATATCGCGGGAATTACCGTAATTATCGTAATTGCCAAAAGTTGGAAATTACCTTACCTTTAATTAATTTTTTTTAAACTTTAGTAATTTTTGGTAAATTTTAGTAAATTTAGGTAAAAACTGGTAAATTTGATAAATTAAATTTACCAATGAATTTGACAGCTCCCAACAGAGCAGTTCCAATTTGGAATATTTGAATCAAAAGAATCGACCTGGTGATATATATATATATATATATATATATATATATAAATTGGATTCTAATAATCTTAACCTTTACAAATTGGACAGCAATAATTCCTACTTTTGATTTGTATTCTGGTGGTTCAAAAAAAATAAAATTGGATTGTAGTAGTACCAAATCCACCTCCACATTCTTTTTATTTTTTTTCACTCTTACCCTATATTGTTTTTGTTTTTTCGTTGCTTCCCCCAAAAAGATAATGAAGTGTGGTTGCTAAAACATTTTTTAAATTATTTTTTTGAGGCTCCGAGTAATTATTATGATTTTTTAAAGAATTTTTGGACGTCAATAATACCAACTTTAGAAGTATTGGACATGAATAATACATATTACTTTCTTGGACACTTGCAGTACTAGTTATCGAACTATTTTCCACCAACAGTACACCACAAATTTAGTATGGTTTTGACTAGGCCTGTTCAAAAGTTTTTGACCCGTCGGCCCGAGCCCGACCCGGCCCGACCTTCGGGCCAGGTACCTTCAACCCGACCCTTGACCTTACGGGCCACGTGTCGGGTCAACGGGCCGAGAAATTTATAAAATTGATTTTTTTTATTAAAAAAGCCTAAAATTTACGCATTTTATTTTTGTATTTAGTCGGGTCGGGTCATCGGGTCGGGCCAGGTCGGATCACAAAAAAACTTAAACTTAATCTAAGTTTTTTTTTAAAAAAAATAATTGTATTTAGTCGGGTCTAGCCGGGTCACCGAGTCCAGCTGTAGACACCAAATTTTGTTACAAATTATATAGCACATCTATATAATATAAAAAGGATCAAATAAAGAAGAAGAGGCCGGAAGATAAAAGCTAAAATACGTGCACTCTACACATACGAATGTGCTTTAATGTTGCATGCAAGCTCACATGCAAACTTCTACGTAAAATACAAAGTCATGCGAGCCACGCAAATCCAATATCGCGAGGTCACAAGTTCGAATCCTCACAAAAGCACTCAAAAAGCACCTCACACAAGCTAAATAATAGTATCTCTCACCGTCCAATGTGAAGCACCTACTCCCTAGGCAGATTGACTCCACACACCATCGTCCATGCATGCGTGGACGACAACCCATCCATCCCCCTCAACTGGTGGTCGGTCGACCTTGGTAGCTCCGCCCACACGTGGTCAATTCACCACGTGCCACCGTCCATGAAAGATCATCCCCCCTACTGCCTTGGTGTTTTGTGCCTAGTCGGAGATTACTATGTGTATGCATGTGTGCTTATGTATCTCCTCTCCCTCATACTCCGATAAATACCCTACTCCTTTCAAAGCTAAACTCACTCACATACTCATTCACCAACTCAAACACACACCATCTCATTCTCCCTCTCTTCTACTCATTCCCTCTATTCTCTCCACATATCTTCTAATCCATTCTTATATTTCTAATCTCCATTCTTATACTATTCTTATACTATCTTTCTACTCATCTTATCATCACTCATATCCCTTCATAATCTTCATTTCTTACCATTCGTTATACATCTAAGATCATCCGATCCCAAACACCACAAAAAACCCTAAACCTAAACACATAAAACCACAAAAAGCCCCATTTTCTACCTTCTTTTCTATCACTTTACCTTATCATTCTCGTGGTGTGTTTTTGGCACTTTTGAGGAGTATTATCCAAGGGTATCAAGAGGAGCATCTTCAAGGCAAGACCTCTTCTTCAAAGATAGCAATGTAAGCTTTAAATTTCCTTTGTTTTCTTGTAAATAATGTGTAAATGTTGTAATTTTATTTTATGATTTATGTTGCATGTTCAATGAAGTAATTCTATAAAGTTCGTATTTATTCTTTTTCCAAACTTTCTAAAAGCACACTTGAAACTGTTAGTAGAGTCTTTCCTTTTGTGAGAGGCAAGTTCCTACTTTTCGAGTTCGTAGCCTTACCCCCGAATCCATTCTTGGGTTTCGCAGGCGGAGTCTTTCTTTATTTTCTCTTTGGTTTGTCTTGGCTTTTCCCTTAAAAAGTCGGGTGCCGACTCCCATTTCACACTAAAAGTACATCAGGTTGCATAAACTATGGTAAAACATGGTTTTACAACGAGTCGGTGCAACTTTAAGGATTTTTCTTTATGTATTTCTAAATAATGCTTGCATAAATTACTTTCTTCCAAGCCTAACATTTAAATGAGCAAATTGAATTAAATTTGGAAGAGTTTGGAACAAGTGGATGTTCATTCTTAAAGGTTTAATCTCAATGACTAATAAAATGCACAAGTAAAGGGAAAGTGATTTTACAAATATTATTATACATTATTTATGTTTCCAATCATGTAATCCCTTCATTCCTCAATATCTGTCGCTTTGATCAATTTTATGTTTTCCACAATATCTGTCACCTTACAATTTCAATGTAATATAAATGACAATTTTTTCAAATTTACCTCTTACTTTTATAATTTCCAATACAATTATATAACTAAAATTGAAACTAACTCTTACTTTTTACTATTTCCAATACAGTTATCATTTTCAATACTATTTTCTTAAAATTTTTACAAAAACTCTAAACTGACAATTATTAAGAAATGGAGGAAATACCTAAATTGATACCCATTCAAAAGAATGGGCAAAAGACTAGTAATTAAAATTCCTTAAAGAGTCTTTTTCAAAGGTTCAAACTCCAGTACAAATCATCGAATCACACCCCAATCCACGTGGACGTTCGGAAGCCCGAAGGGCGAGGAAAAATGTCCACATCGGCACAACCACACTTTGGGGCCCTGACCTTTTCGGGGCGGGCCTGGTCACCTTCTAAAATTTTGATCTTGACCCGCTTTTTTTCGGGCTGGGCGGGTCCCCGATCCGTTGAACATTAGTTTTGACTCATGGAAATTTGACGTGGGTCCATAATGCGTGACGTGGAAGGCGGAACTTGTGTAAAAAATATTGTCGGGGACACTAATCTGTCTTCCACTCACACATTATGAAGCCACGTCATCTTTCTGATCAGTTAAAATCATAACAACTCGATGGTGTACTATTGAGGAAGAATAGGTCGATAGTTGGTACTATCAGTGTCTAAAAAAATAGTTTGTATTATTAGTATCTAATACCCCTAAAGTGGATATTATTGACTTCCAAAGATCCTTTTTTAAAAGAAATAAAATTGAAAAATCGTAAAAAATAGTAAAAAAATTGAAAAAAATTTGGGAGAAATGTTGCACATTCATTAAAAATCGTGGTAAAGTATTATATTAAGTGTAACGCCCCAAAAATTCAATTATGGAAACGTCAAAGTCAAATTAACGTTGACAGCGAAAAACTCATTTTTTTTGTTTTTATTAACTTGAGCGTTACTTCTAAAGCCCTCGAACTTCAATTTAATCAAACGAAAAGAACTTCGAAGTCTAGAACAACATAAGCTCAACATTAACTAAACTTCAACTCTAAACATCAACTAAACTTTATTATCAAAACATCTAACTCCAACGTCCTCACTTCTAAAGCCCGTTCCCATCACATATATATGATCTTCACCTGAAAACAAAATATTCACAACATGAGGAGGAAACCTCAATAATGTCTATCCCTAACTGTCAAAACAATTTAAAGATCATTTCAATTCATTTAGGGGAGGGGAACAAGTCAAGCCTTTTCACAACTCATTTGAATCCCAACCCAGAAATAGCAGAGTTCAGACATAACAAAACTTAGAAACCAACAGTACCAACTTTCAACTCAGAAAAACACAACGTTCTAGAAATCTCAACTGACTTTTCAATCTCAGAATCAGACATCAGAAATCATAAACAGAGTAATCATTTCCTCAGAAAACAATCAGAATTTTATTATGCGGGCGAGATTTGCCTATCCCCAGAATATCAGAACTCATAATCAGAATATGGATGGCCAGTCCCAGAAATAGAATCAGACGTGTGCACAATCTCATAAATATATCGGGACTCCCCGATCTCTTGATAACTCCCCTGCAGGAACAGATCCTGGTCTTTGGGTTGTTACCCGCAACCCGCTTATGGTTTCACTTTGATTATTAGTATCTTATGAAGTTCAAACGCCAGACTTTCAACAAAACTCAACCCAGTTTCTCAAAACTTGCAGAATAAAACTCAGATTTTAAAAGACTGTCCCATTCTACTCAACTCAGAAAAGAACTCACAAACATCCAAATCAGACAGTCAAATTTCACCGAAAATCCCCGTGCGTGACGCAAGCTTCATAAAATAGATTAGAATCACAAAACAGATAAAAGAGCATCCCAAAGGGGATTAGGACATAAATATTACCTGAACAACTTCTCTTTTACTACAACACTTACACACGGGAGCTAACTATCGTGTCGTCTTGCTCGGACCTAGAATTCGAAAATAAACTTTTAAAATTAATACTCAATCTCTATGATAATTAGTTCGCACGAATCCTACCCTGCCCCCAACTTATCCTCTTATTATTAGTTAGTTAGCCATGTAACGAGCATAATCCAATCAAGATAACATGAATCATCACAACTCACCTATACTAAAGAAAATAATAAAGTCGAACACGCATTTGAAATAATAACTTAATACCCATACTATGATAACATGACATGGTATTTTAATCATAATGAGTACTCACATAAAATCATTTCAACATTAATTCGAATAAAAACTAAACTAGTATGACCCTAAACATGTAACATGCATGGTACTATTCACAAAAAAAAAAAAAAATGCAAACATGCCATTATAATATTTAAAAGCATGTTAGGTCACATAATCATACAATCTTATTCACAACTACACTTTAGGGTTCCTAGCATGTTTCTAAGGTTCCAAGGCAATCATAAACTAACCAAACACCTAAACCCTAACATGATATTTTTAAACCAACTCACATAAAATAACGACATGAAAATTATTTTAATGAAAAGTTAAGAGGCATAGTCAAGACTTATTCAATCTAACCTAATAACATGAAAACTTAATAATAATATGAACTTAATAGTAACATGAAACTTAATAACAACATGAAACCTTAAGAATAGTAATAATATGAAAACTTAATAATCATATGAAAACTTAATAATATCATGAAACTTAATATCAATAATGTGAAATCTACTAATAGTAATAATATGAAACTTGATAATAGTAATAATAATATGAAAACTTAGTAATAACATGGAACTTAATAATAATTATATGAAGCTTAATAATAATATGAAAGCTTAATAATAATAACATGAAGACTTAAAAATAATAATATGAAAACCTAATATTAAAAATATGAAATATCAACGACATGCATTAACATGAATTCTTGTTCCTATCATGCTTCTAAACATTCTAAGAAACAAACCACACTCCACATATCATGTCACTACCTTTTCATTTCAACAATAATGGCAAGAACACCCTAATAACTTCTAGCATGCTTGTCTCAAGATGATTTGAATCAAACAAACGTACTAACCACAATACTAACAACAACACACAGTAAGAATATAATACACTAATCACAAAACTATTACGTGGGTTTTTGAATAGTGGCGAATCCAGAAATGATATCAAGCGGGTTCAAAGTCAAACATATAAGTTCAAAACAACAAATCAAAAAAATACTACTAATTAATGTGGTTTAGGACTATGCTCCCTATTTTCTTCATTCAAAGGAATATTGGTAGAGCTTGAAGGAGATTGTGATTGAGTAGGTAATTTTTTGAAATATGTTTCCATTTGAACTAAAAAAAAAAGGGATTACAATAACAATTATTCAAGCCAATGTCATTCAAACTAATTACATTTAAACCAATTCAAATTAAATTAAGTTTTCAAGTTTGATAGACAAATTCTACTAAACCAACTAACATATAGCAAAAGAGTAATATTTCTAAAAATTATATTATATAATCACAAACGAACCAATCTAAATTGAAAATCTAATAAATTACTCTAAAATTGAACTAACATTTGATTTCAATTGATAATAGTAAAACTTAACACAACTTATTGAGCCAACCATCGCTGGATTGCAAAATCTGAGTTAAAAATAAGCTTTGTTGGAGACAGGAATCGAACACATGACCACTGGATTGCAAAATCTGAGTAAAAATAAACTTTTTTAGACACAGGTATCAAACACAAAACCACTGACTGCCAGTGTCTTCTCAAAGCAAGCAAGCGCCATTGAGCCAACAATACAGATGTGCTATAAGTTTGCCATATATTTTATATATAACCTAACTATCCAGGTTAGTTTTAAAAGCAGAAAAATTAAATTTTTTTTAAGCGGGGTCACTTGACCCCACGTGAACCCATGCTAGATCTGCCCCTGTTTTTGAATCAACCTAACCTAGTACCTAAACATTTCTAAGTCATCCATGAACAAAACTTAAAGCTACTAATCACATTTTTAGATTATCCAATCCAATAAACAGAACACTTACTGTCCAAGGCAGGGTCTGGGGCGGGTCCAGCTGGATCCGGACCCGCCAATTTTTTTGGACCCAAATCCGCCCCGAGACCCAGTGGGTCCCAAAAACTTGAATCCGGACCCAGACTCACCGGGTCCGTAGGTCCACGGGTCCATAGCGGGTCCTTATTGGACCCAACACTCTTATATATTTTTTTACTAGATTTATCAATTTTGCGGGTTAATTATATACGTACCAATTGTATAATAATGATTATTCTATTTAAATACACAAATTTTCAACACAATAAAAACATCTAGTTCATTCTACAAGGCTATGAAAAAAATTTAACATAAAAACATTACTAAAATCATTCACACATCAACTCTAAGAATGCAATTATACAACTTAAACTGCACAAAAAAAAAATCACAAAGTTCATGATTATCGCACTATACAACTCTAAGAAAACAAATACTCTAGGGTTTTCATTTAGTGTATATATATATATATAAATAATTCGACGGGTCCACGGGTCCATGTCTAGACCCTGACCCAGACCCGTCAATTTTTTATTGGACCCAGACCCGACTCGAGACCCAATGGGTCCAAATTTTTTGGACCCAGACCCGCCTAAATGGGGCGGGTCCAGGACCCATTGCCATCCCTATGTCCAACTATTCAACAACACATCATTCAAAATATATAAATATATTCACAAATCATACACCCAAATTAAAGAACAAAAATAATACAAAAATAGAGAGAGAAAGAAAGTTAGAGGTTTATACTAGCAAGGGACAACAACCGGGGGTGGCGCTGGGTAGTGGTGACGGTTGGTGTTAGGGCAGACATTCAGGTGGGTCTCCGATGTCGGGTCTGTCAGCGGTGACAGGCGGGTAACAGCGGCAGTAACAATTGAAGGAAATGGAGAAAGTGGAGATGATCTTCCGGTCTCTGCTAGACGTCGGAGTTGGTCAGAAAAAGGGTATCGGGCATCGTAGGGGTCGAGGAAGGTCCGACAAAGGTGCGGCGGTCGTCGGAGGAGAACGACGTCAAGCTGAGTGGCGGAGGGGTTTTTGGATGGTCAAAACAAGGGCTCGGGGTGGTGTTCTGGGGTGTTTTCCGGGCGGCGATAATGGTCGGAAACAGAGAGGCAGCAGTCGGAATGGGTGGATGTGGTGGTCGCCGGTGCAATACGGGTGAAATGAGAGTGATTTGAGGTGGATGGTCTTTGTGGTGATGGTGGTGTGTGGTGTTGGGCCTGGAAACGAGGGCAAACAGAGGGGGTTTTTTGGGAGGTTCAGGGAGGTGTTGGGTTGGTTAATATCAATGGAGAAAAGGAGAAAGAAGAAGGAGAGAAAGGAAGGAAGAAGATAGAGGAGGGAGGAAGAAGATGGAAGTGGAGGGGTTGTTCGTTGGTGGTGCGATGGTGTGATGTTGGGGTGCAAGGTAGCAGCAGTAGCAATACTATAGTATTAAGGGGGGGGGGGGGAGACGTGATTTGGGGGGAGGAGGAGGTAGTGGGTGCAGCAAAAGTTGTTATTCTGATTTCTTGAAGCAGGGTTTTTTATTAATAAAGAAAGGGGAGGAGAGGAAAGAAAATATGGATGAGGGTGGTGATGTCATACGTATAATGTCAGCAAAAATTAGCAAAACAATTTACTCCTAAGTGTTAGTAATTCTTTCCCCAAAATAACACCCATTCCCAGATAAAATTACATAAATTGATCCGACTAAAATTTACCTGAAATCCAAAAATTCTCTAACTGATATTTTTAAGACTTTAAAAATTCCAACTAACTCACTCGCGACCCTAAAAGCACTGTGTAAAAACAGATAAATAATTAACAGCATAAAACGGACGTTAGGAATTTTAACAGTACAAATAATAGCATTTTACTAGGTTTTACGCTAAGTTTTGAATCAAATGCAACACAAAATCTATGATATTTAGGGTGTACACTCGATGATGTGTAACAGCCCCGGCCATAATCAGGGAGTTAGCCATATTTTTATCTTAATTAATCTGGATTTAACGGAAGCCCATAAGCCGGGGGCATTATCGCCGCTTCTCCGTAGTGGAAAAGGAAGGTTTAAACTAATATGATTCTAACATAAATTAAAAGTAGAAAACTGAACGAGTAACTTAAACAAAACACATAAAATTATAGATTTGATTTAAAAGAAAATATTTGATTTAAAAACCCATTAACATGCATGAAAAAGAAATAAAATAAAATTCCTAGGCTTAGAAAATAATTCTTTTGAATAATAATCAATATAATTTAAGCAACCTCCCACATTGGAACAAGTGAAAATTATATAAATATGCTAGGTTTAGTAAGTTATAAATATTCGTACATATATACTAAGTCCAAAAAAAAAAGTAACCATAACATAAACTAAATTAAAACATAACTATAAGTTCAACATATATAAAACACATAACTAAATCGAGCCAACTATATGAGTCTGTCAAATGAAGATTAAGCTAATAAATTACTAGGTGGTGGGAGTTATGCTTGTGATGGTTGATTTCCTTTTCCCTTGGCACCTAAAACAAAACATGAAAACACGGAGAAAAAAAATATGAGATGGAACTCAATATAATCGACACTGTAGTGTAAAAAAAAATATTTTATAAAAATCAAAGAGCTCATTTTAAATAAAATATATGGAGGAGCTCATTTTCTTTCGAAATTCATTTTATTTATAAAACAGGAGAAGAGAGTGTAATAAATCTGATACGATAATATATATATTTGAGTGAGACCCTGGTTGGATTAGACCAACCGTTATATGAATATATTTGTTGTTGCCGGCTATAACCATAAGATCTTGTCTTTCACTACGTACATAGCTGAGTCAGTTATTAACTCAGTCACCGGTACTGGGAATGCTATAAGGGTCCACTTTAAAAATCATAAAATTATACATGTAATCAATAAATGGTTAATAATGCATAAATATCGCATGAGTAATAAAACTTGATAATTTACAGTGTGAAGGTACAATCATTGAATTATACCTGATTCTTCTTGATGAATAAAAATCAGCTTTTCGTCTGGATTATTAAATAAATAGGAGTTTAAAATAATATTAGAATAGATATTATGTGGTTGAAATAATTATGGGAAAATCCAAATAAAAATTTGAAATTGAAAAAATACCTAAATGTGAGGAATTGGATGGTTATATTTTTGGGCCAAACTAGCTAATTTTGGCAATGGGAGCCAAAATTAAAAAGGGGAGTAATCTCCCTCTTTTCTCTTTCTACGTTGAAACAGAGGAAGGGGAGTGGGGAAATGGGTTGGATTTGCTTGCGGCGGTCGATAGCCACTAAAGCGCCGGAGGGCGGCAGTTCGTGCGGCGAAGGTCCGGGCGTCGTCGGCTGCAGCGGCGGGAGTAATGGGCGCACAGATCGAGGCCCGAACAGGGACCCGAAACAGGGGTTTTTGGGTGACTGTGAGGGCGGTTAGATTGGTGCTTTCCGGCGGAGATTTGGGTTTTAGTTGTTGAATGGATTGTAATGAAGATTGTGGTAGGATTTTTGGTGAGAATCTGGTTCGAATTTGAGGGAGAAATGGTGAGTGAAATTGGGTTGTAGTTTATGCTTAGGTTTCTTGAAGGTTGTCCATGGTGGTCTTTAATTGAATTCCCCTTTTTATAACAGATTATGGGTTTAGGTGAGTCACTAGATTAAATCTTTGCTGTCAAATTTTTAGAAAAAGTAAGTTGTGTTGTCAAGAGAATAGAGATGGAGTTGGTGTAGTTTATGATCTTGCTTGACAGCTCAAAAGGAAGGTTGAAAATGGTAGCCATTGTTAGTCAAAAGTTTAGCTTGGAAATAGGAAATGAGGAAGAAAAACCAAGACTCCCTGCCTCTTTTATTTCAACTGGACGAAAGTCCAAATTGTTTTCGAAATGTTTTATTTTCTCTTTACATACATATATATTTATATATGTGTAGAATGATAATTTCTTAAACCTTGATTGATTATTAATCGGGAAGATATTTGATATAATTAGGGATGCAAAAATTTGACTGCTCAACTTGGCAATGATATTGTAAATAAATAATAAATAAATAAGCAATTAAATCGATACTTATGCAAATAATCCATAACTTTTTTTTCCAAAGTTATTTAAAAGCTCGGCTGTTACATGATGTCTCACTACAATCCATTTTTTTTTACCACCAGAATACAAATCG
Source organism: Portulaca oleracea (assembly GCA_029582165.1). Classification (NCBI taxonomy): domain Eukaryota; kingdom Viridiplantae; phylum Streptophyta; class Magnoliopsida; order Caryophyllales; family Portulacaceae; genus Portulaca; species Portulaca oleracea. The sequence continues at coordinate 17,319,114 of CM055881.1, forward strand.
AAAGTAGGGATTATTGCTATCCAATTTGTAAAAGATGGGATTATTTTGGTGAGAACGAGAGAAGTGATGGACATCAAGTATCCTAGTGATGGCCATCATATATCGCAGAGATGGACATCAAGTTTTCATGGTGAACATCAGAGAGACATCAATTATTCATGCAAACTTGATGTCCGTCTCTGCTATATATGATGTCCATCCTTTCTCACCTTCTCACCAAAATGTTCTTCTCATATATATATATATATATATATATATATATATATATATATTGCTCGAAGGTGATATGGATTTTGTTTAACTAACAATCAGACCTTAAGTTTTCATTAATGTATTGGAAGGTTCCATACATTTTTTTAATGTTTTGACTAACAGGTGACATTCCGGCGAGAGTGGGCGTTTAGTGCTCGGTGACTGCTCAATTACCTTCATTCATTCTTTCACTGTAACGCCCCGGAAATTCAATGATAGAAAGTCAAAGTCAAACTAACGTTAACAGACAAAACTTAGCGGAAGACTTCAAATTTAGTTTGGGCGTCACTGCCGTATTCCCGAAGGAACACAAGGCGAGAAAGGAAAACACAACTGTCTGCTAACGGTAACTACTAACAACTCAAAACAAAACTTTAAGACATCATAACGAAAACAAAATGAAAAGATTCAAGGACTTCTAGACTCGTCATCCTCACTTCTAATTCCCGTCCCCAGCATTTAGATCTTCACCTGAAAACAAAACATTTCAAAAATGAGGGGGAAATCTCAATAATGTCTACCCCTAACGTTTAAAACAGTTTAAGTTCATTTCAATTCATTTTGGGAGAGGGAACAAGTCAAACCATTTCTCAAACCTTTAACCCTTAACTGTTTTCCTCAACCCATTCAATCCATATTTTAAGTCGCGGGTGGGAGATCAAATCCAAAAAGAACATCGCCTGCCAAAGGCATCATAACAACTATCCTATATCAGGGGTGCAACCCTGATCTCCTGGCACATAACCCATACAGGCATCGAATCCTGATCTCGGGGTTATCACCCGCATGAATATTAGCCTCTCAAAGGTATCAAACAGTCGCCCATCAAGGGCATCATAACCTCTATCCTATATCAGGGATGAAACCCTGATCTCCTGGCACATAACCCATACAGGCATCGAATCCTGATCTCGGGGTTATCACCCGCATGAATATTAGCCTGTTAAAGGCATCAAAACAACAACCCGCTTTATGTTTCCACTTTGAATTACTAATTCATTATTCACACTCATCTCGCAACTCTCAAGTCAAACCCAACCCAGATTATCAAAACCAATGATAAAACCACTAATAAAAGACCATCAAATTTCTTAACTCATAAAAATCAAAGCACGAACAATTATAAACAGTTATCCAAAACAGATGGTCACATTTCCACATAAAGTCCCCTTTCGGGATGCAATTATCAAAACAGATTAAAAACGTTAAAACACATTTAAAGAGCATCCCAGTGGGGATTAGAGCATAGACATTACCTGGTCAACTTCACTTCACAGCTAAGACGAACACACTTGAGCTCACTAACGACGCGAATTAGCTCGGGCCTAAAATAAAAGTAATTATTCTAATCAAAACACGCCCTTCGAAGTTAGTATTAACTACCTTCTACCTAACCCTCCCCTAGGAACACTATAGGTTCCTATCAATCATGGATCTATACTTTAAATTACTTAACACATTCCAAGTAATCGTATAATAACACCAAGTAAACATTTTCAATCAACAACACATTTATTAACAATTTCACATAACAAGACAGATCACAGCATCCATATAAAAAGGGTCATAACTTGACTTCCCGACATCCTATGGGTCTGGTTCTGGACTTTTCGGAAACCTCGGGATGTCTACTAAAATTTCCATGTTGATGGCTAAGCCCAAATCAGTCGCGAAGGACTCTAAAAACACCCCTCTTCACAATTGGTCCAGTTCTGACAGGTTCTGGTAAAACGGTTATAACTCGGGCTATACAAAACGAACGTTCGATCCGTAAAATTCCTATGGTTCCTACCATCTAAGGAAACCTCCAGTTAAAAGGGCTCGATAAAAAGGTAAATACACTAGCCGTGGTGACTCGATCTTTAGACACTAACGAAACTGTCCCGATCCCGGTTCTTATTTAATTCATAATTTCGGTTCTAACTTTCACCATTCGATCCCGGGGTCCTGATTTGGGCTTAAAACAATAACTAAGGTCCAAGGTAATTAGTCTAATTCATCTAAGGTCCAAACATCAAACTTCCTACCATCCAAACCAAATTGTAAAATATGAAATCAACTTTAATATTTTCACTAACCCTAAAAGCATGCATGAAATAATAAGAACATCATCCTAAACATGAATTCTAAAATAAACTTATTCAAGATCCTATAATAACAACATGGAAGGGTATAAAACATGAATTTCTTAATCAATAATCAAGAAGGAACTTAAAGAACATGTGAATAAAATATAAAGAACATATAAACACTTTAAACTACTAATCAAGAATCGTACAACTAATTCTTTTTCCAAGATTCATTCAAGAATATGAATTTAATGAAAAATCTCAAATACTAATTAAACAAACACATATATAACATACATAAACATCGACACTAATCATAATTCATGCCTAGAATATTACTAACAACCCTAACATAAATTTGCATACAATACCATATGAATAACTTGTGAAAGATTAATACCAACGCTACACAATAATAACTTGGTAATCTAGAATCCCTAAGTATAATATTTGCAAGTAAAACACTTTAATTTGCATGGATTTACTCTCATGAAAAAAATCCTAAACATGATATACATAATTTAATTCATCATACAAAACACATGAATGAACCCTAAACATGATTTACATGAAATCAATACTATACTCATCACATATTCTAACAAAGATTAATAATTTAAACTACCCAATTACACACTTAATAATTAGATTATAAACATTCTCATCTACACATAATACTAACCTCTGATTTCATAAACTAATTATAGTTTACAATCATAATAATCGAATTGGAAAGAGAATAGAACCAAACAGTAGTAGCATTAGGGTTTACGTTAGGGCAGGCGGCCGGTGGTTTCCGGCGTGTCAGACACTGGCGGTTCATCGGCGTTGATAGAGATCGGAGGCGCAGCGGCGATCATCGGCGGCGACAAAGTGATCGGCGACTTCTCCTCGCGTGCGGCGGGCGACGGAAGGCGGCGCGCGGCGGCGATCAGAGCGGCGGTGATTGGTGGTGGGGGAAACTCGAACCGTGGGAGTGGGAGGAAGGATGAGAGAAACAGAACGAAAGGGAGAGGGAGGGTGGTTGCGACGGTGATGGGGGGTTCGCTGGCGACGTCCGGTGGTGGCGACTGGTGGCGGTCATCAGATGAGGTAGAGAGGAGGGAGGAAGAGAGAGGTAGGGTTAGAGTGCTAGTTCACGTTAGGGTTTGGGGTTCTATAATACCTCATAACCACCTAATACTAATCTACTCCTAATCCCACTCAAATCCTACTTCTTTCGAGAATACAATTCTATAACTAATAATAATAATAATAATAATAATAATAATAATAATAATAATAACACATGAATTACCAATTTACCCTTACTCCCAAGCACATTCTCGTAACGTATAAAATTACTATAATGCCCTTGTTAGTCTCTCAACGATCCTACGAGCTCAAGTATTAGCAGAATAATCCCGAACGAACATTTAACAATTAACGAAGTCAACCTAAATTATTAACGGCGTCATGGTTAACGCCTTTGAATTTTTCGGGGTTTTACATTCACTCTCCACACAAACAATTTGTAACTATATTATCAGAAACTAGGGTGAAATCCCACAAAAATTAGGAGTCCACTAGTTCGGAAGATGAAAGGGCAAGTGCTTGGATTCCATTTTGACGTCATTTATCTAACAAACTCACAACGACATGAGCAACAATAGTGCTAAAATGAGAAGGTGTACACCCAGAAGGATTAAGTTATCCAAAGGAACCAGTGAGGTGGCCCGCGAGATGAAGAAGCTCTGTAACAAGTCCATAAACTTAGTTATGGGATGCCCATGGGGCACAATAAAAAACATAGGAGTCTGAAGCGAAAATGAGAGTGAAATACCCAATGTTATTTCAAAGTAATTAACCAATTTTGTCGACGAAACTTGTTTTAAGGGGGAGAGGAATCTAATGACCAACCCTCCTCCACATAGAATAACAAAAATGCTGACTTCCCGTTGAACCGGGTCAACTTAAACACTGTAACTCTTGTAACCATTAATAGCACCCCAACTCAAAACTTTACAAGAAGAGACGAAATCCCAACAAATAATACATAAAATTTCACAAATCAATAACGTCAAAGCAAATGTCTGAAAAATCCAGTAGATACCACACCCAGTAAAAACAAAAATTCTTCCAAAAATTTCTCTGCAGGCTACCTAGTAAATCTGACCCTTATTATTAGGTATAGGGGCCGAAAAGTTTTGAGGCAAATGAACCCAATAATCAGCACACTATATGCCCATAAAATACAAACTTAAATCCACTCCCACCAAAAGGGAATAATGGGACTAGTCCCTTGCATGGAAAATATTCCCTACTATTTCCATGCAAGGGGAGGTGACAAGAGGACCCTAGGAACTCAAAGCAAATGTACTATACACATTCAGTATTACACTCCATTTCCTTATTATATGCCACCTATATCAATCCACTCATCCCATCCCATCCTATTCCCTCACTCGTCCTCTCCCTCCTCTCTCTAACTCGTCGATTCTCTCTCTCTCTCTCTCTCTCTCTCTCTCTCTCTCTCTCTCTAAGACCATCTTCAATCACTCTTCAAAAGTATAACCCTCCTAAAGACCCAAACGCTACATGAAATCAAAATCTATGATGAAGATTGAAGGTTAAGAAGACGAAAAAGAGTAAGAAGCTAGTAGAGATTGCCAAAGGATATCTTAAGCGGAAGATTAGTTAGTGAAGTATTCTTGCTGCTCCAAGATCATCTTTCAAGGTTAGAGAGTAAATCTGAGTTACGTTAAACTCAAACATCCAAGGTAATTAACTCTTTCATACACACGTTAAACCACCCCAACTATGGCATGATTTATCTCACACTTATAGACATCTTCAAACAACACTTTCTCCACAAAAATTGGAGCTCAATAGGCAAGGAAAATGACCCAAAATCCGTTTAGTAAAAGCTTAAGTATTGAGTGAGTTATGAACTTTTGATTTTAACCATTCAGGACTGACCTTGCATGCATGTTTGGGTATAACTCTTCGGTTTTTGTTAGAACTATAGTAATCCATGCATGTAAAAAATATTCTAAAAATATGGTGATAAACTAGACTCAAAATGAGAACTAACTCAAGTGGCCAAATACAAAAAGCTTAAGTATTGAGTGAGTTATGAATTTTTTTATTCCAACCATTCGGGACTAACCTTGCATGAATGACTGGGCATATAGCTGTTCAATTTTTGTTAAAATTGTACTGATCCATGAAATGTAAAAATTATCCTAAAAATATGGAGATAAACTAGACTCAAATTGTGAACTAACCCAAGTGGTCGAATACAAAAAGCTTGAGTATCGAGTGAGTTATGAATTTTTGATTCCAACCATTTTGGACTGACCTTGCATACATGACTGGGCATATTGGCATATCGTTGTTCAGTTTTTGTTCTTGTTCTTGTAAAAATTATTCTAAAAATATATCCATAAACTAGACTCTGGACATGTACTTTTCCAACTGACCAAACTTGATTAGCTCAAGTAAGATAAGAGAAGAGAAATTGTAAAGAGGGTTTTGTCTCAATAATTTTCAGACCAAAAGATATTATATGGATGCCTTTTGAAGTTTGTGAATGTTTCAGGAAGTCTCCTATAAGTTAAAGGTATGAAGACTTTGGACAAGTAATGTTTGATCATGGAACATAAATGAAAAGTAAAAGTGAGGATGAGCATCATGGAGAAGTTGGTGCTCCGAGGTTCACTAGTCAAAGCCTAAAACTTAAAAACCAGTTTGAAGCATGCTTGGGGAAGTTGATGTCTTGAGGTTCATCAGCCAAAGCCCGAAATTTTGATCAATCACGACCCGAGAGTCATATGATGGGTTAACGCTCTATCTAAGCGTTAACCAAAAATGTTAGGTACATCTATAAGTTATGATGTTTCGATGAATGCCTTAAAGAGAGACATCCAAAGGGCATCGTCACTAGTTGCCGTGGCAGCAACAATGATGGAATTTCTTAAAAAGAATGCTAATAACTTGTCTACATGCTTAGCTAAATGCTAACTCTAAGTCTATGTTCCATGTTAGGTACCCCATTCACCGAGTGAAACCCATAAGAATGATGGTCAGGACGTGTCAAGGCGGGAATGGAGCGGAATGGGTTCGGAAGGGATCACCATGAGGGATAATATATGATTAAAGAAAAGGAGATAAAAATATGTATCCTACGAACCTTATTTCCCTGTATGAAGGAATGATCAAGGACATGTATGAACCAGTTATGTAATAAAGAGAGGGCTACTTTGTTTTTAATTAATTGTCTCCCTTATCAACTAATTTGGGACACTCAGATTAATACTTTCGGGCCTTGAGTATCGAGAGGCTCACTCTCCAGGTGGCACGCATATGAGGCTCACCCGACCCATTCTGGAAAATTCCAAGAATACTCGAGGGAGTACCTATGTGAGTCGATGTTGAGCCATTGAGTATGGAAGATAGCCCCCGAGTCCCGATCAGCTAAGGCCCGAGATAGGTTCGCGACCCATTTTTCTTGCAATTCTATGTTTATAAATTAAAGATCGTTTATGTGTCCCAATGCAAATATAAAAGTGGCTCTCACACCTATGGCTTGAGATGCAATGGCCTTGAGATTTGGCTGAGTCAAAAAGAGAAGACGCTCGTCCTAAGCTCACCTGACCCATTCTGAGAAACCTGAGTTTTGCTCGAGGGAGTACCTGTGGGTGTTGGTGAGGAGCGCGCCATCCGGAATGGAAGTAGCCTCTTGACCCCAAATAGCTAAGGCCATTTGAAACCCCCATCCCTACATTTGGCCAATTATGGATAGGTTAAGAATAACTTGTAAGGGGACTCGGGTCTAATTCGGATCGGTATACCCCAATTGTGCACAAAAAAAGGATGGGTCGTTGCAGCTCGGTTCATCAATTAAGAAATTCCTTTATTTTCTAAATGATAAATCACTACCTATGTTTATTAATTGTTCTAAGCCAAGCGTAAATTAGAGGGTTCTGAGCCAAGAATTAGAGGCTCAATGTGAGTTCATACTCCATAACAGCTAAGTGACTGCCATAAAATCAATGCCACTATTTTGGTTGCACTAAGTGACTTCCAAAATGATAATACCTTAAAACCTTGAACATATAAACCTAAAACCTTTACACTTAGGCAAAGGATCTGGGATCCTAGTGGTAGCCTGTGGTAGGGGGACATGTGATATCTTGATAATTCTGGTTGTAGTCTGTGGTAGGAAAAGGATCTAGGATCCAGTTTGTTATATACGTTACTTTAAGGGACGTGGTATCCCGCTGCCAGCATAACAAAATATGAATTGGTTGGGTTGAGAAAAACAGTTTTATACTTCTGGAGGGTCAAAGGTTTAATTGTGAAAGGGTTTGATTTGTTCACTTCTCCCTCTAAATGAATTGAAATGAATTGTAACGAATTGCAACTTGTTTTGACAGTTAGGGCTAAATATTATTGAGTCCTCTCATGTATGTAAATGTTTTGTTTTCAGGTGAAGATCTCCATGCTGGGAATGGAAATAGAAGTGAGGATGGCATGCCTAGTAATATTTAATTATGTTATGCTTTATTCATCAAGAATTCGAGTTAGTTATGTTGAGTTATTGATTTCAGGATTTGAGGTTGTTAGTTTGGTTTTTAAAATTGAAGAGTACTTGTTAGTTTTTCCTTCTTACTTTGTATTCCTTCGAGGATACAGCAGTGACGCCCAAATAAAGAATGAGACTTCCGCTAAAATTTTTAGGTTGACGTTAAACTTTGACTATTAAATCTATAATTGAATTTCTGCGGCGTTACATGTAATGTCCCCCTTGAGAGATTACACTTCATGTATCAACTTACTTCTGTTGGGTGAAATGTTGAAATTTTGGGTTAAAAGTGCATCACTAGTTCACATTGTATGTGAACTTATATATACATGGTTTTTTTTTTTTTGGGTCTTCTTCTTGGGGAATATTTCTCTTTTATGTGAGCTCTTTTGTCTAATTTTTAAGGACTATCAATCCTAGAAAGTCTTGTTGTACGTTATTCATGCTTGTGCTTATGTTGAATAATGCGCATTAATGAAAATTGTTTTTTCTTCATATTGGAAAATGTGTCTTCTTTTTGTGAATGTGGAGCGTTGCGCGGTGGGAGTATTGATGATTTAGCTTGAGTTGGAACTTTGATGCAACAATCGAACAAAACTTGAACAATAAAGGAAGGATATGACCTTGTGGCTAGGTATTCCACAACCCAAAGGCCTAACACTCCACAATGACTATCCAAGATAATCCACTAAATAATCACAAGGAATGACTTGCTAACACCACCATCCATAAATGGAATAGGTAAGAACAAGATTTTTGAGGAAACAAGGGAGAAAACCCTAACAATGCTTAAGCATATCATTCATCAACATAGTCTATCCTCAAAAGAGGGCTAAAACAAAGTATTTATACTAAACATAAAAAACCCCAAAACTACGTAGTTTCGATCTCAAAAACTCGGCAGGAATCGAGACCGTCGCGGGTTCCATGGAATGGTCACGGGCGCGACAGGCCAGCAACACGATAGCAAAAGCAACAAAGAGCAGCGAAGCGATGACAGAAGCGCGGCGCGACCGGTTCTCGGAAGCAAACGTCGTAGCGTTTTCCCAAATTTCACCGGCATTTTTGCGCGGCCAAGAAACAAACTCTGGGGCGATCTTTGGTAGCGTTTTTACGACGGCGGCTGGCTCGCTCTCGTTGCCCAGCCAAAACTTGTTTTTTTGTTGGATGTAGCGGGTGCTATGGCCGCGTAGCGGGCGCTACGCCTCCTTGCACGGAGGGTAACGGGCGCGACCAGTAAGGTAGCGGGCGCTACCATGATTGTCCCGGCTGCCTTACTTCCCTTCTCTATCCTTTGTCATGGGTGGCATGGCCTTCGGCTTCTCCCCCTTTTTTTTTCTTCTTTTGACGTAGCGCCCGCTACAAGAGTGCTGGGGGGGGGCTACGAAACTGGGTAGGAGAATTTGCTTGGTCGCGCACACTACAAGGTTTATTGCGGGTGCGACGGGCTTGACCTTGTTCCTCCATGAATGATTTGCCTTCTCGACCCGACTTCACTTCATTTCTCCACCCGACTTGGCTCGAGAATCCTCTCGGGACCCTCTATTTAGCCTTAATTTCCTTCCTCGCCTTGTTTATTTCTCAATCTCCAAATACCTAACAAACCAACTAAAAAACACATTAAAAACATAAAAAGACCTCGGGATTGAGCGAAAACTTCAAGGCCGGGAGTATAATTTAGGCCTTAAAACGGGCCTAAATATGATAACAACTTTTATCCTTATTAAAGAAGTTGGGGACTAACCAGGTTGTTGGAAGATGTTGAGCATGATTTTACATTTGATGTTTGTTTTTTTGACCCTTTGGCGTGACTAAATGATGCTAGAAAATGACAGTTCGAACTTTAGCACTATTCGATCAGGGGGATATGAAATATGTAGTTTTGATTGTGGACTTTGACCAGAGCTTAGTTTTACTCTCATCTAAATGCATTTTATATATTGCACTTTACAGCCAGGGATTCCTACAATTTGTTTTCTGTAGTAGCTCTTGAACTTGGACTTACTTTTATAGAAGGTACTTTGCAACAAGAGATTCATTTTCTGTCAATTTTTGCATTGGTAAAGAAGCTTGCACGATACAACCTAGAATCTATTGTCCATGGCTCATTGGTTCTAATTTTCATGGAATCCATCCAGTTTATACTTGAGTTAGTATGTCGCAAGATGGAATTTCTTATGTTACCCCAGGAAAATGGTTTGCAAAGATATTCTATAATTCTTCCAAATGTTGCTTAATTAAAGTATATCAAGTGCACCATCAGATCAGTTTATCGTAATGTCTGTAAATTGGTAAGTTGGTACTCCCTTTTCACCCCTTATTAATCTTTCCCCTCTTTGCCCCCTCCCCAATAGAAAAAAGTCAATGCAGGAGAAGAGTTCTACATGAGGAAGACTGACACATATATCTCAATTGTTATAAGGCCCCATCAACTCTAATAACATGAAAGTTCTATCGTTTAATTTTGGACATAACGTGGCATAATTCTTAGTGTTCTCATCTAGTTAACGAAGTTGGATTGTTGCTTCACCAACACTTATGCTCATGTCATTGGAGGATCTAACGTCCAAGCATGACTATATCTTCTTTTGGGATTAAGTAAATGCAACTTTGGTTCCACGACTTCTCCCTCAGACTTCAATGCAATAACATGAAGGTGGATGAAAAAATTATACGATTTGAATCTTGTTTTTATTTTATACTTAATTGATATGAAATATAGATAAATTTTAGGTTTTTGTATTCTTCAACTACATTTAAACAATGCTATGTAAATACAATTTTATAAGAAATTACAAGTTATTTTTGGAGAAATTTGCAATTTTAAGTGTATTGCTTGTGTATTTTAGGTTCCGCTTGAATTTATATTAATCATTAGATAAGTAAAAACATTTTGAAATACATCATATATGGATGCATACAACTAATTTAATAAATACATCAAAATAAGTGTTGATTATTAACATTAGTAACTAATGTAGAAAACATCATTATTGGCAACATAAAAGTTGTTACGAAAAATTTACACATGCATTGCACCCTGCTACAATGCAAAGATATTAACGTTGGAAACAATAATGTTATTGTTGATAATTTGTCACATGTCTTACAACGATAATTGTTGTTGCAAATCAAACCTAATTGGGGTGCTTAAAATAGCTAATTGGCAATGACATCATATTCGCAACGACAACTGTGGTTATAAAATAACCATATTTTTTTGCAGCGACATAAGTCATTACGGATACCTTTTGCAATGCCATGATGCACCGTGACCCTACAACGCCTTTTATCATTTCCAAAAACGTTTCATCGATCCTTTGACAAAAGGACTGGCTAACGAGTTGGTGTGGAAGATATAAAAAAGGATATGAATAAGGTCCATTAATTAAGTTGCCAACAAGGAAACTTCAAATCACACTTGGCATATTTGGTGATGTTTTGAGTTCAATAGTTGACGATGTTTTACGGTGATGGAAGCACAATTTCACAATCACGAAGTTAAGTAGCGCTCATTCAAGTTATAATGAGCAAGAGGTTGGGCCAATGACTCTTAGTAAACTCTACATTAGGATGGAACTCATATTATATATAGGAGTTGTACAATCTACGTATGTAAAGAAGTAGAAGTGTAACTGCTTCGAGTAGCTTTGGGCAAGGCTTGATAGTTCTCATAAAGAGTATATTCACATGGACAACTACAAATAGTGTCACTTAATTGAATAAGAGTTTGAGTTTTATGTGATGTACTATGTATCTAATTAATCAATGAGAATGCATAGTACTTGTTTACTATACCATTAAGACTAATTGAAATTATCTACGCTAAGTGAAAATTCAAGTTGAGAGATTTTTTGGGTGTTAAATTTCTTTAGATGACGCCTTAAATGGTGGTGGTATTCTTACCCAAGTGTTTTCAAGTAATCAAAATTAATTTATACTTTAGAAATAGTGGGGGAATGTTGGAGAATTTGATGAGCATAAAAGATAATTAAGATGGGAAACTATGAAACAAGTGTAAGAACTAAGGTTGACTAGAGAGGTCAACACAAGTCCTAACACGTGTGTGCGGACCAACAAGGATCGTGTGCAAAGTGATGCAGAATATGGTGCTGGTCGGGGACAATAGTTATTGCTCTTACGGCCAACAAGGGCCTTGTTGTCCCAACACGACTCATGTTGATGCCATCATCGTCTGTATCAGATTGACATAGTCTGTGTTGAAGTGATGACTATACTTGATTGGATTTCCTGGATTTCATGCCATTGGATTTTAGCCATGTGATTATTTTATTAATAGTTAGATGATTGACTAGTACTATTTGGTCAAGCCTAACACATGAATTATGCCATGGATGAAGCCTCTTGAATGGAAAGGATTTGATCATTTGGCTCTTCTCTCCCCTTAAAAGTAGTGAGGTGAACTTTGTTGTTTCTTACTCACTCAACTCCTCATCTTCTCTCAAATAATTAAGAGTTCTTTCAATACATTATTGAATGTGTTCACTTGCAACAACCTATTTAAGTTTCGTAGACTGAAACTTGTCATTTTTTTAACAGGAAGTTAATTTTATCACAAAATTAGTTACATGTGAATAAGTCTTAAGGGGAATTGACATGGTTGCAACTCTCTATTAATAAGAAAACAACATCTATAAAGATGATTGGGTGTGCGAGTTTATTTCAAGCGTAACTTTCTTTAATAATAGGTTCTAATGTAGCTTATGTAGATTCAAGCAAGGATAACAACTTGTAGGATTTATAAATATCTGATTTGAGTTTACATATGGGCTAGTGTTGAGTGATACAACGGGTTGTAAAGTTATGAAGAGCGTTAGGAGAGGGGATGACAAAGGAGTTGATGAAGATGTGGATAAGTAACAAGAGAAGGAAGAGGAAGGAGAGGGTGAGGTTATAAAATTAGACCGAATGAGCAAAGGAGTGGGGAAGGTTCCACCTCACTACGAAGGGATAGTGATATAGAAGAAGATATAGTTTTGTAGGGAGAAGAAGATATAGCTCTATTGGGAGCAGAAGGTACTTGCTTCGACTCCAGAATGGCAGCAGCCGAAGGAGACATGAATGCAACTTTCATATATAAGCATTGGAGAAGTTTAAGTAACCACATGATCAAGAGGATACACATCTTGCTAGTTAGTCACTAGTGTTGGGTAAGGAGAAATATCTCCATAAAAGATGATATGAGGACTAATAAAATGGACATGGCTTATGAGAGGGTTAAAGCATGAATGCTCTTCATAGTTGGATGTAAAACCTAGAAAAACACACCATATTGAGTGGTGGCAAGCTTATAGAATGGTTGGAATTTCTAGGGGAGGTAGTTGATATAACGTTTGCAACTTTCTATATTTCCCTCAAATTTTTTTTTTTCAACTTCATTGATTAAAGCTTTTCTAGTTCCATCATAGGTTGCTTTGCAATGGGAGTGTAACACCCCGTATTTTTAAACTTGATTTATTATGCTAATTAAAATTTTGATCTCAATTACGATTCATTATCTATTTTAATTAGCTAAATTTCCTTACTTTCAATTAATTATATTTACTCAAATATGAGTATTTTCAATAGTTAAATGGGAGCTCTTATAATTTTGAATTTTATTAATTAATCTATTTCACATCTTCTTCATGTTTTACTTATTAATTTTGCAAAATAATATAGTATTTTATATATTTCACACATTTTCCTTTCATATTTTATAAATTTTAATCTTTTTATGCACATTTTCCTTTGTTTGTACAAAATAATATTTATAAATATATTACTTTTATCTACTTTTGATATAATAAAAGTAGTAATATTATTTTATATTTCACTTTTCACACATTTTAGTTATTGATTTATGAAATACCATTAGTAAATGTTTCTACTTGGTTTGAGAAAACACTAAAGTTCCACCACCCCCAATTCTACCTATCATATTCTTCATCTTCTTCCTCAAGCCTTTGATCTCTTCCTTTCATGGCTTCCTTTTCAATGGTAGTAGCCAAATGAAATTTCTCTTCTTCTCAACAAGTGACAACAAATCAAAGTTTGATGATTCATCAAGGCTATAACAACCTACAAAGTTAATTATAAATAGCCAAACTACCACCCCTTCACCACCCATTCGTCCACCATCCACCATTATCACCACCTTCATTAACCACCAACCATCATCGCTCACCTTCATCTACCATCACCACCCAAACCACCACTGCCACCATAACCACCTTTAGCCACCATTTTCGCCACCCAGTAACACAAAAAAAAAACACCCATTTCACAGTCAGCCATCTCTTCCTTACATTCCAATTTCAAATCAATACGCAACCAAAATTGAATCCAAACTCACATCCATAACCCAAATTCATCAATTCTAAGTTTTACTAACCATTTTCGATCGAGAACCTCGCTGGAAACCGCCTAGAACCGATGCCAAAAACAGCCCAAGCACCACCCCGAGACGCCACCAAACTCCCCTTTGTCTTCCCCTGCTTCGTGACCAGAACCCGCTGCCAACCACCTTGCTGTGGTGGTCTTCATTGCCGACCCTCCTTTGCTCCCTTTCCCCTCTCTCTCTGTTACTACACGTTCAAATAAAAAAAGAGGAAGAAAGGGGATTAGGCCCCTTTTTGCTTTATTAAACCCAACCTATATTACTCTCTTTTAGGTCTCTTGAGTCTCAACAACCCACATTCCCAAATTTGGGTAATTACTAAATCCAATTCCTATGCCCTATTTCTACTAATTATTTGATCTATTGATTCCTAATATTAATATTATTACTATTTATTTATATTTATACAAGATCAGATTTCTTAAGTTAAAGGGAGGATTTATTATTCCTTTTATCCGCCAACTCAAGCATATTTCGATGACTGTAACCTTCAACACTGGTAAATGTAAAAACTCGAGATACTCTAATTAAAGTGGAATAATTATTTTTTTTAATTGTTTTCAAACATTGTTTTATGACTAATATATGTGACCGATCCATTAATTTGTTATATATTTACTAATTAATTTTCAGTATGATTGTTTGTTTTTCATTTATGTGTTTTTCATTGTTAAAATTTTATTGTCCATTGTCCATTGTTCCTTGCTATTCCTTGTTGTGAATTGTTCATTGACGCTGGTATACCAGTTCATGTGGGTTAATCAGCCCGCGTGCACGCATTGTCGGGATTGCAGTATACTGCAGAGTACTGCAATCTCATATCAAGTCATTGTCCATTGTTCATTGACGTTGGTATGCCGGTTCATGTGGGTTGATCGACCCGTGTGCGCGCATTGTCGGGGTTACAGTATTCCGCAGAGTACCGTAATTTCAGATCAAAACATTGTTCATTATTGATTGTTATTGTTATTGATCATTGTTTAATTGTTCATTGTTCTTGTCATCGTTGCTTTAATTGTTTTATTTCCGTCTTTACTGATTATTTTATTGAAAAATATGGTAAGGTTCCATATTCAAATAATAACCTGCAACTTTTTGAGTATATTCTCCTCTCCCTCATTTCAAAATGAATTTACATTGGGCCCCAATAAAATTATTTGTTTGTTTTAATGTGTTTACATTACATTGTCGAATATATTGAGCTCCATCTCATTTTTTCTCCATGTTTTCAAATGTTTTATTTTTAGGTATCAGCGGGACATTTTGGGCAGATTCGTGGCAAGGATAACTCAAATAGCATATCAAGCCGCCACTTAGTTATTTTAGTTTTAAGTTTCAATATTAGTAGTTGACTCACCAAGTTATTTTGACCCGCATGTTTTAATATTTTTTCATAGGAGTTAAACGATTTATACATTTCCGCAAATATTTTATATTTTATTATCGTTATTTTCATCGCCAAAGCCTTGCTTTCCCTCACTTGGGAGAGCGGCATAGCACTTTCGGCATTTATACGCTTCCGCTAAATTAAGATTAAATGGATTAAAATAATGTTAAGTAACACCCTAAAAGTCGGGACGTTACATGGAGAGACCTTACCCACACATAAGATACACATGCAATAAAAATATCTCGCCAAAGATACAAAGAAAGAAAAACATATCTAAAATTTAAAATGTTATGATGTACATATTGCAAATAGTTCAATTCCCCAATCACTAGTTTCATGAAACAATTTTAAGGAATCCTAAAAATTTCTTAAAAAATATTTTTAGCAATATACAATTTCTAAATTACCAGCTTCTAACTTGATGAAGAAATACGACCCAAAAATAATGCTCATTAAAAAGAATTGAAGAGAACAAAAACCCTACTATAATACAAGTGACGTAAGAGCATTTACAATGAAAGATTTAAGAGGGATTTTGAAATAATGGTTCTGTTAAAGGAAAATTGGATTCTAGTAATCCCTACTTTTAGCTTTAGTATGCCATTAATCCCTAATTTATTTTTGTATTATGGTGGTAAAAAAAATTGTATTCTAGTGGTATCAAAGCTATCTCCATATTTTTTAAATTATTTTTTTGATTCCCGCCTCACATTGTTTTTGCTTTTTTCATTAGAAGTTATGAAGTGTAGTTACTAAAAAAATCGTGGAGAAGTGTTGTGCTTTTTTCATTGTTGTCCCCAAAAAGAAATAAAAGTGAAAAGAATTAAAAATATCGAAAAAATTTGGACAAGCTTTGTAAATCCATTAAAAAAAAAATTGTATTTTAATGGTATCAAATCTATCTCCATATTTTTTAATTATTTTTTTGATTCCCGCCCCACATTGTTTTTGCTTTTTTCATTGGAAGTTATGAAGTGTAGTTACTAAAACAATCGTGGAGAAGTGTTGTGCTTTTTTCATTGTTGTCCCCAAAAAGAAATAAAAGTGAAAAAAATTAAAAATATCGAAAAAATTTGGACAAGCATTGTAAATCAATTAAAAATCGTGGGGAAGTGAGTTTTGAATCAAGTACAAGTCAAAATTTATGATATTTAGGGTAAACACTTGGTGGTGTATCACCATAATACATTTTTTTAAAATTATTTTTTACCATCAGAATACAAAAACAAACTAAATAATATTGACATACAAAAACTGAAAATATGGATTATTAGAATCTAATTTTTCTTTGTTAAATCCCCCTAACATCCCTATGTTTTGATAAGATAGTTGATAATGGTTCCACTTATGATCCAGATTTTAGATATGAGGTCCACTTATGTACATTAAACTTCTGGCAAATATAGAAAACATGATATAAATTAGAAGTGTTATGGAATAATTGTATGAATGTCCATACTCTTACTTTTCTTAGTAATGAAGTTTTCTTAGTTATGAAGTATTCTTAGTGATGAAGAATCCATGTATTATAAATACTTCTTTAATGGCAATGAAATATTCATTCATTTCTTTTCTCTCAATTCCTCTGTCTCTATTCTCTCTCTACTTTCTCTTATATTTATAATACGTTATCAGCAACAAGCTCGTATTTCTAATCTACGGTATGGATTACAAACTTTTCATTTCAAATTAAATTCATACATACAGTGGGGTTTTTGAGTTTGAAGGATTGGCCCCTGCAATTCGGCTGTATAATTTGCGTTGTATTTGAGAGAAGGTTTTTTTGTTTCTCGTTTGTTTGTTTGAGATTGATACTTCCACTCTTAATTTGATAAACAATTGATGGCAATTTTTGGGTTGGGATGGGATGAGATTAATATCTCTCACCATCAAGATTCATCTCTCACCTCATCACCGTCAATTCATTGGTATTTTGGGATGAGATTAATATTTCTCACCACCATAAGATTTTTAATACCTTCAACTTCTTATTTGTGTTGCTGTATTACACACTATATTTTTTTTAATTCAATTCAAATTCTTTGATTGTCGGTCCATTGATTCCTCCAATTTGATACCTTCAACGTCTTATCTTTTGGAGTTCATCATTTTCATATGTTTTTTTAATTTAATTTTTTTTCTGCTTAAAAAGATTGATATATATTAACTTATACTATTATTTGTATATTATTATTGTAATTAAGGTTTATATCTTTTTATTGGATAACCAGAAGTTTATCCCAATAGCCAGAATTTGGTCTCATTTTATTAGACAATACGAAGGTTACTTTAATGTTAAGAATTTATTTAATTTTGTCAGTGACCAGAAGTTCATTAATTCTGATTATTATTATTTTTTTTCTTTTAGTCTCATCTGTGAACCAGAAGTTCATCAAAATAATGAGAATTTTATATAATTTTATTGGTGACCAGAAGTTCACCATATATGATATATATTGAATATATCTCTTCAAATATCGTCGGTGAACTAGAAGTTCACTCTACCGTAAATATTTTATATAATGTTATTGGTGAACCAGAAGTACGTTCACTTCACTACTAATATTTAATATTGGTATATAATATCTTCTTATGTCTTCAATTCTTGTAGTCATAATACGTGATTGTTAAGCATGGAATTATTTGTTGTTCTAATTTGATGAGAACATATTAAATAAGCGAAGAAGATTTTGTTTGGATATATTGGACTAGCAGTTAGTTACATTGATATATTTATTAACTCTGACATGATGTCTTTAGTGAACTAGAAGTTCACTTTCACATTGCAAAATTATTTTATTTCATTAATGAACCTGAAGTTCATTCTAATGTTAAGAATTTTATCTGATTTTCGAAGTTCACTCTGATATTGAAAAATGGATTACTAATTATCTCATTAGTGAACCAGAAGTTCATCCTACCACTAATATTGAATTTTGTTTCAAGTTGACCACACGTATTAGTAGTGAACCAGAAGTTCACTCCAATTATTGAAGCTCTATATAATCTCGTTAGTGAACCAGAAGTTCGCTTTCATGCCAATTATAATATAGAGTTATTCATTGACATAAGTTTACTAATGAAAGAACTCATTCCTGGCATAAGCTTACTAATGAAAGGAGTTTATCATATGGTGCATGATAGATTGGGGCATCCCGGATGAACAATGATGCGCAAAATCATAAAGAACTCATATGGGCATACTTTAAGGGACCAGAAGATCCTTCAAACCAATGAGTTCTCATGCGCCGCCTGCTCTCAAGGAAAATTAATCATAAGGCCATCACCAGCTAAGATAGGGGTTGAATCCCCTTCCTTTCTGGAACGTATACAAGGTGACATTTGTGGTCCTGTAAACCCACCATGTGAACCGTTAGATATTTCATGGTTTTAGTTAATGCATCAACAAGATGGTCACATGTGTGTTTATTGTCAACCCGTAACTTGTCAATTGCAAGATTACTTGCTCAATTGATTAAGTATTTTCCAGTATCGCGAACAAGGCTACTTGTTTCGTAATGTCTAATCACAAAGTGCATTGTTATTGATTGACCAAATATGCATGAACTTTATTTCCTAAATATAACACAAATTATAGTGCATATTGGATATTTGATTGTGATACTATATGAGCAAATGGATGGAATCTATCTTTATGAGAATGTGATTATTTATGTGATTATTTATTAAGCTCATAGACATGTTTTAAATGTAATCAATGATCTCGATATCATGCTAATGCATGTTCCTTATGGAGTATTTAACTTTCAAGAATCATGTATGTCCTTCTGAAGTGGAGTTTCTTTTTATGAATAAATGATTAAAGCACTTCTATTATATGTTCTATATGCATTCATGTTATATTCATCTTGAAGTGAATTTCATGCATACTTGATTAGAACATGAATAAATGAGGTGATAGATATGTGTCCTGCAGACACCAGAACAACACACATTTTTAGTGATAATAAATTACTTCTTGTCCATTGACGAGGGAAGCAAATATTAACATTATATATATGACAGTCTACTTTGATTAAAGGCTCCAGAAGAGCGCATATAATATTACTTGGTGTAACTAACTTTCCTATTGTGGACGTACTTCTCTCCACCAAGTTAGTCATAAAGGTAACTTATTAATTAAGTTTCAAAGCATTCGTGGGAATGAATACTTGTATATTATGAAAATTGCTTTGAGCAACATGTGTGTTGAAAGAATATCATCCTTATTGTCTGGGTTATTCTGCACAACTAACCCAATTGAAGCACATACTTTAGTAAACTAGAAGTTTACTATATATTGATGAAGACTTTATCAAAGTAGGAGCATCTTGGATCAATCCTCTCAAGAAGAACTCATGTGGATATATTTTAAAGGGCCAGAAGACCCTTAATCAAATGAGTTCTAATTAGCTACTCACTATCAAAGAAATTAATTATAACACCATCATTAGTAAAGATAGGGATCGAATCCCTTAAATTCCTGGGTTTTGTACAAGTGATGTTTGTATTGGTCCTGTAGACCCATATGTAAACCATTTGAATATAGTGTGGCTTTACTTGATGCATCAATGAGATAGCCATTGGTATGTTTACTATAAATTTGCAACTTGACGCTTGCAAGATTGTTTGCTCAATTGATTTACGAGCACATTTCAAATTATCAATCAAGAAGATTCATATTGATAATGATGGTGAAGACTTTTGATTAGGGGTGTTCATCGGTTCAAAACCAAACCAAACCGGGCCGAACCGAATAAACCGAAAACCGAATAAGGGGTAAAGTCCAAACCGAAAACCGAACCGAATAAAATCGGTTCGGTTCGGTGTTCGGTTTTGAACTGAATAATGTACATTTTTTATGGTTTTTTCACCGGAACCGAATAAATCGAAAACCGAATAAGGACTAAAATCCAAACTGAAAACCGAACCGAATAAAATCGGTTCGGTTTGGACCGGTTCAATTCGGTTCTCGGTTTATTCGGTTTTGATGCACACCCCTACTTTTGATAGTTTTTGTATGTCAATGGACATAGATGTTAAGCATCCTATGTCAAATGTTTATATGTAAAATGATCCTGCAGAATCATTAATACATGAAATGTTGAGTATATAATAAACCTATTACTTTTGAGAGCAAAGCTTACTACAATTGTTCAAGGACATGTCATGTTGCATGCACCAATATTGATCCAAATAAGGCCAAGAGGTTATCATGAACGTTTATTTCTCCCCTATAAATGGTTTCTGGCCATAAACCAAATATCTCCCACTTTTGTATTGAGCATGTGCGATGTATGCTCTATGATAATGCACTAAGATGGGACCCCAAAGAAATCGGGAATATATGTTGGGTATGAATATCCATTAGGGGGAGAAATCAAGTTGTTGGACAAGGAAATAAGTTGGAACGAATTATATGATCCTCATACAATATAATGTGAACTGGAAGTTCAAAATATAATTCGTCTACGAACTTGAGCGAATCTACTGCTAGTTATTCTACTGACCCACAAAGAGTTATTAAATCCTATGTTCCAACTACTAATGCTCCTATTAATGTCCCAGTAGGACAAATTGAATTATTAATGAGTCTAGACTGCATATGAAGCGTGGTAGACCAATCTGTTCCAAATACAACAAAAGTCCTCGAAAAAGAAAAGGAGCAAATGATTAATGATAACCGAAATGAGGAAATTTTTTGACTCCAGAAGAGTCCTCAATCATGACACATGTGGAAGTTACACCACAAGCTCAGGCACCTAAAATTCGTGAAAATGATGAGATCTCAATTAATTAGGTCATGATTTGGATAAGGTGGAACCGAAGTGAAGTCAGACGTCGATATGATATTTGATTATATAATATAGTGCTAACTATTGTGAGTAATCATGAGGATCGTGAATTTATGTCTGTTAATGAATACAGACAAAGATGAGAATGGCCAAGTGGAAAGATGCATTTCAGAATTAGATTCGCTTGTAAAATCGGAAATATCAGGACCTGTTGTCCAAACACCAAACTAGTGTAAAACTTGTGGGATACAGTTAAGTCTTTGTGTGAAAACAGAATGAGAAAAGGAGATTATGAGGCACAAGGAGCGACTTGTTGCATAAGTCCTTTCGCAAAGACTTGGTATCAATTATGAAGGAATATACTCCTATGTAGTCCATGTCACTACATCACGATACCTTAAATTTGGCAGTACATGAAAAGCTAAGAATGCATCTTATAAATATCACTATAGCTTATGAAAATTTTGATAATGATGTTTATATAAAACTCCTGAAGGGTTCAAAGTGCCAGAAGCACATATTAAAATTCTCGAGAATATTGGTTACTTAGTTGATAGACATTTATGTGATTAAAGCAATATGGACGCATATTGCATAATCAAATGAAATGATTAAATGATCCGGATCCTAATTGTTTGTAAATGTTATTGATGGTTTGGACTCCCGAAGAACCTCAAAAGTTGTGGATTGCTTTACAAGCGTATTTGGAATGACAGATTTTGGTAAAATCTGTTATTGCCTTGGTTTACAAGTTGCACATTTTGAGAATGATCTTACATGCATAAATTAATTTATGTAGCTAAGTGCTAAGATAATGTTGCATGAGCAAATCACTCCTTTTTTAAGTATCCTAGTAGTGGTAAAGTCATTTGATATGAAAACAACCCCCCTTTTCGATTCTGAAAAGATGATGAGAAATTTAGCGGTCCTGAAGTACCATATTTGAGTCCTGAAGTACTGTATTTGGGTCTTGAAGTACCGTATTTAAATGATATTGAAGCACTGACATATCTTGCTAATCATACATGACCTAACCTATTTCGGTACCTTGAAGGTACTATCGATTTAAATATTTATTATCCCTATCAGCTCAAAATTGGTTTGATTAGTTATGCTGATCTTGGATATTTACCTAAATCCTATGACACTTGATCACATACCAATTATGTGCACGCTGAAACAGATATTAAGTAAATTCGTTTCAGTTAGAATTAAGTCGATTCATGTATTGAGCCACTTTCGACTGCAATGTTTAAAAGTTAGTGATGAAGTTGAATTACATCAACTCAAAGATCTTCATTGATGCTCTCATCAGGAGGAGTAATACGTGCTGTACTCTTTTTCCCTTATATGAGGTTTTGTCCCATTGGGTTTTCCTTAGAAAGGTTTTTAATGAGGCACCATATTTTGGCGTATCAAGAATTATGTACTCTTTTTCCTTTACTGGGGTTTTCCCCCATCGGGTTTTTCCTAGTAAGGTTTTAATGAGGCATATTCTTTGGTAATGGACATTCAAGGTAGAGTGTTATGGAATAATTGTATGAATGTCCATAATGTTACTTTTCTTAGTAATGAAGTTTTCTTAGTGATGAAGTATTCTTAGTGATGAAGAATCCTTGTATTATAAATACTTCCTCGATGGCAATGAAATATTCATTAATTTCTTTTCTCTCAATTTCTCTGTCTCTATTCTCTCTCTACTTTCTCTTATATTTATAAGAAGAAGTAATATAAGGAAATGTGCGAATAATATGGTATGTGAGTCACTTTTTTTTTAGAAATAATAGCTTTGTTAAAACTTAGCTTTAACATCACTATTATACAAATAAATTTTATAAAGATAAGAGTAAAGAATACCTAACATAAAATTGAACATCGTAAATGCTCCAAAGTGCATGAAAAATCAAGTCTCAAAATTTGGGCCTCGTTCTTTTATGCGGTAACTTTCAGTGCAGTACCACACCACACCACACCGCACTACTCAATATTTTACTATACTTCACCACACTTCACCACACTTTATCACAATCATTACCAAAATATGTTCTTACTTTTCTCTCTCTTCATTTTTCTGCTCTACTTTTTATATTCTCTCTCCTCACCTATCCCACCTACCATAACTACCACCACAAATCACTACAACCCACAACACTTCATCACACTTTTTCAAATTTCACCACACCGTACCATTAGGGATGGCAATGGGTCGGAGACGAATCGTTGGTAGGTACCTCCACCTTCACTCCAATTAATAATTGGAGGTAGAGGTCCACCTCTAAATCCGATCAATCGGAGGTCGGAGGACCTCCAAATCCAAACTTAATCGGAGGTAATCGGATTACCTCCGACTCCGATTACCTCTGACTCCGATTAACTGTTATACATTTAATTTCCATAAAATGATTTTCTTCGACTTCGATTACTTCTAACTCCGATTACCTCTTATTATATATCATACTTGTTAAAATAAAACACCAACAATAATTCTTAAAAATGTTTGCGTGCGGTGGTCCTAACGTCGCGATCAGGTGTCGTGAGCCGATACGGTGGTCAGCTGAGACAGAGAGAGGAGACAGGCCAGACGACAGACGCAGACAGAGAGATGCAGAGAGGACAAAGGTCAGAGGAGATTGAACAGGAGATGATGGTGGTAACGACGCTGAACTTAGAACTCGGAACTCGGAAGAAGAAATCAAAGGCGGTGAAGTGAAGGTGGTGGATGATGGTGGTAATGACGCTGGGATGGGAGCTTGGGGGTTGGGATGCGCAGATGAAGAACAGAAGAGGGCGGTGAAGTGAAGGGGACGATGGGAGCCTGGGGGCGGGGGCTGGGATGCACAGGGCAGGTGAAGTGAAACTGATGAAATGAAACCCTAATGAGTAATAGTAATACATGATTTCCCTTAAAAAAAGAGAAAAAAAATAAACTTTAGAATCTATTATAAAAAAATCGGTCATTTTAAATTTCTGCTTTTTTAAAAATTTTATATTAATTATTATAATCGGACTTAATCGGACTTAATAGGATCGACTATAAGCGGACTTAATTGGATCGGAGGTGGTCATCCATACCCGCCCCAATTATAATCGGAGTTGGATTTTTTTAATCGGATTCGAATTCAGAGCTTTTTTAGTCGAATTCGAATTCAGATTTTTTAGTCGGAACGAATTAGATTCGCTTTGTATTCAAACTTGACTACCATCCTTATGTACCATTATATCGCACCATACCATATAAAATAACGGAGCCTTAGTTGCCTGGTATTAAGTCACTTGACCTATTAATCAGCAGCAAGCAATTTCCAGCATAATATCCCGCAGAAATAGGCCCCCCAACTTGACAAATGACTACCTAACAGGCTAACTTGCCGGCAAGACTTTTCTTTGTCTTAATTTTAGATAGGCAAAAAAAAAAAAAAGAAAAAAAAAAGAAGAGGGAGATAAAACTCAAATCTAACAACTAAACAGAGGTTGAAAGCACCAAAAAATAAAAACAAAAGGAAAAGAAAAGGAGCCAAACAGGGTCCTACACATCCAAGTTTTCTAGAAGGACACCTTGACTTTGGGAACTTTCCCGCACGCATTGCCACAACAATCAGAAAATAAAGATTTTGTGATATAAGCTTTGAAAATGAGCGTCTTTCGTAATGATATTGCCCCCACACCACAATGCCCTTTGTCTGATTTCTTTGTTTGTTTGATACCCATATACACACACCTGCCAACTACCACAATTTGAACATTCTCCATTGTCCATTCTCAATTCTCCATTCTCCTCCCCTGTTTCCTATAATTTGTTCTGAAAATTTCCCACAAAATTCGACGATGCCTGATGAAGGGAAGAAGCTTCCTCCGAACCGAATCCATCTGTTTGGCCCGGTTTCCCGCATCATCAGTGATGGGTATGCCGTGTATGAGACGTCGGGTGTTCATCGGACGAGGGAAATTAAGTGTTATGATGGGTCTCCGGAGACTAATACCAGTGGAGGACTAACGAGTTATGATTACAGTGAGCACAACAAGGACAACAGTTGTGATCCAATAGTAGATACTTTCCACTCCCAGGTGGGGTTTAGGGAGATTGAGATTCCCATGTATACTGCAATAAGTAGGAGAAATGGAAGTTATGATGATTTTAATGTTCAGAAACCGAATGGTGGAGTGCTAAGGTTGGGAATTGATGTCAAGGCTGAAGATGAATACGATGTAACTCTGAATTCTAGGTCAACTATTAGAGCTTCTCCAGTCCCTTTGAATCCATTATTAGACCCCAACCAGATCCAGAAGCAGAAGCAGCATCATGATGGAGCCATGTCAACAAATTCTAGGACTCAGGCAATTGCCAGAGGGCAGAAGGAGCTGATGGACATGGTTCGTGACTTGCCTGAGACTTTGTATGAGCTCTCCTTGAAAGACATAGTGGAGAGGAAGGCTGCAGATGTGGAGATTGACCCACCTCTTCAAATACCTACCAAACAGGTGGAGGAGGAGGAGGAGGAGGAGGAGAAAAGGGACAAGAAACCTAGTCACAAGGTTAAGAATACCCACAAGAAAAAGACCATGCCTAGAAGCAAAAGTGGTGATCATGGAAATTTTCTGCTCAAGACATCTGTGTTTCCCATTTTGTTGGGATCAAAGAAAAGCAAAAGGAGTTTGGTTGGCTCTGGTTCTGGTTCCGGTTCCAGTTCCAGTTCCGGTAGCTTCAAGATAGCGTCCCTTCCCAAGCCACAATCAACACCCACTCGATCACGCATATCTAGTGAAAGCGATCACAGCAATGGACTTAGCAGCAGCACCAGCAGTACAAGCAGTAGTACCTCCACTTGTAGCAACACCAGTAGCGACAATCAAAGGTATCCTATTGATTTACTACCTTATTCACCATTACCAACTCACCTAATTTCGAAATGTTAAGTATTATTTTCTTTGCTGGAATAAAATTAGTCAAGAACCAACAACGTGTCTCCAATATTCCATAGAATAAAATTAATATGCCATTCAACTCGCACCAAATGGTTACAATAGTACATGATATATGAAAAAACATGCGGAAAACACATGGAGATTTGCAAAATTCAATAGCACATGATATATGAAAATCTGCTGTAGATATTGAAGGCCACCACAAGGCGTTTTTTTCCCCATTTCAGAGGACACTACATGTGACCTGTTTTACAGGAACATATGAGCAAACTGTAGTATAAAAACACAATGATTACTGTAGTTCAACCCTAAAACGACTCAAAATGTGAGTCCTATTTTCAGAAAGAGCACTTATATGGAATGGAAGAAACATATAAACACCATTTTTAGTGCCCTGTTTTATATTGACTCTAGAGAAAAGAGAAAGCGTTTAATACTATTAACAATTAAATGAATAATTTTTGTGGAACTAATAATACAAAAGATGTAATATAGAGTTGGGATGTAAGGAGACGTAGCTAACAATTCCTACAACTTGCTTTATATGCTTGAAAATCTGTTGTCTGCCTTATTACATGTTACCCCTCATTGGGTCGATGATAGCTCCTGTCAACTCCAAATATTGGATAACAATTCAATTATAAAGATTCTCAATTGTTGGGCAGTGTTCCAATTTCATTCTCATTCAAATTTTGAAAACAAATAAATGTATCAATTTTTGCATTTCATAGTGCTTGATCTCCACGTAGTTGATTTGGACTAGAAAACTATTCTATGATCTCCACGTAGTTGATTTGGACTAAAAAACTATTCTAAACTTAGTTTGGTGTCACCAAATTATGTGCAGAGACTCTTATAAGATCTCATTCTTATTCCACTTTGAGAGTATTTATTTTGAAATTATAATCTACCTTATATCTTGTTGGCTTTTGAGATATATCTACTCGTGATGTGTTCTAATCGTTTGACATTTTTTCTACTTGATCTGGTTGTGTTATAAGGCTATTTGGGAAACCCTTTTTAATCTCTCCTATTATAGTGGATTTTATCTTGGGTTTTCGCGTAAAAATTTTGTCTTCATCACCTGTACGTTTTTCTTGCTTATTTTTTTCAATACCTACATTCCTTAATTAATTATCTTGTCTTCTTCCATTAGAATATTAGATTCCTTCAATCTAGATTTAATTCCTAACATATGATTTCATAAATTTTGATCCAAATAAGTGGTATCAGAGCTGGGAACAATCAAGTCTATTAGATTCGGATACAACCAAGTTCAATTAGATTTATATTCAGATTCTTGCAAAGTTAGGTTCAATGAAGAGCCGATTTTGAGATGTTTTCTACAAGATCAATATTTCAATTGAGTTGGTTCCCACCTAACGGTTTGATTGCCCCTCGAGGATTTTTTGGTGATGTCGTATCTACATGGGATTTGGTTTGAGGTGGAATTTGTTGTGTAGTATCCCAATTCCATTTAAACTTAGGTTTTGGAAATAAATAATTATTTCATTTTTTGCGTTTGATATTGCTGGGTCTCCAAATAGTTGATTTGGCTAGAAGAATGTTCTAGGACTTCTTGAGTTTGCTATAAATACTAGGATATTCAATTTAGTTTGGTGTGACAAAATTATGTACCTCTAAGGCAGCCTTATAGGATCTCCTTTTTTATTCCATTTTGAGAGTTTTTATTATAAGATCTCCTTTTCTATTCCATGTAAAAATCTTGTCTTTATCACTCCTTAATTATTCTTGTTTGTCTTCTTCAGTACCTACATCCTTAAATTAATTATCTTGTTTACTTTCATTACACTATTAAATCCACTCAATCTAGATTTAATTCCTAACAAATGATTTCAGATATGAATTTCGCTCCTAACACCAATGTTTCAGGGTAATCGACATGGTATGTCCAAAATTATGTATCTAAAACGACTAAACCTAAACCAGAACCAACCACTGAAACATTAAACTGACAACGACCCAAAATCCGATCATGGACTGGCCCAAAACTGAATCAAACCTATGACTTGATTTAGACTAGCACCGAAATAGGCATGAACTGACTTAAACCAGAACCGAGTCAGGCCTGAAAAAATAACTATAACCTGAACCAATCTCATCCCAAGTTGTGCCTGAATCGATCAAGATCCAGATGAATTACCCAAGCCCACTCAAACTCAAAATATGTCCGCACCGATTTAGATGCGAATATAAGCAACTCGATTCGACCTATATCATTTTAGATTGGAATAAAATAAATTAAACAAGCCATATTTTAACCCATTTTGTTGGTATATTTTTGCTTATTAATTAAGTTTCATAATCTATAATTTCATTTTGAACAACCAAGAATTGATTTTAATTTTTTATACTACTAATTCTATATAATATTTTATATTTATGTTATGACATCTTTTATGATGTTAGTTATATACATGATGATACACAAACGCGCTTATTTTCACGTTTACTTTGTATATATTTGAATTTTATGCAATTAATTAGTTTGTAGTCAAATTATAAATTTGAAGGCCCATGAAAATCATACCATCAGTCTATACTTAGAAATAATGCTAATAGTTAACCGAAAAATCTAGGTACCAAAAAAGTGGGTCCACTGCCTAATGATAGGTTCGACTATAGTATTGTATTTTTATTTTAGATAGTGCTTATTTTATATGACTCTTACCTGACTTATACCTGTCCCGAATCTTAGTCGACTTGATGTTGACCCGACCCGAGATTAATTCGAACAGTTGAACCGATAGATGACTTGACCTGTAACTGAAATGGCATGAAGTGCTACAATTCGAAGTTGAACCAAACCGAACCTCATTCGAACTAAATTGGTTGACCCAAGCTCCACTGCAGCTCGAACTTTACCCAAACCTGACCGCGACCAACCTTTCCCGACCCGTACCCGACCTAGTCGATCCATTTGCCAGGACAGTGGAGACAATAATGTGAATGTTGGTTGTCCTAATAATTGGAAAACTCTCTTCTAGGCTCTTTTAGAACTTTTCACTAGTGGATTAGAACAAATTGTTAAACTAAATAGTATTCTTTACTTCTCCTATAAGGGATTAGGCCCTTCGATCAGAACTTGGGATATTGGTTTGGTTTTGTTCTTAACACAAAATGTTTCATTTGGTAGTAATTAGAAACACTTTTTCTCTATGCAGGCATAGTAGTAGATTTTTGCCCAGCTGTTGCTTCTTCAAAGGGAGGAATCGGAGGAGCATAAAACACAAGAAATAAATAGTTTCACTATCTAAACAGGATGAAATAGCCTTACTGTTGTTTTGTAAGTACTTTCTACCCAATAAGAAATAGTAGACAACCCTAATTTTGACAAGTTTTAGCTGTGAAGAATGTATATATTCCATATTTATATGCAGACAACTGTTATAGTGCTTTTATAATTCAAATAACTACAGATCTATGATTTCTGTTATGTAGCATCCAACATCTAGAAAACAAACTTTGATCTTCATAGACTGACAAGTAACTGCAGAGGTTGTTGCAATTTGCAAACAACCTCACATAATTTTCTTCCTGTTGAACCAAAAAGTTTGTCGGCTAATAAGAAAATCTCATGCAGAAAATAAATCAACTTTATTTTGTCAATTAGAAGCAGTCATGTGTGAAATTGGCTCTGGCAGATCAACTCAATTAAAATTAGATGTAATTAAATTCCGATCAATAAGAAGTTGCCTAGTGTCCAAGATGATGCAAAAACTAATACTCCCTCTGTTTGAAATTATATGTCATTTGGAGTTGATTTAATAATACTAATGTGCCTAACATTTAAGGGTTGGTTATGAGTATAATTACTAGAATAACCTTATTATTTTTTAATCTCTTTCATTCTATCACAATAATTATCAAGGGTAAAATAGTAAAATCAGTAACTAATAGGCTATTGGGATTACAAAATGACAGATAATTAGAAACGAGAAAAGTTAGTTAAAGTAACAAATAAAAAAGAATGGAGGTAGTAATTGTTTCTTTATTTTAAAAAAAATAAAAGAATAACAAGTCCAACTCAAACCTTAGGCCTCCAAAGCCTACAAATAAGGGTCCTCTCATTTTTCAACACATTCTGTATTATCTTCTAGTGGTGGGGATGAGTTACTTGAGTTGTATATGATGATGATGGAAGATTGTCAGGACGATGATCATGATTGAAACAGCAAAAGAGTAGCACTTGAATACCCCAAATGAGTTGATGAACCAATCAAACTAACTTCTACTTGCAAATTGAATCCAATTCAACTTGTTGGGTTTTAGGTTATCTATTTCCTAACCAGATACAGATTAATTGGCGGAAAACGATTATAAACAATTAATCACCCAAATAAACACAATTGCAGAGGCTTTAGTAATTATACCTTTATCGCTAATCCGGCTGATGCAGAGGTTGACCTTTGAGATTCCAATGTACAAATCCTCTACTGAAAGTCCACGCAGCGCTCCAGGAACTCGACTGCTAGATCGACCCGATCGAGACATATCTCAATCTAAAGATGTATGTGTTTCGGTATAGGTGGTTGTTTCAGGAAACTAGGACTGCAAACTAAGAGAGAGAGGAACTCAGGAAATCACCCTGGTATCTCTCTAAGAGCCTTAAGCAGTTCCCTCGATAAATCTATCAGAGAGACTCCTATTTATAGGGTTTTAATGACTTGGGGAAAGGGTTACTAAAACCCTAATGGCTGACTTACTTAACGACGCATTCTGAGGCCTAACACGGTCCGTGTTGGCCTCCAGAATGTCCC
This sequence comes from Portulaca oleracea, assembly GCA_029582165.1. Lineage (NCBI taxonomy): Eukaryota > Viridiplantae > Streptophyta > Magnoliopsida > Caryophyllales > Portulacaceae > Portulaca > Portulaca oleracea. The sequence goes on from CM055881.1 coordinate 17,350,290, forward strand.
TTAAGTCGGCCCATTGTCACCACGGTCCGTGACAGATCACCACGGTCCGTTTTAGTCCAATTCGATCCAAGTTGGACTTTTTTGGCTAAAGGGGAATATGAGATTTCTCATGTTTTAAAATAGTCAAATTATTTCAGAACATGAGTTCCATCAATTTGCTTTTATCTGGCTTAACCGAGACTATCTGGTTGTTGGTTTCATATTTATCAACTCTAACTAGTTCGATGAACTTTGTTTTGAGTTGGTATTATTGAAATCCTTCTTCTAATCTTCAAACGTTTTGAAGTTAAAGTCACATGAATAATATGACATTACATATATCCATTTGGCTTGATTGACCTTTTAATTTTGATGCCTAGCTCAATGTTATATCAAAGACATGTTCCTTTAATTTGCCTACAAGACAATCTTGCGATGGCGATGGCGATGCCGATTAAGGAATTGGTGTAAAAACAATATTTGATTAGTCGTGTATGTTGGAGTGAAAAGACATAAATAATTTTATGAGACAAAATTGGTTCATTTTAGTTATTATTCATCAAAAGAAATTAAACTAATTTAACTTCAAATCAAAACACTTTATTAACTCTCACTTAGTGTTCTAATTTTAACCAAGACTCCCAAGACCCATGTGCTCAAGTGGACTTTGGCTCAACAAAACTCGAGCCCATGTTACCTTTGGTTGATCATCTTATGACCGATCATTCAAAATGACTCTTGGCAAGAAATTTGTATCGAATACGATATTTCTCTTCCTTTGCTCTTAACTCAAAACTGTTTTGCTTGCTAATTTGAATTGACCTAACTACCACACCCTACTTATTAATGATCGATAAATAATTCGCTTTGGCTTTCTTTATTTTTTCATCTAAGTGGTGTTTCGATAGGTGGAGCAATAATTCAATTTTTGAGAGTATGCTTTATTATCCTAAGCATGCAATTCTAGGTGAACTCTTTCGAAAAGCATAAAAGGAATAATAAAACAACATGCTATAACAAATTAAAGCATAAAATAAAACCTCTAGTATGACCACCTAGACTTATCAAACTAATTTAACTAAACATTGACCAATAGATTACTAAAAGGTACCCTATATTTTGCAGTATCTATTTTTAGGGAACTATATTATTGAAAATTATTTCTAGGTATCATGTGTTTTGTAGTACCTATTTTCTAGTGACAAATTAAATTTTAGATTTACTACAAGATCCATAAGACTTTTTAAAACTGCAAAAATATCTCTATCTTGATAAAAACTTGTCAATTTATATTTTCGTCAGCATTAATATTTGTTTTAAAGAATTAGCTAAGATATCTTTTTCATTGGTTTAATTAATTTTGCCAAGCATGGTGGTCCTATAACTAGCGCTGACAAAAATTCAGGCCAGGATAAATTCGGGACGGACAAATTCGGACAATGCCAAAATTTGGACATGAAATTCATGTCCGGACCCGGTTTTATTTCGGGTCGAACCAGGTCGGACAATTCGGAGGAAGCTAAAATTGGGTTCGGACAATAGAAAAAAGAGAAATTTTATGTCTGAATATTCGGTCAATTTGGTCAATATCAAAATGCGGACGAAAAATCTAGATCGAGACCCAGTTTTTCCGAGTCGGACAATTCGGGTAATTCGGGTCGGACAAACTTTTGACAGCTCTACCTATAACCACAGAAAATACAATATATCAAAGGTACAAGTAGTAGATTGTGATAATTAGTTAGTACCATTAAAGTTATTATTAAGGGTGTTCATTGGGTCAAACCCGGACCTGACCGGACTGGACCGGAACCCGAAATAGTCAAAACTTTGGACCAAAGACCAGACCGGAAACAACTGGTTCCAACCCAGACCAACCCAATTAGGACTTGGACCAGACCAACCCAGATCGGTTTGGACCAGTTGAGATGTTTTCAAAAAATTTCCATTCAAATTTGTAAAATGATTGATTAGTTAATTACATTTTGTTAGAAATTACATTTTTTTTTATGTAAGTTATTGTTTATGAAATTATGGTGGGAAATTTTAGAAAGTAATGAATTATAAAAATTTAAATGATATAATAATAGGGTAGAATACATAACAAATATGACAAAATTTGTAGTCACGCACAAATACATAAAAAGTTGGCTTAAATTTAATTACCATTTACGTGAATTTATACAAAGTTAAAATAGGATGAATATGAACACCCCTAGTTATTGGTCCGGTCTTTTTGGGTCAATCGGTCCGGACCAAAATATGAACACCCCTAGTTATTATATTGAGTTAAGAGTTTTTATTTGAACTTGTTCACATAAAAATTTCAAAAAATCAGATTATTGCAAGAAGGTTCCTGCTTAAGGCCCTTCTCTATAAATTTTGAACTAAATTGCAAAGAGAAAATCACCTAAAAATAGTTTCCAAAGAAAATCAGTCACCGAAAAATAGTTTACAAAAAATAGAAGGTACTTGAAAATCATTTCTAAAAACATTGTCCCCAAAAAATAGTTTCTATAAAATAGAAGGTACCTATGAGTCATTATTTCAAACATTGATAGTCTTCAAGAATTTCTTCTTGGATTTTGCAACTTCCTCGGATACGGCTCCCACTCATATCAACACCTCCATTGCAGTTGGGCTCCCACTCGACTTGAGGTGTCCAATTAGTACAACAAATTTACAAAGTGGACCTCTCCAAAGAGGCCTTATATGAATTAAATAAACTTAACTGAAATTTAAATTTAAAATAACTCAATGACGGCACACAGGTTGTATTTCACCCAACCTGGTGCGCAGACCAATAAAACCAACTATCTATGGCCATACTAGAAGCACATGCAAACATAAAATATTGCAATAATTATATCAAATATAACAGATGCTTTAAATAACAAATTATAAAAGGCATATATAATTGCAATATAACACATATAAGGAAACAAATACTAAATAAAGGTTTCATAAACAGTTTGCATGATTGACAGAATAAACAAAATTTAAAATTTTATCTTAGATACTTAAACAGATTTAGGATTTTATAAAATACCTTCACACACAATCTTCTCAATTTTCCTAAAATCAAGAGATCTAAAAGATACTATATCTTTTAAAGTATTGCAAGTTTCCTAAACTTTACAAACTCTTATAAGATTTTATGCGATACTATATCTTTAAAATTGCAAGTTTCACAAACTTTACAAACTCTTATAAGATTTTATGCCTAACAACTGATTTAGTAACAATAGGATTCTATAATTAATTTTTAAAATTAATTTTAAACCCTAAAAGAGCATGAAAAACTTAAATAAAATATCACAACTTACCAAACTTAAAATTCTCATATCATAGTGTTATCTAATAACCTACTATGAAATTTTCCAGAATTTTATCAAATTTTTCATAAACTTGTAAAATTTTAGGGAATTAAACATTTATAATTCGCCATTTGATAGGAAAATAAGAGAGAGTAGTCCGATAAGTTCAAAAATAAAATTTTACAATTTTTCTATGCAGTAGAGTCATCCAATAAGCTACTATAAAATTTTCAGATTTTTATGAAATTTTGAAAATCCGAAAAAACAATCAGAAGTGTAAACGGTTTTACTCCACTGCAAATTAAAGGAAAAATAGTTAACCATTTTGAAAATTCATGAAAAAATTATCCATAACAAAATGGTTACCCAGTAACCTACTATAAAATTTGCAGAAATTTTGCAAATTTGTGTAAATTTACAAAATTCAGAGAAGTAACGAATTTATTTCTCTCAGATCTGAAAATCTAAATTTTAAAAATATAATTTAATTGGATAAATTAACGGCAAAATTTTTCTCTAAAATTAAGGGCACCCAGTGACCTACTATAAAAATTTCAAAACTTTTACAAATTTCTGCAAATTTATAAATTAAAAGAAGTAAACAAATTTTATTTCTCTTCATATATGAAAATCCAGTTAAAATATCTATTTTAATTGGGAAAAATATACAAAAATTAGGCCAATTCTAGAACACTTCCAGATACCTCCCGCAATTTTCTTGAAATTTTTCGAATTCGTTTGATATTTTATTTCGATTTATCATTAAATTTACTGTAAATAATCTAAATCAGAAAATAATTCTACAAAATCTTATTTTGCGAATTAGAATTATTTCATGTATTGCCTATTATTTAACAATATTAAACATGATTCTTTCTAAGACATTCAAAATTAAGTCAAGTTCATGCAAAATTTAACAATTAAACAAGTATAAATTGACTAATTGAAAGCAATAAGAAAATAAATAATAATAAAGCATGAAACTCGACTGCTAGATTTTCAAGATCGAGACAGATCTCAATCTAACGATGTATGTGTTTCGGTATTGGTGGTTGTTTCAGGAAACTAGGACTGCAAACTGAGAGAGAGAAAGGAACTCAGGAAATCACCTTGGTATCTCTCTAAGAGTATTAAGCAGTTCCCTCGATAAATCTCTCAGAGAGACTCCTATTTATAGGATTTTAATGACTTGGGGAAAAGGTTACTAAAACCCTAATGACCGACTTACTTAATGGCGCATTCTGAGGCCCAACATGGTCCGTGTTGGCCTCCAGAATGTCCCTTAAGTCGGCCCATTTTCACCACGGTCCGTGGCAGATCCCCACGGTCCGTGTTGACACCAACACGGACTGTGTTGGATCAACACGGTCCGTGTTGAGTCCAATTCGGTCCGTGTTGGACTGATTTCTCATAGAAGTCAGTTCCCAACATTCCTAAACATAATACGATATTACTTAGGTTACATACATTGTTCTAGGGCACTGACTTGTGTGACCTAGTAGGACCAAATAATATAGTTGTAATTAAACATATTTAATTACCGAATATAGAGGTCTCTAGCAAGACATATAATCACTATATTATATTGGTTTGAACTTCGTGTATGTCGAACATTGTCGGGACATTCCCAACACAACTAGCAATCATAAAAACACCAAAAGTTGGATATGGACTTGAATAAAGGGAGATCCACCACCAAGAACGATATCCCACAAAGAATTTGATGAAGGAAACGAAAATGATAAATGTCTTGAGCAAGACACATATTAAGTGTCTCGCCATTGTATAAAATCCATATATTTGTAAATTAAATTGAAAAAAAATAATTTACAAGATTAACCTCTATAACTATAATAATATATGTAAATGGTATAAAATCACACTTTTATCTATATGTTTTAAACTTTACAAAAATGCGTCTAAAATATGCCCAACGGATGAGATTCGTTCGTTTAGGTGTCAATTTTAGTTGTTGGCGTAGCCAACACATTCCAAGCTTCTTATAATTGACAATTAATAATATCTGTCAAAAAAATTAGGATTAAAAATGATAATAAGTATAATTTCATAAGGAGTGTCTTGCCCCAAGACACATATCGTAACTCAGAAACAAATTTACACCACAAATTCTATAAAGGGAAGACTTGCAACACCACCATGCAATCATGAATAAAGTAAAGAAGATTTTAATGAGCAAAGAAAGCTTAAAGCTTCTTCATTGTATTGACATTCAAAAGGAGTAAAAAAGTCCTCAAAATAAACATTACAACTATATATAGGGAAAGGGGAATACTTGAAAATTTAACTTGAAATCATATAGCTAGGTTACGACCGTGACCTATATTTGTTTGGGAAGGGGGCACCAAAACAGTTGGGTGGTCACAGGTGTAATATTCCCCTGGATGGAGGTGGTCACAGGCGTGACCCAAGGTGTCACGACCGTAACCACCGTGACCCATGCTTTCTTGCATAAGGGGTCACAGACGCGATGACCCTCTGGCAGGTTATTCCTGCTGAAATTTAAACTGGCATAATTTATTCGTCCAAATAGAGCTTATAATATAGTTTTGGAAAGCTTTCAGCGTCAATTTTAAGCCCCCAAAATCTAAAATATATCATAACATTATAGATGTTATGATGGAAAGTGTAACCACTTGTATTATTTTTTCCCAATTTCGTCCAACTTCCTTCTTTTCATCTTCTTCTTTCTTCTCAGTTGGCCTTCTGAGTTTATTCTTCATACCTTATTCTCGCTGATATCCTAGAGCCCCTTAGAAGGTTTGGGAATGATCTCAAGAGGACTCGAAGTTGTCTCCATGGGCCGGGATCCCACTACAATAAAAATAGGCTATAATAGTATTTATTTTGGCTTATAGAGACATTTAAACAAATGCCGCTAAAGGTGATGTCGCCATAAGTTTGTGCGGCATTTGTTACAAATGCTGCTACAGGACAAAATAAATTCCGCTAAAGAGCATATATTATAAAAAGGCATAATGACGTGAAGTCTCCACAATGGCATGAGTTTCCAATGTATTACCATGTGTATTGTATCTGACCAATAACATACATACTTACATTCATAAAACAATATACTTAAAGCACCAATTCTTCCAAAATGAAACTTGATTTTGTTTAACGTTTTCTAAGCGGACTAAGACAACGGTCGTTCATGGCTCGAGGAGTTAGGACCCTAATACACTGGTTCGATATTGTTGGGAATGTCCTGACAATGTTCAATTTCATCCGAATACTCTAGCCTAGTTAATTCGGTGATTAATGACTTTGCTAGAAGTCCCCTTAATTAGTGATTGAATAGGTAATATCACAACCGAATTATTTGGTCCCACAGAGTCACACAAGTCAGCTGTTTGAAGGCAATGTGTCCGTTCAAAAGATCCTGGACAATATAAAATTGAACCGGGGGAAGCGCGGAAGTTGGTTTTGGAGAAAGCAGGCCACCACGGTCCATGGTAGGTCACTACGGTCTGTGGTGGGCTTGTAATAAGCAGAGTTTGATTCTGCTGCCAACCACAGTCCGTGGTGAGCCCTAGGCGCGCGTCCTACATCGGCGGAGGAGCTCTTCCTTCCCTTCTCTCTCCCCATATATATATGTGTCCCATGGGATGTCAAAGAGTGTCTTTCCATCCCATGAGGTGCCTTTGGGTAATCTCCCTTGAGATTTTGGGAAACCGAGAAAACTTTCTATGAGAAAGCTTCCAGTTTAGGACTACGAGGGTGATTCCTCAAGGTCCTGGAGTAGGAAAGATCGACCGTATTTGGTACGGTTCACATACTCATCTGGTCTCGATTAGATCGAGATCGGGCGGTCTAGCAGCCGGTGTCTTAAGTGCTGCATAGACTGTTGTGGAGGTCTCCTATTTTGGAGACTTCCCAGTTAGAGTCCGGAGTTGTGCGTTCAAGAGCCGAAGAGATGCATTTAAGAGTTGAAGGCCGGCCGAGGCTTGTTTATTCGAGAGACTGCTTGGTAAATAGCTCAACCTGTGCTATCTGTTTTCTTTACCACTATTTATTGTTTTGGGTTAGGGTAGATTAGGTGAAGTCCTAAGTGTTAGGACTTCTTCCGCCACTAGTCGAGTGGGCCTAATTAGACTGGCCTACCACCCTTTGGGCCCAGATATGATTTTAGGCCCAAGGAACCCCCATAACCAATCGATATTTAGTCTCAATAGGGTTCAAAGTAATAAGATTGGGAATATTTTTCAATAAGATAAATATAACAGATAGTAAAACAAGGGCTCGGGAGTATTACTGGGCCGATATAGTGAAGGACTACGCACGAATTTCGTAGTTTTAGGAATGATTAGTATTCGGTTTTCAATTCTGAGGATTGCAAGGATAAACTAGCATCAACTTCCCTCTCACGAGTGGTAAATAGATGATTACTTCCCAAATCCTGTCAAACTCTCACATATGATGACCCTTGATAGTATTCGGACACAATCCAATATAATCGGGGTCCAAAATCCTACGCTAGTGCGAATTAGGAGCCAATTACTCCGACCTAGATTCTTAACTCAATGTTTGGGAAGAATTTATGACCTCTCGGCACAAAAATCCTCCATGTTGAGTTGAAATAAATGGAGGAAATACTTAATCACCTAATTAATCATCCTAGTCCCACTAATGCAAGCCTAATCCTCCACTAGGGGCCCTAAATACCCCTTAACCCTTAAGGAAATTAGTTACAGACACTTTCTAATGAAATAACTACAACCATCAAATTAACTAGACATGGATTCTAACACAAGGAAAAGCAAAGCCAAGCAATTACACTAGTCTCAAAACTCAAATCAATTTCAAACACAAATCAAAACTATTAAATAGAAGAGGGAGAGGATTACGTACCCAAGTAAATTCAATGGATACGTTGAAGAAATCAATGTAGGCAATTAAAAACTTCAATAGAAGCTAGTATTAACTTCAATGGAATCACAAAAGTCTTTAATAGAAGAGAAGTAATTAACCTAGAAAAGGGCTAATAAAGAAGGAAGAGCTTAAGCTGATGTTTTCTCTCAACTTTCAATAATTAAAACCTAAGATAATACCTAATTATAGCAGATGAGTATTTATAAAAAAGACCCCATTAATTAAAACATAGTTGTTTTAGCCATTAAATTAAGCTACAAGAAAGGTGTCGCAGGCGCGACGCTAATCATCACGGCCGCAACAACTTCTTCAAGGCGATTTCCGAAAATCTACCGGAGACAGGTGTTGCGGGCGTGACGTTTGATGTCGCGGTCGTGACACCTTAGCCCTTCATGAGTTACGAACGGGACCAGATGTGTCACGACCGTGACATGGTGAAATAATGTGAGATTTCTTGCTCTAGGTGTCACGACCGTGACGCTGATTGTCGCGACAGTGATGCTTTTTTTGGTTAAGAATTCTTCTCAAACGTCACGGTCGCGACTCGGATGTCATGACTGTGATTTCCTTTGGTCAAGATTTGGTATGGGATGCTCTTGGGGGGTCACGGGCGTGGCAATTATGTCACGACCATGACGCCTTTTGGCCGCATAGGCCTTGACAGTAGTGAAGGAGTTGCGGGCGTGACAGTGGGTGTCATAGCTGCGGCGTCCCTAATGAAGCTCTTTTTGAGGTTGTCCTTGACCTTAAGCCTTATTCCTTCCTTGTTCTTGGGTCGACATGCCTCGAATATCTCTTAGGACTTAGTCCAGAGTCGGGTCTTGCATGATTATCCTCGGACTTGGCCTCTTTTCGATTGATTTTGCTCAAATTAGCTCACATGCATAATTTCGGGACAAAAACTTACAAAGTAAATAAAACACATGAGATAAACACTTTTATGAAAGGAACGTTCGCAATAGCTTAGGTAAAAGAGTGATATTTAGGCTCAAAACGAGCCAAAACAGCCCCTATACATGAGCTTTTTCTCGTCTCGAGCAAAACAAACAAAAAGGAAAAACTAAAACACAAAGAACACCTAACTCACTATCGCAAAAATCACGGTTGCATTTAGCGTATGTGGAGCGTTACTGATCGCGTAGAGGGAGATTGGTTGCTTGAGTGATGAAGAATAACAAGAAGAAGAGCTTGAATAACAATGGAGATAATAGGAGACTTTGGCAAGGAAGGTCCACTACCTTAGTCTAACATTTCACCATAATTAATTAGGAGTACTCCACTATCAACCATTAAAGAAAAGACTTGAACACCACCAAATATTACTTAGATAAAGTAGACAAGGTTTTTGAGAAAACAAGGGAGAAACCCTAACAATGCATTAGCATATCATAATATCATAAAAACTGTCTTGGGAAATGGGAAAACAAGGTATTTATACTAAACATAAATAAGGCCCAAAACTCAGTAGAAACGCAATAGACATGCGCGTGTCGCAGGCCGGTCGCGGGTGCGACGACCTTCTGCCTCCCCCAGCCCAACGTCCTGCTGCGGGAGTGTCGCGGGCGCGACAGGTTCTGTCGCGGGTGCGATTGTTCGACCAGCACGATGTCATAGGTGCGGCGACCCTATAACGGGCGTGGCCTAGCTCTGCTCCAAATTTCCGTTAGTTGGTTAGGAGGCTGTCGCGGGCGCGACGCCCTCGTCACGGTCACGACCCCCATCTGTTCCCTTTGCTTCTCGACTTATCGTGATTCTTGAACTTTATTGCTCTCGGGATTACACCCGAACCCCAATACCTCCTAGCTTCCATTCTCGGGACGAGCCGGTCCGGTCCCGAGGCCTTCGGGATTGGTGCATCAAACGAACCCGCCTAGAAGGTCCCGGGGCCCATCCATTGGATGGCCGAGACTAGCCTCGCAACTCCGGAACTGACCGGGAATTGTAGTTCAAGGCTCGAGATGGACGTGGCGGCTCGCTTGGCGGAGATCACAAGCACGGAGAACAGAACCCGGACCTCTTCATCCTCCCCTTCTTGAAGAGGATTTGCCCTCAAATCCGCGTCGGGTTCAACATCCTCGATGTAAGGCGAAAGATCCCCAACATTGAAAGTAGAGGAGATACCCATATCACCCGGAAGATGAAGCTTGTAGGCATTGTCATTTATCTTGGCCATGATCTTGAACGGTCCCTCGCTTCGTGGCATCAGTTTACTACTTCTCCGAGAAGGGAACTGTTCCTTTCTCAAGTGGAGCCAAACCAAGTCCCCGGGATTGAATGTGATACCACTGCGATGCTTGTTGGCTTGGGCCTTTTAAAGCTCATTGGTACGGTCAATCCTCTCTCGAATTTGATGGTGAAGCTTCTGGATCTCAGCGGCCTTCTCACTTGCTTCAAAGCTAACCCTCGACTCTAATGGAAGAGGAAGGAGCTCGATAGGAGTAATAGGGTTGACCCCATAGCAAGTCTCAAAGGGCGAATGTCCCGTAGCAAAAGAAGGTGCCCGATTATAGGCAAATTCGGCGTGACACAGTTTGGCATCCCAATCCCGTAAACTCCTACTCACAAGACCCCGAAGCAATGTAATGAGAGTCTTGTTAGTTACCTTAGTTTGACAGTTCGTTTCAGGATGATGCGACATGCTAAAAAGAAGCTTCGTCCCCAAGAGCTTCCACAAAGACCTCCAGAAATGACTCATGAACTTAGTGTCACGATCTGATACAATAGTCCTCGGAACACCATGCAAGCGTACTACCTCCCGGAAGAAAAGAGTAGCAATGTGAGTGGCGTCATCGGTCTTTTCGCAAGTAATGAAATGCGCCATTTTGGAGAAGCGTTCCACGACGATGAGTATTGCATCTTTACCACACACGGTCTAGGGAAGAGCCACAATAAAGTCCATACTCAAGTCCTCCCACGGGTCATTCAAAGAGGTGTATAAAGCCCTTAGTGGAATTGACTTTTCGCATGGTGGCAAGTAAGACACTCGGAAACCACATCCTGCACGTCGCCTCCTATCTTCGGCCAATAAAAGTTCTCTTTCAACATGTTGATTATCTTATTGATGTCGAAATGACTGGCAAGACCACCCCTATGAACCTCCAACACTAGAAGTTTCCTTAAGGACATTTTCGGACACACAATTTATTGCCCTTGAAGAGAAACCTGTCTTGTAGAAAATAGGGTCCATCACCACCATCGAGGTGTGATTTGAAGTCATCATCCTCCTTATATAACTCCTTCATGTGTTGGAATCCAAAGACCCTTGCCTCAATCACCGAAAGAAGGGAATGTCTCCTAGAGAGTGCATCGGCAACCACGTTAATACTCCCCTTCTTGTGCTTTGCCACAAAATTAAAACTTTAAAGAAACTCAACCCATTTGGCATGACCAGAACTAAGCTTGTATTGTCCAATCAAATATTTAAGAGCTTCATGATCCGAATGAAGGACAAACTGGCTAGGCCTCAAATAGTGTGACTAATGATCGAGTGCTCGCACGAGAGCGTAAAATTCCTTGTCATAAGTAGAATAATTCCTCCTCGATCCGTTGAGCTTCTCACTGAAATAAGCAATATGGCGTTGGTTCTGCATAAAGACGGCCCTATGCCTACCTCGCTAGCATCGCAATCCACCTTGAAGACTTGTGTGAAGTTCGGGAGAGCAAGTACCGGAGCCTCACATAGTCGTGCCTTAAGCTTCTCAAATGCCCCTTGGGCCGCTCGGGTCCACTCAAGGGTGCCCTTTTTCATACACTCGGTAATAGGGGCGGTGAGGGTGCTGAAGCCCTTGATGAATCGTCGGTAAAACGAAGCAAGGCCGTGGAAACTCCTCACCTCTGTGATAGTAGAGGGAGAGGGCCAAGAGCGAATGACCTCCACTTCCGAGGGGTCCATAGAAATACCTTTATCGGAAACAATATACCCAAGAAAGGTGAGTTGGGGAGTGCAAAATTCGCAATTCTCCAGTTTGCCGAAAAGCCGTTGTTGCCGCAAAACCTCGACACCAACTCCAAATGTGTAATATGTTCCGCTTCACTCCTCGAATATACCAGAATATCATCAAAATAAACCACTACAAATTTGCCGATAAAAGGTATCAATACCTTGTTCATAAGATGCATGAATATGCTTGGGGTGTTGAAAAGCCCGAATGGCATGACGAGCCACTCATATAATCCCTCTTTCGTCTTGAAGGCCGTCTTCCATTCATCTCCTTCCTTCATGCGGATTTGATGGTAACCACTCCGAAGGTCGATCTTGGAGAAAATACAAGAGCCATATAACTCATCGAGCCTCGGTATGGGATACCGATACTTGATGGTAATGTTGTTGATGGCCCGACTGTCGACACACATCCGGAAGGTACCATCCTTCTTGGGAACCAAGAGGGCCGGGACGGAACGAGGGCTCATGCTCTCTCGAACATAGCCTCGAGAAACAAGTTCGTCCACTTGCCGTTGCAACTCCTTGGTTTCCTGTGGGTTGCACCGATATGCCGCCTTGTTGGGAAGTGGAGCTACGGGAATAAGGTCGATTTGATGCTCAATGCCCTGAATAGGAGGTAGACCCGGTGGAAGATCTTCGGGGAACACATCGTGGAATTTGGCAAGAAGAGGGGCAACGAGAGGGTGCTTCGGTGTCACTACCTCACTTGTGTTTGCCTCTAAGAGAAGTAAGGCAAAAACGACCTTCCCCTTGCTTAGGGCTCGCTCAACTCGTGTTTCGCTCAAGTGTTTGGGCTCCTCACTTCCCACCCCAGGTTTAGGAGGTATAATTTCATGTGGTGCTAGTGGAAGAAGCTTAACCCTCTTGCCCTTGTGGGTGAAAGTATAGGTGTTTATCAACCCATTATGAACAACTCACTTGTCAAATTGCCACGGTCGACCCAACAATATATGGCATGCGCTCATGGGAACAACATCACAAATAACATAATCATCGTAGTTAGCACCAAAAGACAAATTCACTAGGACTTGATTGGTTACCTTAATGCCATCTTGGCCGTTGAGCCATTTGAGCGAATAAGGACGAGGATGAGGTAATAATGGTAATCCGAGCTTTTCAACCATATAAGTCGATGCAACATTGGTACAACTCCCTCCATCTATAATAAGGTTGCAAACCTTTCCCCCGACGAAACACCGAGATTGAAAAATCATCTCCCATTGGGCCTTGTAAAGAGGGTTTTCATGAGTGTGCAAAACTCGCCTCAAGACATGAGCGTCACCTTGTACATGCGGCACGGGGGCGGCATCCTCCTTTTCACTAGTGACTGCATCCTCAACCACCACTTCGGAATCATCCCGTGCTACTTGCAAATCCTCATCAATATCCTGGACCTTCTTGAGGGTCAAGGTCCGTCGGTTATGACAATCCGCCTGATAGTGTTCATATCCATAGCATTTGAAACACTTTCTACCCGCCATACGCCGAGTAGGATCCGTAGGAGATGCCACAACAAGTCCCTTCCCCTTGTCGGTATGGGGTGTGGTAGGTAACTTGGGTGTCTCACTAGACTTGGGAGTGCCCGATTGAGGAGAGGGTCGGCTTGACGGTCGAAAGTAGGCGCGCGTCACCGGTTTGGAAATGGCCTTCTCTTTCCTCCGACGCTCAACCCGAAGAGCCAAACTGCACAAGTCATCCATGGAGTAGTAGGGTTGAACCTCAACTTTATTGGCAACCGCAGAGTCCAATCTATTCAAGAAACGCATCATGGTTTTCTCTTCCGGTTCTTGAAGGCCACTTTTAATGAGGAGTTGCTCGAACTCCGAGATGTAATCGCTGACGGATCGCCTGCCCTAGGTGAGAGCATATAATTTCCTCAAGACGTCCTGTTTGTAGGTGTTGGGCAAGAAACGACGATTCATCACTTGTTTGAGCCATGTCCAAGTAGAAATCCTTGCCCGACCTTCTCGAGCCAGTTGTGCCTTCATATTCTCAAACCAAAGCAAAGCGGCTTTGGTGAGTTTCAAACTTGTGACCTTATATGCCTTCTCATCATCATATTCCTTAGTCTCAAAGATCCTATCCATCAATTCGACCCATTCGATGTATTCATCCGGATCATTGGTACCATTGAACTCGGGGATGTCGATCTGACGTCTTGGAAATCGTCACGAGGGGGCCTATCATGCACTTCCTAATGATATTGACGTCGAGGGGAGCCTCTAGCATCGTCACTCGACTCAAAGTTGGGAGGAGGACGGATAAGGCTCGGTGCGCGCCTTCGACATTCGTTTTGGGGTTGACCTTATCGTTGCGTAGTCAGGGTGTTCACTTGTGCCGCAAGTTCCCGAAGAGCTCGTTCGATATTGACGTTATGATTCTCAAGGAAGGTGAACTGTTCGTCCATGGTGCTGAGTCGGTCCTCAATACCTTGAGCTCGAGGACTTCTCCGGTGGCTTAGTTCCTCTCGATCGGAATTATCTTGTCCATCCATATCGAGGGAAGGGTAAAGGACGGTATGTGTTTGGGATATTTTGTGGAGTTTGGGGGTTTTCTTGTTGTTGGCTTGTGTTTGGTTAAGGGTTCTTTGTGTTTTTTTTTTCCACTCAGACATTTCATCGAACACCTTGCGGCACAATTTTCCCACTTCTCCTCAAAGCTCCAAAATGCTTCCAAAACACCAAATACAAACACAATACAATGTATTCCAATACTCTTGGATAGCACAGGGGTTGGGGAACACCAATAGATGCAAGAAATCCAACAAAACCCAATACTAGAGAAATACTACCAAGAACAATGAAAAACAACTCAAGCAAATAAATAACTAAGGCTCTGATACAAATGGAGCGTTACCGATCGTGTGGAGGAAGATTGGTTGCTTGAGTAATGAAGCATAACAAGAAGAAGAGCTCGAATAACAATGGAGATAATAGGAGACTTTGGCAAAGAAGGTCCACCACCTTAGTCTAACATTTCACCATGATTAATTAGGAGTAATCCACCATCAACCATTAAAGAAATGACTTGAACACCACCAAATATTACTTGGATAAAGTAAACAAGGTTTTTGAGAGAACAAGGGAGAAACCTTAACAATGCATTAGCATATCATAATATTATAAAACCTGTCTTGGGAAATGGGAAAACAAGGCATTTATACTAAACATAAATTAGGCCCAAAACTCAGCAAAAACGCAACAGACACGCGCGTGTTGCAAGCCGGTCGCAGGCGCGACACCCTTTTGCCTCCCCCAGCCCAACGTCCAGCCGTGGAGTGTCGCGGGCGCTCTAGGTTGTGTCGCGGGTGCGACAGTTCAACCAGCACGATGTTACAAGCGCGACGACCCTGTAGCGGGCGTGACCCAGCTCTGCTCCAGATGCGCGATGCCCTCGTCACGGTCATGACCCCCATTTGTTCCCTTTGCTTCTCGACTTGCCGTGATTCTGGAACTTTATTGCTTTCGGGATTACACCCAAACCTCGATACCTCCTAGCTTCCACTCTCGGGACGGCCCGATCCGGTCCCGAGGCCTCTAGGGTCGGTGCATCAAACGAACCCGCCTAAAAGGTCCCGGGGCCCATCCATTGGATGGCCGAGACTAGCCTCGCAACTCCGAAAGTGACCGGGAATTGTAGTTCAAGGCTCGAGATGGACGTGGCGGCTCGCTTGGCGGAGATCACAAGCGCGGAGAACAGAACCCAGACCTCTTCAGTATGCAACAAGCTCTTTAAACCCTCCCGGTAGCCCGGGTGGTTGAGTGTGGTCTCGTGAGGGTTTATAGAAGCTATACCCACAAAGACCGAGAGAATGAAGCAAAAAAGTAAGAAAATAAGTGAAAATCAAAACTTTTTACAAAGGAAAGGAGGAACTTATGACCGAAGTTCTGCATAAGCCATTCACATAACATTGTTGATCAACCAAAAGCAGTTAATATATATATATTATTCTAAAGACACTAGACACAGGTGAGACCAATGTTTTATATTTTCCACTTCAAACACCGCTCAACAGGTTCCTTGTGCGTAAGTACAAGTGTCTCTAGTTTATAATCGGTCAAGTCAAGGCAAGTTGGTCGAATCCCGGTTATTCTCACATTTACGCTCATTTTTTTAATTATCAACTCGACATGCATTGCTCCCGCCCTATTTAGTGTCACACTTAGCTTGGTGAGGGCCATCGGTTACATAGGGGAAAGTTTTGCACTTTATTTATTCATTTCTTTTCATTTCCGTTGGTATGTTTTGAGATATAGTGTTGCCCATTTGCGGTTTACTCTTCCAGCATGGTTCTTTCCATATGTAAATGATGTACTTAAGGGACGAGGGGTTGCGAATCATGTACGTCAACCACATTGGTAAACCAACTTTCAAGCATATATTTTTTTTCATTTCTTTTGGGTTATTGGATGACAATATACTGACCTTTAGGGGTATTGGATTGTAATATACCAACCTTTACTATTGGACAACAATATCCCTAATCTTTTTACTTAGGTGAGATTATTATACCAATAGTGACTAAGGGGTTGTTGACTGGTTAACTGGTCTCTGTTATGACGTGACAGGTGGAGGGAGAATAACTGACCCTTGCCTAGTAACCCGCGTTAACCCCTCAGTTTTTCTCACAAACACACGTTTAAAAAAAAAATCGGCCCTAACACAAAGACTAACGGGGTGGTGAACCGGTCTTCGTACTAACGTGACACACAACCAACCAATGTCTTGTAACGCGGGTTAGTGAGAAAAACTAAGGGGTTAACGGGGTTATTGGGCTGGAATAGCTTTTTTCCCTTCGCCAGCCATGTTAGCGCGCATGGAGACCGGTTCACCACCCCCTTAGTTACTGTTGGTATAATAATGTCACCTAGGTAAAGGTTGTCCAACAGTAAATGTTGGTATATTACAATCCAACACCCCCAAAGGTCGGTATATTATCATCCAAAAACCCTCTTTTTTTTTCTTTTTCTTTGATTTTATGTTGGGCTTTTTAGGAATTTGAACGATTCACCAAAAAGGGGTTACCCTCCCAATTAAGTTTGCTCCATACATATGAAGTACTTAAGAGGTGTGAGTGCCGCTCACTCACACCAACCCTTGTTGATAACACGAAAAGCCGAAACAAACAACCTCCTAAGCCAAAATAAATACAAATATAAACTAGAGGTGAAAGAAAGGTAAGGACACAACTTTGCAAAAAGTGAAGAAGTTTCTCGAATATATTTCATGGTAACACCTGAAGAAAAGGTTTGGCAGGCAAATATTGACCGTATTTGACCAAACAACTCAAGTATCTAAGCGGATAAATACATAAATACGAGCATAAGCTACTCCTAAAGAAGAATTTTTTTTTGTTTGGAATTTTCACTTAATTTTTTTCCTTTTCTCATTTTCTCAACAATTCAAAATCTAAACAAAGCAACAAAACACAAAATAAAACAAAACAAGACAAAACAAAATAAAACATTACAAAACGAAGAAATCCTAAAGCTACCCAAGCAAGAATACCCCCCTCCCCCTTCCACACTTGAATCTTAGAATGTCCCCATTGTGAAGATAAGAGTCTCAAAAGGCCGAAAACAAACACATAAAAACATGCAAATACACAAAAAAGGGTGGTGACCAAGCCACACGACTTCAATATCCAAATATCCAACACAAACACTCCATAGGGCGCACCACTATAAGAGAAAACTAAGCATGCAAGGAATATATGTACAAAACAAAGGTAATGAAAAATGAAGTGTGGAGCGAGCTTACCGAGTAGGCCTTCATAGTGCACATGTGGAAAGCTCAACCCACGAAGAACGAAAACACAAAAAGGGTTAGGAAAAAAATGCAACCTAAACTATATGCTCCAAGCTAGTGTGCAACGAAATTAAAATGCAAAACTAATCAACGAGATACGACATCTAGCAAAGACAAACTTAAATGTTGAATGCGTGCATGACACTAAGCTAATTGTGGAAATCAAACTAAACTAGAAAAGCGAACTACAAAACTAAAAAAAGAAAAGTTATTTACAAATGTACATAATCTGGGATGAACCCCAATCTATATCTCGATGTTATTGAGGAGGGAATCGGGGGTGACACTTCACCAAACACACCAAACATCAAACGAAGACAAATAGAGACTCATGAGATAGTAATTTTCGAAAAGAGGAGGGATGAGGGGACGATAACACCCTCAAGGAGCATAACAAAGCCAACAAGTACTACCCAACCTACCATGAGTACCCTCTACGCATGCAATGCAAAGTAATGTAACTATCAACAAATGAGATTAGGGAGGGAGTGGGGAAACTTACAATCAATGGTCGGCATTCCCGTGTGGGCATGGTGGTGGAGGATAGACCTGATGATGCCATCCAGCCGGTGTCAGTTGGCGGCCACCCTCCGAATAGTAGTGATAGGCCATGTCCGTGAGCATCTAGCTCTAGTAGTAGGAGTGGTTAGCTTGTTGGTTGAGAGAGCGTTTTATGTCTGCAAGAATTGAACCTCGCGTTTCTAAGGTGGATAGGATCCATTTGATCATCGTTCAATTCTGGCTAACCTCCAAAGAGAGGTGATTGAGGTTGTAGTGAACCTCGTTGATCTCTCGGCGGAACTCATGATAATCCCATGGCTCATCTCCTTGCTCTCCTTCTCCATAATCCTCTTCTTGGTCCCCATACTCCTCTTCTTTCTCCATGCTCTTCCTCTTTTTCCTCTTGGACTGCCCAACCTCCACCTTGCTCCCCCAGCTCCTCATACACATTCATTGCAACGAGCCTCGTGTCCCCCAATCTTGGCTATATAACCAATCCTCACGTTGCGAGATATCTATGAGGCGCTCTACGTGGTCAATAAAGAGAGTGGTTATGACGTTGTTTGGCTCCGTGGCATGGAGGTATGTCATCTACCATCTCCACGGCACCATGATATGCATTTTGATGAGCCGGACGCCATCAAGCGGAACCGAAATAAAATGTGCGTTGTACTTCCTGAGATAAGAGCCAAACCTGGCCATCTCAAGGAAGTAACATATGATGTGGCCCATGCTGATTGTGAACCGACACTGCGAATGACTGGTCTCTCGCAGCTGATGGAGGATGCAAGAACGAGTGCTGACCTGTGTCCCCTTGACAATGTTGTAAAGTACAAAGAGATCATCCTTACACATTTTCTCGACCCTCATCTCTCCCGAAAATCGAGTTGGTAATGAACCGGTGGAAGATCCGAACGGTCGAGTTGCAGAAGTCTCAACCTTTTGAGTTTTGGAGGTGGTGAAAACGCTTCAATCCTCCCCTAGTCTGTACTCCCATGTGACGCCAACAAGTGAGGTCATGCATGGCCTCGTGCTTATCAAAATGTACAGTCTGGCCATAAAAGAGCCTATCCCAGGGTAGTCCCAAGAGGTCGTTGAATTACTCGACCGTGTACGAAAGCTCCTTGTTTTAGACGTAGGTTGTGAAGGAGGCCGTGTTCATCCCATCGCCGATGTAGACACCGAATTTCGTTCCGAGAAAATCCATCGACAAAAATCGAGAACAAAAGGAAATCAGAATCTGGGCCCAAAATTGGTTGCCAAGGCCACATGGCCTTATCTAACCAAGAAACCAGGCCCAGTGCAAGAAAAAGGCCCATGAATGTCATCATGGCCGCATGGCCAACGCAATTGCAAAGACAGCCCACGCCTTGCCATGTCACCAATCCGTGTAATTAATTGCTATTGGCCGCATGGCCTACGCTGTTTAAATCAGATTTTCGTGCCTCGCTTCCACCAGCTGATCCTACGATCTTCGCCATGGTGCCTTTGACTCATGCAGAGTCAAAGGCCATGCAGCCATGTATTGATTACGGGCATGAAATGGGTATTATGCCCCCTCCTTCTATAATCATGCCCCCCTCTTCCACCACTAAATACCCCCTCATTTCACCATCAAATTCATCAACAAACATTATCAACAATCCTCTCCCATTTCTGTCTAAAAAATTCCTCTCCTATTCTCATACAAAACGTCCCAAAGTTATTGTTGTATCGAAATTCAATGCCGTGCGATGCACCCGTCTCGGTTGTCTACCTTCTCCATTAGCACTTGCGATCATGCAAGGTTTGATCATTCGTTTGTCTGCCATTTCATAATCATATAATTATAGTGTTGATCATCTTTGTACATGATTTTGTAAATAAACACCATACTCGCATCATGAGAATATAATATTGTGAAACCTTTTAAACTTCTCCCCGCTCTCTTTCATTTCAAATTCAGTTTTAGTAAAGTCTGTTTTTATAGGTGAATCCAAGAGTTCTTTAATTCTTGGATTCATAATCATACCCCCGAACTTGGAATTCAAGTTCGTAAACTGGAGTTTATTTATTCTTTATGGTTCGTTGATTTCCTTAAATCAACTGACAACTCCTTTTGCACCTTAATCTGTAAAACTCACCTCTGTGTTCATCATTTTAGTTTAATCAAGATGGATCAATGTCTTCCTCGACATCTATATTGAAGAGCTGACCAAAGAGAAATGGGAGTAAAACCTAGCCAAGGCCATGCGACCATGGCTGATTTCTACCCCCTTTTCTCCAAGTTTGGGCACCAGTGGATCCCTACCCAGACCCTTGCCATGGCCACATGGCTTAGGTGTCAATCCAATGACCCTAGTGCCCCTTACGAGCCGCAATCTGGATCCGAGCATGATATGGTTCAACATAAAGAATGGAGGGTCTTATTTAAAGAATCAAAGGAAAAGGGTTTTATTTAAAGAATAAAAATATCCTTATTTAACATTAAGCAACCTTAGTTGGCTCCCAATCACAATCTAATTAGCGCATTAGGAAAAAGAAAGGTGTACAATCATCTCCTTTTCCCGGGGTCCTACAACCGACTAGGTTAAAAGAGCTTAGAAACTCTAGGACATGTTGGTCATAGATTGGTGTATCAATTTGGATAATTGTCTCCAAACCTAGGATCTTAATCATGCAGTCTAGACTTTGTTTACAGAAAACTGGAGTCAAACCTAATTTACTAATATCGTAACATTCAACACTTTTGGATTTTTCGGGGTTTATATCATTACCTCCTTAAAAGAAGTTTCGTCCTTGAAACTTAAACTTTAACCTAACAGTTCGGTAATTATCATAACGCAGCTGGTCTTCCTAAAACTTGAGGTCTTACAAATCGCTCGAAATAACGCCAGAATAATTCATAGTCAAATTGAAGAAAATCAAGAAGTCCCATATTTTTAGATTTTTGAAATTTTAATTTTTATTTGATTTTTGAAATTTTAAGAAAGTAATAAAAACCTAGTCAACCAAAGTGACTTCATCTAATGGCAGTTGGGGAACAAATCCCCGGTGATGGCGCCAAAAACCTGATACTGCCGCAAGTGCACGGTGTACAATGTAGTATATCAACGTCGTTCTCTCAGGGACTTTTTCAACTATGTACACACTAAATTATTTCACTACAAAGGATGCTAGGTCGTCTTAAGTGTTTATATGTTTGTAAGATTTTAAACTAAAACAAGAAAAGTTATACACTTAAAGAGTTCTAACAAATAATTGAGGGAGTTCAGGGGAGTCCACTTTAGTTAATTAATCGATTAGGAGCTAATTTAGTGCAAGGTAATATTGATAGTGTCGGGGTCTGTTTAGACCCAATTCTGTGTCTAAATACCGCCTAAATCCTTAGGCTTTTAACTCGTTTCGTGGTTTAATTTCATAGTTTTTAATGCGTTTTTTGGTTATTTTGTAGATCTTGGAGCTTTCACTGAAAACGTAGCAAAACGGGCCTTTTTATAGCATTCTTGGTGATTTCCCGAGCTGAGCCGGACCGGAAAATGAGGTGGAGTCGACCCGGGACCACACTCCCAACCTTTGGTGCCAATTAGTGAAGTAACGCATGCTACGACCCTCGGATCGAGCGTTACATGCTTCGGAAAGAAGGAAGAACAAAGGGAAGGAAGCGGCGTAGCCCCACCACGAGCATAGCACCGCTACCATAGGGGTAGCGCCGCCACCATAGAGGTAGCACCGCGACTGTGCTCAAAGTCACCACGGATTGTCATCGAAGAAGGTAGCGCCGCTACCATATGGGTCGCGCCGCGACCTCACGATCCGAAGACCGTACCTACGGTCTCCAGGACCGTACCTACGGTCTCTCGAAGCTCGAAAACTCCCGACCTTTTTCGCTGGACAGAACATGACCGTGGCCACGGTCTCCTAGACCGTGACCACGATCCCCCTATGTTCTGCGCATGTTTTCGGCCTGAAGTGCTGCGTTTTGCCAACCAATTTTCACTTGTATATATATATCTCTTTCACGATTTCTTAGGAGAGCTATCTGGAGATAGACTTGGACATTTTTCCAACCTTGTAATTAGGGATTTTAGAGAGAGATTAGTAGGAGATTAATCTAGGGTTTTGGAGATTAGTGTTTGTTATTGAAGATTTGGAGATTCAAACAATTGAAAGATTGTTGGGTCATCTTTTTATTGCTTTCTCTTGTTCATCTACAACACTTTGATAAGTTTACTCTTCCCTTAACTCCTTTATTAATTACTTTGCTAATTACTTTGCTTGTTCTCTAATTGTTCTTGCTTGTTATTTGATTATCTTGCTTGTTTATGGTTGTTTGATGTTAGAAATCATGTTTAGGTTTGGTTTGGATGTTGTTAGCATGGTTAGTGTTATGATTAGTGGCTAGAAACCCTATGGGTTAGGGGGTAATTAAGGGTGTGAATGGGTGATTAGGTTTGGGTTTGCAATTTTAGTGAATAATTAGTTAGGAAATCGATTTCCCAATCCTATCCTTCCCTCAAGTGGGATGTATTTAGGTGCGAAAGCATCCCGAATACATCCAACACTTGTTGGAAGGTAGGAATTAGGATAGTTAGTATTCTAGTTCGCGAAAGCGAATAGAAACTAACTAGGAAATTCCGTTCCTTGAACTCCCTAGGGTCTGTCGATGGACTTTGGGGAAGTTAATCCGGACTATCCTTGAAAGAGGAAGCCCGATGGGTATTTTCTAACGGAGTTACCATTTGATTTCCCCATCTCATTACTCTCTTGTTGCAAAACCCATTTCCTCATCCCCGTTTGCATCCCGAAAACCTCTGAAGCCCATTTTCCATTCCTTGACCGACCTTAGCTTTGTTTCTTGCGTTGTGATCCCTTCAAACCGATATCCTTACCTTAGCAATCTCATCCCGACCATTGAATTAGTTTCTATGACCAAGGCCGCCATCTCCCTGAGAGAGAAAGTCAAAACCGAGGTCTTACAAACCGCTTTACACAAAATGGCGCCGTTGCCGGGGAGCCAGCACCCCTAGTTTTAGTTTCTTGGTTTTTGGTTATTTGAGTTTGCTTTCACGCTAGAAATCAGTTTGTGTCAATCCAAATGAATTTGATGCTTCTTCATTTTTTGTAGGAGTCTTCACGTTCTAATGGGTGAAGCTCAAGCTGGTTCACCTCGTACCCTTCTATCATACGCCGTTCCATCATTGGGTACGATATGGCTACAAACATGTCCACTTGGTTCTTATTCTTCATGGGAGGCACTCAAAGGAGATTTTCTTCACCGTTTCTTTACGGCGGAGGAGACACACCGACTTCGAGCAGAAATTTTAAGTTTCAAGCAAGGGCCGGGAGAGAGTCTTTTCGACGCTTGGGTGAGATTTAAGAGTCTTCAACGACAATGCCCTCATCATAATTTACCGGATTGGATGTTGCTTCAACATTTCTATCATGGGCTCCGTGGTCCTCTTAGAGAATCTGTTGATCATGCGTCCGGAGGGATGTTTCTAAAGAAGACTGCGGAGGAAGCCAACATTTTTCTTCACGAGCTATCTCAGAATGTTCCTAGTTGGGGAGGCGTCCAAAATTCAGGAAATGGGGACTATTCTTTGGAACACAACCCCACTATCAAGCTTCTAATGGCCACCGTCCTTGATTTGCAGAAGAAGATGGTGGATGATGAGGTTTCCAACCAGTTGAATTTAGCCCGAGGCATGCAAGCCCTTGCATCCACACTCGTTCCTAATGTGCAATCTTGTAAGTTGTGTTTTGGTCCACATCTCGAGCATCAATGTGTGGAGTATCGTAAAGTAGAACAGGTGAATGCCATCTATTCCAACCAACTTTATTCCCATTCTTATGAGAATTATGAGCCTAGTTACACCACATTTGTCAACACGGTGTTTAACCCTGTTTCTCAACCTTATGGCCATCATGCATATTTTCAAAAAGAGTTCTCGCATCATCCCGCCCCACAACCCCAATTCTCTCAACCATCCGAAGATACTATGATTGAAAAGTTATTGCAACAAATTGTGGCTAATCAAGAAAGTGAAGGTGCTCGCCTTAGAGACCTTGAAACCCAAATGACCCAAGCGGATTTAGAAGTTGAGCAAAACATAGTTGAGGAAAAGGAGGATGATGTTGTGGTTAATGAGGCCGAGGATGAAGAAAAAGAGAAGTTGGAAGAGAGGGTAGAGATTGAGAAAAGACGACAGAAAGGAAAGGAAGTTTTGAAGGAAGATATTCATGAAAACCTTTTGGAGAAACCCGTTCCATATAGACCACCAGCTCCATTTTCCGGGAGATTGGTTCAACACAAGAATGATGAGAAATTTTCCAGATTTATCGATATGATGAAGAAGCTCCAAGTTAATATACCATTTCTAGATGCTATGGCGGAGGTCCCTTCTTTCAAGAAACATCTGAAGGACCTTTTGACAAACAAGAAAAGAATCAAGGAGTCATCGACCGTTCATCTCACAGTTAGTTGCAACGCCATTATGGGAAGCAAGTATCCCGAGAAACTAGCCGATCCGGGTTGTTTCTCTATTCCATGCTTAATTGGTGATATGAGGATTGATAATGCATTATGTGACTTGGGGGCAAGTGTGAGTGTCATGCCGCACTCTATATGTAAGAAGCTGAACATTGATGACTTGACCCCTACAACTATCAACTTGCAACTTGCGGACCGAAGTGTTAAGAAGCCCTTGGGAATATTAGAAGACATCTTGATTCAAGTGGGAAGTTTCCTTATCCCTTGTGACTTCGTTATTTTGGAGATGGATGAGGATTGGAGAAATCCTATTATTCTTGGTCGACCCTTTTTAGCCACTGCAGGAGCTACCATAGATGTGAAAAGAGGCCGCTTGTCTCTTCATGTGGGTAAGGATTATATTGCTTTTGACATTGACCCTTCAAGGGTGAAATCCCACAAGGAACCTCACTTTAGGGCTAATGCGGTGTTAGGCATCTTGGATGAACCACAAAAGGAGTCTTATTTCCTTGATGTTGAGCCCGATGATTGGGGAGAAATCAAATATCTAAGGGATTCGCATCCACTTCCAAGTGAATTTGAGGATATCTACTATGATCATCCTCTCAAAATTATTCCATGGCGCGCGGAAGGAGATTTCTTTGAGCGAAACCTATGTTGAGTGCAACAACGTCAATGCAATGATTTTCAAAGGTCCTAGGCACGGTAAACCACCAAACACCAAATTGAAGTTACTTTCTACTTCTATTTCTTCATGGCCTACAAGTTTTTAAGGAAGCGAGCTTCGTTCATTCCCAAAGTTAGGAAGTGTTAGAAGAGAAGAAAGAAGCGTTGGTGGAGGAAGCCAAAGAAAATTATACCCGGATTTCCTAGGAGAATGACCAAACCACCGGAAGAGTATTCCATGACAACCACAACTCTTTTTAAGAATCGTGGGAAAAAGAGGAAGAAGAATTGGTGGAAAAGGTTGATAATGTTTTTGGTTTGTGTCCCAAGGATTCCAAGAATCAAGTAAAGTATTTAGGTTAAGCTAGGGACCTAAAACTAGCGCTCTATGGGAGGCACCCCATAATTTTTAAGTTCCTTTCTCATTCTTTTTAGTTTTTGCAATTTTTGCAATTTTATTCTTTTTCTTCTCTTTAATTTTTCCGTTTAGTTTTCTTTAGGTTTTTCTATTTTTCTTGTCTTTTTAATTTTTCTTTATTTCTTTCTTTGTAATTTGATGTATTAGTTTTAAGTTCAAAAGAAAAAGTTTGAAAAAAAAAGAGGAAAAAGGAGGTGGAAAATAGAAAAAGATGAAGTTGAAAATAAGAAAATTGGAGCTTGGAGGGAGGAAGTAGTGTGAGTGATTTTGGTTTTTGAAAAAAAGAATGATGTTGAGAGAATTTGAGAGTAAGAAAAAATAAATTCTAGGTTGACTGTGAGGAAGTGTGGAAAAATCGAGTGTTGAAGTGTGAAGGTTTTTGGGAGTTTGTATTTCTGAAGTGTTGAAAACAATTTGGAAGAATTGCCAGCAAGTAGGTAGCAGGCGCTACCCAATGTGTAGCACCCGCTATACAGCGTACGGCAGCAGCAACGAAGCGCCAGGAGCCGACCGCAGCTACGACAAAGGAAGACCGTGCCTGCGGTGAGACGAGCAGCGCCCAGCAACTCCCGCAGCTTTCACCATGTCGCGCCCGCAACAGTGTCGGTCGCGCCCGCGACCTGACACTGTCAGCGGCTTATCTCGGCCCTAAAACCCCGACTTTTTTCACTTCTCTCATTTCTTTTCTCACACACTCGACTCTCCCCCTCTCTACCAGCCTACGCGACCGCAAAGACCCCCCCACACTCACACCCTTCCATCCCTCTCATTCATCAATTCGACCCACATCTCTCCTCCATTTTCGAAACCTTGCCCTAATTCCTCTCCTCTGCTGCGAAACTTGCTGCTGGAGTTTCGATTTCTGCCCAGATATTGTCCTAGCTGTGCGATATTGTTCAAGCTCTGGTTCCACACATCTAAGTGAGGTATTCCTTGTATCAATTGTGCGAAACCCTCTCCCTTTCTCTTGCATTTGGTCCATTCGTCATGCTCTGCTGGGTTAGGGTTAGAATTTGTCAATTTTTACACATAAATTCTGCCTCACTGTGTTGCTGAATTCGATTTGTTGTGTTCTTGCTCAGTGTTGCGTGTGTTAGATTGCTGTTTTTCACCTGTTGAAACACACACACACAGTGACCTATTTCAGTGTGTTGGGTGCCTTGTGTTGAACTCGAATGCTAGGTTCTTGTGTGGTGTTAGCGCGATTAATTGTTGCAATTCGTCTGTCAAAACACAAGCATGCTAGTCACACTAAAAGTTTGTCAATTTTCTGTGCATAATCTTGCTTTGCTGTGGGCTGAGTTTGAGTCCTATGTTTTTGCACTAGTGTCTTGAGTATTTAGTTGTGATTCTTCATTCGTTGAAACGCTTACAAATAGGCTGTGCTAAAAGCCTCTACCCAGAATCATACACTTGCACAACGCACTTAGACTAGTGTGCTATTCCTTTTGTACTCTGTTTCTGTTTGTTGTGTGTTATTTGGTTCATTTTGACAAGCAAAATCGTTCCTCTTTGGTGAATACAAGTTCAAAGTGCTTCGATATGAGGTAATCTTTAGTGAATTTTGTGCATAAGCTTTTCAAACTCACATGTTTGTTGCTTGTGTCGAATTTTTGTTTACCTTTGAGATTAGGCACTATTATTCCTAAAAGTTCTTGCCGAGCCTTGCTTTTGGTTCATCATGAGTGGAAAGAGCAAGCGTTCACGAGTCAAGGAAGCTTCTTCATCGCAACTCGGTCCATCTTCTTTCACAAAGGACCGTTACAAAGCGCAACCGGCCACATTAATTCGATGTGAGCCTGATGCGAATGTGACCTTCCGAGACGAAAAGCATAGACAACGGTATGAAACGCTCCAAGCACGGAAAATATGTGCACGGGATATCTATGATGCGGCAACAATCGAAGCCATCCATTGCAAGCCAAGCTTCGATTATCTCATTTGTGTTCTTGGTTGGGAGGTATTCATCATGATCGATGAATCGATTGTGGACCAGCCCATCCTCGAATTTTTAAGCTCCTTGAAAGTTCACAATGATGGCAAGAAAGATGCGCATTTTGAATACCGGGTCGCCAACAAAGATAAGAAGTGCACCTTGAAGCGTTTTTGCCGAAGGTTGGGGTTGCCCGAGGATGGGAGATTTTATGAGCGACGTGCGAATTTTGATGAGCAGCAGGCAATGAAGGACTTGACCTGTTGGAGGAGGATGAATCATGGCACGAGAAATGGACAACCACGCTATCAATGCTCCCGCAACTCTAAGGGGCGTGATTTTTGCAATCTAGTTGTTCGAATCTTCCATAGAATCGTGACAAGTTCAGTGTTTGGGAGAGATGATGGACGCCCCAAGGTTCGGAAAGATGATCTCTTTGTGATCTACAATGCAATGAGGGGTAAAAAGGTAAACACCGGATCTTGCATTCTACATTGCCTTTGGGAGATTAGCATGGAACCCCGACCTACTACTATTGGGATGGGGCACATCATCTGCCACTTCCTAGTTCAAGAGGGTTTCAGAAATATTTGAAGAAGTGGACTCCACGCTATCATCCGGATCCTATCGACAAAGTCCGGTTGTAGAAAATCAATATCCTCGCCAATCACCCAACTGCCACGGTCTATTGCCATGGGCATGACAGCAAAACAGAGATTCTCTTGGACCCGGACTATGCTGAACAATGGTTGGATATCACTAAGGAACGCAACTGGTCTTGTGGTCAGGTTCCTAGTGATCACAAGGTGGGTGGTCCAGATGTGTCTAGTGGTGAAGAGGAGGACAATGAAGAGGAAGAAGGGGAAGAAGAAGTAAATGAGGAAGAAGAAGAGGAGGATCCCAGCCATGGCGAAGCTAGTGGAAGTAGAAATCATCCATGGAAAGCTTCGCTTTAGCATCTCAACTCTCAATTTGATCAAATGAGGGTTGACCTTCGAAAACAACGAACGCTACTCCAAGGTCAGCATAATCTGTTGGAGACCCAACAAGAGTTGCTACATGCCCAGCAGTCTACGCTCAACAATGTGCATGCACATCTTTAAAGGCACGAGGTGTACCTTCAACAACAAAACCAGTATTGGCGTGACTGGGGGTATTATCACTACTCCATTGCAAACCATCCCCCGGCACCACCAGAGTATATAAACCGCCACTACCCCACCTACTTTCCATACTATCCATATCCTCCCCCGGGAGGATCCGAGTATTGATTTGTAAGTGTCCCCATTCCCACTTTACTCTCTTCATTGATTTTATTTACATTGTTAGTGTTAGATAAGTGTGGGGGAGTGCTTTATGGAAAAGCTAGGAGGTGTGTCGGTTAGTTGGTTTTGTTGAGTTCGTTGTCCCCATGGTTTGAGTTGTTTTGTTTTCATTGCTTCATCATTAATTAGGCCGGTTATGAGAGTTGATACACCCTCAATTCCCGCCTCAAACTAGTGAGATTCCGGGTTGAGGTTAGTTAGTGTCAATGTAAATATTGTGAATAGTTTGTCTTTTCTTTAGCTTTTAGTCTCTAGTGTCTTGTTTTGTTTTTGTTTTTGTTTTTTTCTTCTTTTATGCATGCGAACACCCACACTTATTATGTTTTTCTTGTTTATTCCTAACACGAGTGTGATATTTTCCTGGATCGCGGATTGGTTCGCTATTTATTTGAAGACCCCGAGGTAACCTCTTTTCGCACTCTTTGAATGTGTATATATTGATCCTTGTTGCATGCTTGATTTTTCTTTTGGGTGGCGAGCCCCTTTGAGTGTTTGTGTTGGGATTATATTGCTGTTGGAGCCGTGTGGGCTCGGGTCGCCACCATTTGCTTGATAGTTGTTTTTGTTTGTTTGTCTTTATAGGTTCTCTACCTTTTTCTTGTGGCACCTTCCCACAATGAGGACATTGTGGCGTTTTAAGTGTGTGTGTGGGGGAGGGGGGGAGATATTCTGTTTCAAGGGCAGATCACCTAGTAGTTTTGATCTTTGTTTTCTTAGTTTTTATGTGAAAAAGGAGAAAAAAGGGAGTGAAAGCCTTAAAAGTTTTTCTTTCAGTTTTGTTTTCGCTTTGTTTTTGCTTTGTTTCTTGGATCTTGTTTTCGAAATTGAGAAGTCGTTCTTAATCTTCTTTAAAAGAAACCGGTCTGAGCGTTTTCGACCCTGTCTCGGGTACTAGTCATGACTTATTACTTTAGATGTCCCTCATCAAGTGTCTAGTGAAACCCCCGTTTCTTTTCACGTTCTGGTTGATGTCGGGAGATTCTTAGGGTTTGTGTCCGAGCTTGTTTTGTTTCCCTTTTTAGCAAATGCAAAGTCAAAAAGAAAGAAAAAGAAAGAAAAGCTACAATAACCGGATTAAGTGGAGCGTGTCGTTGAATGACATCAACCACAATACACTTAGCCAACCTACACGGGCCCGGTATTAGCGGTACGACGCTATTACCCCTTAAGCTCCTCCCATATTGAATTCTCGGCGGAGGTGTGTATGGAAAAGACTGTATTGGGAGGTAAAACCCCATATTTGGGCCGTCCAATTCCCGAAAGTAAGGCTAATACCGACCTATAAAAAGAAAAAAAAAAGAGAAAAAGAAAAAACAATTTTGTTGGGATTACCCAACCCCAAAAAGAAAAGTTTGAGCATTAATAAAGTGTGGGGCCTCTCCTTGCATCACCTACGGCCCTCACCAAGCCAAGGGCGACCAAATGCGAGGAAGGGCAGCTCGTTCCTTGTTCGTTTTGTTGTTTTTGAGCTCGGGCATGAGTCCTTGGAGTCTTTTGGATTCGGTTGGAACCCACTACCACTTACGCACATGGGGTTTTGCTTGACATTAGGTGTCGGACATCGAAAATTTCAAAGACTGACTTTTGCTTAGGATAGGTGTTTGTAAGACGCTCATAACGGTTCCTTTTGGAGGTTTAATAACGTTTTCCTGATTTTAGATTTCGAGATCTTTTGAAGCAAAGCTGTTGTTTTTCTTTTCCTTTGTTTTCTTTGGTTTTGTTTTCACTTTCCCTCTCTCCTTTTTCTTTGGCATTTGTGGGTATAGCCGCTACAAACCCTCACGAGTCCATCTCGTCCACCCGGGCTGCCGGGGGGTTCAAAGGGCTTGGTGCATACGCTAAATGCACTCGTTTCCTCCCACGAAATAGGAGTTGGTGTTTAGTTTTTCTTATTTGTTTTGTCTTGTTTTGCTCGGGACAAGCAAAAGTTTAAGTGTGGGGGGGTGTTTAGACCCAATTCTGTGTCTAAATACCGCCTAAATCCTTAGGCTTTTAACTCGTTTCGTGGTTTAATTTCATAGTTTTTAATAAGTTTTTTGGTTATTTTGTAGATCTTGGAGCTTTCACCGAGAACGTAGCAAAACGGGCCTTTTTATAGCATTCTTGGTGATTTCCCGAGCCGATCGAGCCGGACCAAAAACCGAGGCGGAGTTGACCCGGGACCACACCCCCAACCTTTGGTGCCAATTAGTGAAGTAACACATGCTACGACCCTCGGATCGAGCATTACATGCTTCGGAAAGAAGGAAGAACAAAGGGAAGGGAAGCCAAAGGGTAGCCCCCGCCACCCTGAGCGTAGCACCCGCTACCATAGGGGGTAGCGCCCGCCAACATAGAGGTAGCACCCGCGACCTGTGCTCAAAGTCAGCCACGGATTGTCATCTGAAGAAGGTAGCGCCCGCTACCATATGGGTCGTGCCCGCGACCTCCTGATCCCGAAGGAGACCGTACCTACGGTCTCTAGGACCATACCTATGGTCTCTCGAAGCTCGAAATCGCCTGACCTTTCTCGCTGGACAGAGCATGACCGTGGCCACGATCTCCTAGACCGTGACTACGGTCCCCCTATGTTCTGCGCGTGTTTTCGGCCTGAAGTGCTGCGTTTTGCCAACCAATTTTCACTTGTATATATATATCTCTTTCACGATTTCTTAGGAGAGCTATCTGGAGATAGACTTAGACATTTTTCCAACCTTGTAATTAGGGATTTTAGAGAGAGATTAGTGAGAGATTAATCTAGGGTTTTGGACATTTGTGTTTGTTATTGAAGATTTGGAGATTCAAACAATTGAAAGATTGTTGGGTCATCTTTTTATTGCTTTCTCTTGTTCATCTACAACACTTTGATAAGTTTTCTCTTCCCTTAACTCCTTTATTAATTACTTTACTAATTACTTTGCTTGTTCTCTAATTGTTCTTGCTTGTTATTTGATTATCTTACTTGTTTATGGTTGTTTGATGTTAGAAATCATGTTTAGGTTTGGTTTGGATGTTGTTAGCATAGTTAGTGTCATGATTAGTGGCTAGAAACCTTATGGGTTAGGGGGTAATTAAGGGTGTGAATGGGTGATTAGGTTTTGGTTAGCAATTTTAGTGAGTAATTAGTTAGAAAATCGATTTCCCAATCCTATCCTTCCCTCAACTGGGATGTATTTAGGTGCGAAAGCATCCCGAATACATCCAACACTTGTTGGAAGGTAGGAATTAGGATAGTTAGTATTCTAGTTCGCGAAAGCGAATAGAAACTAACTAGGAAATTCCGTTCCTTGAACTCCCTAGGGTCTGTCGATGGACTTTGGGGAAGTTAATCCGGACTATCCTTGAAAGAGGAAGCCCGATGGGTATTTTCTAACGGAGTTAGCATTTGATTTCCCCATCTCATTACTCTCTTGTTGCAAAACCCATTTCCTCATCCCCGTTTGCATCCCGAAAACCTCTGAAGCCCATTTTCCATTCCTTGACCGACCTTAGCTTTGTTTCTTGCGTTGTGATCCCTTCAAACCGATATCCTTACCTTAGCAATCTCATCCCGACCATTGACTTAGTTTCTATGACCAAGGCCGCCATCTCCCTGAGAGAAAGACAAAACCGAGGTCTTACAAACCGCTTTACACAAAATGGCGCCGTTGCCGGGGAGCCAGCGCCCCTAGTTTTAGTTTCTTGGTTTTTGGTTATTTGAGTTTGCTTTCACGCTAGAAATCAGTTTGTGTCAATCCATATGAATTTGATGCTTCTTCATTTTTTGTAGGAGTCTTCGCGTTCTAATGGGTGAAGCTCAAGCTGGTTCACCTTGTACCCTTCTATCATACGTCGTTCCATCATTGGGTACGAGAGGCAGTCCTATCACATTACCACCATTGCCACCCGATGCTGTGTTCGAGTTTAAACCGTACTTACTTGAAGTCTTCGAAAGAAACTCGTTTCATGGGGACGATGCTGCTGGAAGTCCCATTGCTCATATTGATAAATTCGAAGATCGGATTAGCTTTATACACATCCTGTAACACCCCGGGTATGTGGATAAAGTGTGGCTTAAGAGGATTGAAATGACTACTTATATCACCAAGGTGCACCTTCTTTTATGGTAGCTCATTCGTTGGGAACTTCTCAGTTAAGTGTGCTTGGCTGGGAGTAGTCAAAGGATGGGTGACCTCCTGGGAAGTTTTCCCAGGCAGCGTGTGAGCGAGGACGAAGCACGCTGGAAAGACTCGTGGTGATTTGTGGGGCCAGTCAGCGATCCTTGAAGCAGTTCTCAGTAATGTCTGCGGCCCGGGTGGGGTCGAGACATTACAGATGGTATCAGAGCCGACTCGCAACCGTGACCTGCGCCAGTGGACGGGAGAGCCATGGGCAGTCACCTAGCGAGGCAAAGATTCTGGATTGGATTATGACACAACGAGGACGTTGTGCGCTTAAGTGGGGGTGATTGTAACATCCCGAGTATGTGGATAAAGTGTGGCTTAAGAGGATTGAAATGACTACTTATATCCCCAAGGTGCACCTTCTTTTATGGTAGCTCATCCGTTGGGAACTCCTCAGTTAAGCATGCTTGGCTGGGAGTAGTTAAAGGATGGGTGACCTCCTGGGAAGTTTTCCAGCGGCTTGTGGCGAGGCGAAGCCTTTGGAAAGACTCGTGGTGATTTGTGGGGCGGTCACGATCCTTGAAGCGATTCTCGATGTCATGGCCCGGTGGGGCGAGAATTCTGATTTCATTTGACCACAAGAGATTGACCTGTAATCTCTGTGTTCCTGAGGGAGTTGTGTGAGGCTCAGCTGTGAGTGTTGAGTTCTCAAGTTGTAACTGTAGGAAGCCTTTGAGAGATTGTGGAGGTTTGAGAATCTCTGAAACACTGTTGTAATCCTCTGATAGTGCATTGTTCGTGATTTTTTCCTGGTTTGGGTTTTTCCACGTTGATTCCTTGTGTCGAATCCTTATTATTTTTTTCGCCCTTTATAATTGTTTTTCAGCTAACAATGCCCTCAGAATCCTAACAGTAGTGCGGTGGAGTACGACCTGATTAGTTTTTGAGACTATGTAATGTGTAAAGTCACGATCTATGTAGCCTAGTTGGGAGGGCTACATAGTGTGTAGGAGCACAACCTATACTAGGTGTGCCAAGATAGTGTGTAGACATAGCCACTAATTCCCCTATATAAGTAGGGGATTAATGGAGTGAGCCATTGTCCAGAAGGCCATGGTGTGAAATTATGCCAAGGGAGGGTCCTCTTTTGTCGTCATGGGGGCTTTGAGCACGACCTACGTCCGTAGGGACCACGTAGGGTACAAGTGCTTGCCAAGGTGGGTAAGGGTGCCTACTCGACAAAAAGTGCTTGAGCGAGTTATGAACATTTTTCGCGCTACCACTAGCCAACATTGCTAACTTATTTTTCTAAGGCAGTGACATGCTAAAAAAAAATTGTGAGCAACTCGGTTTTGGATCAATTAATTTTCCGAGACAGGCTAGCCACCCACTTTAAATATCTACCTTTTAATTTTAATCAAAATATTACTTAGGGGTACCCTAACTTTTGGTGAAATATTTTTCTGGTACCCTAACTTTTAAAAACTAATTTTGGGGAACCCTAACTTTTAGAATTAGAAATAATTAGGTGAATTTTCGGCCAATTATTTGAATTCAACGGTGAGTTTTAGGCGGGAAATTGATCAAGTGTTTTTGTGGATGAAAATGCCCTTTGTTTTCGTGGACGAAAATGATTTGAATCAATCGGAGTTTCGCCGAAAATTCACCTAGTAATTTCTAATCCTAAAAGTTAGGGTACCCCAAAATTAGTTTTGAAAAGTTAGGGTACCAGAAAAACATTTCACCAAAAGTTAGGGTACCTCTAAGTAATTTTTTGAATTTTAATTAATTAAAACTTATTAATTGGTTAGAGTTTTAATTAATTATAGCATATAGTTAAATATGTTTATTGGTTAGCCAATTTATCCCCATATAATACTTGCAAACAAAACATGTTCAGATGTCCAATTAAATGTACAAACGACAAGTACAAAATTATAGGGGTACTATTGATATTATTCTTCTTTATGTTACATTCATTTCTATACTCCCCCCCCCCCCCCATTTTGGTATCATATCTCTTAATATATGACTACATTGCATAGTTGCATATATGTGTAAACATACTTCTTAATTTTGTGGACCCCACTTTCTTTTTCTTTTTCCACTTTCCAATTTTTGTCACCATTATGTTTCTTTTTTTTAACAAGGGGTAAGTAAGAGATTTTGATATCTGTCCCTGTTTTCATAACCAGTCAGCAACGATATTTGCTTACATGTAGATATGAGAGATTTTGATAATGTGGCATCTTGCCATCAGCAGACGGATGTCATGGATAAGCCCTTTGATTTGCCAAGGGATTGAAAACTCGCCTTTAATCGATTGGATTACTAATAAATTATCTCCTTCTATGACGATATTCATAAACCCCGCCTCGCAGTCGTCCATCAGTCCATCCCACAAAGGTCTAGCTTCAGCAACCAAAATAGGGGCAACCCCATACGCTCGCTCCTCGGCTCCCAGCAGCTCCCCTCTCCAATCTCGGACAATGTATCCTCCTACCGCCAAATTATTGTGGAGCGAGCCATTGAAGTTGAGTTTGATCGCTCGTATTGGGGGAGCCTCCCACTTCACAAGGTAGAGAGAAGAGTGGGGCTCCCCAGAAATTCTGCTACCCTCAGAATCTACCTAGTTATGGTTGCGGATTTGCAATTCCACTGAATTTCATTCGCTTGGATGAGACAATTCAAGGGGCGGAAGATCTTGTTTCGAAAGATTGTTTCATTCCGCTGCTTCCAGATTGTCTACAATCGGAAAGCCCCCGATTAAGATTCGAATTGGGCATTGGTTGCTTGTTTATATCTAGAAACTGTTGGACAAAATTATTGGAATTCACAAAGTTAACATTAGTCAGCCAACCATGTTGAACTCCTAAGTTCCAGAATCTACTAGTCGCTAAGCACTCCTAGAAAATATGATCTATACTTTCAATGTCATTAAGACAGAGTGGACCAACGGGGTCCAGTTGGATCCCTCTCCTCAAAAGGTTTCCCCTAGTTGGGAGCACATTATGAAGACACATCCAAAGAATAATTCCTATTTTAGGAGGAATGTCAATATCCCAAATCCACCTATACTGCCATTTATTTGAGTGATTGGTACATTCTTGATGATTCTGAGAGCAGTCTTGGTTGGGAAAGCACCCGATCCAATTAAACCCCAGTATATTCGTCCTTTGTCTCTGTAATTGAAATAGGAATCACTAAGATTTTTTGCACAATATAATTCTAGGATCGTGAATGTGTTGTCTTATTTTAGCTACATCCCAAACTTTATTGTTGGAAATGAATTCACTAACGGTTATGTCATGATCGTCATTATCTGTTCTCTCTAATGTTTCATTTAATGGGGTCCCCTCAACCCATGTATCCTTCTAAAGTTTTATCGATTTGCTGTCCCCAATCCTCCAACGCATGCCCGCCCTCAGGATAGTTCTAAATTTAACAAGGTTTCTCCACACTGGAGAGTCCATGGACTTTGTAGAACAGTCAAAAAATCCACTCGTTTTAAGATACTTTTCCCTCATGATTTTTTCCCAATTACCGTTCTTATGCATTACTCTCCATGCTAACTTACATTGTAACGCCATATTTATGGCTTTCGTCCTTCGGAGACTAAGACTCCCATATTCTTTAGGCATACAAATTGTATTTCAAGAAACCATGGCATCCCATGGTTCTTGCCATCCTTTTTCCAGAAAAAATTCTTATGTATTCTATGTAGGTTTAAGCACGCCAATTCAGGAAGCCGGAAACATTCCATAGTATGAGCTGGCAAGGATTCTAAGTTAGCCTGAATTAAGACTACCCGACCTTCTTTGGAGAGGAAGTTGGCTTTCCAAACAACCATTCTATGCATCGCCCTCCCAATCAGCTCATTATAGATTTGGTTATTCTGACGACTATGGGGAAGGTGACACCCTAGGTATTTCCCTAGGGATTCTGTGCTCGGGATATTAAAAATGCCCTTAATAGACTCCCTGGCTTGATGCGGACTATTTCTTGAAAAAAGAAGTTTGGACTTATGAAAATGGACCAGTTGTCCTGAGCAATTCCAGAACTCTAACAGGATTTTCATTAAGGTATTTGTCGCTCTAGACGTAGCCTTGCAGAAGAGGAGACAATCATCCGCAAAAAACAGACCATGTATTTTTAGGGATCTAGGTGCTATCTTTATTCCAATCCCTAACTTGGAATCATCCGCCGCCTTTTCTAACTACTTATTAAAAACACTCATACATAGAATAAATAGGTATGGAGAGAGAGGGTCTCCCTGTCTTAAACCTCATGAGGCTCTGAAAAACCCCGCAAGCACACCATTTATTAGCATGAAGTAGGTGACTATACTTACGCATTGATCTACCAGGATCAACCATTTTTTGCTAAACACCATTCTACTTAAGACTTCTTTCAAGAAATCTCATTCAAGCCGATCATGCGCTTTTTCCATGTCAAGTTTCATTGCCACCCATCCCGTTTTTGAGGTCGAATTCTTAAACTTATACATTATTTCATGCGTCAGAAGAATATTATCCTGAATAGCCCTTCCCAGGATAAAGGCGCTTTGAAAGGGTGAGACAAATGCTTCTAGCATTGGGCGGAGACATGCTACCATAATTTTTGCTATAATTTTGTAAAACGTGTTGCATAAGCTGATAGGCCGGTAATGGTTTGTCTGGCTCGAATTATAATTTTTGGGGATGAGGGTAATGAAAGTGTGATTAAAGTCCTTTAAAGGACGACCATGTTCAAAGAAATCTTGAACCGCCTTAACTATGTCTTGTTGTATAAACTCCCAGGCATCTTGATAAAAACTTGCACCAAAACCATCAGGTCCCGATGTTTTGCCAGGATCCATGTCAAACACTGTTCCCTTGATTTCCTCAATCGTTGGAATGGTAGTAAGTGTTGTATTATCCTCAGGGGAGATGACTCGGATAATTTCCCCACCCTTCCTAGGTAATGCTGAGTTTCGCTAAGAGGTAAATTGTTTCCTAAAGTCTTCTACAAATTGATCACAAATTTCTTTTTCTAAATCTAACCAGATTCCATCCTCCGTTTTGATCTTTATGATACCCTGGCGTTTCATTCAGGCCTTGGCTACTCATTGGTAATAG
This sequence comes from Portulaca oleracea, assembly GCA_029582165.1. Lineage (NCBI taxonomy): Eukaryota > Viridiplantae > Streptophyta > Magnoliopsida > Caryophyllales > Portulacaceae > Portulaca > Portulaca oleracea. Next base: position 17,388,741 of record CM055881.1, read on the forward strand.
ACCGAGTTACGGTCTTCGTCTACCAACCATTTTTTTAGAGATAGTCTACCCCAATATTTTTGATTGTACAGTGGAAGTTTCTCTCTTTGTTTAATCATCGTATTTAACCATTGATTAAGCCTAACACTTTGTAGTTTATCTAAAAGTTTCGGCTCAATATAACCAATTTTTTTCCAAATTCTGATCCAATTTGTTCTTAGCGTGTCCAAACTGTTTCCGAGCCCATTCTTTTAGTTCTCATTTCACAAGTTTCAGTTTCTGGCTATACGAAAGATGGGGGTTCAATTTTGTGGCCGAGCCCACATTTTCCTAGTAATTTGTTTCATTTGGTCATATTGACTCCAGAAACCCTGGCATCAAAACATGTAGTTTTTGCCCTTTTGTATCCTGTGATAAGTTTCCAAAAAGACAGCGCAATGATCCGAAAAGGTGAATGTGCCATGATACGAAATTGAATCACGGTATACGGTATACCTCATAAAAGTCATTCCTCATAATAGCTCTGTCTAGTCTTTCAAAAACCCAATTTCCATGAATTTTTTCTTCCACATAAACAGTCTACCTCTTACCACTGTTAATGCCCCAGTGATGTTTCCCAAAAATTCATTTAACCTTTCCACCCTATTTCGAGAAGTTGGGTTTCCACCTTGCTTTTCCAGTCCCGATTCAAGTTCATTAAAATCCCAAATTAGACACCAAGGAAGATCAAATGTAGCATACATATTTGTCATCTTGGACCAGAAATCCTCTTTGTACCGCTATTGGGTAGGGCCATAGGCACCTGTGATTATACAGTTCTTCTGTCTCTCTACATCATGCACAAGAAGATGTATCGCTCTTTGCTCTTTTTAAAGTAGCCACATGAACATTGTTATTATTCCAAAGAGCCCATAGACCTCCTGAGTGGTTTAGAGGTAGAATAATCTCTGCAATGGTCAAAGTTTCTAACGCAAACATAATATCAGGTTTACAATTGACAATAAGAGCTTTTAGTTCGGCAATAATATTTTTCTTTTTTGTACCACATACATTCCCTACTTTGACTTTCATAATAAAATGAGATTAAGCGGGGCGGAGTGAAAAATCCCCACAACTCCTATACCCAAAAAAATATATCTATTGAATGATGGTATTTAATCCACCATAGTTTTTCCTTGCCATGATAAATCATGGATGTTTTGAATAAGGCCTTGGTGGGATACTAAAAGGTACTACCACACTCACTGAGGAAATTTCTAAAATTCTCGTTATATTGAAAAACATTACAACACCACAAATTAACATATAGTTAGGTACTACTAAATACCGTTCGTTTCATATCAATTCTCCAAGATTTCATCTTTGACTGAGAATTTCATATAGTATATTTTATAAAAAAATTACAAAAATATATTCTTCTCATAATATTTTTCGTTCTAAATCTAATTATAGTACTATACAGTTCATTAAAACATTATTTTTGCAAACCATACAAGATCATTATTTGCAAACCATAAATATACAAATTGATGATAATACTATCGTATATTTGAACAATATATATGTTAAGAAATTGATGATGTCAACGGACAATAAATATTGAACGAAGGAAGTATTATATTATAGTTATTTTATTAACATACAAGATCATTATTTGCAAACCATAAATATACAAATTTTTATTTTCTTTTTCCTAGTATTCACATGCATTATATTGATGTATTTTGTTGGGAAAATGGGGCAACACAGTCACTTGCACAAGATGAGGGGTCTGTTAATTGGTGGCTAGGAGTCGAGGGTGAGACTCGTCTCCTCTTAAAACTCATTCACTAGTCTGCGAATAGACTTAAGGGTAAAACCTAACTTCTTGTAAGCAAAGAACAAGCTCAAAGACTTAAGGTTTCTCAAGAACTCTCAAAGAGTATTGCTGCAATGAACACCTCAAAGAGTGTGTTGAAGCTCTCTAGGAACTTGAAGAAGATGAGAAGAGGTGCATCTTGGATGAATGAATTCATCCTCCTTATGTAATGGAGTAAAGCATCAAGACTTGCCTCATAATTTCCATAATTTAAGTGCATGATCAATGAGATTGCAAGCTTGATTGTGGGGGTCAATATTGACTAATTAATTTAGTCAATATTCAACCACAATCAAATCCCCATGTGTTAATATCAAAGGCTACAATCTAGGAAATTCAAAACCCGCGTTGTTCGGCACCACCACGGTTCGCATCACTTGGCCACGGTCCGTGGTGCACTCACCACGACCTGTGTCAAGCAGACACGGTCTGAGTTTGCCAAAGTCTCACTTTCTTGAGCAACTAGTTGTTGACAAGACACGTGTCACACCTGACACGGTCCGTACCAACCTAGTTTACGCTCCAAGACTTATGTTGACCTTTCCCAATCAACTCTTAAATTATATTTAATAAATTTCCAACCTTAATTAGCCTTTTTACTCTTGAAATACTCCAACAATCCCCCGCCATTTCAAGAGTTGTGAAATCACTTGAAATAACCATGGATCACCTGAGGTATATTACCCCCGCTATTCATGGCACCACCTAGAGTACTTTAACACCCAAGAAAACAAGGAGTTAGTATGCATCATGAAGTGTCTCTCGACTTGAACTTTCACTTAGTGTTACATAATTACAATTAATATGAATGCAAAAGTAGACAAGTCTTTCAACTTTTCATCCTTATTTGACTAATTGGATACATAACACACATACAACTCAAACCTTGCTTAAAAAATGACACTATTCATAATCGACCATGTCTCAATTACCCTCTACAAAGACAATCAAGCCCAGCCCTAGAGTATTCGAAGCAACCCACATCACGTCTTTGCATAGGCAGAGACTTTTACGCTCCCAAAATAGAGCTCCCCATCTTATAGATTTCAAAGTCTGTTAATGAGTCATAGACTGAAACCTCCTTATCATTACGGTCCTTGAGTATTTCTTTGTCTTTTGGGATGAAACACTTGAATTTTGATGCTCCAATTGTCCTACAACGTCATCAACCATTGAACTCAAGACTTGACCATATATGTCAAGTGTGAGTTGGAGCTCACTTGTTGACAATTTATGAGTTGGCTTTTACTCCCATCCCTCTTATCAAGAATCACTAGATCATCTTGTGACCTTGTAAGAATTTGATCATGATACTTTTGAAAGCCACTTGACCTAAGATCACTAGATATATAAATATCTTTCCATATGACCTTACTTATCCTGATCATATCTTGAATTTCACGTTTCTTCCCTTAATCATAGTTGTGATTACACCACCACACTATGGAGTTAGGTAAAAAATATTTTACCCCTTGTCAAAATACGACTAAACCATCACATTGTAGGCTTTGGCAAAATTTAAATATTGTCTTTATATGAGTTCATATTGAGTCTTACAAACAGAATGCTTTAGTAGGCGGCAAGCCTTTGAACTATGCATTCTTTTATAATGTTTGCAAAAACTCATAAACTCTTAGCCTTGATTATAACCTTATCTAAATAGCATGGACAATTCTGATAATCCTTACAAAGACATCTTACTAACATAACTATAACCTTGTCCATGTACTTTGGACTACTTGCATAGTTACCTTGAAAGAAATGCTTACAAAATCAAAATTTCTTTTGATTTTCCGCATTCTTTTCCTTATATCCAAGCACCTTGGATTGCATAGTTATAACTTATACCTTAGAACAACCTTATAAATCAAATTAATACTTGATTTTCTATGTTCTTTGCATAACTATATTCAAATAATTTTTGGATTTCATTCTTATAACCTATCACCTTGGAACCTTGTAAATCAAACTAACATTTGATTTTCATGTTCTTTGTATAACTATTTCCAAACAACT